>CM060940.1:445787509-446412509 GCA_030765085.1 Allium cepa | reverse complement strand
CCTCAACCCCATCTTCTTCTCCAACAACCGCTTTCCCAGATACACGATCGGCCGCGTGCACGTGCACACTGGGTCGAAGCGCCACCAACCATCATTCCGATCACCCCCATGTCACCAGCGATCATGCATACAATCCCTTGTACTCAGATTTTCGAATTTGTCAGAGAATCAAAATCGCACCATACCAACCATTCCTGGCACTAACATGACCAACCCAAAACAACTCGCGTCCCCATATGCCGCCACCAGAAGCTTTGCAACTCCGGCCGAAGCTCCCACGATCACCCACAATTCGTTCCCCCACGACCGATGTAAATCCGAAGTCTTGACAAAATCACGGTGCCCAGTTTCACCCCCTTCACTAAAAACTAGGGTTAAATCCAAAATCACCCTCGTTCGCCATCCACAATACATTATAAAATTATCGAATATTTTTCTGACGGTCTTCAATCTTCCAGCGAGCTTCAACTTCAATCTCGAGATCTAAAAACCCTCTGAGCATCATAATTTCGTTAAAACCCAATTTAAGTTCAACCAGCAAGTTTTCATAATTTACTAATTTAAAAATCTTGGTTTCTCTTTTAAAAATCATGATTTCCTAAAGTAAATCATGCCGTATAAGTAAATCAAAAATTTATGATACCTAAATTTTGACATCAATTTGAGTTTTACTGCATATTTCTTCCTCCAGTAAAAGTCATTTTCAAATTTAACTTAAAACAATTTTTAAAAGTTAGATTCTGATTGTATGAACAAAGTTTGTTTATATCTTGAAGCCTATAATGGATCAGAGAAAGGAGTATTGTTTTTTTTTTTTTTTTTGTAGCCTGTAAGTTTGAACAGGATATATTCATACCTGTCATCAGTTATAAACCCAATCACACACTTATATACACATAAACTCAGGCACAACATTCATATATATTCACAACATAGCTTCTCATACGAATCCAAACATCCAGATAAAAATCAGGGTTAAGAGGTTTGCTTACATGTTTCCTGAAAGAACAAAGAAGAACAGAGCATGTTGTTTTGTTTTGTTTACTTCATTCTTTTTTTTTCTTTTGTAATGGGTTTTTTTTAAGCTTGTAAATTTAACAAAGAGTATACATTTGTGAATATATAACATACACACAGACATGCATTCTCACAGAACATCATAGTTCAAAGCAACTTTCACAACAGCTAGAAGTATCACATATATAAATAGATTCAATCATTTGAACAGGTCAGTATGCTCACTTGTGTATTGATAAAACAGAGGAGAATCAGGCTTGAAAATAAAAGTTACTCACATGGTTTAGAAATGAACAAAGCTTTCTATGTGTTGAAACAGAATGTGAAATTTCAAGCTTGATTCTTCAGAAATCTTCTTACTTTTTTTTTTTTTGCTTAGATGATGTTTGAGTTTGTAAAAATAAAAATGCTTGCAATAAAACTTTTTGGGTTTGCTGTGTAGTGAACGAATGAAGTAAGAAGGATATATATAAAAGAAATGAGTTACAGGGTGATAAAATTGACAGCTTTTGTAGGCTGATAGTTTCTTGTGTACAAAAGGCATGCTGAAGGTGCTTGCATTAAATGTTAGAGGTATGTTGCATTAAATGCATGTGTCTTGTTTTTTTTTTTTATTTCAGTTGCTAATAAGATATTTTTTTCTTCTTTTGTTTAAGTGACTGAAATGATATGTGTTATGGTGGGCTAAGGATATGTGCATTTATTATTGTCCCTAACTTAGCCTACATACTTATACTTATCATATGTTTGAAAACAATTATACTTTGTTCTGTAATATAACTAAAATCCTATTGTTAATATGTTGTTAGAATTTTTTTAGCTAATGTGTTACTTTGTAATATAACTTAAAAATCATCATTCAATTTTTATTTATTTATAATTTACATAATTAAAATTTTAAGATATTTAATTCTATTGTTTTTTTTTGAAGTTTAACTATCCAACATTTTATTTACTCATTTGTTATTTATATTCAAACATCCAAATTAATTCTCAACCGATTCATAATTTAACTAATATAAATATTAATTACCAAATTATTTCACAATTTTTAAATCAAATAAAATTAAATCATCAATTTAAAATAAATTAAAATTTGAGATCGTTACAGACTTTCCCCCTTAAAAGAATTTCGTCCTCGAAATTCGCCAGAAAGAGATAACGAAGATAGATGAAAGATAGAGAAATATCTTTTCAGATCAAACTAGATATCAATTCTGCATTTGGCTCACCAAATCAGAATATCGATAATATGAGAACAAACTCATACGATACTACACAGGATACTCGGGTCATTAAATTTTACGAAACATGCAAAGCACTGGCTAGTTCAAACAGATAACTAACCATTCGTAAAATATATCGAGACCCAAACAATAGATAAATGGATTAAATCTTCCACAATTCTCAAATACTAGATATGGATTCCAAACTCAAATCGGAATAGCCCAAAGTATATAATTTGTCTCTCTTCGGACTTTGGTATTTACAAGAAATTACAACAGAATTTCAAAATTTGATTTTAAACGAAATCGCTTTATCGATACAATTCAATTTATCCTTCATATTCTATTAATCAAATTTTAACTCAATTTAAAATTTCTAATTCATTTAAAATTTCCAGTTTCAATTTTCTAATTCATATTCATTAAAGTTTAAATCAAAAAAAAAGGATAAGAAATCGATGAAGATATGAAATAAGAATTTCCTACAACGATTCGTAGGCCCATCATCACATCAAAACTTCTTCTGGAGCTGTCACGAAGCAATCAAAAGAATTTTGGAAACGAATCAAAAAAATTGATAAGAAAGTTATTTCCACTGCTGTTACAGAGTATTGACCAATTATAGTCGTATTTCCCTGTCCCCTATCTCGTTCTTTTCTTGCACTCATACTTACTATCGATGAATAGTAAGAGAATTTACTGAGGCATACAGACGGATATCTTAGGGATATACTCATTCTAGGGCATACTTCACCCTATCTCTAATGAGCTACTTAATGTGTTATACTCCTGAGCTAAAGTTCAACCTTAGCTCTAATACCAAATGTGACGTTCGCGGTCACAACCGGTAGGCTTTTCAACCATCCCAGCCCCACCGTGGCTTACACTGATATCCCAAACTTGCTTTTACGGCCACCCTTTCGAATGTCACGGCTTCGCCTAACCAACCCCGTAAAGAGGACGTGTGGGGGTAAGAGTCTCCCGTTCGCCACCAAACCGCGAAGCGAGAACCCCCCATCACATATCACCTAGCATAAGCAAGACTGGTGTGGGTAACAAAGACAGTTTATCTTTAAAAACAAACAACGAAATATTTTAAAATTAATTCGCAATGCTTTTTAGAAATGAGACTACCATAAGGCCTCCCGCACACACACACAATACAAACGCAGAATCGGAGGAGATTTCTCCTTATGATAGTCAAAGATGCTTGATACGCATTAAAAAGAAACATTTGATATTATTACTAGTGCATAGTGTAGTAAAAATCATTTCGAAAGTAAAGATATAAATCTTAGCCAACATAGACATTTCGAACTATGCCTACTATAGCTACCATCCAAACAGTGGGGCGCCACCATAAGTGAATGATAGGTTATACAACTAAAACCGTACAAGGTACATATTTGAAGAATGGATTCCCAACAAATGGTCGGGCAAAGGAACTTCCCAAACCCCGAAATGGAACGCCTCTGGAAGGACGTCCCCGAGCATCCCAAATGGATCTCTGCCAAACAAGGCCGGCTACCCCTTTCCTAGGGAGTAAGAAACCTCAGATATACCACCCCCGGTCCTTTTGGACCTTTATACGAGGCCTCGATTCCAACAACACCACACAGTAATAGATATAGTGTATCCACATGAGTAAGTATCTGGGCTCCATACCATGATACTACCCCTTTCCAGGAGGAATGGTCCTACCCTAGGGAAGCGATCCCTGAAACCTTGCCGCCACGATTCCTGTTTCGACCATTACCGGGTTGTGAGGCTTGACGAAGTCTCGTCCACAAAGCCACGCTTTATACAAAAGCTGTGCTTTGGGTCAACAAATGATCATAGAAATGATCACAAAGATATAAGATCAAACAAATGATCATATCACAAATGATCAACATAATGATCATTTCACAGCAACACTCAGCATGTCACATTACCAAATTGGGAATATATTGCTGATAACCTTCAACTATATAACCTCTGAGCTCGTACGTCTCAGAGAAGGGTGTTAAGCTAAAAGAATAAATTATCCGCCACCAACAGAAATATATTTGAAAGAAATCGGCTTTATATCTCAATTTGTAATGTCAGACACACTATCCATACAAGTCTGTTCCGGGCTTGAACAGAACCGAAGGCACTTACAAAGAAGTCCTTGCAATCCGGATATCCACAATCCTGATCGGATTCCCCATCACATATGGAGAACTCTATACCGGAGCAACTCAGTGCAGAGTCAATCGGCAGGTCATCCTATCGCTCTCGCAAATACCCGGTCTTCAACACCGGTCTTCAAATGCTATCCATAACGTCGAATCACATATTCGAAATGGGTTATACGACCCAAAGGTCCTTTCCCGGCTAACCCGAATAGTGAGCGCAAAATTTAAAACATATGGATATGGGATTTCGATTAAGTCACAACTTAATAATTCCAAAGTTTCTTTCAAATGCTTTAAACCAATTATCATTTCAAATCTTTTAAACAAAAAGATTTATTTCACAAAGTTCACTCAGTTTCACAAAGATTCATTTACGGATTTCAAAACAATTTCCGTTTCAATTGGATTAACTCATTTAAATCTTTAAATCAAAGATTTATCTCATAGCTTTCAAAAATTATTTCCAAAGATTCATTCATAACTTGGAAAATCATTTTCGATTCAAACTTGAAATCTCTTTAATATAAATTGGAAGTTCATTACTCATATGAAAGCTTTTTATCACTTAGAAACAATAGTTTTATTTTGGAAAAACCCCGATTCCATTTATACAAGTTACAATCTTTAATTCGAATTTTCAAATCAACGCTTAAAAGCGGTTTAAACCCGTAGAACTTGTAAAGTCCTTTTTAAATCATAAATACTGAATATAGAATTCAATTTCAGATTTTTGAATTTCAATTTAAATCCGATTATTCAAATTCCAAATCTTTATTAGTTATTCAAAAATAACTTTTATTCTTAAAACAGCTTTTCAAAAGTTTTCCACATTAAAACTTAATTTATTTCCAAAAATATTTGAATTAAAAATTCAAATTCAAAACTTATTTAAAAATCTGTGACTTAACTGATTTCCACGTGAAATCCATATTTGTGTGTGTATAGTGTGGTCCAAGGGTTTAACACAATAGTGCTACATCATTCAATCATCACAGATCAAATACGACAATATATCCGATAAGCGATATAAACTATAACGCTTGTCTTCATTCACAGATCACAGATATACATATCACAGGTTATGAATTACATCACAGATAATTAATTATATTACAGATGACAATACGAATCAGGATATAACACAAAGCATCACATGTCAGGGATATCAAACAATTCATCATCTAATATAATCCAAACATCCATAAATAAGCTCAATTAATTTTCTGACTAATTTAAATCAAATGGTCATCAATCATAATTAATTAACTTTAATCGATTTCAAATTGTTTGATTAATGGTCCTTTAATCATTTACCAAATAAACCAACCTTTAATTATTCAATGATTGACCTTTAAATTATTCAATTATCCTTTTATTAATTTCCCTTAATTAATTCATTGACAATTAAATCGACCCTTAATTTAATTAACTACCATTTAATTAATTTTCTTAATTAATTACAATAAGTGATTAATTCCTTAATTACTTCCTAATAAGTAATTACATTTAAACTATTATAATGATTATTAAATTAATTAATCTAATTAAAAATCAATCACATTAATTTATTATAAAATAATCTAGTTAATGACCTTCATTAACATTTATTTGATTACTTTTCTAAATAATTAACTTACATTAACCGTTATTAATTATAAGTTTGATTAACCCTTAAAATTCATTAATTAATTAAAGTCTAATCTATGGTTCTCAATTTCATATTAATTTCTTAACTCAAAATTCACAAACATAAATTAATTTATTCATATTTAAAATTGTTTAAGATGATTAACTTAAAAATTTAACAAGGGTAAGCACTTAAGTACTAAACCAGAGAAAATCTCAATTGCACCCGAGTATACACTCGAGTTACCACTCCATCTTCCACGAATCTCCCTTTTGCTTCCTCATATTTTCTTTGCTAAAGTTAGTTTTAAAACTTATAAACCTGGAAAATGAGTGATGCAGACAAAAATGACCCGAGGCAAAACCATATTTTACACGAGCTACTCAAGTACCCTCAACCCCATCTTCTTCTCCAACAAGCGCTTTCCTAGATACACGATCGGCCGCGTGCACGTGCACACTGGGTCGCAGCGCCACCGACCATCATTCCGATCACCCCCATGTCACCAGCGATCATGCATACAATCCCTTGTACTCAGATTTTCGAAATTGTCAGAGAATCAAAATCGCACCATACCAATCATTCCTGGCACTAACATGACCAACCCAAAACAACTCGCGTCCCCATATGCCGCCAACAGAAGCTTTGTAACTCCGGCCGAAGCTCCCACGATCACCCACAATTCGTTCCCCCACGACCGATGTAAATCCGAAGTCTTGACAAAATCACGGTGCCCAGTTTCACCCCCTTCACTAAAAACTAGGGTTAAATCCAAAATCACCCTCGTTCGCCATCCACAATACATTATAAAATTATCGAATATTTTTCTGATGGTCTTCAATCTTCCAGCGAGCTTCAACTTCAATCTCGAGATCTAAAAACCCTCTGAGCATCATAATTTCGTTAAAACCCAATTTAAGTTCAACCAACAAGTTTTCATAATTTACTAATTTAAAAACCTTGGTTTCTCTTTTAAAAATCGTGATTTCTTAAAGTAAATCATGCCGTATAAGTAAATCAAAAATTTATGATACCTAAATTTTGACATCAATTTGAGTTTTACTGCATATTTCTTCCTCCAGTAAAAGTCATTTTCAAATTTAACTTAAAACAATTTTTAAAAGTTAGATTCTGATTGTATGAACAAAGTTTGTTTCAATCTTGAAGCCTATAATGGATCAGAGAAAGGAGTATTGGTTTTTTTTTTTTTTTTTTTTTTTGCAGCCTTTAAGTTTGAACAGGATATATTCATACCTGTCATCAGTTATAAACCCAATCACACACTTATATACACATAAACTCAGGCACAACATTCATATATATTCACAACATAGCTTCTCATACGAATCCAAACATCCAGATAAAAATCAGGGTTAAGAGGTTTGCTTACATGTTTCCTGAAAGAACAAAGAAGAACATAGCATATTGTTTTGTTTTGTTTACTTCATTCTTTTTTTTTCTTTTGTAATGGGTTTTTTTTAAGCTTGTAAATTAACAAAGAGTATACATTTGTGAATATATAACATACACACAGACATGCATTCTCACAGAACATCATAGTTCAAAGCAACTTTCACAACAGCTAGAAGTATCACATATATAAATAGATTCAATCATTTGAACAGGCCAGTTTGCTCACCTGTGTATTGATAAAACAGAGGAGAATCAGGCTTGAAAATAAAAGTTACTCACATGGTTTAGAAATGAACAAAGCTTGCTATGTGTTGAAACAGAATGTGAAATTTCAAGCTTGATTCTTCTGAAATCTTCTTACTTTTTTTTTTGCTTAAATGATGTTTGAGTTTGTAAAAATAAAAATGCTTGCAATATAACTTTTTGGGTTTGCTGTGTAGTGAACGAATGAAGTAAGAAGGATATATATAAAAGAAATGAGTTACAGGGTGATAAAATTGACAGGTTTTGTAGGCTGATAGTTTCTTGTGTACAAAAGGCATGCTGAAGGTGCTTGCATTAAATGTTAGAGGTATGTTGCATTAAATGCATGTGTCTTGTTTTTTTTTTTTTTCAGTTGCTAATAAGATATTTTTTTCTTCTTTTGTTTAAGTGACTGAAATGATATGTGTTATGGTGGGCTAAGGATATGTGCATTTATTATTGTCTCTAACTTAGCCTACATACTTATACTTATCATATGTTTGAAAACAATTATACTTTGTTCTGTAATATAACTAAAATCCTATTGTTAATATGTTGTTAGAATTTTTTTAGCTAATGTGTTACTTTGTAATATAACTTAAAAATCATCATTCAATTTTTATTTATTTATAGTTTACATAACTAAAATTTTAAGATATTTAATTCTATTGTTTTTTTTTTGAAGTTTAACTATCCAACATTTTATTTACTCATTTGTTATTTATATTCAAACATCCAAATTAATTCTCAACCGATTCATAATTTAACTAATTTAAATATTAATTACCAAATTATTTCACAATTTTTAAATCAAATAAAATTAAATCATCAATTTAAAATAAATTAAAATTCGAGATCGTTACACTTCTGCTTCATATGCTTTATGTATTAATCAATGCCTGAGTTTCATATGCTCTGTATGAATCAATGCCTGAGATTTCTGACCCTGATTTTATGCTAACTTCTGTATTGTAATATCTGCCAAACTATTAAATTGATAACGTTATGCCACTCAAATATTCTCTACCTAATTTTGAACCTCGCTTCAAGTACATAATGAAACATTTGCATCCTATAACAAACAATAGTATCCAAACTAAATAGGTGCATATAGTGATTCTTGAGGTCTTCGTGGAAAAAGGAAGTAGCAGAATTTATTGAAAGGCGTAATGGCTATCCCAAGTACTTGATTAGTCTTTTATAAACTTTGCTTAAGCTCAATTATAAACCTCGCTTCAAGCTTACATAATGCAACATTTGCATCCTATAACTAACAATAGTATCCAAACTAAATAGGTGCATATAGTGATTCTTGACGTCTTCGTGGAAAAAGGAATTAGCAGAATTTATCGAAAGGCGTAACGGCTATCCCAAGTACTTGATTAGTCTTTTATAAACTTTGCTTAAGCTCAATTATAAACCTCACTTCAAGCTTACATAATGCAACATTTTCATCCTATAACTAACAATAGTATCCAAACTAAATAGGTGGATATAGTGATTCTTGAGGTCTTCGTGGAAAAAGGAAGTAGCAGAATTTATCGAAAGGCGTAATGGCTATACCAAGTACTTGATTAGTCTTTTATAAACTTTGCTTAAACTCAATTATAAACCTCGCTTCAAGCTTACATAATGCAACATTTGCATCCTATAACTAACAGTAGTATCCAAACTAAATAGGTGCATATAGTGATTCTTGAGGTCTTCGTGGAAAAAGGAAGTAGCAGAATTTATCAAAAGGCGTAATGGCTATCCCAAGTACTTGATTATTCTTTTATAAACTTTGCTTAAGCTCAATTATAAACCTCGCTTCAAGCTTACATAATGCAACATTTGCATCCTATAACTAACAATAGTGTCCAAACTAAATAGGTGCATATAGTGATTCATGACGTCTTCGTAGAAAAAGGAAGTAGCAGAATTTATCGAAAGGCGTAATGGCTATCCCAAGTATTTGATTAGTCTTTTATAAACTTTGCTTAAGCTCAATTATAAACCTTTCTTCAAGCTTACATAATGCAACATTTGCATCCTATAACTAACAATAGTACCCAAACTAAATAGGTGCATATAGTGATTCTTGACGTCAAGGAAGTAACAGAATTTATCGAAATGCGTAATGGCTATCCCAAGTACTTGATTAGTTGAAGAATTGATAAAACTCAGCTTGAATTCTTATTATCACCAACATCCATATTTATAATACATATCCAAAACTCTATCTTATGGTGACTCTAGAATTGCTGAAACAATAGAAAATCTTCCGAAGATATATCCCCTATTACATACCACTCATAACATCTAATCATACATTGTGGAAACAACAGAAATTTTTTCGAAGATATATCCTCTATTACATACCAAATACCATCTAATCATATATTCTAAATATATCATAATATCTTAATCATATATTCTAAATATATCATAATATCTAATCATATATTCTAAATATATCTCAATATTCCCCCTCAAGTTGGAGCATGAGATTCAAAAATGCCCAATTTGGAGATAAGAAAATCAAATTGAGTCTTGCCGAGAGCCTTTGTAAATATGTCCGCCAACTGTGACGATGTAGAGACATGAGTAGGAGATATCAAACATTCATTGATCGCATCACGAATAAAGTGACTATCAACATCGATGTGTTTCGTCCGCTCATGAAAAACATGATTCTTTGCTATATGTAACGTCGATTCACTATCACAAAATAATTTAATAGCTTTAGGATGATGCACACCCAAACTCAACAACAACTCTTTTAGCCACTTTAATTCGCAAGTAATTACAGCCATAGACCTATATTCGGCTTCCGCGGAATACCAAGATACCGTATGTTGTTTCTTTGTCTTCCAAGAAATAGGAGATTGACCAAGAAACACAATCCAACCTGTCAACGAGCGACGAGTAAAAAGATAAGCCGCCCAATTCGAATCACACCAACCTTCCAAGGTCAACTCACTGTCAGCATGGAGCCAAATACCCTGACTCGGAGTCCCTTTCAAATAACGCACAACCCGAAGAGCCACTTTCCAATGTTCTATTCGAGGTGCTTGCATAAGTTGAGACAAAATATGAACTGAATAAACCAGGTCCGGTCGAGTAACTGCATGACAAATCAAACTGCCCATAAGTCGTCGGTATGATTCAGAATCCGCTAGAAACTCTCCAGTTACAAGACCTAGCTTATGATTTTGTTCTATAGGGAACCCAATCGGTTTTGTTCCGAACAAACCTACTTCGGAAATAATATCCAAAGTATATTTGCGCTGATACAAAAACAAGCCTGATGAACTACGGGCAACCTCAATCCCCAAAAAATATTTGAGATTTCCAAGATCTTTCATTTTAAGACAGTCATTAAGATAAGCTTTGAATATGGTAAGAGCAGCGGAATCATTTCCAGAAATAATAAGATCATCAACATAAACTAAGACATAATCTGAACACCGCCTAAGTAAAAAGAGAATAATATGAGTAAGACTGAAGAAAGCCATACCCTTTCAAAGCCGACACCGATTTTGAAAAGCAACATCCATACAATGACTTACGCAACCGACACACCGAAGTTGGATCCGAGCTCTCAAACCTGGGAGGTAATTTCATGTATACCTCCTCATCAAGTTCGCCATGTAGGAACACATTATGAACATTCATTTGATGTAGTTTCCAATTCTTGGATGCCGCTATGGCTAGAAAAGCACGAACCGTAGTCATCTTGACAACAGGAGAAAAGTTTCGTTGTAGTCACTTCCTTCTTGTTGGTGATTACCCAACACTACTAATCTGGATTTGAGGCATCAACATCTCCATTTGATAAATATTTGATCTTGTACACCCATTGACTACCAAGAGCATGTTTCCCCGACGGAAGATGCTCTAAGGTCCATGTGTCGTTGTCTTCTAGAGCCCATATCTCATCCTTCATGGAACAACGCCACTCATCGGATTTCATGGCTTCTTTAAATGATTTAGGGTCCTTACCCTTAATTATAGCTGCTAGAAATCTCCGATAACTTACAGAAAAATTGTCATAATTTATATAATGTGCTAGAGATAAGGAGTACCTGAGGAGTGATTGGAAGGAGGAGAGTCAGAAGATGGACCATTAGCAAAAACCGTATGTGTCACAAAATCTTGATACAGAACATTTGGGAACTTTTCCCAAAGACCACGACCCATTTCGTGTGGACTAATAGGCTGATTCGAAGTAGAACCATGCGCAGACCCAACAGACCCATCTAAAGGCTGATCATCAATATGCATAGTGGGCGTGGTTCTGGAACAATGGCATGTGCGTCAATTTGAACTTCGTCCATATGATTTTGAGCATTATACCCATTATCATTAATCAAAAAATCAACATCCTCATCTTCATAAATTATTTCAGCAAAATCTTAATGAATATCATGATCATTATTCTCACTAGATATTATATTAACATCTTCTGAATACCCAAACGGGAACACCTCCTTTATAAATTTCACATCCCTAGACATGAAAAATTCCTTTGTATCAAGATCAAATAATTTCCACCCCTTCTTACCGAACGGGTAACCCAAAAAAATACACTTTCGACTCCGACTTGCAAATTTATTTCCCTTAGTCTTTTGATTATGAGCAAAGCACAAGCACCCAAAGGTTCGAATAGCACCAAAAGAGGGTGGTTTACCAAAAAGCATCTCAAAAGGTGTTTTATTTTGTAACATGGAAGAGGGTGTACGATTAATTAAATGAGCGGCAGGAAGAACACATTCACCCCAAAAATAAATATGCAAGTATGCTTGAAAGCGTAATGCCCTACCCACATTCAAAATATGTTTATGTTTCCTTTCAACTCTCCCATTTAGTTGTGGAGTACCCACCCATGAAGTTTGAAACAAAATTCCAATTGCATTAAAATAATCAATCAAATAATTAAACTCAGTTCCATTATCACTTTGAACGACCTTAATTATTTGAGAAAATTGCCTATCGACCATAGCAACAAAGGACATAAACATTTGAAACACCTCTAATTTTTCAACCGACAAATAAATCCAAACTGCTCTCGAAAAATCATCAACCATTGTCAAAAAATAACAAGCCTCACACGACGAAACATGTCGATATGGACCCCACAAATCACAATGTATTTTCTCAAAAATTCTAGAAGCTTTGTTGTCACTTAAAGGGAACTTGTCTCTAGGATGTGTAGCACGCATACATACTTCAAACCCTTTATCTAAACTATCTTTATTATTTTTGACGTGAGGAATTAACTTAACTGCTTTTTTGGAAGGATGCCCGAGCCGACGATGCCACAACTCTAAATTTGATGTTGCTTCAACTGTTGACATAAATTCCAGTTTGCTAAAATAGTAATGTCCATCTCTCCTAACTCCCGTTCCAATCATCTCCTTCGTTTGGTCCTGTATAGCACAAATATGAGAATCAAATTGGAAAATAGGTCGTAAATCATCATTAAGTTGAGAAATAGAAATTAAATTGCAACTCAAATTCGGAACATAAAGTACTCCAGTGAGAGTAATTTTGCCCGACATACATACGAATCCCACCAAAGTAGCAATCACTTTTTCACCATTCAGCAAACCAACAGAACACTCAAGATTTTGTGTGTCAAATAACCATGAACGTTGCCCTGTAACATGATGGGTTGCTCCGGTATCGATAATCCATGAAGTATTATCAAACTTACCATTTAATCAATTTTCGGGAATTTTACTATTACCAATAACGCCCGAGATAGCTTTCCACTGCTCATTTGTGAACCACTGATCTTCACCACCAGCCATGGCAATTTGTTCTTGAAAAAAATTGTTCTTTGGCTCTGATACCATGAATTGGTAAAACTCAGCTTGAATTCTTATTAATCGCCAACATCCATATTCATAATACGTACCCAAGACTCTATCTTATGGTAACTCTAGAATTGCTGAAAAAGCAGGAAAACTTCCGAAGATATATCCCCTATTACATACCACTCATAACATCTAATCATACATTGCGAAAACAGCAGAAAATCTTCCGAAGATATATATCCTATTACATACCACTCATAACATCTAATCATATATTCTAAATATATCATAATATCTTAATCATATATTCTAAATATATCTTAATATCTAATCATATATTCTAAATATATCTTAATATTAGTCTTTTATAAACTTTGCTTAAGCTCAATTATAAACCTCGGTTCAAGCTTACATAATGCAACATTTGCATCCTATAACTAACAATAGTATCCAAACTAAATACGTGCATATAGTGATTCTTGACGTCTTCGTGGAAAAAGGAAGTAGCAGAATTTATCGAAAGGCGTAATGGCTATCCCAAGTACTTGATCAGTCTTTTATAAACTTTGCTAAAGCTCAATGATTGAATTCCTCATTGTTTGCATCTATTGACTAAATTAACCCAGAGCTTAATTATATATCTCACCGATGATGCAAGCAAGGGTGTTATGCAAATTTTAAATACTGTTATCAGAAATGAAAAGGATATGGTATGTTTATATCTTACTATGCTACATGTTTGTGTACATATTTCCTTGATTGTCACTATAAATGTACGTTATAAATTCATCCTCATATGCTGGTAACATTTGAAACATAAAATTAAAAAAATACCATGTCTCTCTGCCATTGTTATTGTATTTTAAACTCTAGTTATAGAGATTAAATCATTGAGCTCAACTGAAGCTTTCAATTCACAGCAGGACCCTAAACATTGATTATTTTAAACTGCATGGATCCCAGATTATGGATTAGTAAAATGACGTGCAGGATGATCAATGAAACACAAAATTTGCAATCAATCTGATCAAATTATTTAAAAACTAGTTGTAAGAAAAGCTCATTCTACATATTGACAATCATGTTTGAATAAAAACTTCGTAAGTCGTTTCTTGATTAAAATGGATCCATCTATTGCCACCCCGTTATTTGTTGTTCACACCCTAGCAACTTGAAAATAAAATACATACCCCAACCTTTTCTTTTCTCACCCCGTTTATTCTAAAAATGTCCTCACCACTTTATAACTTTCATTCCTCTTTTCTTCATTTTTCTATCCACGTAATAGTGTCGTAAGTTTAGCATTTTCAATGTCCACTATAAACGTGGTTTATAAACTTTCGATGGTAGGTGTACACTTGGTTCTTGGTTGTTTAAATTTCCAAGCTTGCCTATAGCATTGATTTTGTTTTTTCATTGCTCTCCCTACTTCGTATTCATGGTTAGAAGTTTGGAGTTTTTGTTTTAACAAAATTTGTAAACTACGTTGGTTAATTTTTTTTATTTTCAACGCGTAGTAGGAGCGTAAGTTTTAACATTTTCAATGCCCATTATTAACGTGGTTTACAAATTTTCAATGTTATGCGCACGCGTGGTTTTTTAAATTTCCATGCATGCCTCTAGCATTGATTTTGTTTTTCAATCCCCACCCAACCCCACTTGGCGGTCATGGTTAAAGTTTCTGTTTTTAATATTCACTGCAAACTGCGTTAATTTTATATTTTTCTTGCCAAATACTAGTGTATGTTTTTTATTTTCCACGTTAGCTTTTAGAGCTTTATCCCAGGGTTGATTGAACGCTAGTACATAGCTTTATTTTTAATTTTTCTATGCCAATCAATCAATTTACATTGTCGGGAGATTATCAAAACATATTGGATAAAATACCCAATTAACTGTTACATGTTATAATTGGAATTGATGTTTTCAATGGTGGCTAAACAACAATTAGCGGGGTGGCAATAGACGGATCAATTTTAAATAAGCTTTTAAGAAAATGATAGGATGTATTTGCATACGATTCTAAGAGGTAAACAAAAAAAATTCAAGGAGGACACCAAGAATCGAAAGGCATCGACACATTTTTCTTTTTTGCTTACGGTAAATAATTCAATATCATATTAGAGAAGGGCCTAATCGTAGGCCCACTAAGTGATAATCCCGAGCCCTTGTAGATGTCATGATATATTTTTTAGTGCATTTGAATTTTGATAATGATTTTTGAATTTGGAAAGCTTACTTAAAAGTTAAATTTAAAAATTAAATTTATGGTTCATTATCATTTTTGTTGCTACATTAATTTTAGAAAAATGTAGTAATAACAGGAAAATAGACACAATGACAAACTTAAAAAAACAGGTAGAAGGACAATAAGTTTTTATTTTTACCGAAGGACAATGCTGGTTATAGCTAGGATTTTATACAGTGTAAAATTAAATATAATGCTAGTTATAACTAGCATTTTAAATAGTGTAAAAGTTGAATATAATACTAGTTATAACTAGCATTTATCCTTCAACCTACAAATAAAACTTGATGTTCATCAGCCTTTTTTTTTGAAATTTATTATTTTCCCTAATTCCCCCTAATTATAAATGCTAGAAAGCCCATTTTTCATATTTGTCCAATGCCCCTATATTTTAATGATTGGCCTCTAATAACAAAATATCCATGCTTCTAAATGGCAAATTTTGTTTCCAGTACCTCAATATCCACTATATTCAGCTGCAATACAACTATTTGGTGGAACTCTAGTGCCTTACTGCTTAGATAAGGAAGCAAATTGGGGCCTTGCTATAAATAGTGTGCGCTAGTCTGTAGCACAAGCACGATCAAAAGGAATTACTGTAAGCATTTGATCATTTGTTGAACGATCAAAAGTAATTACTGTAAGCATTTTGATCACTATGTTTCTCAACAAAGTTTGATTTTTTTATTTATCTGTTTTAGTTAGTATACTTCATTTTATAGTTAGAAGATAAGGTAAGATAACCAAACTTGGCTAACAATTCATTTTTTTACACCAACAGGTTCTGGCCATGGTGATAATTAACTCAAGCAACCCAATTGGTCAATGCCTTAGCGAAGCCAACTTGAAAGAGATACTGACAAATTGTTGTAAACAAAGGTTGTCTTCGGCTGAGTCGTGGACTACGTCACTTTCTTGAAGGCGTTTCAACGATCTACTCTACGGTGCAAGCAGTTCGTATCAATCACCGGCGCCTCTAGGATAAAACAGCCTCTCAAAGATTTGTGGTATCGATTCGTTGCACGGATGAAGCGATTCTGTTTGCACTGAAAAATTGTTGCTCGAATTTTTTTCGGTTTTAAAAAAAATGAAAACTGAGATGTTGTTCTTCTCTGCTTTCGTCTCTCTATCAATTAAGAAGATGGAGTAGTGAAAAGAATGTTACTGGTTGGGGAGAACGTGGTCTAGAAAAACGGATCCGAGTAATACCAGGCCAAAATAATAAACGTTGTGTAACGTTCTTCAATACGGGCTTGAATAGACTTTACCGTTCCAGTCCGGTCAAAAAAAGGTTAATTAATTTGTAGCAAAAATATAAGTGTTACACCACTACAAGCCCGAACCCGAACCCGAACCCGAGCCCGGCCCGGGTCGAGTCGGTCGGTCAGTTGGCACGCGCGTTTGTGGTAGTCAAGCATAATCTCCCTCCTCACAAAAGAGCATCATTGGATGCCCAAAGGGCCCAACTTAGCCTCTAAGAATCAAGTATAAATACTTGATTCTTGCATATAATCTTACAATGTGGGACTATTCACATATAGGAGATAATTTACACACTTAGTCAATTTTTTTTAATAATTCACTTACTTTCAAAATAATTTCCAACAATCCCCCACTTGAATTTTTAAAAATATTTTCGAGCAATTTCTGAAAACATAAGATTATGCATAAACAAAGGTGTCGTACGACTTGAACATTTGCATAGTGAATAAGATTCAGTTTTTATTAGAGTGACAAGTTGTCTTGAACTCTATTCCTTACATCAGACCACACACAATCTTTCTTGAGTGCAGTCAAATAAGCCCGTGCATTTATGGCCATGCACGTCTATCCCAGTTTGGTGAATGCTCTAGGAGTTTTGCCCAAAACTCCATAGGAAACGGCCAAATTTCCACATTCACACAGGTGAGTCTATCAAGAGTACTCCTGAAGGTAGGTACTTCACTCCAAATGGAGTATAGATCTCATTAAGAGTTTCTATTAACTCATCTTCTAATCACTTCAGGAATACATGCTTCTATATGGATGAAAAAATAGCATGTTCAACTCATATCACTTCACAACTTGTTCTTACCCATTGAACCTAGTTCTTGGGATCTCCAGTCATTAGGTTGGGTTACCATTGTGCGTGACTCAACAATCTAAGGGCAATAGTCCCATTTTTCTAGAAGTCGTAAGGATTTTCTCTCTGGCTAATCCTTTCGTCAAAGGATCTGCCAAATTCTCGTCACTGTGTATATGATCCACTCTAATAGCTCCTGAAGAGAGTAGCTCTCTAACAGTGATGTGCTTACGACGTATCTGTCGTCTCTTACCGTTGTAATAACAGTTCTGAACTTTTGCAATAGCCGCGGTACTATCGCAATGGATCAACACACCTGGTATCGGTTTTTCCTATAAAGGAATCTCAGCTAGCAGATTTCTTAAGTACTATGCTTCCTCACTTGCTGTGGCTAGTGCTATCATCTCAGATTCCATAGTAGACTGAGCCAAAATAGTCTGTTTCTTGGATATCCAAGAAACAGCTCCTCCAGCAATGCTAAAGATATAGCCACTGGTTGCCTTTGAGTCATCAGATAAAGTATTCCAGTCTGCATCGGTGTTACCTTCAAGAACAGCTGGAAACTTTTCATAATATAATCCAAGATTTATGGTTCGTTTTAGGTATCTTATAACCCTCTCAATAGTGTGGCAATGCTCTATACTAGGTCTACTAGTAAACCTGCATAATAATCCCACGACATAGGCAATGTCGGGTCTAGTACAATCAGTGGCATACTGAAGGCTGCCAATGATGCTCGCATAATCAGACTATCTTACACCTTCACCAGTGTTCTTGAAAAGTTTTACACTAGGATCATATGGTGTACATGCAGGTTTACAGTCAAAATAATTGTATTTCTTTAAGATCTTCTCAATATAATGAGATTGATCCAAAGAAAGCCCCTTTTCGGACCTAATAATCTTAATACCAGGAATTACACTCGCTTCACCTAGATCTTTCATATCAAAATTGGCACTTAACAAAGATTTAACAGTGTTTATGGCATGAATGTTTGATCCAAAAATAAGTAGATCATCTACATACAAACATATTATAGTGCAAATATCTTTTTCAGATTTATAATAAATACATTTGTCACTTTCATTAACTTTGAAACCGTTTGTGATTATTAAATTATCAAATTTTTCATGCCATTGTTTAGGTGCTTGTTTTAAACATATAATGATTTATCTAATTTGCAAACTTTATGTTCTTGACCAGGAATAACAAAGCCTTCAGGTTGGTCCATATAAATTTCCTCTTCTAATTCACCATTTAAAAAGGCAGTTTTAACATCCATTTGGTGTATAATTAAATTATAAATAGATGCTAATGAAATTACTACTCGAATGGATGTGATTCTAGTTACAAGTGAAAAAGTATCAAAAAAGGTCTATATTTTCTCTTTGCCTAAAACCTTTAGCTACCAAACGGGCCTTATATTTTTCAACTGTTCCATCAGGTTTTAATTTCTTTTTAAGTACCCATTTTACAACCTATAGACTTACAACTAGGTGGTAAATCTACTAAGTGCCAAATCTTATTGGATTCCAAGGAATCCATCTCATCATTTATAACCTCTTGCCAAAAATCGGAATCTAAAGAAGATAAGGCTTCTTGGAGGTTTGTTGGATCCTCCTCTATAGTAAAAGTGCAAAAATCCGAGCCAAAATCTTTATCAACTCTTGCTCTTTTACTTCTTCTAGGTTCAGTTTCAGAAGATTCATTAAGTTCTGTTCTAATAGGCACGGTGTTATTTGACGTGCCCCCACTATTCCTCAATTTAAAAGGAAATTTACTTTCATAAAAATCAGCATCAATAGATTCTACTATATTATGTGTATTTAGGTCATAAAATCTATATGCTTTGCTATTAATAGCATAGCCAATAAATACACATTCGTATGTTCTACTTGCTAATTTTATTCTCTTTGGGTCAAGTATACGAACATATGCCAAACATCCCCAAGTTCTAAAGTAAGATACATTCGGTTTATAATTTCTTAAAATTTCAAAAGGTGAAATCTTACTTTTTGATTTAGGGATTCTATTCAATACATAGCATACAGTTAACAAAATATCCCTCCACCAATGTTTTGCTGCACCTGAATTTAACAAAATAGCTACAACTAATTCGGTAAATGTTTTATTCTTTCTTTCAGCTTTACCGTTCATTTCAGGTGAATAAGGTGCGGTTCTCTCATGAATTATACCATTCAATTTATAGAAATCAAGAAATGGACTAGATTCATATTCTGTTCCTCTATCACTACGAAGTCTCTTAATTTTCTTATTTGATTGATTCTCGATTTCAGTTTTAAATAATTTAAACATATCAAATGCATCACTTTTATTTCTCATAAGATATACATAAGTGAAATCAGAGGTATCATCTATGAAAGTGATAAAATAACGGTGTCCATGTCTAGTCAAAGTACCATCTAGCTCACATATGTCAGAATGAATCAAGTTTAAGGGTTCAGAAAATCTATCAACTGATTTATGGGGTTTATTAGTAATTTTTTGCTTGACTACAGAATTCACATTTATCAAAATCAGTTTGTGACATTTTAGGAATCAAATCTAATGTGATCATGTTATGAATTATACGCTTATTTACATGACATAATCTAGAGTGCCAAATATTAAAGTCACACAATATATAAGCAGAACTAATTACTTTATAGATTCAACATTAAGTTTAAACATACCCTCACAAGCATAACCCTTCCCTACAAACATCCCCTTATAAGTCAAAGTATACAAATCAGCCCCTATAACTTGAGTGAAGCCAGCCTTATTAAGAAGAAAACCAGAAACCAAATTCTTTCTCATCTCTGGAGTATGCATCACATCTTTCTAATGAACTATCTTTCCAGAGGTAAACTTAATTTCCACATTTTCAATGCCAACAACTGTAGTGGTGTGAGAATCTCCCAGCAGCACTTTCTGATCATCAGCAGCCGTGTATGTACTGAACATAGCACGATCATAGCAGACATGGCGGGATGCACCAGTATCTACCCACCAACCCTTTGATCCACCAACAAGGTGAATCTCAGAAATCATAACCGTAAGAGGCTCCTCAACCAGTTTAGCCTGTGGTGCAGGGCCTGGTCTGTTCCTACACTTGTGTGCCATATGACCTGATTTTCCACAGTTGAAACATAGAAACAACTGTCCAGAGTCATTCTTTTGGATTGGTTTCTGCTGTCCTTTTTGGTTCCCTTGCGGGTTCCAATTCTGTTTGTTGCGGTTGCGGGTGCGGTTCTGATTCTTAAAGTTTTTCGGATTCGGTTTCAGAACTGCGGGCTTGGACTTTTTAGTGTTGTTGTTGGTAACAACAAGCACTTCCTCCTTCTGGTCCTGCTTACAAGCCTCCTCCTCAATACGGAGGCGAGTGATCAAGACCTCTAAGGAGAATTCCTTAGCCTTGTGCCTAAGCACATTCTTAAAGTCTTTCCAACCTGGGGGCAATTTATCAATAATAACAACAATCTGAAACTGTTCATCCAAACTCATACTTTCGGAGATGATCTCATGGGCAATTTTTTGTAGCTCATGAGATTGCATCTCTACTGACCTATCATCTCTCATCTGGTATTTCAGGTAGCGGCCGACTGCATATTTCTTCGCTCCAGCCTCTTTCAGTGTCATACTTCTTTTGCAGCGCTTCCCATATTTCTTTGGCTGACTTGTCAGAGTTGTAGTAGTCGTAGAGTTCATCACTGAGTCCGTTGAGTATGAAGTTCCGGCACAGGTAATCCTGCTCTGTCCAGTTCTGCACCTCCTTTGATTTTTCTGTCCAGGCTCGCAACTGATCTGCGTCCGCTTCGTCTGGTCTGGCCGGCAGCTGTGGTTTGTCGATTGTTAGCACAACCACGATCTTTCTCATGGTCAGAAAGAATTCCATCTTTTATTTCCAGCGTTTGAAATGGAGGCCCTCGAATCTGAAAGGCACAGTAGAGACCATTGTGACTTGGAAGAGGGAAGCGGGAGCAGTGGCATCGAGATCTGCAACAGAAGTCATAGTCGGTGGCGTCGTCTTCAATTTGTTGTAAACAAAGGTTGTCTTCAGTTGAGTCATGGACTATGTCACTTTCTTGAAGACGTTTCGACGATCTGCTCTACGGTGCAAGCAGTTCGTATCAACCACCGACGCCTCTAGGATAAAACAGCCTCTCAAAGATTTATGGTATCGATTCGTTGCACGGACGAAGCGATTCTGTTTGCACTGAAAAATTGTTGCTCGAATTTTTTTCGGTTTTAAAAAAATGAAAACTGAGATGTTGTTCTTCTCTGCTTTCGTCTCTCTATCAGTTAAGAAGATGGAGTAGTGAAAAGAACATTACTGGTTGGGGGAAACGTGGTCTAGAAAAACGGATCTGGGTAATACCGGGTCAAAATAATAAACGTTGTGTAACGTTCTTCAATACGGGCTTGAATAGAGTTTACCGTTCCAGTCCGGTCAAAAAACGGTTAATAAATTTGTAGCAAAAATATAAGTGTTACACCACTACAAGCCCGAACCCGAACCGGCCGGGCCCAGCCTGGGTCGGTCGGTCGGTCGGCGCGCGCGCGCGCGTGGTGGTCAAGCATAATCTCCCTCCTCACAAAAGAACATCATTGGGTGCCCAATGGGCCCAACTTAGCCTCTAAGAATCAAGTATAAATACTTGATTCTTGCATATAATCCTACAATGTGGGACTATTCACATATAGGAGATAATTTACACACTTAGTCAATTTTTTTTTAATAATTCACTTACTTTCAAAATAATTTCCAACACATATTGTTACCATGAAAATTTGGTTCTTCTTGGTGATGAAGTTTTCCAGCAAAACGTGTATCAGGATGAACGACATTTTATAAGTGCCCAGGAGGTAAATATATTAACAAGAAACGGCTTTAAAGTCCCTGTATTAAATGTTCTCATTAGAAAGAACATTTTTGTATACATACAAAAAAAACCATTTCATTTTACCCAGTTTATGTTTAAGCCAAAAAAAATACTAGTTATTCTTCATTACACTATCATATCACAATAATCCAGTCCCAAACTTTTGCACTCAATTTTTTCTTCTTCCAAAAATTAATCAAATTACGACAGATTTAGATGTTTTCATTGTCAAAATTGGTAAAATCAAATTTTTGAGGTGGGAAAATTATACATTTAGATTTTATAGACCAGGTAAGATTTAGTATAAAATTGTTAAAATCGTATATTTGAGGTGGGAAAATTATACATTCAAATTTTGTGCGCTTTTTCAACAGATAAAGGTCAACATTCAAACACCAAGCTACAGGAAGGACCAGGCAAAGGTAAGTGCAAAATAGGATAGTAATCCTAATAATGCAAGTGCATGTACAGACATGGTTACTAGTCTATAAAAGCATACAGAATGTACAGGAAGAGCCAAACTTTGAGGATGTACATGGTAGTGAAAGGGATACAAAGTTTTGCATACGCAAGCACAACTAAACTTAACTGAAATTGGTGCATGTACATAAGAGTAAGGATGTACATGGAAGGGACGACGTGCAACAACCAAGCTGAACTACATTTCGACATCACCTATGAATATTTCCAAATCTCGATATATTTAATGCACTACATTTGGATAACAAATGAGTAAAAAGATAGAGAGAGGTATAAAAATTTTAAACTTACTGTCAGGACGAAAAGAGCTGTTCTTCTAATCAGCTAACAAACTTTAACAATGGTTAACCATGTAAAAGTGGTACAACGTCAAGAGCTAAATCATGCATTCAAATATTTAAACATCTTAAAATTTTGCATCTATAAAAGAAATAATTTATACTTACTAGAACTTTATTCTGTTACGACTTTTGATGCTGGCCACGCTACTATAGACCCAACATCTTAGATTACATGGAGATAACACTGAAAGGGAAGTAGTAGGCAAAACCTTAGAAACACTAACGAATATCAAACAATAGAGGAACTGTAAATCAAACTAAATAGGTATCTGGTAGAGAAGAAACTGGAAACAGAGAGCTAATCAAAAGAGCATACCAACAGTTGAAAAGCAAGCATGATGCACAAGCTGAAATAAGTATAATGCGACTAAATAGGAGCTAGTAACAGCACAATACAAATCCTTATCCATCATTAATCCCTAGTTAGACACAAAAATAAACATTCAACTGCACAATCAAAATTCACGAACCTTTAGCTGTTATGGGATTTAATTTACCCTAACACCTTCATTTACTTGTACTAGCAGTACGGCCACTCTAATCCGGCTTGCCTAGTGAAATAATAATGCTTTATTTTGCTCGCCAAAATAAATTCACGAACCATAACAATTTACTAGCCAATCTACAAACCACAAATAGATACCAAATCCAAAATATATATTAACAAATTCTTATCTTGAGCTTTGAGACACAAGTTTGTTTGATTAATAACTCAAAACAATCTAAACTTCTATAACATGTAGTGAATTTTGTTTTAATTTGAGTGGAAGCGATTTATTTGATCATGATCTAGTATTGCCTATTTAGATACTAATGAGACTTCAAAAAATATGCAGTCTCACAGAAATGATAATAGAAATAAGAGACACATAAGATTTAACATGGTTCGGATATAAATATCCCACGTCCACGGAGATCCAACAACTACTTTTATTCACTAAAGAAAGGAGTACAAAAGAAAGGGAAAAATAATGGTGGATACTCCCACACACTTACTTGTACATATGAAGATAAAATTTCTTCATTTAAATAGACTTGATAATGAAGGGTCACTTGGAGATTAAGAAAATCAATTCCCTGATTACCCAGATATCTTTCCAAATTGCATGATTTGATTTTAGTACAAATAGATGGCGTAATCTTGGTTTTCATATCTTTCCTTTATTCACCATGCCTAATCATTTGTTTCTTCATATAATAAATATATTGACTAATTAATTGATTGACTAATTAATTAGTTTCCTTCAAAATATTGTTCCATATACCAGCCAAATTAATTAATTTGAATGAATCAATTAATCAATTTCTTTCCTCTTTAACAAATATTTGAATCATCCAAATTCAACATTCCGTCTTGATTCAAATATAACAATCTCTCTTCATCATCTTATCATCAAGCAATCGACATATAAGTTGCTGGGTCTAGCGTCCCATGGTGCTCAAATAACAGGTATCAAACTGATCAAGTTTGAGCAATGCTCAAACTTGTCCTTTGGAAGTGACTTCGTCATTATATTTGAAGGATTATCCAAAGTACTTAGCTTCAACAATTTGATCTTGCTTCGTTCTTCCTCAAGCATAAGAAAGAAACCTCTAACATCAATGTGCTTCGTCCGTGAACTATAAGCTTGATTTTCTACAAGATGAATCACACTCTGACTGTCTAAAAATAGCTCTACTGTCCGCTGCACCATTGAAAGATCATCTAACAACTGAAGTAAGTATAATCCTTCCTTTGTTGCTTCCACAGTCGATATCAACTCTGCTTCGTTAGTCGATAAAACTACGATAGATTGCAACTTTGATCTCCATGAAATCGAGCCTATGTTAAGTGTAAAAACATAGCCCGACACTGACTTCCTATCATCTCTGTCCCCAGTGTAATCAGAATCACAGTATCCTCTAAGAAAGATGTCACCATCCACTCCACCATATAACAAGCTCATCGAAAAAATGTCTCGAAGATATCTAAGAATCCACTTCACAGCTTGCCAATGCTTTTTGCCTAGTTTAGACATATATCGACTCACAACACCCACTGCATGGTCCAAATTTGGTCTTGTACACACCATCGCATACATAAGACTACCAACAACACTTGAATAAGGTATATCAGCCATATACCTCTTGCCTTCTTCCAATGAGGGAGATAAATTTTTTGACAACTTAAAATGAGAGCCTAATAGAGTGCCAACCGGGTTGGCTTTCTCCATTCCAAATTGAGCGAGGACCATGTAATGTGCTTGAGTGAGCACTAACTCTCTCCGCTTTCTATCCCTGCTTATCTTCATACCCAATATTCTTTGTGCCTTTTCCAAATCCTTCATGTCAAACTCTCTACCGAGCTCCGCTTTCAACTCCTTAATTCTGACCATACTCCAGGATGCAATCAGCACATCATCAACATATAACAACAAATAAATCATATCACCATCACATCTCCTGAAATAAACACACTGGTCTTTGAAACTTCTGCAGTATCCCTGTGAAAGCATAAATTTATCAAACTTCTTATACCGTAGTCTAGGAAACTGCTTCAATCCATATAGAGACTTGTTGAGTTTGCAAACATAGTCTGATCTATTACTATCAATGAACCCTTCCGACTGCTTTAAATAAATCTCCTCATCCAGATCACTATGCAAGAATGCAGTTTTGACAATTAGTTGCTCTAATTCCATATCATAATGAGCAACTAATGCCAAAAGAATACGAATAGAAGTATGCCTAACCACTGGAGCAAAGATATCATGATACTCTACCCCATTCTTCTGAACATACCCCTTTGCGACTAACCTTGCCTTGTATATGAGATTACCATTTTCACCGTCTTTCACTCTATAGATCCACTTGCATCCAACAGCTCTCTTGTCGATGGAAAGAGGCACAAAATCCCAAGTATGATTTCTCTGCAATGATTCAATCTCCTCCTCCATAGCAACTAACCAACTGGAACTGTTAACTGATGCGATAGCTTCTCTATAATCACATGGCTCATCATGGATAACAATCAAAGCATATGTTTCCATATCATCGAAGTTAATATTTTCGATTCTCAATACAACAAACTCATCAAGCCGCTTAGGCTTTCTTCTTTGTCTGACATGCCTAGGTTCTGAATGAGCTCCACCTTGAGTTTGATCCTCTGTATCAACATCGATATTATCCTCATCAACCACGGTGTTATCGGAAACACCATTTGAACGTCTATGGAAAGAATCAACAGATGATTTACTTTGTGTCTGGTATTCTTCACATGTCTTCTCATTGTCATCGGATGAGGAAGGCTCCACCTTCAACATAGCCTTCTCATCAAAAGTCACATGCTTGCTCATAACGATCTTCTTGCTAATAGGACACCATAACCTATATCCCTTCACTCCTCTCCTATAGCATAGAAAAATATACTTGCGAACTCTACGTTACAGCTTCCCTTTGCTCTCATGCACATAAGCCGGGCAACCAAACACTCTGAGAAATGAATAGCTAACATGCTCTTGTTTCCATACTTCTTTCGGGATCTTCGTATCTATGGCAGTAAAAGGTGTATGGTTGATGAGGAAAGCCGCCACAGATAAAGCTTCATCCCAAAATCCCTTCTTCAATTTAGCAGTCATTCTAAGGCATCTTGTTCTCTCCAATAATGTTTGATTCATCCTTTCTGCAACTCCATTAGACTGGAGGTAGCCTAGTGTAGTGTAATGCTTCTTAATGCCTTCAGACTCACAATAATTGATGAGTTCCTGTGATACAAATTCACCGCCATTATCTGAATGGAGAACTATCAATTTCTTCCTTAACTGCTTCTTAACCATAGATTTCCACTTTCGAAACTAGGCAAAGGTTTCACTCTTTGACTGAAAAAAGAATACCCATATTTTACGAGAGAAATCATTTATAAATGAAATGAAATATCTGGCTCTACGTAAAGACTGACAAGGGGATGGACCCCAGACATCTGTATGAACATACTCCAAGACAGCTTTTGTTTTATGCTTTTCTATACCAAAAGAAATCTTCATCTGCTTTTCAAGAATACACTCTTCACAAAAACAGAGTTTTGAATGATAAACTCCATCAATGAATCCTCGTTTTCACAACTCATCCATGCTATGCTCACTGATGTGACCCATCTGTAAGTGCCATAATCTGGAAGAATCTGAAGCAACAGATGTAACAGAAGCCGATTCACCAATTACAGTAGTGCCCTTTAATAGATAAAGATTTCATACCCTCACACCTTTCATAACAATCATGAAACCCTTCGATATCTTCATTTTCTATCCTTCCACTACAATCTTCAAGCCAAGTCTACTCAATGCTCCAACAGAGATCAAACATCTCCTCAAATCAGGTACATGTCTAATATCGGTGATCGTACGAATAACACCATCAAACATCCTAATCATCACGCTACCAACACCCACCATACGGCAAGAAGCATCATTACTCATCGGAACTTCTCCTCCATCAATTTCACGATAAGTGGAAAAGCAGTTCCTATCAGGTGTCATATGATTGGATGCGTGAGAATCAATCAGCCATAAGTTGCTTTTTCCATAAGAGTCAGAAGCTGTAAATACATCGGTGTCATTTTCTGTATCTGATTTCTCTGCTGTAGAAGCTGAGGCTTGCTTTGGATCTTTTCTTCTACCTTCAAGCTTGGGACATTGTGCTATGAAGTGCCCTGGTTTCTTACAATAATGATAGGTCAAATTCTTAGGCCCCTTAGACTGAGACCGTGAATAATTTCGTCCTCTACCTTTCTTCGACCTGCTTTGGCTTCTACCTCTCTGAACAAATAGGCATTCGGTATCACTATCCAAGCTAGTGCTCGCCAATCTACCTCTTAATATTTCATTATGAAGACCAGTCTTTACATCAGACAGGCAAATTTTACTGCAGCCATAAATCATGGAATTAACAAAAGCAGTATACTCCTTAGGCAAGGAATATAAGAGAATCACAGCTTGATCCTCATCGATAATATCAACTTCCACTGCCTTCAGGTTCATAATCAAAGTCGTCAAAGCATCTACATGCTCCATGAGATCAGCTCCAGGCTTCATCTTGAACGAATAGAGTTGTTGCTGAAGAATAATCCGATTGGTGAGAGACTTGTCTTGATATGCATCCGATAATGCATCTCATAGTTTCTTCGCCGTCTTCTTCTGAGAGAATTATCTAAGAACTTCATCTGAAAGGCTCAACTGAATTGTTGTGAGAGCTTCATCTTCCATTTCTTCCAAATCAGTTGCATCGATACCTTTCAATTTTTCAGACGTAGGAACAACCTTATAAGTCTTCTCCTTCTTCAATACAGCCTCCATCTTCATCTTCCAAGTATCAAAATCTCCTTTTCCGTAAAAAACGTGTTACTCCATAATTGACACCAGATCTGCCAACAGACTTACTAGAAGTAGCCATTAATATCCAAACAGGAACAATAACACTAGCTCTGATACCAAACTGTAGTGAATTTTGTTTTAATTTGAGCGGAATCGATTTATTTGATCAGTATCTAGTATTGCCTATTTAGATACCAATGACACTTAAAAAAAATTATGCAGTCTCACAGAAATAATAACAGAAATAAGAGACACAGAAGATTTAACGTGCTTCGGATATGAATATCCTACGTCCACGGAGACCTAACAACTTCTTTTATTCACTAAAGAAAAGAGTACAAAAGAGAGGGAAGAATAATGGTGGATACTCTCACACACTTGTTTGTATATGAAGATGAAATTTCTTCATTTAAATAGACTTGGTAATGAAGGGTTGTTTGGAGATTAAGAAAATCAATTTCCTGATTACCCAGATATCTTTTCAAATTGCATGATTTAATTTTAATACAAATAGATGGTGTAATCTCGGTTTTCATATCTTTTATTTATTCTTCATGCCTAATCATTTATTTCTTCATATAGCAAATATATTGACTAATTAATTAGTTTCCTTCAAAATATCTTTTCATATACCAGCCAAATTAATCGAATTGAATGAATCAATTTCTTTCCTCTTTAACAAATATTTGAATCATCCAAATTCAACACAACGATACCTTTTTAAAGCTATTTACCAGTAAAAGAAAAGTGGCTTCATCAACTGAAACAAATAAAAGAAAAACCGACGCATATGAAATACCTTATGTTATCACCAAAACCAATGAGTAGAGTGTTCATAATGAAAGTCAAATAAAGTAAGGTTGTTTCCAAAGCTTTGCCAGAAAGAAGGCTATAAGATATTTCGTTGCTGTATCCAAAGACCATAATTATAAAATTAAAACTTGCAGCAGATGAAACTATTCAGGAAGATATAAATAGGAGACACTCTTACTGATTTCTCCTCCTCTTTTGCGCTATTTCCAATTATATGAAATTGATTGGCCTCATTCTATTAAAATGGATCCTCTTCTTTTTAGCAACTGGAGTGTATGTATGGTGCACAGGTGCAGTTGTAGACGTTGAAGTGAATTGTCTTAGTATGCAGTGATGATTGCAGAATTTGATGCATGCAGTGAGTTAGTGGCAGCAACTAGCAAATTATGATGTCCGTGCTAAAGTGCATATTATGACTGCAGTTTGGAGAAGTGCTAAGTTAGTCGTAGAAAACTAAATCTTGAGAGTTGGTGGTATTAACAAAATTAGAGTATTAATCCGGATTTAAGGCCTAACCATACCTAGATAGCAAACAATGAAACATGGCGTCATGGTGTTGTAGCGTAAAATCAGTTTAGCGATGCAATGCGGCCTGCAAACAAGTTGCGATGCATTGAAATGATGCCTGAACAGTAGTGGGCACTGAAAATACATAAAGTTAGGACTGTGACGATACAGAAGCAGGATGGTGGGAGAAGATACAAGGCAGAAGCAGCTAAACAGAATTGGAATAGAATGAATTATGTGAAGGCGATTGAATAGGGTGGAACAAAAGCTGCTGATGGCTATTGAACTGAAATGCAAGGCTAAGGTTAATGCACCAGCTAAAGGCACGCAGAACTGAAGCGCATGACAAACCTATTTGTTCTGGAGTTTGCAAGGTGTCAGGAAGAAATTTCACTGATTGATAATTGCTTTGAATTTATTTTTAGCAACTTTAAAAAAACCATAAGTCTGTTAGACACTTGTTTTACACCTTACGTGCCAAATCAAAATATAGTTTTTTATAGAAATTAATCATCTTAAAATATATGTGAATAAACACATTCATATTCTTCACATAAACTAAACTAATGAACAATCACGGTAGTTTAGATCAGATACTACTCCTCTTTTGGAGGCATTTGATAAACATAAAAAAAAATATTTTAAATAACAGGACTACAAGCAATAATGCACTGCCTAACTATGTACACGCTTATGAACACGGCTTGCATTCACATATCATAATTAACAAGTGATAAAGCAGAACACTTAGTCAATAATGCTTACACTTATCTGCCTCCTTTGTTTCTTCGTTCTCTAATTGAACAGAGAGTTCAACCTACAAAAATAATCATCATATTTTAGTTTGAAATATTAAAACTCTAAAAATTATTTGGGTAGATTAAACAGCAGAATATACCAGGAAATTAGCATTACTTATAGTTGAATCCCCATGTAAGAAAATTATCTCCATGGTCCGCGGATGCGGCGCAGTGGAAAGGAAGCTTGGGTTCTGGTAAAAAAGACTCAGGTTCGATTCCTACCCTGCGCTTCTCTATCCTATATACGGAGGCTTGAATCAGCGGACGGTTTTACCATACTCTCCTCAGGAGTTTACTGGCCCGCCGGGTTCTCCTGGGTTTAAAAAAAAAAACTCCGTAGTTACTTAGAATAACAAATAACATAAAACAGGACAAATAAACAAAAATAAAAATAATGATATATTGAAAAACTTCATAAATAAGAAGGCAAGTTAGACTAGTGCAGTAACAAAATAATTACACAATTGCATGACTGACTGTACATAAAATAGCCTGGAATAATGCTACTCGGTAAATAAAAAGGCAACATAGACAGATTCAAGGACCAATACAACCTTATTGTAAAGTTGAGCCCAAAGTGCAGTTACTTACTGTAAATAGAAGTTTATAGCACTACCCGAAACTAACATATATTTTTACCTATAGTTCAACTCAATTCACAAACCTTGTGTTAACCAAATATAAGAATCTAAGCAAAGCTTCAAGAATGAGAAAAGCTTCGGATTAACTAAAAGCAAACAAACGTAATCTGAGAGCCTCAAACTCATACTGGCTTCCATTTTCACTGTCATTCAAAGACATACAACCAAATTTGTAAATAAGGTGGTAAGAAGCACTCTATTAATTTTAGGAAGAAAAAGTAGTTTGGTCATCTGTTGTAGAATATGATGAGAGCATGGTTACCTTCCTTTTAACATAAGTAAGGAGAAATACATTTTGAAATATTAGTTGGTTTAGTTGCTACTTGTAACATGATTATGCATTCTTTTTAATGCATCACATGATGTATAAGTGAAAATTATTATTTAAATTAACATAATTATTTTTAAACAATAAACTTAATATTCAAATTAGTATACGGGTGGATCATACATCTAGTTTGGTAAATGGTAATGCACTATGCAATGAACTGGCACCTTTTCTTTCTTCCTTTCTTTCTTTTTTAAATTCGAAGACCATTATTAAGTCATTATTAAGTAATAATTGAGCAAATTAGAATTTTGAAGGAAAAAACACAATAAAATAAGAATATTGAAATCTAGGAGAGCAAAGGCAGTAGCGATCAAAGACAATACCTGTCACCAAATATCGATAAACAAATTTTATTATAATTTTACACTCTTCAAGAATATAATTATGCCTCTTAAAACCTGTATATATTTATATACTTATATTAGAAATAAATAGTGGAAATTAGCCATAACGGCATCTTTAGCAAGTGCAATTAGTTTTTAGGATACACAACTGAAATAATTACTTTTAAGGACAAAATGCAAAAATAATTAGTTTTCAAGGCCTAAAAACCTATGAAATTATGTACTTGAAAGTAATTGGACTGCTGACTTTGTCCTTAAAAGTAATTATTCCGCCGACTTTGGCCTTGAAATTAATTTTTATGGATGTGTGTCCTAGATACTAATTGGACTGCAAAGTTTGTCTTTCTAGTGAAATGTCCGTTAGAAATATGTTTGTTGGATTCTTTCTTGGGTTCAGCAAATTGTGCTTTCTTAACATATTCATAAACTGCTTTTTGCCCTGAACCAACTCATCTGCTTCAAAGTTTGAAATGGGATGACCTCACCTGCTTAAAAGCTGTTTAGTTTTATGGGCTCACTATCTCATAAAATTTCATGAACTTCTAGATTATTATTATTATTTTTATTAAAGAAAAAGGCAATAAACTCAGGACCGCTAAATATATTACATCATCATGTGAAAGTTTGTATCGAATCATCAGTTATAATATAGTAAATATAATACTTTATGGAAAAAAGATATGTTATCATTAGAAGTTACATGTAACTGTGTAGGTGTCTAGGGTGTTGGTTAGGACAAACGAAACAGTAGAATCAAAAGGGGGTCGGTGAGAAGGGCGTTCTACAACAAACTAGGACCGAGAGCGCTTATAAAACCGGAATGGTTCAAGAAAAAGAGAAGGCTGATGCCGAGACCGGCCAGGCCTCCACCCAAACAGATGGATAGAGCCGATTGCCTGCCCCACTAAACCCGTTCCTATCCAGAGCAGGGAAAGAGCCATCGAAACCACTAGATTACCCTTATGACTGTTCTTTCTTTCGTATCTCTTTATGAAACTCCAGCCTTAAACCACTAGATTACACTTAACTTTCATTATTTTTGTTTTCACTTTAAATAAAAGAAAATGAAACAATTTTTTTAAAAGCAGGTTAGAAATAAAGAAAAAGAAATCCTATCAATTAACTTAGCCTAAAATTCGACTATTTGTGTCACCAGATTTCCGAATGTATATTCTTGTCAACAATATCAAATTACACCTCCTCGTCAAGGATATAGGTATATAACTCCTCATCGGCAATATAAGAACATTCATCATCATTTTCAAAACAATCCAAACACATGCAGTATCACCAAAATACGATACCTCAACAAAGCTAAAAAATCATGATTTCGAGAATATTTTGGTTTACTAAATCAACAAACGTTAGAGATAACAGTTTTGGACAACAACAGTCCACACAGTACGATATTGAAGATCATGCGAACCAAAATAATATGAAAAAATATATAATAAATGTTGTAGTACCTCTGACGGTGGTTCAAATTGGAGGCTTCTAGGTAGTTGAAATGGTGGCTGTGTTTAGGGACTAGGATGACCGTGTGAGAGAGAGATTACGGCACCAATTTGGGATAGACTTTGTCAGGGTGAGGGGTGATCAATCCCTTTCAGCAGAAAAATAGGATCTTGCAATTTGGCGTGATAGAACAAACAGATAGTTATAGATCACAGAAAAAAAATATAGAGACAAGAGAGAACACACAGATTTATAGTGGTTCCACCATCGCGAGATAGTGTACGTCCACTTTAATGGGGAAGAGATTTATTACTATTTGAAGAGATTACAGAGTAAAGAAATGAAGAAAAATAAACAAGAGATTGTTATCTCATATCTGATGTCTTAACATTCTCTATACCTCTCTTTATATATAGAGAAAAGTTACTTAGAGATGAAGCAATTGATTTATGTAAATAAATCAATTCATGGAATAATAATATTCTCATTAATTGCCTTGCCATGTAATTGATTGATAATATTCCATTTTCTCCATCAATCAATTATTTCCCTATTTGATTCCTTTTATAAAATATGGCAATCAAATATATATGACAAATATCTCCACATCCCTATCTCTTTAATTTCTCTTTCAATTTCCTTCATGCACAGAACGGGTAACTAAATACCGAGAATATCTCCAAAATCTATTAATTTTGGAAATATTGTATCACCAAAAAAAAAATCCTAATAATCTCCACCTTGATACAATATCTCTTCCAAACCAAGATACTCCAAAATGAATGCTTCCCAATGAGTTCCTGCAAAAGTCACCTCTCATTGCACTTTGTTAATGAACTCCGGCAAGGCCACCGCCCACCAACAAAGTGTTGGAAACACTCAAAAAAAATAAGGCAGACGTTGTGCAACCAAAAATAAACTCATATCTCTTCATACAAGAAGAATTCCACATCTTCTCTTAACTTCAACCAAGTTACTCTCTTCCCCATAGTGCCACCATGTGGCACCTAGCACTTCATCAAGTGAATCAAGTTCGAGCAATGCTCAAACTTAGTAGCAGGTAAGGCCTTCGTAAACATATCTGCTGCATTGTCATTTGTATGAACCTTCTGAAGGCGAACTAACTTCTCTTCATTCATGGAGATAAGGAAAGACTCTCTTACCTCTATATGCTTTGTTCTAGAGCTGAAAGCCAAATTTTCAGCTAAATGAATTGCACTCTGACTATCACAATTCACCAAACAATTATCTTGTACAAAGCCCAAATCACACAACAACTTCTTCAAATAAAGTGCCTCCTTAGCTGCCTCAACTGCAGCTATCAACTCTGCCTCTGTAGTAGACAAAGCAACTATAGTCTGCAACCTCGCTCTCCAACTAATAGCCGTTCCTCCAAGAGTGAACACATAGCCTGAGGTTGACTTCCTTCTATCTCTATCTCCGGCATAGTCTGAATCACAAAATCCAATCAAGTTGAAATCTTTATTTCTGCCGCCAAAGACAATACCATAATCTGATGTTCCTCTAAGATATCTAAAAATATACTTCACTGCCTCCCAATGCGATTTTCCTGGATTTGCTGTATATCTACTAACTAATCCAACAGCCTGAGCAATGTCAGGTCTAGTGCACACCATAGCATACATCAAGCTACCTACCGCACTCGCATAAGGCACCTTTTTCATGTAGGCCTTATCCTTTTCTGAGATCGGAGAGCCTTTGTTAGAGAGCTGTATATGCAAAGGCATGGGTGTACTGATAGCCTTTGCTCCATCCATGCTAAACCGAGCAAGCACCTTTTGAATATATTCCTTTTGAGTAAGTCTCAAAAGTCCAAGCTTTCTATCTCTTTGGATTTCCATCCCCAAAATTTTCTTTGCTTCTCCAAGGTCTTTCATTTCGAATTCCGCTTTTAATTTCAACTTCAACTCATCAACTCCAGCTTTATCCTTAGAAGCAATCAACATATCATCCACGTACAAAAGCAAATACACCCAATTACTATTCTTTAAATGCTTGAAATAAACACATGCATCTTTAGTACTACGATTAAAACCATGTGAAAGCATAAAAGAATCAAACCTTTTGTACCATTGTCTAGGCGACTGTTTTAGACCATAAAGAGATTTCTTCAACCTGCATACCCAATCTGATTTTCCATCTACAATAAATCCTTCTGGCTGCTTCATGTAAATGGTTTCTTCCAAATCACCATGCAAGAAAGCAGTCTTCACATCAAGTTGTTCTAACTCCAAACCGTGAGCAGCAACTATCGCAAGTAGGATTCGAATTGAAGTTTGTCTAACAACTGGTATCAGAGCTAGATTCGCAAAGAAGGTGTTTGGTAGAATGGCAGGAGGAGATGAAAATAGTACAAATAGTACTTTAGCGCCAGTAGTTGCTCCATACGTCAGAGGCTCCTATGTGGCTTCAGGATCACAGTTGACGATAGAGAAGTGGAATGGTGAAGGAGATTTTGAAAAATGGCAATGGATGATGAAAGCAGTTTTGAGGAGAAATCGCGTTCATCGAGTAGTATTTGATACAGAGACACTGCCTGCTGATATTTCATCAGTGGAATTAGAAGAGATGGAAGAATGGGCCTTTACTACTCTCCAGCTTGCTATGGGAAAGAATGTAATTTCTGAAATCAGTCAGGAAACCACAGCCAAAGGCATTTGGAAGAAGTTGGAGGATCTCTACATGAAGAAATCCCTAACTAACCGTCTGATCCTATTGAAGACTTTTTTCACTTATAAAATGAAGGAAGGTTCTTCAATTAAAACACACCTAAGTGTGTTTGATGACCTGTTGATGAAGATGAAGTCTGTTGAGTTGAAAGTTGATGAAGAACAGAAAGCAATGATTCTGTTGTGTTCTCTTCCAGAACGATACACTGGTTTCGCTAACAGCCTTATCTATGGTAGAGATACATTGACATTAGATGATGTGAAGACAGGTTTGCTCAGTGAAGGGTTGAGAGATCAGATGAAAGAGTTTGGTGTTGGTGATAGTAGTGGAGGAAGTAATAGTAGTTCAGGTTTATTTGTTGAGAGAGGTAGAGCAGAGAAGAAAGTGAAGAATTACATGGGGCGTTCCAATTCTAGGAAGCCTCATTGGCGGAGTAAGTCAAGAGATGGAAGGTGTCATCATTGTAAGAAACCAGACCATTGGAAAAGAGACTGCCCAGATCTGGAGAAGAAGACCGAAGGTTCTTCATCTATTGCGATGGAGAAAGATGATAGCGATTTATTGACAGCGGTTGTATCAGATGTTGCAGACCACTAGGTATTAGATTCTGGAGCATCATTTCACATGACTCCTAATAAGGATTATTTTTCTTCCTTTGATGCTAAAGAAGGAAGTTCCATCCTTATGGGAAACGATGCTACATGTAAGTCTATGGGAGTTGGTTCAGTTCGCATTCGCATGTATGATGGGATTGTTCGCACACTTTCAGATGTTCGCTATGTTCCTGGTCTTCGAAAGTCATTGATATCATTAGGCCAATTGGCATCATTGGGATGCAAGATAACCATTGTCAAAGATGGTTTGAGAGTTTCTAGAGAGGCACTTGTATTGATGAAGGGTGTTATGGTAAGAAATCTGTATTTGCTGATGGGTACCACTGTTCATGGAGAATTATGTGTTGGAGTTGATAGTTCTAAAAGTTTGGATGCTACCAAGCTTTGGCATATGAGACTAGGTCATACTTCGGAGAAGAACTTAGAGTTGCTTCGTAAGAAGAAAAAGATCAAGGGAGAAATCTTCAACAAGTTGAACTTTTGCAAGGAGTGTGTATTGGCAAAGCAAACCAGAGTTTCTTTTGGTGACGGTATGCATACTTCTAAGAGTGTACTTGATTATGTACATTCAGATGTTTGGGGGCCATACCCTACTGCTTCCATTAGTGGGGCTTATTATTTTGTTTCATTCATTGATGACTACTCGCGCAAGGTTTGGGTGTATGTAATGAAAGCTAAGTCGGAAGTATTTCAGAATTTCAAGGTTTGGTTAGCTCTTGTTGAAAACCAAATAGGAAAGAAATTGAAGATTCTTAGATCCGATAATGGTGGCGAATATGTCTCCAAAGAGTTCCTCGACTACTGCAGACAACGCGGTATTAGAAGACATTTTACTACACCTGGTGATCCGCAATCCAATGGGGTTGCTGAGAGGATGAATAGGACTCTACTTGAGAAGGCCCGTTGCTTGATATTGACTGCGGGTATGTCTAAGGGTTTTTGGGCTGAAGCTGTTTCGACTGCAGCACATATTATTAATCGGATTCCATGCTCAGCCATTGGTGGGAAGATTCCAGAGGAGTTATGGAGAGGTAAAAGCACTTTATTAAGTTATTTTCGTATATTTGGATGTCCAGTTTATGTTCACAATACATGACAAGATAAGTTGGAGCCTAGGGCCTCCAAGTGTGTTTTTCTTGGTTATACAGATGGAATAAAAGGATACAGAATTTGGAATCCAGTTACGAAGAAAGTTATACACTCCAGACATGTGACTTTTGACGAGTCAGCGATGTTTAAACCTTTGGAAGGTTTATCAGACGGTTCAGATTCAGTTGATGAGAAGGCCGAAAAGACCGAGATTCCCAACTTTCAAACCCGAAGTACAGCTATTACTATTGGCAATAGTGATAGAACAGTTGATGATACATCACATGATAGTCCACAGATTTCCTCTAGTAGTGATGGAGATGGTCATGAAGCTAGAGAGGATTCAGCTCAAGATGGAGCTCAAGGTGGAGCTGAAGGAGAGTCAGGCGATATAGTCATTCGGGCTAGTCAGAGACCAAAGAGAGCTCCAATTAGATATGGAGATTGGGATTATGCAAATTTGAGCCTTGATGATCAGTTTGAGTATGCTTTACATGTTGTTCATGATGAACCATTAAGCCTTGAAGAAGCCATGAAGTCGAATGATAATTCGAAGTGGAATTGCGCTATGGAAGAGGAGATACAGTCTTTGCAGAAGAACAAGACTTGGGATTTGGTACCACTACCTCAAGGAAGCCGAGCCATAGGTTGCAAGTGGGTGTTCAAGCTGAAAGACGATGGTAGATACAAGGCAAGATTGGTAGCCAAAGGGTTTTCACAAAAAAAGGGGTTGGAGTATGATGAAATATTTGATTGATTACGACGGTCAGGGTTTTGTGATAGGGATCGACTGTTGATGACGACGGTCAGTGTTTCGTGATAGGGATCGACTGCTGATGACGACGGTTAGGATTTTGGTTTGCATTTCAGGGATTTCGTGGAGTTTGGTTAATCTATGGAGGTGAAAGTGAAAGGGGGACAGGTGTTTTCTGGTGGAGGTGTCGGAGGGCAATAGACGTTTTTTTTGTTCCTGCACAAAATAAATGATTTCCCGCGCCTTTTTGATTGGATAGTGTGGAGTATACCATATTTATTCTATCTATAGCATTGAAAAGACGACATTGCATAGCGTTCAAAGGTGATAGGAGGAAACGTTTCATTTTTTTTCCAGTGAATGTAAAAAGATATTTTCTAAGACATGTGTAAAGTAGAGCACATGAAAGCATGAGGAGGGAAAGGGGAGGGGACGGGCCTTCCTTGATCGGAAATGGGGGGCGAGTGAAAGGTTACGGTGATCACCTGAAGTCTATACAAGCACACACACTTTTCATGTAAACACTTTTACACTGTTGCAAAGAAAGTCAAAGCTCTCTTTGCTCCATTCTCTACGTAATTTTCTAAGATTTAAACAACTTAAATCAATTCAAACTTCTTCTATAAGCTTGCAACAACATTATAACACCTCCTTATTTAACATGGGAACATACTCTTTCATTTCTTGTAAACTTGTGGACAAGTTACATTTAGACATTAGCATAGTTGCGGGCCCTACGGTTGTGTCAAACCCCATAGTATGATCGACATACTTATCTATGGTGTAGGAGTTTGAGGTTGTTCATTTTAGGGGTCGAGTTTGATTGCGATGCTTTTGTCTTAGGATTTTCTAGCTTTGGATTGATATTGGGCATGGATTGGATATCGATATATAAGGTTATATTAGACTGTGATAGGATGGTTGTTAGGTTAAGTACGTATAGTGGATGTAGCTTAGAGGTTTATTGTGATCTCCAAGGATCAGTTATGTTGAGCTACTTATATTCTTTAGACATATCACTTGGTGAGCTAGGTACGGTGCATGCAGTTAGGGATTACCCAAATACCGCTTTCGAGGTTATCGATCTCCCACCCTCGAAAGATTGAGTTTCGAATTTATCTTGTGCAGAACGCCTGAGTTGTTGCCTTACCCGTGAGGCATATGACTCCAAAAGAGAGATGCGAGTTGAATAAGCAAGTAAATGAGTTGTTGGAGAATGGCTTTATCAAGGGGAGCATTTCCAAGTGGGGGCCCAGTCGTCTTTGCCACTAAAACAAATGGTTCTCCGAGACTCTGCTCGATTATAGAGAGCTAAATAAATCGACAAAAAAGAATCGATATCCACCGCCTCGTATAGACGATCTCTTTGCTCAGTTGGTTCGAGTCAGGGTGTTCTCACAACTTGACTTGGCTACCAGATCCACCAGTTATGTGCAGCCAAAAATAGTATCCAAAGGTGTAACAACCCTGGTTTGGAGATTACCTGTCAATATTAAATTATAATTATTGACAGGTAACCTCCAAATAGGGATTGTTACAAAAGGACTGCCTTCCATACACCTGACAGATTTTATGAGTGGTTAGTCATGCCCTTCGGACTGACCAATGCACCTGCCTACTTTGTTGATTTAATGAGCCGAGTTTTCAGAGGGTTGCTTAATAAGTTTGTCGTGGTATTTTTGGATGATATTTTAGTCTATTTAAGGAGTGAGGAGGAGCATGCGTTGCATTAAGAGAGGTGCTCAATATACTCCACGTGTATAAGCTGAAGGCAAAGGTTTTGAAGTGTCATTTTTGGCGAAAGGATGTACGTTTTTTGGGACACATCGTCTCAGAAAGTGGGTTGGTGGTTAATCCCAGGGTGGCAGTAATTCGGAATTGGCATGTGCCGAAGAACGCCATGGAGGTGAGGAGTTTCCTTCGTTTGGCAGACTACTATCGGAAATTCATTAAGAATTTTACGAAGATCTCTGCCCATTTGACCCGTCCCACCAAGAAGGATCAAGTTTTCTCGTAGGATGAAAAATTCGAAGATGCTTTTATAAAGTTGACTGAGGCATTGACTAGTGCACCAGTTTTAGTGTTACTCAATGGAACAAAGCCACTTAAAATTTATACTGATGACTGCGGTACAGGATTAGGCGTGGTCTTGATGCAAGAAGGAAGGGTAATGAGTTATGTTAGTCGGCAGTTGAAGACCCATAAGAGAAACTACCCTACCCAAGTTCTTGGGTTGGCGGACATTGCCTTTGCCCTCAAGTTATGGAGGCATTACCTTTTAGGAAAGCGATTCGAGCTATATGCAGATCACAAGTCCTTGAAGTGTTTATTCTCCCAAAAGGACTTGAATTTGAGGTAACAAAGATGGATGGAGTTTTTGGCATCATATGACTCTGGTATCTCATATACCCCAAGAAAGGGTAATGCTGTGGTTGACACTTTGACCAGATATCACACAATATCGAGTCCTTTGTTCTCGGAGTGGAAGCATTTAGAGTTCATTTCTACATTCTACTTCCGACCATCATCATATATTATCCTGGGAATATTAATAGCTTTAGATGTGCATCATACATTGATGGAGCATATTGGGACTAGTCAGAAAGAAGATAAGAAGCTAGTAGATATTGTTGAGAGGATTAGGAGAGGAGAGTCGTTTATGGTGTTACGCCATTGACTCGAGAGGATGGTTATGGAGGGATGGTAGGCTTTGTGTTACTCTAGTGTGGATTTGATAGATGTGATACTAGCAGAGTCTCATCGTTCGAGAATGATCATTCATCCCAAAGGTGACAAGATGTATCATGACATGAAGAGAGTCTTCTATCGGCCGGTATGAAGAAGCATGTAGTGGAGTATAAATGCGACGACCCACCTTTTCGACCCTCAAAAATCGATAGTAATGCATCCACGGTATTCACATGCTGAGTATCCAAGTGTCGGAAAGACAGATTGATCGAGTGTAAAAAGAAAAATAAAAACAGAATGGCATCTTACACGAATGAATAACATATAATATTTCAATATACAATCTTTGCAGCGGAAATTTTAAATACATGCATCAGAGTTGGACAATTAGAAATCTTTGTCCCTACCAATGTTGAATACAAATAGTAAACAAATGCAGTGGAAATAAAAATGGAAAACCATCTACAGAGGAAACTCCAGATCCTACTTCAAGCTTCTACAAAATGTTCTAGGTCTAGACCTGAACTACTTGGCTTCTCGAAAAAATAGGGCACCTAGAGTTTTAGAAAATAAACTCTGGGTTTTTGGTCATGAGAGTGGTGCGAGAAAACTCAAAAAATAGATATTTATGAAAACAAAGGGTATCTCATAAGGTAATGTTGTACATAAATACGAATGAGTTTTTACCTTATGATAACCAAAACATTGCAACGTAAAATCCAGTGATATTATAATAATGTCTAGATTACAAATACATATTAATCATAGCCGAAATTGTTACATTAATTAAATTCCAGCATAATAGGTATAAAAAGCTAAGTTAGAAGGCACATATTGGAGAATGGATTCCATATAGTGACAAGGAAAGGGACTACTTTCCATATAATACATCTCTAAAAGAATGTACCAAGGACCCACGGATGATCCTCTGCATCTGGTAAGACCGTCCAACCTCTTTTCGGTGACCAACACAATGATCCTGGATAGTACCGAATATGACATCACCCCAGTCGCTTCCGACCTATCCATGACCACAGCATATACAACAAACCCAATATATAAAGGGTAATCTAGAAAGGGGATGACCATACCCTAATAGGTGCGACCCACATAGTCTTGCGGCGTACACTGTTTTAGTCATTTTCGGGTGTGTGGCCTGTGGTAACTTATTACCTTTTATAAAACAAATCCCACTTTGAATAACACTGCCATTTATAATAACACACTATTGATTTCCATTTGAGTATGACTACCAAGTACATACGCCTCAGGGGAGGGTGTTAAGTGTAAAAGGGTTACATCTTACACCACCAAACAGATGTACTTTTGTAAAAATCAATGTACGTGATCTTAGAAATGCAATGTCGAACACTCGTCCATACAAGTTGTTCAGGAACAAGACAAACCAAAAGCACTCCTCCTACTGCATCTTGTTTGGGAATCACCCCTACGATTAGTAATGAGCAATCCTTGCATCGAAGGTTTCAAAATGAAGATACCATTGTCACCATATATATGATTGGGGAAATATTCCAGAAATTAGTGGCAAATAGCCATACATTATGAAGATCTCCATCTTCAAAATCATTGTCTTCAATATGTCTTCACTTTTGAACATGTATATCGATTCGAAGTGCTTTTCGAATAGGAATCACCCAAATCTGATCCCAGCTTCTCTATACCAATTGTCGATAAAAGATGTCGAGTATGTGGGTGAGTATCATTCAATTAATCAATATCTTTTATCCAAGTAACATATCTTATTAGGGATATATGTCACTAAACCATTTTCTTTTTCAGCATATACGAAATTATTAAACCTCTTTTTAATTTTGGAAATACCAAATCATTTCTCTTTAATTGCATAGGAAAACATTATTGAGTAAAAAGGAATCCATAGAAATTATACTAATTTTACTCAATACTAATTTATGTATTTAACCCATACTAATTGTCAAATAACGGTGAAATCACATTTCAAATTCGTACGGATTGTATGAGTCCCCTCCTTGTAATTTAGTACAAAATATAACCAGAATGTTACATATATCACGAAACATCTTATTATTTTAAAATATGATTTAACCTTTGGAAAACCCCAAATCTCCTATTCTTTTATCTTAGCAAGATGCGGTCCGAGTAAATCAAATTTACTATCCCCTCTGTCGGACCAGTTCAGATAGCTAGGAAGAGCAGAAAACTTGTTTTCCAAACCCAAGTCTAGAGACTATCTCTCTGTCACCCAAAAAGCAGTCAAGTTATTTGATCAACTCTAAACCCTTTAAAGTACTTGATTTATTATTTGAATTTTTTTAACGATCCGGGAAGAAAACCCAAGTTTAAATCTTATTTTAGAAATTTCCAAATTCCTTTGTTAAATTGCCGGTGAATAGGGCTTGTAAGGGCTTCGTATCACAAATCCCATTTAAACCTTTTATATGTTCAATTTTTCCATTTAAAATATATAACATATTTTCATAATTTATCTCATATTTTTGAAGACTTAAAAATATCTATTTTTAAGAGTTGAAATCCATATTTTATGAACTGCCAAAACGCGATGATTTTAAAAGCTTGATTTGGACATATCTCAAATTTTACAAAATGAAATTTCTATTTTTCTCCTTCAGTTGGGAATTATAGCTATAAAAGTCTGGAAATTTTTTCTTTTGAATAACCTAAGCTATATTCCACTATACACATTGATTGAACATTTATGGCGCGAAATCGCGAACTGTCATTACGCGACGTACCTATTTTGACTTTAATTTTATATCTTTTCAAAACTTTGCCGAAATGAGTTTTAATGTTTATAAAACATTTATAAATCATTTTTATTCATATTTGAAGATGTTTAACTATGCTATAACACCTTTATAACTCACAAAAAAAAAGTGATTTCTTCATGTAAATTCGACGTGCATTTATCATGAATTATTTCTACAACCAAATAAACATATTTACGCATCCAAAACATTATGATCAAACATAGAAACACTCATAATGAACATATCATATCATCGCATGATTTATAAAATAAACCAGTAGAGTTTCTCAATTTTATATGACATGTTTAACTATACATCATTATTTACTTCTTAAGAAACCATCAAGCATCATTAATTAACCAACCAAACATCATAACCATTTTCAATAGTCATGCTAACTTAGTTAAAACCATTTCATAATTAATTTATAATTATAAGAAGTATATTTTTAATCAAGTACTCACAATTGTAGCATTCCCTCCGTAACTTCTTCGAATTACTCCGGCGGCATTCCGATGGCACTTCTCTTCGCTTTATTCATTTTGGAGCTCTGGATCTCCCTCCTTCACCTCAAGAGAGCTCGACAATGCATGGGATGGAGGTGGATGCTTGGCCATGGTGGAATGGCGGCGGCGGCCGTGGGTTTCATAGAGGTAGAGAAGTGTTTTGGCACTCATTTGGACTTGAAACGATATTTTTGTGTGTGTGCGCGCGCACGTGTGTGTGTGTCTTCCTCTTCTCGATATATCCTTTTGCATTATTTTTATTAAGAAGAGAGACCTTCATGGAAGCCATTAAAGAGCTCAAGAGAGAATAAGAGAGCTTGGAAGTTGAATATGTCCATTATGAGAGGCGTAGGTGGGTATTTATAGCATTTCCATGCCTTAACCATGAAGTAATCACCAAAGATATCTCCAACATCATCATGCGTCCCCCCATCACTTCCTTGCCCGTAATTCCCCTTCTTACATCGCCACCATCCCATCTTGTCCCCTTCCTTAATGTTTAAGTAGAGCATCTTTTGACTTTTGTTTATAAATATCATGATATATTTCATCGTTTTTACTTTAAGTAAATTTTTAAATACACATGGTAACTTCTTATGTGTATGCACATGCTATGTGCATGTATGTATGCACATATCTGTCTCATTTGACAAACCAGGTGCAACATTCGGTTACAGCTAAACCTTTGAAAATCCGGAATCTAGATTCCGCTCATATTTTTACTTCTTTGTTAAACTATTTATGTATGTAAACAAAATTTAAAATAAAATTTCTATTATTATTTAATAATTAAAAGGGTCTCATTTGATTTTAAAACAATTATTAAATTATTTAAACTTAATTTAAATTCAAAAATTAATTATTTAAAAATGATGACATCATTGATGAGGTCATAAAGACATTTAATTCCTAAAATAGAATAAATAATTTTATTACATATTCTTGTTTAAATGGAGAAATAAGTGTACGTATCTAGTTCCGTATCCTCCGATATTGATAAAATCTCAATTTACCGAAAACTGATTTTCGTCGCTTTTCTGATGGAAATCTCAAATTTCTATATTTGTTAATATAATTTTAAAACAAGTTCACCATCATTTATTATTGTTAAAAATATTATAATTTGTGTTATAAAATCTTATATTTGAACGATTTAAAGTTATATATATTTTTCAAAGTGATAAATTTCCAGGTCGTTGCATTCTCCCCTCCTTAAAAGATTTCATCCTATAAATTTAACCATAATCCAAAACCCAAAAGAGTTTGGCCAAAAAATTATTTTGTAAACTTAAATCTATATGATATATACAGATCATCCGTACATAATATCTGATTCGATCTCCTATTCGAATACGTAACTTTATTTCCTTGCATAGCTCTTAACTACGATAGAAACTCAAATACCCCAACACAAAACCTCATCAATGTTTGTCATTAAGAATCAAGTGATAAATTGTTTTTCAGACTAGTGTAACATCTCAAAGTCCTATACTCGAATCTTAGATTAAAATCGTGTAACGAAATGATCTATGTACCTCATATGTACTTATTAACCTTCCCAAAAATTTTATGAAAACATTTTATAAAACTTTTATTCACACATTCTTATAAAGATGCTTTTCTATATATATAGGTACTTTAAAAAAAATTATTCACCAAAAATTTCTATCTTCTTTCCAAAGAAACCATTTAAGTTTAACATTTAGAAAATACCTCTATATACTTAAATCCGTAAAAATCTTTGAGGAAAGCTTTATATTTTCGAAAATATACTTTATTGGGTCAACACGAATGTTGCTTAAAACATCGTTACGACAACCCAAAAATACTGGTATAAGGATTTTATTAATTATACCTAATATTGAGTTTTGATGTCGAACGTAACTTAACAATGAAGCAGATCAAGTTTGGCTATCATCACTTCTCAGACCTTGAATGGACGACATTCTTAACTTAAAAATAGGTATAAGTTACCCACCTCGGATTCTAACATCAAATATAGGATATGTATAAATCTCGTATGATATATAAAATATCTCCTTTCGGAAATCACGTACTATAACAATAATGTTATAGTCTATGTCTTCCCCACTTTGCCGAAAACATTTATTTACGACAATGATCTTGAAATCCACGTCTTCTTCCACTTAAGACTTTTTTAAATCACTTTTTAAGATATATTTTAAATCTCATTTTAAATATCAATTTCAAACTCTTAAAATATATTTATCTTTATAAAATATCTTTTATAAATATAAACTTTCCATTCTATAAACTATACTCCTAAAATTATAACTTCTACCAAATCATTTTAATTTTTCAAAGATTTTCCAAAATACCAAGATTTAAATACTCAAAATCAGTTTTTATAAAACATATCTTCTAAATTCATCTTTTAAAGAATCATTTTATTTTTTATATTTTTTTTGTAAAACACACTTTTATACAACATGCTCATTTATTATTCTATATCAATTCATTATCCTTAGCTCAACATTATTATCAAACACCTTATAGTCAAATCGTGAAACATAAATCACAAGGTGTTCGTTAAATCAACAAATGATAACAACTGAATGTTATTACTTCCAATATTAAATGCAAATATCTTGATAAAATTTAACAATCACTAATTAATCCATCAATTAATGAACCATATTATCATTTTTAATTTTAGAAAATTATATAGATCGAGTAAATCAAGAATGATACCTAGGAACTGGGTACTACCAATAATATCACATATACCCTTAACAAGAAGGTGAATACTTAAGAGAAGTGTTTACCATCCGAATACATCTCATGCCCAGTTTTAGTTACCTTCGAGCCCCTCGAACTAGTTAATCATTGTATTCTTTTCAAAATACTAGGATTTAAATTCTCAAAAAAAATTCTTTATAAAACATGTTTTATAAATCCAATTTATAAAATCACTTATTTTTGTAAAAGATTCATAAAACCATTTATCTTGAATAAATTTCTTTAACCTTAAACCAATATTATTTATCAAACACCACATAGTCAATTGTAAAATTAAATTCATGAGGTGTTCGTATTTAAACTTTTAAATCAAATAACCAATCAATCAATGATAATAACCGAATATTATCATTCCCTTAACAACCAAACACTACATAAATAACTATATCATTTAAAAGATATTCCTTTATATTCAAAATATAATCCTAGGTAAAATTATTTCATTTACCAATATACCAGGACAAAATTCATTTTAATACATAATACTCTCAACTCATTTTAGGGTGTCACTTACCCTATCTCTAATGAGTTACTCATTCTAGGGTATTATGAACCTTATCTCCGATGAGAATTTATCCCTACCAAGCTCAGGTGTTCGCTCAACGTAAGCTTTGATACCAATCGTGATGACCTACCTTTTCGATCATCAGAAATCGACTTTAATACGTCCACGGTATTCACGTGCCGAATATCCAAGTGCGGAATATACCAATTGATCAAGGGTAAAATGAAAAATAAAGATAGAACATAATCTTACACAAATAGAATAACATATATTATCTCAATATATAATCTTTATAGTGGAAATTCTAAATACATACAACAGAGTCTATCCTAATCTCAGCCTGGACAATTATAAATCTCTGTCCCTACTGATGCTGAATACAAACAACAAACAAATGCCGTGGCAATGAAAATGGATAACCATCTATAGAGGACTTCAGATCCTACTTTAAGCTCCTTCAAAATGTTCCAAGCTAGATCTGAATTACTTGGCTTCCCAAAAAAATAGGGCACCTAGGTTTAAGAAAATAAAATTTAGGCCAGTCATGGGACTGTTGTGGGAAAACTCAAAACACAGATATTCATGAAAACAAAGGGTGCCTCATAAGATCGCCCCGCATAAAAACACGGACAGGTTTTTACCTTACGATAACCAACACATTTCTACGTAAAATCCAGTGAAATTATAATAGTATCTAGATTACAAATACATATTAATCATACCCGAAATTGTTACATTTATTAAATTCCAACATAATTGGTATACAACTAAGTCCGAAGGCACTTATTGGAGAATGGATTCCATACAATGACAAGGTAAGGGACTACACTCTGTATAGTACATCTCTAGAGGAAAGTATCAAGAGTCTATAGATGATCCTCTATATCTAGCAAGACCGACCTATCCCTTTTCGGTGAACAACACAATGATCATGAATAGTACTGAATAAGACAACGCCCTGGTCGTTGTCGACCTATCCGTGGCCATAATATCAATAAAAAACCTGATATATGAAAGGTAATCTAGAAAGGTGATGACTATATCCTAATGGGTGCGACCACATAGCCTTACGGCATAACCTGGTTTATCCTTTTTGGGTGTGAGGCTGAGGTAACGTATTACCTTTTACAAAACCAACCCTACTTTGGTGTTAGGAAATAAATTCTATGGTTTCGATGATAACAACTATACAATGGAAATCGAATGTACATATATATCTTTATTTACAGGTAGATGATAGAGTAACATCACCAAAGAGAAGTATCAAAAGACTTCAAATCGGTAGAAGTTGAAAAGGAGTGGCACAGACACAAATAAAGCAACATGCACAGTTTCAGACATCTGAGTGCACAAGCCAGACGTCTGAATGTTTCCTCTGGTTTGCAAACCAGAAAGAATCAGACGTCTGGTTAATATGCTCAGACGTCTGGTTAAACTCTCTGGTTCACAACTCAGAAGAAAACAGACGTCTGATAATAAACTCAGACGTCTGAATAGCAACCAGACGTCTGGTTAATAAACACAGACGTCTGAAATGTTATCAGACGCAAAAAATATAGGAAGGCCAGACGTCTGAGGGTACTTTCCAGACGTCTGATTATAGACTCGGCTGTGTAATTTCAAAGACCAACTGTCACATCCGAAAAGAAATGTTCGCTCCTCTTCACTGCAACTCTTCATCACCAACATGAACAACTATACAACGGTTATTAGTGGATGCAACTACACGAAGAATCTTTCTACCACTATAAATAGCATCGAGAATTCAAGAGAAGATCTCACCTTACCTACTTATGCTCTTAATTCCTATACTCTGACTTATACCTATTCTCTAACAATCAACTACTTGTATTTAATACTTCCATATATTCAGAACTCATTATTCAATATCCTCTCTCTCTCTCTCTCTATATATATATATATATATATATATATATATATTAGAAGCACTTGTACTCAATAGTCAACATTCGTGTTATAGAATATATTCTTGATAAAAAAACTCTGCTATTGTAAACCTGTTCCTCCAGGTCAAGTGAGGGTTAGTTGAAAGGAAATTCCAAAGAGGAGCTTCGGGACTGGACGTAGGACGGGAGGTCCGATCCAGTATAAAATCCTGGTGTGATTATTTTACGTTGCTATTATTATCTATCAAGTTATATTATATAGTTAGTTGTTCATACTTGCTTATATATCATATACGATCCACTCATATAGACTTTCAATTGGTATCAGAGCAAGGTTTTAATCAAATAACAGTAACATGTTTTTGAATCAATTTAATATGGCAAGTATTTTTCAAGAAGGGAATCCACTGCACGACCCCCACTTTTTAATGGATCTAACTATGCATATTGGTCAACCTGTATGAGAATTTTTATGAAAGCTAATGGCCTTGAAATTTGGTCAGCCACACAAGATAGATATGAAGCACCTACTACTGCTATGAACACTTGGGCCGATGCACAAAAGACCTTAGCATCAAATAATGCTAAAGCTATGAACGTCTTATTTTTTTCTTTAGACAAAAATAAATTTTCACGTGTCATGTTATGCACCACTACATTTGATATTTGGCGTACCTTACAAATTACACATGAAGGTACAACAAAGGTCGAACAAACTAAGATTTCGATTTTGCAAAACCAATTTTCTTCATTTAAAATGAAGCAAAATGAAACTATTGTTGACATGTATTCTAGATTTCAAACTATCCAACATGATCTTATGACATTAGGAGTTAAATTCACTGATTTTGATTTAATATCTCGAATACTCAACTCTTTGACATTAGATTGGGAAAGGAATGTTTTAGCTATAGAAGAAGCTAATGATCTTTCCACTCTCAAAGTTGAAGAGTTGATAGAAAATTTAATGTCCTATGAAGCTAACTTGCAGGCACGAAAGGAACTTAATTCGGAGAAAAAGAATATAGCATTTCCAGCAACAAAAAATGATGACTCTGATCTAAATGAAGAAGAAATAGTTTTTATTGCCAAGAATTATAATAGATTCAAGAAATTTAGAAAGATGACCAAGTTTCAAAAAGAAGGGAAGTCCAACACAACAAACAAATCACAAATCAAGTGCTATGAATGTGATCAATATGGACATATGAAGAAGGATTTCCCTAAACTCAATAATGACAAAAAGAATAACAAAATTCAAAAATTCAAGAAGAAGAAGGCTTTCAAAGTAACTTGGGATGATTCAGATTCTTCATCTTCTGAAAGTGATAGTGATAGTGACGGAGAACAAGCCAATGTATGTTTTATGGCACAAACTGAAGAGGTATGTCCTGAACTTAGCTATGATGAACTATTAGAACTTAGCATGGAACTAGACGATAAATTTAGACAAATAAAAAAATTGAACAAAGGATATATAGTCAAAATAGATAGATTAGAACTTGAGGTAGGAATGTTGAAAGATGAAAAAATTATTCTAGAAGAAGAACTTGAAATATCTCAACAAAAAATCAAAAATAATATGATAGAAAGTGAGAATATTTCCATAGAAAAAGAAAATTTGTTAAAAGAAAATATTGATTTTAAAAATAGTATTGAATTGTTGAAAATTGAAAATATAGAGTTGAGAGAAAAATTAGATAAAATTACCATTAATGTGTCAAAATTTAATAAAGGAAAACAAGATTTGGAAAATCTTATCAAAACCTCAAAACTATCAGGTAATAAAAATGGAATAGGATTCAAAAATTCTTTTAAATAAAAATAATAATGCTAAAAATAGTAGACATATAAAAGCTAAAAGTTTGTCTAAGACTAAATTGAATACCAATAATATGAAAATTTGGATTCCTAAAACAAATAATAATTTGATTAGACAAAAACATATTAATAATTACTTAGAAAGTGTAGTCTATAATAAAAATTATATTTATAAAGGTATCAAACCATCTTGGGTATGGCTACCTTCCTCTAACAAATAGGACCCTAATAAAATATATGGGTACCAATTAAAATATTTTCTATTTTGCAGGTACCCAAAATAAAAAATAAGGAGGAATTGATACTAGATAGCGGTTGCTCCAAGCATATGACCAGAAATTCAAAAATGTTATCAAATATAACATACATCGATGGTGGTACGGTAACCTTTGGATACAATTCAAAAGGATATGTCATAGGGATTGGAGAAGTCATCAACTCTGGTATATCTAACTCTCCTATTATTACAAATTTTTTAGTAGTAGAAAATTTAAAACATAACTTGCTAAGCATCAGTCAATTATGTGATAAAGGTTTTCAAATAAATTTTGAAAAAGATAGATGTAATATTTTAGATAATAACAAACAACTCATTTTTGAAGGATTTAGGAACAAAAATATTTATGTATTAAACATGAATATAAATCAAAATTCAAACTTATGTTTAACCATCAAACATGATGATCCATGGTTATGGCATAAACGATTTTGTCATATCAATTTTAAAAGTATTAATAAATTGGCAAAATATGTGTTAGTAAGAGGATTACCTAAAATAAATTACAAAGTAGAAAAATTATATGATGATTGTCAAATTGGAAAACTAAAGAAAAGCTCGTTTAAATCTAAAAATAATATTTCTACAAAACAACCATTAGAATTATTACATTTAGATTTATTTGGTCCAACACAAGTACGGTCTATAAATCACAACAAATAAGTGTTCGTAATAGTCGATGATTTTTCAAGATATACATGGACTTTATTTTTAAAACATAAAAGCGATACTTTTGGTATGTTTAAAATATTTCCTAAAAGAATTAAAACTCCAATGAATTTAAAAATTAAAAACATTAGAAGTGATCACGGAGGAGAATTTGAAAATGATTTTTTTTACAAACTTTTGCAATAAGAAAGGTATAACTCATAATTTTTCTCTTCCTCGTACACCTCAACAAAATGGTGTCGTAGAAAGAAAAAATCGTACATTACAAGAATATACACGAACATTACTAAATAGTAGTGGATTACCAAAACATTTTTGGGATGAAGCTATTGCAACATCCTGTTATGTACTAAATCGAGTAACTATTCGCCGCATGACTAAACAAACTTGTTTTGAAATGTTTTTTGGTAAAAAACCTAAAGTATCATACTTTAAAACTTTTGGTTCAAAATGTTTTATATTAAATACAAAAGATAATTTAGGAAAGTTTGATCCAAAAGCCGATGAAGGTGTTTTTGTTGGATATTCAGAACGTAGCAAAGCATATAGAATTTTTAATAAACGAAATAATAATATTGAAGAAAGCTTATGTCTCATTCAACGAATTTTTTTTTAAACATTATACTAATGATGAAGAAGAAATTATTCCACTAACAAATTCAACAAACTCTATTACTAATGAAACAAATTGTCAAAATAACACTTTGATATCATCTCCTAGAATTCTTAAGGATCATCCAATAGATAATATTATTCGAGATCTTAATTCAAGAGTAACTAGAAATTAACTCAATCATATAAGCATTTGTATCAAACTTTGAACCAAAGAATTATAAAGAAGCATCAGATGATAATTTTTGGATAATAGCTATGCAAGAAGAATTAAATCAATTTGAACGTAATAACGTATGGGAATTAGTACCAAGACCTGAAGATCAATCGGTAATAGGAACAAAATGGATATTTAAAAAAAAGCAGACGAGAATGGAAATATTGTTAGAAACAAAGCACGTTTGGTTGCTCAAGGCTATAATCAAGAAGATGTCATAGATTACGATGAAACGTTTGCTCCAATAGCAAGATTAGAAGCCATTCGTACATTACTCGCCTTTACAACTCATAACAATTTTAAACTATTTCAAATGGATGTCAAAAGTGCCTTTTTAAATGGTTTTATTAAGGAAAATGTATACGTCGAACAACCACCACTATTTGTTCACAAAAAATATCCCGATCATGTTTTTAAATTACATAAAGCACTATATGGATTAAAACAAGCACCTCGTGCATGGTATGAATGTCTTAAAAATCACTTAATAACATCTGGTTTTCATATAGGAAAAATAGATATAACTTTATTTATTAAAAGAGAAGATAACGATATTTTGGTTGTACAAATCTATGTTGATGATATCATCTTTGGTTCAACCAACGAAAAACCATGTAAACAATTTTCTAATAGTATGACAAATGAATTTGAAATGTCACACATGGAAGAATTAAATTTCTTCTTAGGTTTACAAATAAAATAAATTGAAAATGGAATCTTCATTCATTAAGAAAAATATTGTAACGATTTATTACGATGATTTGAAATGGATAAAACATCAAGCAAACCAACACCAATGAGTACCACTATTCATTTAGAAAAAGATGAAAATGGAAAAGACTTTGATGAAAAATTATATCGTAGCATGATTGGTTCTCTACTTTATTTAATGGCTAGTCGACCGGATATTATGATGAGTGTATGTCTTTGTGCTCGATTTCAAGCAAAACCAAAAGAATCTCATTTAAAAGCAGTTAAGATAATTTTACGTTATCTATCTAGCACTAAAGATTATGGTTTGTTCTACCCTAAAGGATCATCGTTTGAACTTGTTTCAGATAGCGATGCGGACTTCGGTGGATGTAGAACAGATCGTAAGAGTACTAGTGGAACTTGTCATTTTATCGGACAATCTTTAGTTTCATGGTTTAGTAAAAAACAAAATCGTGTTTCTCATCTACTTGCGAAGTCGAATACATCTCCGCCACTCTAGCATGTGCGCAAGTAATATACATGCAACAGACATTAACGGATTTTGGTAAAATTACCACCAAATCTTCAATTTATTGTGATAACACAAGTGCAATTAATTTATCAAAAAACCCTGTTAATCACTCACGAACCAAACATATAGATATAAGATATCATTTTTTACGAGACAATGTTGAAAAAGGAACCATTTCGTTAGAATAAGTAAATACCGAAAATCAAGTAGCCGATATCTTTACAAAACCACTAAATGAACAAACTTTCTTTAAACACCGACGAAGTTTAGGTATTTGCTCATTAAATGATCTTCTTCCTTAAATTATATATATATATATATAATAATTTTTTTAAGGCTAAATTAGTCACCAAAGTAATCACCACAATTAATATCATTGATTTCTGCACCTTCAAACTTTTAGAAAATTAGTTTGCCTATATTTAATATTTTCAGCATATAAATATAGCCAAACACAAAAACTACATTCAAACAATTGATTTTTTTTTTAAAAAGAAGAAGAATCAAAATATAACAATGTCGTCAGAAGATTCCTATATATCTCCGTCTCAACATCAACAACGGACAGCGGTTGACACCCCATAATGACTTCCTACACCTACACCAAAGCTAGAGCCAACATATAGGTGGTCTTCATATCGTACGGGTTTTACTCCGGATAATAAGAAAACTAAAAGTTCTCTATTTATTTCCCCTAACACAAAGGAGAAAATTGATGAAATCCATCATTACCAAAAACAACAGATGGATCTTCAACGAGAGCTTTATTTTGAACAAAATGTTACAGCACGAAGGTTAAGCTTTCTCGAGCAAGTGGCGATGAAGTTTTGTTCGTCCCGAAAGAACGATGTTCATGAACCGCTACCAAAACCTTGTAGTTCATTTGATCCATCTTCTTCATATTGTACTTCTTCAGATCTCTCGCCAAGACGATTTTCTGGCTCTCCAAGTGTAACATCCCGCCTTTTCGCACACTTTAAACCGACACACGTGCCAATTCAAAGCATACGCAAGGGCGGATTGTTATGGGGTAAATAAGAAAAACAGAGAAGAAATAAAAACAAAACAGAATCTCACAACGGAAGGATAAAATATAATAATAAATATACAGTTCATAAACGGTTACAAAACAGTTAATTCTTCTTTATACAATAAATATCAGAGTTACACATACCAATACAAACAATGCAGCGGAATAGAAAGAGTGTGGTGCAATACTATAAATAATAATAATACGGATTCTTCGTCTTCGTCCTCCAAAGCTAAAGTCTTCGATCCTGAAACGCTCGGACTGACCCGAGCGAATTTGAAAAGACAAAAACACTCGAGTCAGACTAAAAGATCTTATGTGAGTTAAATTAACAGAAATAAATATGAGTACAGTAACTCAAGAGATGTTCGGGATTTACATCTCCTAAGGATCCGTTAAACTATTTACTATGTAGTATATTGCGCTATTATAATAGTGTCTATTTATAAAATAAACTTACTTTTAAATAGCGTTAAGGCTTTACATTTTCCACCTTAACACGTAAAATGCCAATAGTCTATACAGTACCGTAATACCTCCTGATCGGGAGGCTACCAGAGGATACTCCATAGGTACGACACAAATAGAAACTCGTAGTAAAGGCTCGGTATGGTAGGTGACACGGCACAACTAGGCAATGCCAGGGTAGATATACCAATTGCTATGCAGGCTGGTGGAAACGCGTAGCCGCAGTTACCGCCCACCTCGGACTAACTCCCCAAAATCAAAATATAGAAGTGGCCACTGAATCAATCCAAGTCAAAGTATAATATCGAAGAGGAGGGTCCGATCAGAGGAATGACCTCATTGGCCTGAGAATCGCTCCTGTTTTAGCCACCTTATGGCAACTCACGGGAGTCGGGTCCACGTATTTACCTTACAGGAAATGTGTAACGACCCAGCATTTTGAATAATTTAAATTGAAAATATTTGATTAAATTTAATAATTGAATGATGATTTGATTTGAATTTCAAATTATCAGAATAAATTTAGCGATTAAATTATAGAATTTAATCTGTTGTGAGTTGAATAAAAATTTGAATCTTCAAATTTAAGCCGATTAAAAATATTTCAAAGGCTTGTAAAATTCGTATTGATAATATTGAAGATTTTAGAAGCTTCAGAGTTGAAATTGAAAGTGAATTGTTCAGTTTTGAAATTTAATCGTTCGAATCGATATTTAAAAATAGTCGTCCGAGGCACAGTCTCGGAATTCGACGAAACCAGTTCCATTGGGTCCGTAATATTGAATTATTGCCGGATTTCAAATTTCGTAATTTTTGGAGTTGTTATGTGAACACACGACGAATAAACGCGTCGAGATCAAATTGAATTCAATTTAAAAATTTAAATTATAATTAATTAACAAACACGTTGTCTTCCCTTAAAACACGTTCCTTGGTCTCAGCCTAAATTCACGCTGAACATCACGAACGAAAATCGTGATAAGCCTGCCCAATTCATTTTAAAAATCTCCATCTCCCTCTTCCAAATTCATTCGATCGAAAGAAAATTAAAAATGGCTACAGCCCTCTATGAAAATCAATCTCCTTTTCGTTCCTCCAATTCAAAAATGCCGAGCACTCTTCCCCTTCTTAAAACAGTTCGTTCCCAAATTCGTTTAAACGAAACTCAATAAAAAAAAAAAAGGACCGAAGCCCTAGATCTCGCGCGCGTGGAGAAGACGCGACATGGCCTGGAAGATGATGGCGATGGGGCTCACGAGCGAGCGGCACGAGGTCGCGAAGGGAAGCGGCAGCGACCTCAAGCGATGTAGAGGGGGTGCGGCGACGAACTGATGGTGAGTCGCGTCGTGAAGGTGAGTGGCGACACGGCGGCGGCTGTAGGTTGGAGGCGACTCGATGGAAGCTCAAGTTCGAGCTGTTGATTTTCACAGTGAAGGTATTGAATTTTATTTAATTTAATTTAATATATATATTTTAGTAACAGTAAGTTGTAAAATAGAAAAAAAAATGTAATGAGAAATTTTGTAAACAGTAAAGAAGGAAAAAAAAAAGAATTAGTTAGTTAAATCTATTTCGAAGAAATCAATTATTCGATTAGTTTACATTATTATATTAAGAATAAATTATTAGTTTAACCCAAATTGTTAGCCAAATGAATTATGCTTATAAACAAATTTGTTTAAAATTTAAAATCATTAGTTTAAAATTTAAAATTTTTAGTTAAATAAATTTATAAAAAGGAATTTATAAAAGAAGATATGTTTAAAATTAAATTTATTTGTTAAAAACAAAATTATCAGTTAAAAATAAGTTTAGTTTCAAATGAAAAATATTTTTGTAAAAGAAAAATTTGTTAAGAATTCAAATCAATTGATAAAATAATTTATTTAAGGAAATTAAGTTCAATGGGAAATCTCTAGTTAGGATTATTTTCAAAAGGAAAATTTATTTAAATAAATAGTAAGTTAAGAAAGTTTATTAAAAGAAATTTAAATTTTTAGTTAAACAAATTTAATTTAAAGGAAATCAGTTTGAATTTTTAATTTTTAGTTTAAAATAAAAATAACGACTGTGATGATTTACTTATTGTATTAAACTATTTAACTATTTTTAGTTACTAAAGAATATTTTATTACAAAGAAGTTATTTTAAAATTTTAGTCAAACAAAGTTATTTAAAAGAAAAATCGATTTAAAGATATTAATTTAAGGTAAAAGGATTAGTAGAAATAAATTTTAAAGGAAATTTAATTTTTAAACTTTTAGTTAAATAAATTTGCTAAAGAAAATTTGTTTGAAGTTAAATCATTAGACAATTAAATGGTTAAAAAGAATTTAGTTTTAAATTTAGTTTTTAGTTAAAATAATTTACTAAAAAGAAAATCTTTGGTAAAAATTAAATCTATAGTTAATTAAATTATTTGAAAGAGAGTTTGGTTAATTAAATTTAATTTTTAGTTAAAATAAATTTGTTAAACAAGAAATTGGTTTAAACGAAACTACAAGTTAATTTAACTATTAAAAGGAAATCACAAATCAATCAGAATTATTAAAATGAAAATTTATTATTCGATTTATTTCGAATATTAATAAATTGTGTAAATATTTATACAAGGTATAAATGAAGAAATCAAGTTGAATTGGAAGTGGATGGCAAACAGGAATAAAAGGTGAGAACTTCTCACTCAAAAAGGAATTTCTGTTGTTTATTTAAATTTTAAATAGTTAAATTTAAAATTGATTGACTGTGTTGATTGATTGCTTGAATGATGATTGTTATATATATATATTGGATGTGAATAGACCCTATACGCCGTTAGTAAGCGGAGGTTATTTATTACACACATATACCGCGATATTCCACCTCGAAGTGGAATTGGTATTATATTATATATATAGCAATATATATATATTGGCATATGTATATATTGCAGTTGATTGATTTCCCGCATTTTCTTTTAGCGGATGAGACCCTATTGCGCCGTTAGTAAGCGGATATATATATATTTATAAAATCCCATATACCGCGATATTCCGTCTTGAAACGGAATGGTATTGTGCTAATGTCTGTGGATGCAGGAAAACAGGTTGGAGGGATCCAACTGGATTCCTCACAAATATTTATTGTTTTTAAATATTGTGATATTTGATTGTTTATCATGGATGATATATGATGTTTGAAAGTCGTGATGGACTATTTGCTGTGTTGCGTCATCGGATCCAATTTTGAAAGTATACGTTTATAAAATATTTTTGGAATTGATTTATTACAAATAAATAAACGTTATAATTTTTATGTTATAAAAAATTATGATTTTTGAGGAATGTAGTTAAAAGTGATTTTTGAGAATATGAGATTAATGATTTGATAAAATAATTTAAACTGGGATTTTTGAATCTATTATAAAAAGTTTAAGAATAGGATTTATGAAATTTGATTATTTTATAAATCAAAGTGATGAAATTATGAAAGACTTTGAAGATGTTTCAAAAGAATAATATAAATTGTTTTATATTAAAAGATTTATAAATCGATATTTGTAAATTAAAAACATTAGAATTTGTAAAACGAACTTTTCTAAGTGTTAAAATAAATTGAAAATAAATTTCATAAATAGAAATGGAATTATAGAATTATAACAGTGAAGTTATAAATAGAATTTTATAAGCAGTAGGTTTATAAAATTTATAAAGTTATTAAAGGAATGATTTTGGATAAATGAATGAATCTTATAAGTTATAAGATTATAAAATTTATAAAGTTATTAAAGGAATGATTTTGTAAATAAATAAATTATAAGTATTTGACTTATAATATGAATTTTTAGTATATCATTGTGATATGAATTGAGACAGGTTAATAAAGAAAATTTATAAAAGGAAGTTGATGTAAAATAAATAGAATAGAATTTATAAACGTTGTTTTATAAATTCAAAACGACTTATTTTGATAAGTAAATTGTTCTAATTTATTAATGGAGTTATATTCATGTTTTAAACAGTGAATAATTCCTTAAAATAAAAGGAATAGAAGGAATGAAATTTATTAATAATATATTCACGTTTTTGTATAGTGAATATTATGTTAAAGAATTATTTGGAATATGATGTTTTAAATAGAATTAAAACGATCTAATGATGTTCTAAAATACGTTGAGATTCGAAACCATAGATTTCAACATTTATTGTTGAAATAGATGTTTTCGAGAAATAAAAGGAAATGGTAGATTATAACACTGTTGTTATAATAGATGATTTCCGAAAGGAAATGTTTTTGTATAGTATTGGGATTTATATATCTATTTTAATTTCGAATCCCTATACTAGTGATTTTGGGTTGTCGTAACGATGTTTTACGCAACATTCGTTTTGGCCCAAATAAATATGGTTAAGTGAATGATTTCCTTAAAGAATGAAATATATACTTAATTTCGATTAGAGTATAAGGAATATTTTCCAAGGTTGAAAATAAATAAAATTTGTGGATTACTTATAAAATAAATAAGTATGGAAATTGTTTTTCCCATGAGAAATGGAAAGTTTAGAGAATTTATCTTTTTGAAGATAAATTGAAAATGAATATTTGAAATCGTATATTCATAAATATTTTGGAAATATAAATTCAATATGGAATTTATAAATGGAATTGGGAAAATAGGTTTAAAAATAAATATTGATTTATTTTTGAAATATAGAAAGTTATATCTTCTAAAGATATTTTTGGAATTAAAATAATTTGGAAAATTATTTGGATTCTGGTGATGTTGGCATATCTATTGATAGATCAATCACCGACTATCGATATTTACCTTTAAATAGGTATTTGTTGTGAATTTGTTTGAAATTGAATGCCACACTTATTTTTTTAAAATAAGCGCTCACTATTCGGGTTAACCGGGAAAGGACCATGGGGTCGTATAACCCATTCCGAATATGTGATACGTCGTGATAAATTGCATTCGAAGATCGGTGTTGAAGACCGGATATTTTCGAAAGCGAAAGGATTTCTTGTTGATTGTCTCTGCACTGGCTGATCCCTGGTATTGAGATCTCCATAAGTGATGGGAAATCCGAACGTGATTAGAAATTATTCGGATTGCAAGGACTTCTTTGTAAGTGCCTTCGGTTCTGTTCGAGCCCGGAACAGACTTGTATGGATTGTATGCCTGACATTACAAGTTGAGATATAAAGCCGATTTCTTTCAAATATATTTCTGTTGGTGGCGGAGAATTTATTCTTTGCTTAACACCCTTCTTTGAGACGTACGAGCTCAAAGGTTATATAGTTGAAGTTATCAGCGATATATCCCATTTTGGTAATGTGACATGCTGAGTGATGCTGAAATGATCATTGTGTTGATTATTTGTGATAGGATCGTTTATTTGATCGTCTATCCTAGTGATCATTGTGTTGATCATTTGTTGACCCAAAGCATGGCTTTTGTATAAAGTATGTTTTTGTGGACGTGACTTCGTTGAGCCTCACATCCCGGAAATGGTCAAAACAGGAAAGATGCAGCAAGGTTATTAGGGGTTGCTGTAGCTCCCCTTAGGGTATGTGCATTTCCTTCTGGAAAAGGGTGGTATCATGGTATGGAGCCCAGATACTTACTCATGTTGAAAACACTCTATTTATTATGGTGTGATGTTGGATATCGAGCGCTCGGTTGATAAAGGTCCCAAAGGACCGGGGGATGGCATACTCGTGTCAGTTGTTACCCAGTTAGGGGTAACCCGGCCTTGTGTTGGTAGAGATCCGGTTTGGTTCTCGGGGATGTCCATCCAGAGGCATTCTCATGTGGCAATGGGAAGTTCCTTGGCCTGACCATTTGTTGGAAATCCAAAGAAACAATACGAAACTTGTACGGTTTTAGTTGTAGAACCTGCCATTTAATATGGTAGCTATTAGTAGGCATAATATAATGGTACCTATGCTGGCTAAGATTTATATCTTTACTTTCGAAAGAATTTGTTCTACACTATGCACTAATAATAATATCAAATGCTCTTTTTAAATGCGTATCAAGCATGTTTGACTATCATAAGGAGAAATCTTCTCCAAGTCTGCGTTTGCATTGTGTGTGTGGCAGGAGGTCTTATGGTAGTCTCATTTTTAAAAGCATTGCGAATTGAATTTAAAAATATTCCTCTTTTTGATTTTAAAGATAAATAAACTGTTTTGAGTTCTCACACCAGTCACATGACTGACTCGGAGTTTATTGTTTTCCTTCCTAAACTCTGGGTGCCCACTAAATTTCCACACGGGCAGTCAAGAGAAAGGTTTATCAGGATATTCTGGATATTCTGAAGTTGCTGGAGGCAAGCTGGATGGCATGGCATATTACTTATATAGTAATTCTTTTTCCGCTGCACTGTTTGATGTTGTATGTTGTTGTACACTCTGATGATATGATGTAATGAAATATGATGAAATGTAATAACTGTAGTTCTTTGTTTAAAGATTATTCATTTATTATTATATGTTGTTCCGCTGCGAATTGTGAGATTCTGTTGTTGTTCTGTTGTTTCCTTTCTGTCCCGTTCTATTTTTAAAATTTTCTATCTTCTGTTTTTCTAATTCTCTGTTTTCTAAAAAAATTGTCTATCTTCTTTCCCTCTATTTCCTATCTCTTCTCTCTTCTTTCTTTTTCTTTTCTTAAATTTTCTTTTTAAAACCCATAACTATTCGGTTTTTCGGCAACGAAAATCCATATACGTTACAAAATGTCGCCACCACCTACTTCATTCTGGAATCTCCACCGCGTACACGATTAATCAAAGTGGTTTTCGGTATCGACAGAGAGTATGTCCATATCCGATCCCGGTTTCTTTGCCAACCCATCGTTATTATAACACCGCGGTCATTTAAAAATAGCTCATACTTTAAAACCAGAATAAACATTTCCATTTTAAATTTATGAATACGATATCATTTTAAAACCCAAAACAATATGATATCCTTTATCCCAAATATAAACCTTTTCAAAAATCCAAATGCTTTAAAATTTACAACGTCTGAAAGCCAAATATCCTTTCAAAGCATAATATTTCGAAATTCATAATTTAAAACCATAACTTTTAAAACTTGAATGGTTTGGATATTCAACGGTATATGAATTAAAAGGTTTAACTTAAATGTTACTTTGTAAAGAAAATAGTTCTCATGGCTTTACAAATACATTTCTTTATTAAAGTCTAACCCAAAATTTGTATTATCTCTCTCAAGTTCCAAAACCACTTCAATTTATATATATATATATATATATATATATATATATATATATACATATATCCATTTGGAGTATTAATATTTCAAACTAAAGTTGGATTTTATTCTTTCAACAAATCGAATGTTCTATTAATTAGTCTTGAATATTCACATAAAATCCATAAATAAATAAAAACTCCAATTTCTAGTAATAAAATATATATTTTTTTTCAATTCAAATTATACTAGAATATTCATTTCAATTTATCTTGGGAAAAATCCAATTATAAATATCATATCTTAAAATTTCCAAACTTAACATTTAAACATATGATATAAATTATCAAACTCCATTTTCTTAATTTTTTTTTCCATTTTTAATAAAGAGATTTATACACCTTTTAATTTCAAAATTTTCAACTTCATATGTATATATATATATGGAAGAATAATATTTATACAATATAAAATTTAAGATTATTATAAACCGTATTCCATCCAAACCATAGAAATCACATTAAAATAGTTATATATAGACCGCGGTGCCTGTATATAATTTTCTATCCTATGGTCAAGTGATACGGATATTTATCATTTCAATCCGCAATTTAAAAGATATAAAATTTTGCGGTTGTATATCATTTCAAACCACAATCCCGAATGAAAGGAAATATGCATGATAATTTGCAATTTAATGATATACAATAAACATCCATCAACATCACCCATCATCCAATCACAATCATCAAGCAATATCAATCAATAACAATTTATATTTGATAATATATAACAGGTAATAACTGGCAATTTTATTCAGATTAAATTTAACAACTATTAATCTAACAGTTTATATTCAGTAATAATTTATATAACTGTTAACTAGCAGTTTATAGGCAAACAAATAAATTCTAACTATCAATTAATACGCAATAAATAAATTAAATTAACAGTTAAATTTAATAAATGCAATTCAACAAATATGAGTGAAATAAACATGCCAAATACTCATAAATAAATTTCTATTCATTTCTAAAATTAACTTAACAAACATAAAAGCTTCTAGTAGTTGTGAGTGGGTTTAAACACTCACCTTTGGAATTTAAATCGAATTTAAATTCGATTTAAACCCAAAAATTCGCCCTTCTCGGAATTCGTCCAAACCAGCGTCAAAACGTCAGAAATTCCGATACGATACCAGCAAAACAAACCGCGCGTGAATCCGAGCTCGTATGCAAAAGTTATGAAAATTTGAAAAATGGAAAATTCTGGTCCTGGGTCGACTTCGGGTTCGACTTCGGTGCGCCGCCTCATTTCCCCGGTGCCTGCTTGGAGTTTTCGCCAAAACGACCCGGAGCGACCCGAGTCATTTTCTTCCTGACCCGAAGTTGCTCTAGGGTTTTCTCCCCTGAAATATGAAGCGCGACCAAAAGCTGCTGCAGATCCGCATTTTTTTTTTTAATTTTTTTTTTTTTTTTTTTGGAATTTGAGAATTAGGTTTTTTTTTTGAACTGACTGGATCTAGGGTTAGCCCCCATTGAAGAAGAAGAGAAGCTTGAAGAAGATGAACGTACAGCAAATAGACAATAGAATGAAGCTAGGGTTTATAACTGTATATTTATAGGTAGGGTTGGGTTAGAGTAGATAGACTAGATAGATGAACGTACGAAACAAACTAAGGCCCAAAAAGCCCGTTCTGACCCCGGAACAAAATTTGTCAAACCCATAAATCCAGATAGGTATTTTAAAATATTCTGAACGCGATGGAAAAAGTTTCACGTCCAAATTTGATCATATGAAGAAGTTATGCTGAAAACAAGATTTCCAAATTGATTTCAAATTGATTTTAATAAAATTGATTTTCAAGGCGTTTCGCGTCCGTACGATCAAACGACAAGTCCGATCGATACGAAACTTGAAACCCTATAATAATTCACCGATACGGATCCGATGAAACTGGTTTCATCGAAATCCGAGTCCGTGACCAAAATGACTATTTTCAATATTCATTAAATAAATTAAATAAATTATAAAAATCCAATTTTTACATCTAAATTCAAAAATTGACCAAATTTTCTCCCTTTAAATTTTCTTAATTATTTACTCCAATTCTAAACAATTCAAGTGTCAATACATAGTTGTTCTATTCATCAATTTAGATGTTAATCCTTACTTAAAGGTTAAATTCCAATTTTTAATAAATTCAACATTATACGTTTGATTAAATTTATTAAATTCACTTTCTTTCTATTATTCAAAGTTATTGATGTCAATTTAATGAAACTAACATTGGCTCAATATCTATACATTAAAAATCTCAATTCTAAACTTAGATCTCAACTTATGAAATAGTTAAATAATAAATTCCATCTAAATCTACATCTTCCTACTATCTAAATATTTAGAAAAATTACTTACCACTTTTTATTGTAAATTTCTAAACTAGTAGATTTGTGTCATTTCTAGCCCTCTGGATATTTTATATTAACTAAAAGCAAATTTACATATAATTTCCATCGTCAATTATTTTAGTGAATAAATCTTCAAAGGTTACTGCAATTAATCCCATAAATTGCAATAAATTCTAATAAATTTGACTCTATTTGATTACAACTCACAAATAAATCAATTATTTCCCAACTACAAAGTTACCATTTCTTATATATATATATATATATATATATATATATATATATCACTACAGTAATACTTCCAAATGTTCATCTTTTGTTTGCATAAATTACTGTATTCAATTGAATTGTAATATTGTTAACTTACACATAAATAAAACTTAACAACTAATAGAATAAATAACTTACAAAATTTGTTGTCATAAATATATTTTATAAGTCTACACTTAATTATTATCTTATAATACGTTTTTACGTTACTATAAAATTTATACACTTTTCCGTTACCATATTAATAATTACTAAAGTAACGTTCATTCTTAATAACAACGTTATACTATTTAACATATAAAAGGACTCCATTCCCCAAATACATTCATTTATATTTATTCCCTTAAAGTTCTCCTTTATTGACTAGACACATTAATTTAGATTCATTTACATCGAATGCCCTTCTTAGCTATATACTCAATACATGTTAAATCTACATAATTTTTACCCTTTTATTCAAATTCACTTATACCATCAATAACAAAATGTTGCCCTAAATTTAGATTCAATTATATACATTAGATAAATGGGTAAACTTTTGTAATTATCCCATATATGAAAATATTTTTATGCATACATTTCCACTTACTTACTATGCATTCATTTATTAAATTACTAATTGCCTTAGTCAACTTATCCCCTATTGATTACCAAATTTCAAATTTAATTATAGCTTATCAATACATAAAATTTACATAGGCAAAACAAATTTTATTACTATCTTAAGTCCATTTATTATTGACAACATTCATTAAATCTCCTTATCAACACTTATTGCATTGATTTATTCAGCGGTCACCTTTTATTTAGTTACTATCCATTTTACAATCCAATGTAAGTCTTCCACTATTTATTTTATATTAAATGAATTCCATTCTACTTAATTTTTTTATTGATATTCACTAATTCAACCCTTATATCAGTTTCTTATATTTAACTTTAAATCAAATTGTGACAATCTACATTATCCAAATCTATTGTCATAAAATTTTATTGTTACACTAAATTACAACTACTATACCAAATTTCTACATTTATTCTCAATTAGATTAGAAATTATATTAATTCAATTCATTTAATATTATTAATTTAACGGGTCGTTACAATCTCCCCCACTCAAAACTTTTCGTCCCCGAAAAGGAAAAAGAAGGGAGAAGGAAGAATAAACAGTACATCTTATTTCAAATATTAACTTATAAACAATAATTTACTGGATTAATTTCCTTTAATGAAATATACCCGTTTATAATCATTACAACCTTTTATACTTAAATCATTAAAGTTTCGAAAATATTCAACAAAATTCTAAGTCCAAAATTTACGAAATTTTTTGGCAGAGTCTCCTTTGTACGGTGAGGCTCGGGAGAAAATATAATATCAAAATATAAATATATTACATATATTATCAAAATATTATATCCCAACACGGGAAAAATAGCGCTTTAAACGTAATCCGAAAACGTACCTATTTGTCGGGCAATATACGCTTATTATTATGGAACCAAAAGCAGTAGCAGTTGCTTCCATCACCTGTATTCACTTATATAATCTAAAAGGTTAAATATTTATATTAAAGTGAATTATTCAAGTGGATTCAATCATTTATCAACCAAACAATTCAACAACCATCAACCTTACAAACAACATACATACACAAACAAAGCAACCATTTAATCCATCAAACAAATAGTTGTTTGGGTTCAAACTTGAAATTTGTATGAAATGAAATTAACTATCAAGTGCATCCTTTACTCAACAGTCTTAGATGGAACAAAGATAGATACTTATTCATTTAACCACTTCAAATTTCTTACCCAACAACACAATTCAAACCAACACCCAAATCTATTTATTATACATTTATCTCATGCTTCAATGGTTTGATTTTCTTTCTTTCATTTATGGAGTGATTTCTTTATTTCTTACAAATTTTCATTTTCCATTTATCACAAAATTCATTATATTTGTATTCCAATTTATTTACTAAAGTTTCTATCATCTATTTATACTACTTACCTTTACTTATAGTAAAATTTCCAATTTAACTTAAGTCTATACAATTAATTCTCATTAATAATAGCAAATTAATAGAATACCTTTATTACCTTACTCTTCACTTGTAAGATTTCCCCTTACATTTTCCTACTAACATTGCAACTTTTTATTATATGGTAAGTTATGTATGTTTTAAGAATGTAAGTGAGAATTTACAAGTTTCTTCTCCATTCCTTTAATTAATATATATTTGTTTTATAAATTACAATTTCAACTTACCTTTAATCTCATTCATTTATTTAATGTTGAAGTTTCCATTATATTTAATTACAGTAACCCTCTACTTACACTTAATTTATTAACCTTATAACTTGCATTCCTATAAGTGAAAGATTTTACTCATTCATTAACTATGGATTGCAGTCATTTATATTTTTCCTACTTTCCATTATATTAGAATAGGGGAAATTAAGGCGTACTTAAGTTAATAACCCTACAATCAAACTTTATAAATTAAGGAATTTCATTTTTACTTTCTTAAGGTTAAAATCACTTATTAATAATACAACCTTTAATTTTAGTAAAATTCCAATCATCACTTAAGTTAATACCATTAAATTCTTATTTATAACAGTAATTTATTGAATACTTCATTTTTTTCCAAAATTCTACTTGCATAATATTCTATTCCACTCTTAATTTACATTTCAACTTTTTATACTTGGAAAGTTATTTATGTTAAAGAAAAAGCAAAAGAACTTATGCAAGTTTAATCTCAACTCTTTTAATTCATTGATTACTTCTTTTATTTCACTAACCTAAATTTTTACAGCTAATTAATGGAAATTCAAGAATTAATACCGGTTCAAATTCCAAAATTTCTTTAAAATAATAGATAATTAATTTCTTACAACTTTTATATCTCTAATTACCTTTAAACAATTAAAATTTTAAATAATTTCAAAACAAATCTGCAGTAGAATTTACTACAGTGGCCTTTCCCTTCGAAACTCGAAACTGAAAGTCGATGATGCGGCCGTCATCACCGAAATTATTTTCCAGCGACAGAGGGGAAAGTACAAACTTATTCTCTTCAAAATCCTCTTTAAACCAATTCTTTCGAATTATACTAAATATTTATATAAGAAAATATTTATAAACCAAATCATTATATTTCATAAATCCTTTGAAAGCAGAATTTTTTTCAAAATCCCGGACTTAGGTTCCAAAATCTCCAATTTGATTTATTAAAATTTCAACTTAGCTTCAATTATTATAAATATTTTTATTACCTAACACCCAATCTATAACAACCAAATATATCTTTATAAAAATATTTTTATATATAGAAAATATAATAGGCAAAATTATTTCATTCACCTATATTAAAAACAAATATTATGTCGGTCTGTCCTATTAAGTGTTTAGAAATCCCTATTGATGTCATAGCGTCCGATGCATCAACCAGAATTTATAAATACAAAGCGGAACAGATTAACACAATATCAAAATCTTTATTAACACTAACAAATACGCTCTCTCATATATATACACTTAGCGACTCCCATAGGGTATTACTACCCTATTAACAAAGAGTCAAACCCCACAAAACCAAGGTTTATCGCTAAACCAAAGCTCTGATACCAACTGTAACATCCCGCCTTTTCGCACACTTTAAACCGACACACGTGCCAATTCAAAGTATACGCAAGGGCGGATTGTTATGGGGTAAATAAGAAAAACAGAGAAGAAATAAAAACAAAACAGAATCTCACAGCGGAAGGATAAAATATAATAATAAATATACAGTTCATAAACGGTTACAAAACAGTTAATTCTTCTTTATACAATAAATATCAGAGTTACACATACCAATACAAACAATGCATCGGAATAGAAAGAGTGTGGTGCAATACTATAAATAATAATAATACGGATTCTTCGTCTTCGTCCTCCAAAGCTAAAGTCTTCGATCCTGAAACACTCGGACTGACCCGAGCGAATTTGAAAAGACAAAAACACTCGAGTCAGACTAAAAGATCTTATGTGAGTTAAATTAACAGAAATAAATATGAGTACAGTAACTCAAGAGATGTTCGGGATTTACATCTCCTAAGGATCCGTTAAACTATTTACTATGTAGTATATTGCGCTATTATAATAGTGTCTATTTATAAAATAAACTTACTTTTAAATAGCGTTAAGGCTTTACATTTTCCACCTTAACACGTAAAATGCCAATAGTCTATACAGTACCGTAATACCTCCTGATCGGGAGGCTACCAGAGGATACTCCATAGGTACGACACAAATAGAAACTCGTAGTAAAGGCTCGGTATGGTAGGTGACACGGCACAACTAGGCAATGCCAGGGTAGATATACCAATTGCTATCCAGGCTGGTGGAAACGCGTAGCCGCAGTTACCGCCCACCTCGGACTAACTCCCCAAAATCAAAATATAGAAGTGGCCACTGAATCAATCCAAGTCAAAGTATAATATCAAAGAGGAGGGTCCGATCAGAGGAATGACCTCATTGGCCTGAGAATCGCTCCTGTTTTAGCCACCTTATGTCAACTCACGGGAGTCGGGTCCACGTATTTACCTTACAGGAAACGTCGCCACCACCTACTTCATTCTGGAATCTCCACCGCGTACACGGTTAGTCAAAGTGGTTTTCGGTATCGACAGAGAGTATGTCCATATCCGATCCCGATCTCTTTGCCAACCCATCGTTATTATAACACCGCGGTCATTTAAAAATAGCTCATACTTTAAAACCAGAATAAACATTTCCATTTTAAATTTATGAATACGATATCATTTTAAAACCCAAAACAATATGATATCCTTTATCCCAAATATAAACCTTTTCAAAAATCCAAATGCTTTAAAATTTATAACGTCTGAAAGCCAAATATCCTTTCAAAGCATAATATTTCGAAATTCATAATTTAAAACCATAACTTTTAAAACTTGAATGGTTTGGATATTCAACGGTATATGAATTAAAAGGTTTAACTTAAATGTTACTTTGTAAAGAAAATAGTTCTCATGGCTTTACAAATACATTTCTTTATTAAAGTCTAACCCAAAATTTGTATTATCTCTCTCAAGTTCCAAAACCACTTCAATTTATATATATATACGTATATCCATTTGGAGTATTAATATTTCAAACTAAAGTTGGATTTTATTCTTTCAACAAATCGAATGTTCTATTAATTAGTCTTGAATATTCACAAATCCATAAATAAATAGAAACTCCAATTTCTAGTAATAAAATATATATTTTTTTTCAATTCAAATTATAATAGAATATTCATTTCAATTTATCTTGGGAAAAATCCAATTATAAATATCATATCTTAAAATTTCCAAACTTAACATTTAAACATATGATATAAATTATCAAACTCCATTTTCTTAATTTTTTTTCCATTTTTAATAAAGAGATTTATACACCTTTTAATTTCAAAATTTTCAACTTCATATGTATATATATATGGAAGAATAATATTTATACAATATAAAATTTAAGATTATTATAAACCGTATTCCATCCAAACCATAGAAATCACATTAAAATAGTTATATATAGACTGCGGTGCCTGTATATAATTTTCTATCATTTGGTCAAGTGATACGGATATTTATCATTTCAATCCGCAATTTAAAAGATATAAAATTTTGCGGTTGTATATCATTTCAAACCACAATCCCGAATGAAAGGAAATATGCATGATAATTTGCAATTTAATGATATACAATAAACATCCATCAACATCACCCATCATCCAATCACAATCATCAAGCAATATCAATCAATAACAATTTATATTTGTATAACAGGTAATAACTGGCAATTTTATTCAGATTAAATTTAACAACTATTAATCTAACAGTTTATATTCAGTAATAATCTATATAACTGTTAACTAGCAGTTTATAGGCAAACAAATAAATTCTAACTATCAATTAATACGCAATAAATAAATTAAATTAACAGTTAAATTTAATAAATGCAATTCAACAAATATGAGTGAAATAAACATGCCAAATACTCATAAATAAATTTCTATTCATTTCTAAAATTAACTTAACAAACATAAAAGCTTCTAGTAGTTGTGAGTGGGTTTAAACACTCACCTTTGGAATTTAAATCGAATTTAAATTCGATTTAAACCCAAAAATTCGCCCTTCTCGGAATTCGTCCAAACCAGCGTCAAAACGTCAGAAATTCCGATACGATCCCAGCAAAACAAACCGCGCGTGAATCCGAGCTCGTATGCAAAAGTTATGAAAATTTGAAAAATGGAAAATTCTGGTCCTGGGTCGACTTCGGGTTCGACTTCGGTGCGCCGCCTCAATTCCCCGGTGCCTGCTTGGAGTTTTCGCCAAAACGACCCGGAGCGACCCGAGTCATTTTCTTCCTGACCCGAAGTTGCTCTAGGGTTTTCTCCCCTGAAACCCGAAGCGCGACCAGAAGCTGCTGCAGATCCGCAATTTTTTTTTTTTTAAAATTTGAATTTTTTTTTTTTTTGGAATTTGGGAATTATGTTTTTTTTTGAACTGACTGGATCTAGGGTTAGCCCCCATTGAAGAAGAAGAGAAGCTTGAAGAAGATGAACGTACAGCGAATAGACAATAGAATGGAGCTAGGGTTTATAACTGTATATTTATAGGTAGGGTTGGGTTAGAGTAGATAGACTAGATAGATGAACGTAGGAAACAAACTAAGGCCCAAAAAACCCGTTCTGACCCCGGAACGAAATTTGTCAAACCCATATATTCAGATAGGTATTTTAAAATATTCTGAACGCGATGGAAAAAGTTTCACGTCCAAATTTGATCATATGAAGAAGTTATGCTGAAAACAAGATTTCCAAATTGATTTCAAATTGATTTTAATAAAATTGATTTTCAAGGCGTTTCGCGTCCGTACGATCAAACGACAAGTCCGATCGATACGAAACTTGAAACCCTATAATAATTCACCGATACGGATCCGATGAAACTGGTTTCATCGAAATCCGAGTCCGTGACCAAAATGGCTATTTTCAATATTCATTAAATAAATTAAATAAATTATAAAAATCCAATTTTTACATCTAAATTCAAAAATTGACCAAATTTTCTCCCTTTAAATTTTCTTAATTATTTACTCCAATTCTAAACAGTTCAAGTGTCAATACATAGTTGTTCTATTCATCAATTTAGATGTTAATCCTTACTTAAAGGTTAAATTCCAATTTTTAATAAATTCAACATTATACGTTTGATTAAATTTATTAAATTCACTTTCTTTCTATTATTCAAAGTTATTGATGTCAATTTAATGAAACTAACATTGGCTCAATATCTATATATTAAAAATCTCAATTCTAAACTTAGATCTCAACTTATGAAATAGTTAAATAATAAATTCCATATAAATCTACATCTTCCTACTATCTAAATATTTAGAAAAATTACTTACCACTTTTTATTGTAAATTTCTAAACTAGTATATTTGTGTCATTTCTAGCCCTCTGGATATTTTATATTAACTAAAAGCAAATTTACATATAATTTCCATCGTCAATTATTTTAGTGAATAAATCTTCAAAGGTTACTGCAATTAATCCCATAAATTGCAATAAATTCTAATAAATTTGACTCTATTTGATTACAACTCACAAATAAATCAATTATTCCCCAACTACAAAGTTACCGTTTCTTATATATATATCACTACAGTAATACTTCCAAATGTTCATCTTTTGTTTGCATAAATTACTGTATTCAATTGAATTGTAATATTGTTAACTTACACATAAATAAAACTTAACAACTAATAGAATAAATATCTTACAAAATTTGTTGTCATAAATATATTTTATAAGTCTACACTTAATTATTATCTTATAATACGTTTTTACGTTACTATAAAATTTATACACTCTTCCGTTACCATATTAATAATTACTAAAGTAACATTCATTCTTAATAACAACGTTATACTATTCAACATATAAAAGGACTCCATTCCCCAAATACATTCATTTATATTTATTCCCTTAAAGTTCTCCTTTATTGACTAGACACATTAATTTAGATTCATTTACATCGAATGCCCTTCTTAGCTATATACTCAATACATGTTAAATCTACATAATTTTTACCCTTTTATTCAAATTCACTTATACCATCAATAACAAAATGTTGCCCTAAATTTAGATTTAATTATATACATTAGATAAATGGGTAAACTTTTGTAATTATCCCATATATGAAAATATTTTTATGCATACATTTCCACTTACTTACTATGCATTCATTTATTAAATTACTGATTGCCTTAGTCAACTTATCCCCTATTTACTACCAAATTTCAAATTTAATTATAGCTTATCAATACATAAAATTTACATAGGCAAAACAAATTTTATTACTATCTTAAGTCCATTTATTATTGACAACATTCATTAAATCTCCTTATCAACACTTATTGCATTGATTTATTCAGCGGTCACCTTTTATTTAGTTACTATCCATTTTACAATCCAATGTAAGTCTTCCACTATTTATTTTGTATTAAATGAATTCCATTCTACTTAATTTTTTTTATTGATATTCACTAATTCAACCCTTATATCAGTTTCTTATATTTAACTTTAAATCAAATTGTGACAATCTACATTATCCGAATCTATTGTCATAAAATTTTATTGTTACACTAAATTACAACTACTATACCAAATTTCTACATTTATTTTCAATTAGATTAGAAATTATATTAATTCAATTCATTTAATATTATTAATTTAACGGGTCGTTACACCACGTACTCACGAACGTGGAAATATATGGTCCCCACTTAGACCACGGAAGGATAACGAGTCAGAAAATCCAAAAACTCCATCTCCATCTAAATAACTAAATTATATTAAGTATTGAATGTATCTAAACTTATTTGCTATTATATTTTTACAATAATAAAGTTATTTATTACCTACATTCGATATATAAGTGAAATCATCACACTTTAAGTCATTTTTAGCCTATCTGCAATTTTCAGACGTCTATCAACAATTTCCAGACGTCTGACACAAGGATATACTATTCAAAATTTAGGAGTGTGCATATATCAGACGTCTGATATATCCCCCAGACGTCTGAAATGTTGTTCTGTCTCCTCCAGTTAAAATTCAGACCAATCCAGATGTCTGAAATAAGATCCAAACGTCTGCATTAGTTTTCTGTTTCAAAATTAAACAAAAGCAGACGTCTGTTTTCAATTTCAGACGTCTGAAAAATCTCACTGTATCTACAATTTTTCAACTACGCTCAAAACTAGACGTCTGGGTCGCAAAGCAGACGTCTGATTTTATCCTCTGGACAAAAATTAGGGCAAACCAGACGTCTGATTTTTTGCTCCAGACGTCTGATTCCCAGCCGACCATTTAAATTCGAGCCGATAACGTCATTTTTATTCTTTTATCCCAAAATTATTACATCCTTCGATTTTCTCAACGTCAATTTTCATACCCAAACATCAACTCTGAAAATATAATCAAGATGCCTCCACGCACTAAGAATCCTAAAATGATGAAAAGAAAGCAAGATCACCCCACCACATCTTCAAATCCCTAGGTTTGCTCCGACGACCAAATCGAGCGATGGATGAATAAAGCTCCCCATTCTATAAATAGGTATGAAGATGTTCAAAAGGAGAAACTTCATATAGGACCATTCTATAATCTTCTTAAATTCTCCACGTATGATTTAGATGAACTTTGTGAAAATGCTGGTTTGGAAACCCTAATCTCGTTTACTCCTAATGATGTTCAAATAGATCAGTTAGCTATATTTTTATTCTACGCCAATCTAGATAGTACTTTAGTTGGAAATACCGAAGATAAGGACAACTGGCTATGGTCAAGCTTTTATGGGAATACTATTTGATTAACTCCGGATTTAATAGCCAGAACCTTAGGATGCTCCGATACCGGGGAGGATTTGCACAACATTCCGGATATGCGTTTTAAGCCACGGAATAGTATTACTCATCAAATATGGGAGGACGAAATGCCGAAATTCGCTTCAAAATATTTACGTCCAAAAGCCCGACTCCTAACAAGAATGATAATAAATACAGTGGTTCCACGTATAGGGAGTCACGAGCAAATAACGGAATCGGAGCACAAAGCTCTTTATGCTCTCTTTAGTGGAACTCGGGTAAATTGGGGAAAATTCATCTTCGACGAGCTCAAACACTTTTGGACTCGCTCAAGGCCATCGATCATTTACCCTACCTATATTATGAGACTTCTTCATGCACATACTATTCCTTCCCATCTATCGACGTTTGAAGAAATTTCGCCAAAATATGCTTCCACAAAATTCTTTTCTTTGATGCACCTACCAAAAATTCCTCTAGATATTATGTCCTTCGAAGATTGGACGCATAATCGTCAGTCTCGAAGAGTTGAGACTCCTCCTCAACCACACATTGATCCGTCCCAAGAGGAAGAACAACATCAAGAAGTCACTCCTCCCGCACCATTTGATTATCTGGGACAGGATAAAATTATAGAGACTCGATTGGAAACAAATCTAAATGAAAGTATTCGAGATCTCACACTTCGAAACCAACATATATTATCCCAAAATCAAAAATATTTGGCTAGGCGAATTGACAAATTTGAAAGTTCATTTGCTACACGGCTAGCCACTGTTGAAGACTCTCTTTCAACTGTTTTATCGGTCCTAAAAGGAGTGTTACAACGGGTTCGTGGTCCAACACCACCCTCTGAGGATTGGGCAACCCCTGTAGCTTCTCCTCCTACAAAACATTCCAAATTATTTGAGGATGAACCTCCAAAAGAAGCTTTGACATCTCCTTCAAAAGCTAGCACTTCTACGAAAGAAGAACCAAAGGAGGGTGATCCAAATCAAGCTTCACCAAAGGAGGATGATCCAAATCAAGCTTCTCCAAAAGAACTCTAAGAATTTAGGAATTGTAGTGTTTATATTTTGTACAAACTATGTATGCAACTTCTTCATGTTATTAATGACAATTTTCTTTTTGACGATTGGCTTAAATATTATAAATTCTTTTTGATAATGTCAAAGGGGAGAAATATAGATAGAATCACAAAACATTAAAATAAGCACATATTCAGGGGGAGATTTCTAATATATATATATATATATATATATATATATATATATATATATATATATATATAAGTACATTGAATAGTTGTCATCATCAAAAAGGGGGAGATTGTTAGGAAATCAATTCTATGGGTTCGATGATAACAACTATACAATGGAAATCGAATGTACATATATATCTTTATTTACAGGTAGATGATTGAGTAACATCACCAAAGAGAAGTATCAAAAGAGTTCAAATCGGTAGAAGTTGAAAAGGAGTGGCACAGACACAAATAAAGCAACATGCACAGTTTAAGACGTCTGAGTGCACAAGCTAGACGTCTGAATGTTTCCTCTGGTTTGCAAACCAGAAAGAATCAGACGTCTGGTTAATATGCTCAGACATTTGGTTAAACTCTCTGGTTCACAACTCAGAAGGAAACAGACGTCTGATAATAAACTCAGACGTCTGAATAATAACCAGACGTCTGGTTAATAAACACAGATGTCTGAAATGTTACCAGACGCAAAAAAATATGAAGGCCAGACGTCTGAGGGTACTTTCCATACGTCTGATTATAGACTCGGCTGTGTAATTTCAAAGACCAACTGTCACATCTGAAAGACACGTTCGCTCCTCTTCACTGCAACTCTTTATCACCAATAGGAACAACTATACAACGATTGTTAATGGATGCAACTACACGAAGAATCTTTCTACCACTATAAATAGCATCGAGAATTCAAGAGAAGATCTCACCTTACTTACTTATGCTCTTAATTCCTATACTCTGACTTATACCTGTTCTCTAACAATCAACTACTTGTATTTAACACTTCCATATATTCAGAACTCATTATTCAATATCCTCTAGATATATATATATATATATATATATATATATATATATATATTGGAAGCACTTGTACTCAATAGTCAACATTCATGTTATAAAACACATTCTTAACAAAGAAACTCTGCTATTGTAAACATGTTCCTCCGGGTCAAGTGAGGGTTAGTTGAAAGGAAATTCCGAAGAGGATCTTCGGGACTAGACGTAGGATGGGAGGTCCGAACCAGTATAAAATCCTGGTGTGATTATTTTACGTTGGTGTTATTATCTATCAAGTTATATTATATAGTTAGTTGTTCATACTTGCATATATATCATATACGATCCACTCATATAGACTTTCATTTGGATGTCAAATTGCCATTTCTAATAACACACTATTGATTTCAACAAAAGTACAACCCCAGAGTTGATACGCCTCAGGGAATGGTTTTAAGTGTAAGAGGGGTTACCTCACAGCACCACCAAAGAAATATATGTTTGTAAAAATCAATGTACGTGGCCTTAGAAATGCAATGTCAGACACTCGTCCATACAAGTTGGCCAGGAACAGGACAAACCGAAGGCACTCCTCCTACATCATCCTATTTAGAAACCACCACTAGGATTAGTAGTGAGCAATCCTTGCATCGAAAATTTTCAAAATGAAGATACCTACCATATACATGATAGGGGAATTACCCCAAAGGCTAGTGGCAAACAACTCTATATTATGATGATCTCCATCTTCAATACCATTATCTTCAACATGTTTACACTTTCGAACGCATATTAGTCCGAAGTGGTTTTCGGATAAGAATCGCCCAAATTTGATCCCTGTTTCTCTGAACCAATTATCGATAAATGATGTTAAGTATGTGGGCGATTATCATTCTATTAATCAATATATTTTATCCAAGTAAAATATCTTCTTAGGGATATATGTCTTTAATCCATTTCTTTTTCAGCATATATGGGAGTATTAAACCTCTTTTCAATTTTGGAAATACCAAATTATTTTCTTTTATTACATAGGAAAATATTATTGAGTAAAAGGGGATCCATAGAAATTATACTAATTATACTAAATACTAATTTTCGTATTCAATTCGTATTATTCGTCAAACAACGGTGAAATCACTTTTGAAATTTATACGGATAATATGAGTTCGTTCCTTGGAATTTAATACAGATTTAACCAGAATGGTACCTATATCACCAAACATCTTATTATTTTATAATTTGGTTTAATCTTTGGAAACTCCAAATCCACTTTTGCTTTATCTTAGCAAGATACAGTCTGAGTAAATCGAATTTACTATCCCCTCCATCGGGCTAGTCCATATAACTAGAAAGAGCAGGAAACTGGTTTTCTAATCCCAAGCTAGAGACTATCTCTCTGTCACCCATAAGGCGGACAAGTTATTTGACCAACTCTAAATCCTTTAAAATACTTGATTTGTTATTTGGAAAACATTTTTAAAGGATTCGGGAAGAAAATCCAAGTTTAAATCTTATTTTAGAAATTTCCAAATTTTTTTGTTAAATTACCGGTGAACATGCTTATAAGGGCTTCGTATCACAAATCTCATTTTAACCTTTTATATGTCTAATTTTTCCTTTTAAAACTCTTTTAAAATATTTCAACATATTTTTAAAATTTATCTCATATTTTTAAAGATTTAAAAATATCAATTTTTATGAGTTGAAATCCATATTTTATGAACTACCAGAACGCGATGATTTTAAAAACTTGATTTGGACATATATCAAATTTTAGAAAATGAAATCTTAATTTTTCTCTTTCATCTGGAAACTATAGTTACAAGATTGTAGAAAATTCTTATTTCGAATAATTCCTAGCTATATTTCACCATACATATTGATTTAACTTTATGGTGCAGAATCGCTAACTACCGTTACTCGACGCGTCTATTTTGACTTTAATTTCATATCTTTTCAAAACTTTGTCGTAATAGGTTTTAATGTTTAATAAGTATTTATAAACCATTTTTATTCATGTTAAAGAAGTTTAGTTATGCTTTAACACTTTTATGACTCATAAAAGAAAGTGATTTCGTGTAAATTCGACATGTATAAACCGTGAATTATTTCTACAACCAAACAAACATATTATCGCATCCAAAACATGATGATCAAACATAGAAAAAACACTCATAATGAACATATCATATCGTCACATGATTTATAAAATAAACCAGTAAAGTTTCTCACTTTTATATGACATGTTTAACTATATATCACTATTTACTTCTTAAGCGACCTTCAATCACTATTAATTAACCAACCAAACATCATAACCATTTTTAATAGTCATGCTAACTTATTTAAAACCATTTCATAATTAATTTATAATTATAATAAGTATTTTTTTAATCAAGTACTCACAATTGTAGCATTTCCTCCGTAACTTCTCTGAATTACTTCGATGGCATTCTGGCAGCACTTCTCTTCTCTTTCTTCACTACGAAGCTTCTGGATCTCCCTCCTTCACCTCAAGAGAGATTGACCATGCATGGAATGGGGTGGATGTTTGGCCATGGTGGAATGGTAGTGGCGGCCGTTAGTTTCATAGGGGAAGAAGAGTGTTTTGGCATTTGTTTGGATTTGAAACGATATTGTATGTATATATATAACTTCTTCTTCTTGCTATATTCTTTTGCATTATTTTTATTAAGAAGTGAGGCCTTCATGGAAGCCATTAGAAAGTTCACGAGAGAAGAAGAGAGCTTGGAAGTTGAATAAGTCCATCATGAGAGGTGTAGATGGGTATTTATAGCATTTCCAAGCCTTAACCATGAAGTATTCGTTAAAAATATATCCAACATCTTCATGCACCCGCCCATCACTTCCTTAGCTGTGATCCCCTCTCTTAGATCACCACCATCCATCATGTCCACTCCCTTAATGTTTAAGTAAAGCATTTTTTGACTTTTGTTTATAAATATCTTGATATTTTCTTTTTTTACTTTATGTAAATTTGTAAATGTACATCGTAACTTTTTATATGTATCCACATGTTATGTATAGGTATATATGCACATATATGTCTCATTTGACAAACCATGGTGCAACATTCGATTATAGCTTCCATTTGATAAACTTGAAAATCCAGAATCTTAATTCCGCTCATATTTTTACTTCTTTGTTAAACTATTTATTTATGCAAACAAAATTTAAAAGTGACATTTATATTATTATTTAGTAATTAAAGGGGCCACATTTGAATTTAAAACAATTATTAAATCATTTATACTCAATTTAAATTCAAAAATCAATTATTTAAAAATGATGTCATAAAGACATTTTACTTCCAAAAATAAAATAAACAATTTTATTACATATTCTTGTTTAAATGGAGAATTAAGTGTATTTATCCAGTTTCTTATCCTTTAATATTGAGAAAATTTCAAACTTACCGAAAATTGATTTTCGTCGCTTTTTGGATGGAAATCCCAAATATCTATATTTATTAACATAATTTTAAAATAAGTTTACCATCATTTATTATTGTTAAAAACATTATAAATTATGTTAAAAAATCTTATATTTGAACAATTTAAATTATATATATTTTCCAAAGTGATAAATTTCCAGGTTGTTATAATGGAGCTAAATGTATGACTTGCCAAAGAGTGAAAAGCGTAGTAGAATAAGCCAGGAAGATTATTGCAGCTATTTAATGTTCCTCATGGAAGTGTAAGAGTATTTCTATGGACTTCGAGGATGGTTTACTAAGGGGTAGGAGAGAGAATGAAAGCATGTTGGTCATAGCCTATTAGCTAACCAAGTGCGCTCATTTCATACCCATGAGGAGTACGAGGATGGCAGCATCTTTGGTAGCTCTATACATGAGAGATCCGGTTTTCACCAAAAAATTCTAGAGGAGCCTGCAGGAGGATTTAGGAACCGTATAAAGCTTAAGCACCTTATATCATCTGTAAACGGACAAATAGACGGAGAGAGTAAATCTAGTATTTGAGGATTTACTACGGATGTGCATCTTGAACTTCGAAGGCTCCTAGGAGGCCCACTCGCCATTTGTGGAGTTTACCTACAATAATAGTTATCAGGCAAGCACTGGGATGACACATCCATGGTGCTATACGGGAGGCCCTGTAGATCACTGTCTTGGTGGTGGGACACTATAGATAGGATTATATTTAGGTCGAACATGGTGAGGTAGATGTCAAAGAAAGTGGACATGATCCGTAGGAGAATGAAGACTGCTCAAGGTTCGTAGAAATCCTATGCTGACATGAGGCATACAGAGTTAGAGTTCGCGATGGTGACATGGTGTTTGTGAAGGTTTCACCCTTTAGGCATGTTGTGATGTTTGGTAGATCGGGGAAGCTAGCACCGAGGTTTGTCGGGCATTTCCTGATAGTTGCCAGGGTTAGGAAGCTGGCATATAAAGTAGAGCTTCCCAAGAAGTTAGTGAGTGTACATGATGTTTTCCATATGTCTCACGTTTGGAAGTGCTTACACGATACAACTACCACGGTCCAGCTGAGTCGGTTGTAGGAGGTGGAGATAGAGAGGAAGTCAATTGTTCACCTGCACCCATGCGTATTCTTGAGTGTGGTACAAAGCAACTCTGCAAATAAGGTATCCAACTTGTTAAAGTCCAATAAGGAAACGATCCAGAGAACATGGGAGCCTGAGGAGAAGATCTGAGCTACCCACCCATAACTCTTTTCTGGTACGTTTCAAATATAAGTTTAATAGACTACTTGTGCTTTAGAATTTAGCTTGGTATAACCTATTAGGTAGACACCCTTGGATGATGGATGCCAGTGGATGTATTTTTGGAATCTTTTTTTTTACATTTAGGACAATATACCTTCTAGGTAGTACACACATTCACATTATCTCTTATTTGTTGTTTGTTTTGTTAGATATTATGCATATGGATGTTGCATATGGGTTGAATGGTTGTGCATGTATGTAGAATCGCAAATATACTTACCTAGAATGTTGCATACATTTTGGATGCCTGGCATAAGCATTGGCATGATGGGAGGTTGACAGAATCAGGAGACCACCTACTCCTTGCATTTGTATAAATTCACATGCATTTCACATTGTATATATACATACATATTGCATTAGAAAATTTTTAAGGACAATAATTTCTCGTGGATGATGGATGAGTAAATGGTTGTAGCAGTTGGTTGTTGTATGTATAAATTACATTTTTCCATCCTTGGAGATTTTGGGGACAAAATCTTTTTAATGGGGAAGAATATAGCACCATAAAGTTTAGCAAAAATTTAATAAGAAAATTAAATTTTATATAACAAGGGCTAAAATAAAAGAATTTAGCTACAAAACTTGCACCATTACATTCGTAGTGATTTTCTGAATAATTTTCATATACAACACTTCAGAATTGGAGTTAGGACGGAGAAATTACGACTGTTTGAAAATTGAAAAATATAATAAACTTGAAATAAAAACTTCCCAAAATTTATACTATAAGCGGTCGAATCTAAGGGGTTGATGATCGATCGATGGCGATCGACCATTGGATATGGGTAATTGACCATTCACATTGAAAGTCGAGGATTTTGGAGCAATAATTGAACAAGTGAAATCAACCAAATTATTTTTCTTTGTGCTCAATTTTTTAATGTGCGTACGAGATGATAGCAAAGATTCTCTAAGGCAAATCCAACGCTCCAAAGTGGTCCCAAACCTCTATAAATTAACACCTAGGCTAATCCTAAATTCATTAGAAAGTCTACAGCATATCGAAACTAATTCTTCCTCTTCACTTCTAAACTCTCTTTTAAAAATAAACTAAAAATTAAAGCAAGAAGGGCATGAGCAAATCAGATCTAGGAGAAGGAGAGCTAATGGGCAATGATTAGCTTATAGGACATGAAGTTAGAGCTTGGATATAAGGTGAGTGGAAATAGGTTTAACAAGATAACTATGATAGTTAAAATTATTATGTTCTATCTGATCTAGAATGTAGGAATTTAAACCATAAACCCTAATTCTTAGATCTAATTACTAAACTTGAAAATTAAATTAAAAACTAAAACCGATATCTATTAGTTATCTCATTTACATCCAAGTTAAAAAAAAATTCTCATTGAATTGGAACACTAGAAAATCGGTTAACTTCGAAGTAACTAAAAATAAGTAACTTGTTAAAATCTATGAATTTGAAACCAATGGAAATATGGTAGAATCTCAAAAGAAAATCCGTTACTATAAATCACTTAGGGTTTACTTTATACGCCTAATTAAAATAATTAATGATAATTAAAATTCAAATTAGAAAATAAAGAAAACATTGATTTTTGTACTGCGATCGGCCACTCACCTTGAGCGATCGACCTATAAGGTGTAGCGGTCGGCTGGTTGAGACCCGAATTGCAAGATTCTAACCTCAGCCTAAGGCCCAGATTATTAATAAAATTATTAAACGTAAAAGTTGCTTGTATTGCCTTATAATATTCATTTGTGTGCTTGATAGGGAAGCTAGTTCCCTATGAGGTGACTCTAGGACTTTGCGATGTTGAGTAAATGTTCTTTACACAATGTGGGTTGATTATTCGATAAGGGGCGATTTTTATCGCAAATGGCACTCATAGGAGGTTCTACTGTGGATTCGTAGCACTGAATGATGCTTGATGAAGTGTGCAGGCCCAGCATAACGAGACTTCTTGGTATGCACGATTCTCACGTGGCATGATACTGTGTAGTAGATAAAGTCCGATGCATATAATAAGAGGTGTATACTATGGTCGAGAGGGAAACACAGATGCACACGATGAGACATCCCTGGGAGCCGCAGGTTCCCCTTTGATGTGTAGTTAGTCATAATTAGGGGAAATTTGTTCCTATATAGCCAAGTGTTGTTGTTTCCATGTCTAATAGCTTAGTGACGGTGTCCCATATCGAGCAGCTCTAGGAGTGATGACTGATTGTTAGTTATTGAGGCTCGATTCGTAGTTCGATCCTTGTAGTAGCCTACTCAAGTTGTAGCATAGGTGTGTGTTGGATAAAAATCCTTAAGTATTGGACTTTAGAGATGCATGGACACTTGTAGAAAACTCTAGGTCACCTAGAGTAGAATTGAAGTTAACTGCACATGATCACCATATATTAAACTTGTACTTATTCACCAGACTTTTGTCTGACCCATCCTTTTTCCTTTCTTTTTGCCCCACCACAGGTGGATATAGCAACAGGTGATTGGCCCATTCTTGGCATATGGAGAAGTGCGCCCATCACAGGAGTTGCTTGTCCTTATATTTACTCTCCATGTATCTATCTACCTTATCGGTACTTCGTATTTCCTTTATCAAACTTGGAGTGATATTTTCTGTATACCCTATATTTGACTATGTATTGATTTTTTGAGACTATGTTTTGGGATATATTCTAAGGTGGATATTTTTCTATCTTATATGTTTTTTCCCTTTTCCTATGAGTTCTGAAAGCGTAGTCTATCTTAGATTATATCTGTTGTTTTAGTCTCTATAGTGTTATAAAACTTGATAGCTCGTATTTCTTGACACGACGCGAGTCCAGAAGTCAAACTAGGCTTTGGATAAGGTGTATCGGAATGTGTGGGTCGTCAGATTCAGGCCGTGCCGATATAGCACTGGCCGGTCCTTTATAGGTGGTCATCCGCTAGCGGTCGACTGACCCTATAATGGTGGTCGACTGCTGGTTTTTCCAAGCGGTTTATTAATGTTAAATACTAATGTAAATGTTATCGATATTTATTACCTTCCTTTCCCATTAAATATTAATAATTTCTTGGACCTTGAGTTTTATTATTTAACGATTACATGAACATTAAGCTTAACAATAATTATTTCCTTAATACATTTTGAATTATTTTCGACCCGAAAACTTTAAATGCCGATAAATTCTTCATTTGAAATCCGATCATGAAGCTGTATATATGAAAGTTGCTCAGACGATTGCCATGAACACAATGGTGCAAGCTTTGTAGCCAAATACTAACATTTGCTCAAATTACATTTTTCAACTTTAAAGGTTATTTATTAATTCTTTTTAATTAATTATTATTCATTTTATGGGGTATTACATCTCTAATTCCAAAACGGGTTCCAACTATAGTGACAAATTTTGATTTTGGAAACTTTGCCAAAAAGGATAAAATTACATCACTAATTTCAACATTTAAAGTTGATGAGGTCATTTCCCATTAACATTACTTTATACATTTTCAACCGAATTGATCTTCTTCTCAAATACCCACTTGCCACTAATGGGTTATTCTTAAGTCCATATGGATTCTACTTGCAAATGAAGGCATAATATGACTATGGGTTTTGGAACTGACTTGAAATAGAACTTATAAATAATGATTTAGAGGATATTATTTGCATACCATGTCCAGTGGTCTCGAAGTTAGTGGGAGCAAAATAAAAGCTTTTACATGATCTTAAATAAGCATCTAGAGGTTAACTAAGTATTTTAAGAGAGAAATCGCATACTCTAGTTTCAGTCAAAATGCAGAAGAAGTATGTGTTTGTAAGAAAGAAAATAGTAGGCTCCAAGACTTTTCTAATACTATAAAAAACGATAATCAAATGCTACTGAGTGGTTATGGTGTACCCATGCTAAAATTAATTAAAGCTTAGTTCTTTTATTCTTGATATAGGATTAGAAAAAGGCTTCTTATATACGTGGTATAAGAAGTGAAAGAGTTAGTGGTATGCCCTGGGAGCAATTATGTGGTCTGTTACATATATCTAACTATTTAATCAATCTTGTTCATTGTAACGGTATTTGTTGTCTTTTATAACTTTGTTATATTATGATATATTGTGATTTGTAGCACATCCGAGAGTTTCATGTTGGTTGATAACAACTAGGCCAAATAGGAATCTCAATTTGACGATGTTTCATAGTTCCTTCGACTTAGGAATACCATAAAACTTTAATTTGCATAATCCATTATGATTATAGTTAAGCCATGTCATGGCAAACCATCGTGCGATTAAAGTATTGTCTGAGTTGAAGCATGGAAAGTGAAGCACTATTGTACCAAGAACTTTTCTACTGGACTAACCAAGTCAAATGTGGATAATATTTGAATTTTAACCAATATTAAATTCCAAATATCCCAAAATGATATGGCTTTAATGAAGAAACATGTGTAAATAATAGTTACTAAAAGGTACTGCTTGAGAAATATGAAAACGAATTTCACCGAAAAAATTTATAAGCGATGAATTCAACTAAAATGTCACACCACTAGCTAAAGTAACATATGAACGTTAATATTTGAATTGTTAAATATTAATCGCGGACTTAATTGCTACCTCTGAGTCATATAATCACATTTGTGAATTATCTGAAAATCATATAACAGTATTCATCTTTGTATTTTGAGGTCTGTATGCAATGGTAACGATGATACAGTTTACGGTAACAGTACCACATTTTAACTTTACACGTTCCCTTCGCTTTCAAATCTCTAACGTACAGCCCAAACAAATCATTAATTGCTTCAATATTTTACACGAAATCAAGGGACTGTTACAAGTGCTTTTATTTTTCTGTCCATTCAAATTTTTATCGGTTAAAAACCAATCAATAGCTTACCTTTATTACTCCTATATTCACGTGCTAATACTGTGTTGTAGCTCCTTAATCTTCTATCTATTGTGTCTTCACGTAGATCTTTTCTCTTACTTTTTTCTAGCATTATACGTTTGGGAAATTTATAACAGTACAGAAGTGAATTTTATTCGTTGCTTTAAGCCTATTCATTTTTTTATTCACATGAAGCAAAATTCATCATCTCTGCAAACAATCAACCATTCTCCACCCTACTCTTCTTCTTCCCCTCTCTATGCCATTCTTCATATTAAATATATATACCCGATATATATGTTTGCTGTTGCATGTCCCAACACCGATCTTCTTTGCCAAACCCTCACCTAACAACCGCATCCTCACGTGCAACACACAGCCTCACAAACCACTTCGGCCAAACTCCCGTGACACATCTCTTGCTCGCCACTTCTTCAACCGCTCCACATTTCTTTTCCTCCACCTCCCTCTTGCTTGCTCCGCCACTTGTCGAGCCCAGCGTGTGCAACCACCTACAACCCATCCATGGTCGTACTAACGGCAGACCGCCACCACGTCCTCCTCCCTCCAGAACGACAAAAACCCAGATCCACTCCGAACACCGCCTCCCCGATGACTTTCTACTCCCATACTTCTGGTTCACCCGTCCAACTACTTTTACTTCGTATGTATATATGCTCTCAAGCGTTGCTTTAGTACATTGTTTAAATATATAGCATTATTTTAAGTATATATTAGGAGACATATTTTATATTTTAAGTATATACAAAGGAATGTTTTGTACGTTATTCTATTCGTGAGTATGTTTTATAGGAAAATATATTTAACGTGTATATGTCATCAAGTTTGCATCTTTACAGCCGTAGCTTACATGTCCTTCTCTTTTATTTAATATATGAATATGTAATACATATGGAATATTATATGACATGTTGAAAGGTATATACATATTGAAGTTTATGAAAGTAGGTATTATATTAAATTACATTATGAACATTACAGTTACAAATATATATGCATAAGTGTCTTTATATATAAAGTTTTATATATTATAAGTATATATTATAAGTTATATTTATAAGTTTGGGTAGTTGTCTGCATATGTTGGTTGATTGTAAACTCATATAAGTTCAAAAACTTATTTCACTTTGGGTTATACACTCAATTTAGGGAATTCAGAATTCAACACTTAGTGTTTAATGAAATCAACTTTGATATTATGTATATCCCACATATATATTTATTTATTTGCATAACAAGTCATATTTCAAAATATAAGCCATTCTAGGTTTTTAGTTCAAACAATTTCTTAAAACAACTCTTGTTTTAAAATAAGATTCCTACATTCAAAAATATTCTGAATAATATTATTTATTATGTCTTTTAACCCTTTAGAACAATTTCAAATTTTCTGGACTTAGATTTTTAAAACTTCACAATTTAAATCCTTTCCAATTTACAATTCATGCTTATCTAAATTGTTACTTTCTTAAAACATTCCATTTTCCTTTATCATTAATTATTATTAGAAAACAAACATCACTTTATTTAGTCACAACAAACATTTTATGATAATGACTAAGATTATCATATCTGAAAACCAATTCACAACATATTATCTAACAGTTTGTTGGAAAATAAAATCAAGGTAACTTAATTCAACATTCTAAAAATGCTTCTACAAATTTCAGGATTTTAATTTCTGGTTTGAATCCATTTCTAGAATAATTTATTTGCATAGTTAAATCTTACCCAAATTCCTATTTGGTTGTATTTATTACCACTTAATTCTTACTATTATATTTAATTTCAATAATCAACAACCAATTACCCGAATATATATAATAATTAGAAAAATTATTGCTTTATATATTAAAATATGATCTTATATAAAAATCATTTATTTTTAAAACTGCTTTAAAATATTTATATAAGAATATATCAAGTACGTTCTCATATAACACACTCAACTCATTCTAGGATTTTACTGACCCTATCTCTAATGAGTCACCCTACCAGAGCCAAGGTTCTCAGTTAACCTTCAGCTCTGATACCAAAATGTGATGACTCGAAATTTTCGACTTCGAAAATTCGGCACTAATACGTTCATTGTAGAAGTGCTGAGCAACCGAATATCAAAAATTCCAAATCATTATGTTAAAGAAGAAAAAGAGGTAGAAGAAGAAACAGAAAACAACAGCACTGAATCTCTCATTCGCAACAGATTAAATATAATATCAAATAATAATATTTACACAAAGAAAGATGTAAATGTCAATTTACAAACAATATATCAGAGTACAATCATTCACTATAAATCGGACAGTTATAATAACTTGTCCTTGACTATTATCAATACAAACTCTACTACACAGCGGAATATACTCCGTACGTTCCTGCCATCCAGCTCGCCTCCTGAGCTCCAGAACGTCCCACTCTGAAAATCTGTAATACTCGATCTGACCCGAGCATTACAGTAAAGTAACACCCGAGTCAGGCTAGAAATCAGCGTGAGAAAACCCATTTAAATTGAAATACTAAGGTTCAAAGCTTCTTTGGAAACCCATTGTAACTCGTACCTCAATACGAGTTCTTATCTTGCTAAAGCCAAACATTTATTTCACAAAACAATATCTAAATACCGTTACTTAGTTTAAATGGACAAGTATACATAATTTATTCCATTCCAGTCTATTTATTCTAAAATCAAATCTATAAAGAGGTATAGAAGTTACTGATCGAAGTGGTTTCGGATATTGCTGATATCCAAACCTGATCTATTCGAATTCAATGTCATCTTTAAACCAAGTTGTTTAAGTGTTCAATTTAAGTTCAGAATGTCATATTTGCACAGAATTTCCATCACATATATCTATTTCAAATAAATGATTCACATTTATCGACTTTTTAATCCAAGCATTTCATATCACAGAATATCACAAATTATCAGACTAAAGATATTAATCAATCCAAGCATTCAATAAAATTTAATCATCCTTAGGCAAGATAACTGGCCATAACAATCCTAATTAACTTATTTTAATTACAAAATGAATTAATTACTACTAAATCCTTCTTAATTAACATTAATTAATTACAATCATTTATTTTATTTGAATCAAATATTTGGAATTAATTAATTATTAACTTATAAAATCACATAGAAATTAAATAAATAATGGTCTAATAATATAGTTATTCTAAGCTTAATTAAATTAAGTTAAAATAACTCATTTATATCCTTTAACCAAAAACATTACCACCTAAAAGAATTTGTTAGGAAATTAATATTTTTTTTGGAAAACTTGTTTATTTATTTACTTTCAACTTTGTTAAAACACTTCGGTACAGGCCCGAGCCTAAACCCCAAAAATCCCAAGACAAACCGGATCCCCTTCTCTCTTCTTCTGTTCTTACTCTATTCCCTTAAATTTCTTCTTTTCTTATTTTTGGCCCAAGTACCCATTTTGGCCCATCCCCTTTTCTTCTCCACTTCCTCCAGTATTTCTTTCCTCACTTCCACCAAAAAACAAAAGAAACCTATACGAAGTCCCTGGTGTGCATCCATTGTGCACACGCACATCCGTCGAAAGCCGAGCGCCGCGCCGCCACCGATTCCCACGAGTCCGCCTTCGTTTTCGCATCATGCTTGACCACTTGAAACTACGGCTACGATTGTCACTCGAAAAATGTACCTTTACCCAAACTAAAGCCAGGACCAACCGAATCAAACCCTAGCGTTGCCATCTACTACCATTATTAACCATCAGATCTTGCCATCCGATCCGCCACGTCCTCCTCTACTGATCCCCCCACAACCGCATGCTTCTATCCCCCTCCTCTCTTCACCATTGCATCACAACCGAACCCATCAAAAACTTTCTTGAAACCTTAGCATGGCCTCGACCAGCCTACCCTCCCCACTAAAAATCTTCATACTATTTTTCCCGGATCCCCCGTTGACCCAACCCACTCCACACCCAAATGGAAGACGCGGAATTGGCTTGATGATCGGAATTTCAAAAACTTCCCAATTCCATTCATCTCGCCAATCCTCAATGAATATCCAACTAAAAATCATGGTTAAGCTACTAAAATTCATAACTTCCTAAGTCAGTTTCAATTATATAGGTAAAATCATGATTCAAGATAACTGATATTTGGGAAAAGTTTTACCTTTCACTGTAAAACTTTTTCCTTGTGACATTGCTTACTAAACTCCCATGAAATTACTTTTGAAAAACAAGTATATTCAAATATAAACATGTCTCCTTCAAGCATCATGATCTAAAACTAAGTAAATAAAGAGAAATTGAATTCATAAAGTTGAACATGTCATGGAACAAGAAGAACAGAGTCCAGTAGAAGTTTGTACAGGCTCACACATTCATATGTAGGCATATACTCGATCTATTCTTATGCAACACATATCCCATACTGATATTTCCATTTAAATTTTAAATATATCAATTTTAAAGAAGATTGGCTTGTGAAAGAAAAGGTTTACTCACTGTATATTTAGTTTGAACAGAGCGGCCCTTTTGAAATAGAAAACTGGAAATGCTCTTGATTTTGAAACAACAAGCTTTGTATTGATCTGGAAACTTGGTTTGCTACAGATCTTCTTTAGTTGAGTTTGAAGTTGAAATATTTGCTTTAGCTTTAGGTTTGAAATCTGAAAGAGATTGTTTAATTTTTTTTAGTTCTCTGATTTTGCTTTGAAAAATGAAAGATGAAGCAAAAATGAAAGAGAAGGAGTAGAGATGTTTGTATAAGAATGTACCATCTTTTTATTTATTATTTTTAAAAATAAAGAAAACCAATAAATTTACACTTGTAATTTGCATGCTACACTAAGCTTACACTTGTTAAATTGCATGCATTTATGTTTTAATATGTTTTTATATTATAGTTTCCATTAGTTTTATATATATATATATATATATATTATGTTTTTATATTTAAACTTTTCGTTTTATTTATATTTATATAACTTTAAAGAAAATGATATAAAACTTAATTATACACTAATAAATAACCATATATACATTAATTTTAAAATATAGATTTTTTAAATCCAATTTACTTTTAAGATATTTACTTTTGAATTTCAAATAAAAATTCTACTTACAATCTACATATATATAAACAAACCCACTTTTTAGTTTGAAAATGAATAAGTTTTGGCACATTTTAAATGATTATAAAAGAAGATTATCAAATCAGTATTTGCCAAAAATTCCGAGTTATCACAGTAAAGCTACTTCTTTATATAATCCCTTTAATTATTTATTTTCAAATATTTTTATTAAAGGTAAATATTCTAAAGAAACCATTTTTCACTCAAAGATTATTTATCTTTAAAAAATCTTTTATGAAACCATTTCATAAATTTCCAAATATTTATTTTTTTGTTCCAAACCATCTTTAAGTATAACACATTTTTTTTAAAATATTTATGCAGTATAGTTATATCTTCTTTTCTAAAGAAATCGACTATCTTTTATTTGGAAAATATAATTAAAGTTTTGTTTAAGCTCTATATTATTTTTTTCACTTTGCTAATACATCTTATTATAGATTTTATTTCCAAAATTATTTTAAGTTTAAATAACTTTCCTTTATTTCTTTAAAGTTTTCAAAAGACTATGATAAAATTTCCATAGTTTCGACCTTTTCTTTATTTTATACAATATATTATTACAAGATATATTTTTAAGTAATCTTCTAAACTTTAAACACTTTTTTAAAGCTATGTCTTTATAATATTCCTTTGAACTTTTTATTTGTAAATATCTTATTAGATTTGATTTCATATAAGATTGAAGAAGTGCATCAAGAGGATAATCAAAAGGAAGTTTATTAATTAACATCATATTCATATATCCATTTCTAACCTTAACTGGCATTACAAAGTTATAGAGATAACTTTCCTAGGAAATACAGCCTATCACATACTACCATTAAATAGATACTTAGACTACTATGTACTATTCTTGAATTCCTTTTGAGGTAGATGGTGTTTTATCTTAGGGGCCTAAGTTAATCACTTCCATTCTTGGACAGTCCTTCATTAAGTGTTTCCCATGAAAGCACCAAATACAAGTTCGTTAGGGGCAATCTTTGACCTCGTGTCTTAGGTTCTCGCATTGGTAGCAGCCCATTTTCCTCTTTTTAATTCTTGGTTTCTTCTTTGTTTTAGGATATTTATGTAGAAAATGTCCCTTTTCTTTACACTTGAAACGGACTATATCACCCCGATTAGAATTTTTGTTTTCTCTCGTCTGCTTCTTACTTCTCTTTGTTTCACACATAACCGCATAATGCCTTTTCTTACCGCAATAGTAATAGTCGATGTAAGGAAAGGGTCCTAGTTTTGCTTTTTCTTCTGCTTCTTTTTATGCACTTGCTCTACGAGCTAGCTTTGGAGTCATTCAAAACTCATTACTCAACATATAATAAACCATTATGCCCCTAAGTGATATTCCAAGATTAGAATTGTTTATACCATTTCCATTTCATTTTATTCAAACATTTTCTATCCAAATACTTAATTCAAATTTTTTGGATTTGAACTTTCCTTCATCCTCTAATGATAAGAAGAATAATTTACCAAGTGCCCAATACCGTTTTCCCAAGCTAACATATGATTGATACTTAGAAGATTATTTTAATCATCACTATACGAATTAAGACCTTATCCATGGGACTTCCCTAAGGGAATGTATCTTATAAATTTCCCTTACCACACAAAATTTTATATCTTTTGAAAGACATTCCTTTATATGCAAAATATAATCTTTTCAAAATAGTGGGTCGATATGCCTTGTTAAGAGTTTAGAAATACCTATCGATACAGTTGTACTTCCCATATCGACCAGAATTTATAAACCACTCAACTAATAAATCAACACAAAACATTTGTTTATCAAATAACAAATACACACTCATGTATATATATATACATATATATATATACATATATATATATATATATACATATATATACATATATATATACATATATATACATACATACATATATATATATATTACACACTCAAACTCATTCTAAGGTGTTACTAACCCTATCTCTAATGAGTTACTTATCATAAGGTATTACTAACCCCATGTCTAATGAGTCTTTACCCAACCAAAGCCAAGGTTCTCACTTAACCTTCAGCTCTGATACCAAATGTAATGGTCCGTTTTTCCCTACCCTTTGAATCGACAATAAACCGCACATGTCCAACTCAAATTGCACGAATAAGAGGACCATTAAGGGTAGAAAGAAAACAAAGACAGAAAAGAATATCACGCTAATGGAATAACATATATTATTTCAATAATAATCTTTACAGCAGAAAATTTTAAATAGAATATCAGAGTCTAACCTAGATTCAGCCTGAACAGTTATAACACCTGCCCTTACAAATGCCGACAAACAACAAAACAAATGCAATAGATGTAGCGGATAATAGAATACGTCCATACGATGATGAAGATCTCCAGCTCTCCTTTGGAAACTCCAACCGTCTTTAACTAAACCTGAAACTACTCGGATCTGACCCGAATATTAAAAATACCCGGATCAGGCTTGATAAATCAGCATGAGATGCTCGAAATTTTAAATGACTATATTATCAAAACTTTTGAAAGGAAGGGTATATCATAAGACCACGCCCACACATAAACACGGACGGTTTTTTACCTTATGATAACCAAAACACTTCATACCAAAATACGCTTGATATTATTTTTAATGACATTCTTTTGAAAACACTTTTCAAATAAACTTATTTAAATAAGGTATCAATATCCGGACTAAGTCTAAGGCAATATATCCGGGCTAGGTCAATGGAATATACCGAACGGAATATATGATACAAGAAAGGGGGTAGCTGAAATATTGTAAGTCATTACAGCTATTTTGGGAATACAATCAAAACCGTAAGTTCCGTATTAGGATTGAATTTCCAACATGATAGGGAACTAGTGGCCTTTTCTCCGATCTACGCATAACAAACATAGTTCCTACGGTGCCTTAATCGCTTTTTCTCAAACTAATCACTTGGAACTATACTTGCTATACTACAACTGATAATCGGTAGTTTCCTGCTTTTCTCAAGCTAACCACTTTATCCACATGGGGCAATAAATGCCTTGAGGGACGTATCCCCCCAAAGGGCCAAATGTATTTGACACCACCATACATACTCACTTATTCCGAATTTGCGTCTATTAGACCACATAGTATCCCATAATAATCGGGGTGTGAGGCTTACGAGGCTATGCTTAATTTCTTCAAAGCTACGCTTTTCATACAAAACCATGCTTTGATCATAACAGGTTTCACTTTGAATGCCATACTACCATTCCTTTGATCACTATTTGCCTTCCACAAAAATACAACCCTTGAGCTCGTACGTCTCATGGAGGGTGTTATGCTAAGAGATATTGTCTTCTTCGCCACCACTGATGTACATTTGTAAAAGTCAAACGATGTGTCTCAGAAATGCAATGTCGGGCGTTCATCCATACAAGTTCGTTCTGGGACTGAACGAAACCGAAGCCACTATCCTACTACCACTAGTAGCGAGTAATCCTTGCATTCCGAAAAATCTCCACAACGGAAAGACCACTGCTATAAATGACTCTATAATGGGAGCTGCCCAGAGCATGTTCAACAAGCAGTCCTCACGCTGTGAAGATCTACGGTCTTCAATAATCATCATATTCAACATGTCTTTACTTTCGAATATATACATTAGTTCAAAGTGGTTTTCGGATAGTAATTACTCAAATCCGACTCTGGTTCCTTTGAAGCCAATCATCGCTTAAAAGTTATTAAATTTATATGTGGATATCAATCATCAATCAATTACCTCATCTTTTATTTAAATCAAATATCTTTCTTCGATATATTCTTTTTCGAGTTATTCCATTTTCTTTTCAAGAGTATATGGAATCATTAAGCCTCATTTATCAAATCATTTGGTTTATTTAAACCTTTCTTAAATCCTAGAATAATTCCACATCATTTTCTCTTTTACCAAGGAGAACTTTTCTAAATCATTCATTAAATCTTAATCAAAGATTTCTTGTATTCAATTTATAACTTTTAACTTAGGAAAAATATTCCCAAATCATTCATTAAATCCTAATCAAAAATTTCTTTCTTAAATTCAAATCATATTCTTACAAATCGAAGATTTTCATAATAGAGCACTACTGCCACTTTAAATATGGTAAATTTCACCTCTAGGGACTAATGACAAGTTTTATCTCCAGGGACTAATGAAAAGTTTCACCTCCGGGGACTAATGGCAAGTAATCCTACATCATGAATATCTTTGTCTTTTAGTGATCCTTGTCTTCAATATGTTTTATTTCGAAAATTAGTTGGAAGGGGTTTTCCGATAGGAATCATCCAAATCCAATCCCAGTTCCTTCATACCAACCATCAAATAAAATATGTTAAGTGGTTAAATAACATTCAAAGAAATTATTTCTTTTATTTTGAAAAATCTTAAATATGATCTTCTTAGAGCATCCAGGCTTTCCTTTCGATCTATTCCATAGCTTGCCTAAAAAGAGAAAACATAGGCCAGGTAAGTTCACTGCACTGGTTGCTCCATCCCTAACCTTTGTTAAACATCATGTTTTATCTTTCCAGATCTCATAGACGGGGCAAATGTACTAGTCGTTTCTGCATACTCAGTTTATTATTACATTTAATATTCTTCACTTTTTGTTTAAGTGTTACAAATTATTTCTCTTAACCGTTTATTCACGCTCTTATTAAATTTTCCAGACCATCTTTACAGTGCTTAATTAATCCTTTAAAATCATTCACAAAAGATTTAGGAAATAATTGTTAAGTTTAAAACTACATGTCGAAAGGTTATAGAATTCGCAGCATAAAAGTGCTGTAGAAATGATATATAAGCTTATTTGATTTAAATAACTTTTTAATTTTTGAAAATTCATATTTTCCATTCCAAATCTCTTTTAAACCATTTTAATAGATTTATCAAATTTATTTCATATTTTTAATCATGTAAAAATATCGTTTATAAAGAAATCCTTTTCTGGATTTCGAATTGCAAAAACGCGAAGTTTTTTAGAAAATTATTTTGGAAATATTTCAAAATCTACTCGATGAGATCTTGATTTTATTTCTTCGTTGGAAAACTATTATCAATTCGAACCAAATAATTTTTATATCGAAGAAATCTGATTTATAAATCATTTTCTACATCAATTTGAAGTTGCGGGTCGAAATTTACGAACTACCGCTACGCGACGAGCTCGATTTTGACCAATTTTGTGGATTGCTTCAGAACTTGTCCAAAACACTACAAAATTTATTTTAAACCATATTTAAACTATTTTAACTCATTTAAAATCATTAAGAGGCTAAATAACTTCCTACACATATTTGTACATATTTAATTCTCATTCATTAACTATGGTTAATTACTAATTATTTCTCTTATCATTTATCAAACAAGTTATCGACCAAATAAACAATCATATAATCAACCAATTCGCAACCAAGTTATCAAACATTTAATCATTCAACTTATTTAAACTTTCAAATCATTATACTTGAAATAATTTATGGATTTATTAATAAATAAGAGTACTCACCTTTAACCAAATTGTTCACTTTCGACCAACATTCATATCATCCAACGCTTCACTATATTCTTTAACTTTAACAAACTTCGAAAAGTCTGACAGAGCTACCCAGTGCTTCAAACTTTCTTCAACTTCCTTGGAATGAAACTAGCGGCACTTCTTTCTCTTTTTCTCGCTTCGGAGCTCCTTGTACTTGCTCCTCCTTCTTGATGTGCTCGGCCTTGACCTAAGGGGAGGCTATATTGCACACGGCCTAGGCTAGGGGTGGTGATTGTTTCGAGTTTTGAGGTGGAAGGGGGTGGTCGTTGGTAGAAAGGAGGAAGAGATGGGTTTTGAAGTGGAATACTCGATTTTCTCTTTACTTTTTATTTTTCTAATATTTTTATTTTATTTTCCTAAGACATGGAATCCATTAGAGAAGCTTTTAGAAAGCTTGAGAAAGGAAGAAGAAGATGTAGAAATGTGTAAAAGAATGTGGAAGGATGGTGATTTATTTATAGTTGAAGTTTTCTACACAAATTATCTTATTACCCTTAACCAAACAGACCAAAATAGCCTCCATATCAAATCAATTTTTGTCTCCTTTAAGTACACTAAAACACTCTTTCCAATGAATGACTAAACATATATTAAATGTGGATTTGATATGAAAAGGAAGTGTATGAATGTTATGTGAAGTTTATGTAATAATTATGTTCAAGGTAAGCATGGATTTGACATTCTTTAATGGTGACTAGCTGTTTAAGTAAATATAATTTTAAGTTTAAATCTTTTATTAGTCAAATCAAATCTTACTTAATTACACATCAAATCAAAGGATTTCTAACTTATTTTATGAGAGTAGACCATTTTTGTCTTTTTGTGCTTACTTTTTCTTAATTTTTTTCTAGAAGTTTCTAACCTTATTTAGTAAAAGTAAACTTGATTAGGGAATTAATTTATACTTACACTAATTGAATATATGTTCCTATATAAGAAAATAAAGGTGCGACGACATTGCGACAACTTTTAATCGACAAAACGTTGATTTTCGACAAAATGTTTTACGATCACATTTTGACATTTTAGTTAAACTATTTATTTATGTAAACCAAATTTAAAAATGAAATTTTTTACTTCTTTAAATAAATTAAAACATGTCTCCATATATTTTAAAATCGCATTTAATAATATCAAAATCTCTAATTTTACGGGGTATATAAATGGATAAAATGCGATAAAATTTGGTTATTTTTGTAAAATGATTATTAACCTACTTATAAATATTTTAATATACTTTTATTATCTTTATTAGATGTTTGCAATAATATTTATCCTCTTTAAATAAATATTTAAACCTATTTATTTAAGCATTTATCTATTTTTAACAAAATTTAACTTTTGTTGATTTGTTCTAAAATCCAAATTTATACTTTTTAAATTATAAACTATAAGAACGAATAATTTCTCTATTATTATATATTATATATAACTTGTTTATTTAAGTTTAAACCTTTTTAAATTTAAAACAAATGAAATCTCTCATTTTCGAAGTAGCAAAATTACGGATCGTTACATTTGAGGTTACAACCACCCGAAAAGTAAACTGGTAGAATCATACCTTATGCATTGCTTCACATGCCTTGTCATGCGATTATTCCATTGAGACCACTATGATTTTTTTTGTATTGTACCTATAGGTGACTCACTGACAGCTACAAATGTTACTGGTGGTTTTACAGGACCTGCATAGACTACATGCTTAAAAATGTGTTAAGGGGGATATGAGTAACGTCTTAACGCTATTTTAATATTTTTACCTTACTGATAGACATTACATATAGCGTACCTTACTACATATAGATAGTTTAACGATGTTTAGGAGATGGAATATCTTGTAACATCTCTTAGTTTATTGTACTCTTATTGCTTAATTTAAATTTATTTATATAAGAATATATAGTGCTAACTCGAGTGTATTGTTTTTCTTTATGCTAGGGTCAGTCTGAGTTGTTTCAGTGTTTCGAACATGTTTATTTTTTAAAGATGAAGATGGATTTTGGAAGACCGTATTTACTAGTATTATTTCACTGTATTATTTTGTTATGTATGTTGAATGTATAACTCTAATTATATTGTAAAACAGCTTTGTGAACTGTTGTGTAATTATCATATTTTGTTATCCGTTGTAAGATTCTATGTGTTGTTCTCTTCTCTTCTTATTTTCTTTACAAATCCCATTGATAATCTGTCTTTTGGACCCTTTGAGTTAGACATGTGTGGTTTATTTTCGACTTAAATTATCCAAAATGGTGGGTCATCATAGGTGGTGTCAGAGCTTAGGTTGAGCGAACACCTAAGCTTGTTGGGGTAACTCATTAAGGAATAAGGTAATGTAATGCCCTATTATGAGTTGAGTGTATTATACATATGAGAGCGTACTTGTTATTTCTTATATAATAGTTTTACAAGTTATAAACAATTTTAAAAAGATTTTATATATGAGATTTGTAAATGTTTGAAATATAAATAAGAAAATATTTCTTTGAAATAGTTAGTTAGTTATATTGATTTAGTTAATATATACAAATAGAAAGTGTAAATTTTAAAACTAAAAGTGTAAACTTTAAATTAAAAGTGTAAACTTTGAAATTAACAGTGTAAACTTAAAAGAAAATAAAATTAAAAATGTAAATTTAAAAGATGGCATTAAAGTGTAACTTAAAGTAAGATTCAAATATATGTTAAGAAAACCCCATAAAACCTATATTTGGTTGACGTTACTTTTTATGATTTCTTATTGTATTGTAAGTCAATTCTATCTTAAAAGTTAGAAAATATAAAAAAAATCATATAATTGGAAATGTATTATATAAAGGTGATTTTATATAGGTATGATTTAGAAGATTAAATTTATAATAAAGAGGATTTTGAAAAAAAAAATACAGTAGTATTACTTATATATATTATGAGAACAAATATTTTAAATGAATTTTTGCTTTGGATAGTTCGGGGTAAATGTCTCGATTGGTTTCATGATAATCTGAATAATCTTCTAAGTGACTATTAGATGATTATCTAGGCAAATGTTGTAGTGTATAGTAAATTATTCTTATTTTCATTGTATGATCGAAATGAGTTCAAATACAAGCAAACCTAAAGCAAGTTATAGTAGAACATCGTTAAAACTATTTTCTCAATATATAGTAATATTTAAAATAAAATTTGGATATTTAATTCTAAAAGTTCTTGAAAGAAAATTATTTTGATATAATGTGTTTTAGTTATACAAAATTTTGACATAAGTTATGTAAATTCTCAAATTTAGAAAGAATAATTTAAATCAAATTTTAAATATATTAAATTAGATGATAAGATTTTAATAAACATTGACTTATTTAAAACCATATTTTGTTTACATTTAAATGGTATAAACTATTAGATATTATTGGGCCTTCATCTGAGTTTAAAAGAAGTAAAAATTAAAACAAATATTTGGTATATTCTCTTAGGATATAGTAGAGTATTATACGAGTCTAAACTTAAGTTATACTTATGAAATGTTTTCATAAATGATTTTAGTAGTAAATGTGATGTCTTTTGCATAAATAAGTGTGAAAAAAGTTAGGGTTGAGATTGAATAAATAAGTTATCCTATAGGGTAAGTACCATTTGTTAGATTTGAATTATTTTTCGCACAGCCATGCTTGATCTACAGTTTGAGTATAGGGTTTCTTGATGATTTACACCGGTCAGGACTAGGCATTTTCACTAGATTCTCAAATGGGGGGTACTTAAGAATTTTTTTGAGTTAGTATGAATGTTTTTGATCTATTTTATGACTATGTGAGGAAAACAATGGTATTAAATCAAGGAATCGAATCGAAGTCTACACTAGAAAACTTAAGGAAATCTACACTAGTTTGGATAAGAAATGTATGTATTTGAGCAAGTGATCGGATCAAATAATGCAAACGGATAATTCATGCACATCGTACGGCTTAAGGAATTTTAAGATGTTGTCTTTGGAGAATTTATGGAATAACTTTCAGATTTATTCTAAGATAGCTTAGGTAATCTTCAATGTAATAACCTAGGGCTGATGAGCTTAATGATATGCTTAAGAGGTTATTTCCATCTTTGGGTAATCCAGAAGGTTGTTAACCTGAACAAACATCCAGTTTTGATTATTCATTAAACCGAATAATGCCAAGTGTTAGTATATTTCTTTGTAAATTGTTTGTTATGAAATTCTGGGTTATTATGTCTTTCCTTTCCCTTAAAAGATTTATTTCCAAATTTTCAAAAATGGACTTAATAACTTAAATAGCCATCTTTCTAAATATAAGTAATGATATTAATATTTATTTTCAAATATTTTACATATATTTACGATGATTCCCAGGGTGAATATTTAAGTGGTATTTATAAATGAGATTTATCTTACGTTACATAAGGAATTTTACAAATGAATTTTTAAAGTATTCAAATTTTGAAGATTATTGATTTTGGCATAAATGAGATACAAATTTTTCTTCAAGTATAAAATTTAGAGAGATTATAGAAGAGTTATATATAAAATTTTGTCTATTTTGAAATTTTATGCTATTGAAGAAATGCCTTGGAAAATTATTATTTATAAATGTTTGGAAAAAAATTGAATATCTGTTTTTTATAAAAAGGTTTTTCAATTATTTCACTTCGAACTGGTCTACCAAGTACTTAAAGATCTTAGGCATATGTCTGATCAACGTATGGACTAAATTTTGTAAGAATGGGGATAAATACCCCTCAAGGGACTGTTAATAGTATTGGATCTTGCTCCAATCGCTTGAAAATAATTCTTATAAGGACCACAACATCATCGACATTAATTTTTAGGTCTTGAAAGTGAGAAATCAACAATAAACATGTTAAGACATCAAGCATATATAAGAGTGTTTTGAAAGGTATTTTGGAAAAGGTATTGATTATTTCAAATATAGTAAACCTGAAAGTTGGTATAAATGCTTTATAAGTAGATTATTTTGGCTAAATATATCAAAATGATAAACTCTTTGCTCCTTCCTTTTCAAAGATGAATTTTTTTGAATAGGGGAGATTGTAACGACCCGTATTTTTAACAATTTGAAAATTTTGAGTTGAATAATTTTTTTGAATACAATTGTTAAAAATTAAAATTTTATGATTTTTCAATGTAAAATATATTAGAGTATAAGTTGTAATCTTAATTTGAATTCTTATTAAAGACAGATTGCAATAAGGTAAAAAGATGACACATATTAGAATATAATCGAGTGGTATTGGTTTGTATGTAAGTAATAATAGCGATTGGAATAATAAATGGTAAATTTAATAAAGAATAGAATGAATGATTTTATTAAAGAAGAAAGTGTTGGTTTATTTATTTGAAATTTATTTTGATAAGTTTGATTACATGAATAAGAAATCAATTATATAATAAGTAATTTGTAACTCTTGTTCTATGCCATAATTTTATAAATGTGTTTTAGTGCAATTGTTTTATTCTCTTCTCGTCACTAGTGTTAATTTTGAATTTAATATTAAATTATATTACAGTTGATGTGATTGGATTCTTTTAATAAAATGGAAAGAAGACGTTAATTTAATTAATGGGTGTAACAAAAGAAACTTATATTTTAATTAAATAAAAGGAACATATATATTTAAATAAAAGAACATTTTGATCAAAATAGAAGAATTTTTGAGAAAAATAAACGAACATTTTCATTTGAATGTAAGTGTAATTTTATAAAAGAAAATTTTGAATTTGAAACAATATATCAGAGGGTTCAGGGTTGTATAAATGTTGTGGAATCAATTAGAAATTATCTTGTATTAACAATAGTACATTGGTTACACATGTTGAAATATAGTTATATTTCCATTTTACGTATTATTAGAACTTGTAAATTGGTTGCATTAACGTGATCGTTACATTAATTAAAGCAAAGAAAAACTTTTAAATCGTTTTGTAATGCATATATATATATATATATATGAATGAATTAAAAAATATGTTTGGGTAACATAAATCAATATATAGATTGGTTGAATAATAGATTGACTGATTAATTGTTGATTATTTATTGATATATTGAGTCAATACAATGTACACATATTAATATAAAAGGAATGTTTTAATAATTTTTTTACTAGTACGAATATGTGTATATTTAGAGTTAATGAGATTAATTGGGTTAAGAATACGTTTGAGAATTGGATTTCAAAAGGTGTTTTGCATTGTTCACTTGGTCATTCATTTCTTATTAATTAATATATACCAGTTGAGCCACATTTTCATTTTGTTTGTTTTCCCCATTTCCTTTAGCTTCTTTTTAGAAACTCATCTCTTAGTTTTCTTTCTCGTTATTAAACATTTCACCACATGTTCATTGTTTCTACTTCCCATTTCCAGTTTCCTTTTCCTGATGCCATTTTCAACGTGAGATTTCATTTGTTTCTCTTTCTTATATACCTCCCTTTTCCTCTTTCCATCTTCTTCACTTTCTTCTTCAGAACAACTCCTAATCCAATCATTCTTTTTTTTAACTGAGAAGAATTAAATAAGAAAACTTTCTAGTTTGTTACTTTTTTAAATTTTGAGAGTAGTCATGTCAAAATTCAGTTCTTTTTATCTAAATCATTTCTGTCCCAAATTTTTAATTCTAAAAATACCTCCTCTTTCTCAAGCCATAACTTCCTAAAAAATATCAAAATCCAGTGATTCTTTTTTTGAAACCATAAAGGATTTAATAAGGAAGAACTTCCTTTTGGACCACCTTTTCAAATTCATGGTGCAATCTGGCAAAAAACCATGAGAAGTGGACCTAATTTTTGATCCAGTTTTGATTGAATGGCAGTTGCTTTAGCTTCGATGTAATGGTAGGAAGTGCTGCCTTGACTCTAGTGGCTTGTGATGTTTGTTAACTTGGTTTTGAGGTGCCTAAGTTGATAGTTGTCTTGTTGTGGGGCGCTTGTCTATCTTGCTTGTTTGGAAATTCTAATGCGCTAAATCAAAAGGTGAGTTTTATAAATCACGATCCATATTTCCTTATGCAATTAAATTTAAGTCTAGTTTGTTTGAATTGAATGTTAATAATTTAATGTTGTTGCCATATTTTGATAATGAAATTGAAATTGAAATTTATGTTGACATCGTACTATTGAATTGAACCTGAATTGATATTGTGTCACATGTTGAAATATTGGATTTGAATTTAACGTTGACATATAGCAATGAATTGAAATGAAACTAATGGAAATAACTTGAAATCTATGTGTTGGAATAAATAATTGAATTTAACATTTTATGAAAAAAATAAACTTGGAATGAAATTTTAATGAAAATAAGTTAGAATTTTCACTATTTGGAAATCATATATGAAGTTTATATTGATTAGAGATCGAAAATTAATTGAACTGAATTTTGGATGATAAGGTTGTATGGTTGAATGGTTGCTATGATTGTTTAGCATTGTTATGAATGTTTGGTGACTATTTTGAATTCACTATCTTATGTCATTCCAAATTATTGATTATTATAACACCCTATTGACATAGTATTGCACCTTATCATCATTAATTGTTTGTAAATGTTATGTTAATTAGCTGGAATAGTATAATTTAAACACCATTGACATTTGGAATTAAAATAATAAAATTTGAAACTAAAATTTTACTATTTTGGTCTTTGAATAGATAATCCAAATTAAATGATGTTTTCTCCCTATTTGAAATTTTTTCATGCGTAAAGGTGTTTGATCAATATTTTTGATATGTTAAATTAAATGTTATTTTTCAAAGTATAGTCTAAAATTTAGTAGTAAGACTACGTGTAGATTTTTTAGAATAAATTATTTAATCAAATTTGAAGGAACAGACATATTGAAAAATAGTGTTATTTTAACTTGAAATTTTTTCTACAACTTTAACTCAGTAAAAGAAAAATATTTTTTAACGAATGCTATACAAATTCTATCATCTAGTATTTTCTATATTTTATTCTTTGAAAATAAGATTATTGAAATTTTGAAATTTTGTAAATATATTATTTCGAACTAAAACATTTTTTTAGAACTTGCATTTATCTGGAGAATATTTATTAAAGGGACATATATTTATTTCTGCCATCTAATAAATTTAATGATTCAATCTTTGAAATTAGCTATTTGAAAATTTGGGAAAATTATCAAATAGATTTGGAAAAATTCGAAACTTTACTGAAAATTATATAATGGTGTTTTAAGGACTGTGAAATTTATAGTCTATTTTTTATATAAATTTTAGGATTTTATAATTTAATTAGTGTAAAATATGATGTATTATGACTTTTAAAAATAATAAAATTTTGTGATAATTTCTACAACTTTTTCTATAAATTTCTAAAATATATTGAAGAACCTTTTATGTTGAATACTTTCTCAAATTCTATAAGGATTTTACTTTAAAAATTAAAATGGGAAAAATAGCATACTTTTATATATTGAATGATTGGCTATTAAACAGATCGGGGCTGGACATTGGCATATTCTCTGTCAATATCGAAACACTTTAATAAATGTGTATGCGATGGATGTTATCCAGAATGCAGAGGTTGAATTGGTGAACATTTACTGGAATGAAGTAAGATGAGGATGATGGATGACCCAGACACCTGTGTCAAATTTGAAATAACTAAAACAGGAGCCTATGTTTGGTGTGACGACCCACAAATCCATACCCTCTGAACCGAAAGCAAACCACGCCTGTCGAACCAGAGCGATAGAATTGCAGATAATCATGGGAAACAAAAGAGAGATGAAAAGAAAGAGAGAAGAAAGAAGCAGAGAAGATAAGAAGAAGAGAGAAGCGGAACCAAACAATACAGAATCTCACATCTCGGAATAACATATAATATATATCAATAATTTTTACAAAGAGAAACTGTAATATACATAAATCAATATCAGAGTACATAATAAGCAATCATCAGCTTGGACAATTATAATAACCTGTCCTCACAAATGTTGATAATTTACAATAACAACAATGCAAAGCAGCGGAAAAATAAATGGATGCATGTATACGACATGAAGATCTCTAGTTCGCTTGGTGAAACTCCAAAAGCACTAAATCTGAACCTGTAAATTGACTTGGTCTGACCCGAGCACTGAGAGTGAAGAATGCCTGAATCAGTCTGGTAAACCGGCGTGAGAAAAACACACCTCAGTTGAATTCATTTTAAAATTTTGTAAAAGCGTTCTTTTATCAAAACAAAGGTATCTCCTAAGACACGTAAACACAGATGGGTTTTCCCTTACGATAACCAAAACCTTTTCATATCAAATCATGTTATATTATAATAGTGTCTATTATAAAAATAATAATCAACATAGCTGAAACTGTTACCATTATTAAATTCCAGCAATACTAGGCTCTACAAACAAAATGGCAGGCGTGTAGTGGATTTTGGATTCCATACAAATGACAAGGTGAAGAGACTACCTTTTCAAAACTCGGTACACCTCTTAAGGGATGTACCTAAGGTCCAGATACTGGGCGCCTTAACCAACACAAGATCGGACAATCCCTCACTGGATAGTACCAAATATGTCATCACTCCGAACGTTACCGGCCTATAATCCATGACCACAAGTATACATCAATAATAATCAGATACACGACATCATAGCATGTAAAGATATATCTAGAAGAGTGATGACATCTCCCAATAGGAGCGACCCATTTTAACCTTGCTGCTTCTATCCCTGTTACAATCATTTTTCGAGGAGTGAGGCTAAAAGAGGTATTGATTACCTTGTTAGGAAATCCAGTATACGGTTTTGATGACAACAACTATACAATGGAAATAAAATATACATATATATTTATATATACAAGTACTTGCTCGAACAACATCACTACAAAGACAAGAACTACGCTAAAAGAACACTACAAGAGACTATAAGTCGATAGTTACAAAGAAGCAAAAGAAAAATGCATAAAACAGACATGCACCAGTATCAGACGTCTAGGTGCATAAGCCGGAGGTCTGGAAAAGTCCTCTGGAATAATAAACAGGCTAAACCAGATGTTTGGTAATAGCACTCTGACGTGAAAATATACTATGTACAAAAAATATATAGTATCAGACGTCTGAAACAAATACCAAACATCTGAATTCAAACTCGGACTTCAGCGAAGAACTGCAACTGCCACATGCGAATGGACATCTCCGCTTCTCTTCGCCACAACTCTTCACCATCAGCAGAAGCAACTTTAGAGTGTTCGTTAATGGATGAAACAACTCAAGATATCTATCTACAACTATGCATAGCATCAAGAATCAAGAGGACAAACTCACCTTACTTACTTATGCTTTCTAATTCTATACTCTATCATATATTCTTGACCTCTGCACTCTAGCAATCTTCACTTATATTTACTCTTCCATATACTCAGTTTTTCATAGGCAATATTCTTTAGATATATATTGGAAGCGAATGTACTAATTAGTCAATCCATGTTATACTAGAACGTACATTTGACAAAAACAACTTATTGTAACCAAGCCTATTCCATCGGGTGAAGCGAGGGTTTTTGATAGTCGAATTCCAAAAGGGAGCTTCGGGACTAAACATAGGATGAGAGGTCCGAACCAGTATAAAATCCTGATGTGCTTATTCTATATTGTAACGTCCCTCCTTTTCGCATGCTTTAAATCGACATACGTGCTAATTCAAACCATACGGAAGGGAGGATTGTTATGGGGTAAATAAGAAAAAACAGAGAAAGAAAAAAACAAAATAGAATCTTGCAGAGGAACGATAAAATATAATAATCAATATACAGTTTATAAAGTTGTTTTACAAAATATTCTTATACTTATTCAATATATATCAGAGTTACACATACCAATAAATAACAATGCAGCGGAGTATATGATGCAGTGACTAATATAATATATAATAGTAATAATATCTTCGTCTTCGTCCTCCAAATAAAGTCTTCAAATCCTGAAATGCTCGGACTGACCCGAGCGAATTGAAAAACAAAACACTTGAGTCAGAACTAAAAGATCTTATGTAAGTTAAATCAACAGGAATAAATATAAGTGCGGTAACTTAAGAGATGCTCAGGATTCACATCTCCTACGGATCCGTTAAACTATCTACTATGTAGTAATATACGCTATTATAATAATGTCTACAGTAAAGTATAATATACTGAAAATAGCGTTAAGGGGTTACCTATATAGGCCATAACACACTTTTATATTCTCATAGTCTATACAGTACCGTAATCTCCCCCGTACTGGGCGTCTTCAGAGGGCACTCCATAGGTATGGTACAAAAACAAAATCGTATAAGGCGCGCTAGGGTAGGTGACATGGCACAATTAGGCAATGCCAGGGTAGATATACCAATTACACTTCCGGGTCGGTGGTAATGCATAGCCGCAGCTACCGCCCACCTCGAGCCACACCCCCAAATCAAAGAAATCGAAAGTGGCCACCGAATAAACCCAAAAGTCAAAGTATAATATCGAAGGGATGTGTCCGATAAAAGGTCCTACCTTTTTAACCCGTCGATCGCTTCTATTTTAGCCACCTTATGCCAACTCACGGGAGTCGGGTCCACGTATTTACCTCAAAGGAAACGCCGCCACCATCCTACTTCATTCTGAAATCTCCACCGCGTACACGGTTGTTAAAATGGTTCTCGGAGTTGGCAGAGAGTATGACAACTTCCGATCCCGGTCTCTTTAACAACCAAACGTTATTATAACACCGCAGTCGTTTTAAAATAATTATACTTCAAAATCAGAATAAAATACCTCTTTCAAAACCATATAAATACGATATCATTTCCATTTTAAAAACCCAAATCAATATGATATCACTTTAATTTCAAAATATATCACTTTCAAATAATCATAGCTCTTCAAATCTATATATCTTGAAACCTATAGCTTTAAACATAACTTCGATTACTTAAATGGTTTAAATATTAAATTACTTTATATAATAAAATAGCTTCTTTAGTTTCACAAATAAATTCCAAATATAGATTTAAATCTCCAATTAAACCGTTTCAATTTCCATATATTTCAAAGCTTTAAACATTCCACCATTTCAAACGAATTCTTTGATAATTTCAAATATATCAAATCCAATTACTGTTATTTAGATTTGAAACGTTTACTTAATAAATCAAAAATCACTTAGGTAAAACCTTTAAACTTCAAATAACTGGATATTCTTTCAATTTAATTAACTTGTGAATATTCATTTAAATCGACTTGCTATTCATTTAAATCTTCTAAACCAAAATCAAGTTATTAAATCATACCTTTTAAAATCTTAGTTTATTTAAATTCAAATCAATTTTTCTTCGAGAATAATTCTTATACACTTTCATTCAAATCAATTTCACATTTATCTTCCCAACTTACCCCCATTTAATTTATTTTAAACTCCAGAAATAAAATTTAAATAAACACTTAACCATATTATATTCTAATAAAATCAAACTTTATTATTAAACTTCTTTATACTTTATACCAATTTATTCATAGCTTAAAACCAATAATTTTACTATATATAAAATAACCTTTATCAAATATCCGAATCAATATCTCATAAAACCACATTTTTTTTTCTTTCAAAACCATAGAAAATTATTTTGAAATATTTTTATATATAGACTGCGGTGTCTGTATAAAATTTTCTATCCTATGGTCATATTTATCATTTCAATCCATAATTTAAAAATAAAAATTACGGTTATATATCATTTCAAACCGCAGTCCCGAATGAAATGAAAATGAATAATAACTTGCAGTTTATAACAATATAAAATACAGCATCCATTCATCCAATATCAACCATCAACCACTTATCACAATCATCATTCAATTCAACAATAGCATCAATATAGAACGGATAATAAACAACAGGTATTAACTAGCAGTTTATATTTAATAATAAATTAGATAACTGTTTAACTGGCAATTTATATGCAATAATAAACAAATAATAATTTAACTGGCAGTTTATATGCAATGAATAATTAAATAACAATTTAATTAAATAAATGCAATTTAATTAAATAAATGCAATTTAACTGAGATGATGATTATAAATATGCCAAATAGTCATAAATAAATTTCTAATCACACCATAAATTAATTTAACAAACGTAAGAGATTTTAGAAGTTGTGAGTGGGTTAAACACTCACCTTTTGAATTTAAGTTGAATTTAAATCCAATTTAAACCCAAAAATTGACCAGTCTCAGAATTCGTCCAAACTAGCGCCGAAAAGTCCGAAATTCCAATAAGAACCTAGAGGAGAAAACCCCGTATGAAACGGACCTCGTATGCGAGAGTTATGACGATTAGTGGGTTTGAATTTCAATATTAAAAATAAAAGGAATAACACATTTACCTTGGACACGTCATCACTATCATTCTCACGCACACCCTCTTCTAACTACTCACGCAACGAACCCATTTTCAACCCACACGCAAACACTCTGACCGGGTTCTACACCACCACCGGAATCCTACGCCAGCATCGAACGCGCCAAAACTCGCCCTGCCTCCGACCGAGCGCTCCCTAGCCTCGCGACAACGCATCGTCGATGAACGACGCAACACAAAAAGCCGACCACCGCTACCCTTCTAAACCCTACTTGAATTTTTGCGCAACATCCAACCGTCAATTCGACGAACGAACACTACTGATGCACTTTCCATCGTCCACTCTATAATACGCAGAAATGGTTTCTCGATCAGATGAAGTTCATCGTCGAGCGATGAATGGCCGAAACTTTCTCGATTTTTACTGATCAGACGATGAACCAAAATAAAAAACGAATCATGGATCTGAGATGCGCTCTTCGAGAGCTTCGATATATATTTTTTCTGAATTTTTTTTTGAGGAGTTTGAAATTTCACTTTGATTTTTAATTGCAGTTGGAATTAGGTGTTTGTCTGCCGTTGAGGACGAGAGATAGTTGAAATGTACGTACAGAAAAATGAGAATGAGAGAAATTAGGGTTTATAACAGAATATTTGTAGACAGGTTGAAAAAGAATAGATGAATCGGATTGAACATACGCGCTAATGACAAAGTGGCCCAAAAAGCCCGTTCTGACTCCGGAACGAAATTGGGTCAACCCATATATTAAAATAGATGTTTTAAAATATTTTAAACGCGATGGAACAAGTTTCAAGTCCAAATTCCATCGTATGAAGAAGTTATGCTCAAATCAATATTTTTTAAATTTCAAGGCGTTTCGAGTCTGTACGATCAAACGACAAGTCCGATCGCTACGAAACTTCAAACCCTACAATAAATCACTGTTACTGATCCGATGAAACTGGTTTCGTTGAAATCCGAGTCTGTGGCCAAAATGGCTATTTTTCCATTAATTAAATAAATAATTATTAATTAATGAAATCAAATTTTCAAATTTTATTTTGATAATTGACAAATTTCAACATTTTTAACTTCTTAATCATTTACAATGATTTAAACAAATTTAAATGTCAATTTATCGTTGATTAATCTATCAATTGCAGTGTTAAATTTTCAACTTCATTATATTCAAATTTACAAATTAAATCAAAAATCTATTAAATTCACTTTCATTCTATTATTCAATTCATTATTATCAAACGGATAAAATTAACATTGGATCTGCAAGCCATTACCTTAATATTTTCTCATAATCCATCTAAATTTCAATTAACGTAGTATCTAAATATTTAATTCCAATTAATTGCAATAAACCTAACTACTATAATTTAAATTCGAATAAATAAATAAATCTTGATTCCTATTCTTACTATTCAAACAATCATTATCCTATAAACATATTTAACATGGTTACATTTCATTACACTGATACTTTCTGTTTCACCCTTATTCGTATTAACTATTTTATTTCCACTTATTGTAATAACTATTATAATCCAATCATATTGAAATTTGTCAATTTCACCCATTAATTTAGATTTTAAATCCCATAAATTTATTTACCTTGTCTCCATTCTTTAATACCTCAATTTACTTTAGTTTACATTAACAAAACGTTAAATTAAGATTTATTGTAATTGATTACCAAAGTTTATTTGACACATTAAATAAATAACAACCTATATTAATTGTCACCTCTTTGCTTTATTTGCATTTAAAAGTTTGTTACCTATCAACCCAGGTTATCATCCCATATATACACTAATTTATTCCATTCTATTTGCATTTCTATTATATTAGCCAAATGTGTACATTAATTACTATTTATATTCTCAATTAATTTTCTACTTAGTTTCGTACTTTCCATTATATCGATTACTACACTATGAACAAATTTACAATCCTATTTATTTCATTATTACATTCACCCTTTCCGTTCCAATTAAAATACTTCCGCTTTCATTAAATTACCGTTAACTATATTATTATTATTCCATTAGCTAATTAAGCAATTACATTTGTTTCTTACGTTTCAACCTCATAACCAATTATAACAGATTCCAATATCTCACCTAACCTTTCCTTTCAAATTTCCATTTATTAAGTTTTACATTAATACACATTTATTTCCATTCCTTAAATTTACCAGTTTATTACTTATGAAAAATTCCACATTTCTATTTATCTATTACATACCTACCTTCAGTCCTTGCATTAATTCTCATAAACATTACATTATTGATATCCAAATTTGATTTAGTAGACCAATTTGTTACAACTTTACCTACATTAACACTATTTCCCTTATTTTGGTTATTATTTCATACATAGATCACAAGTTTACATTCCTTTATACTATCTTATGAAAACAATATACATTTCTAATACTTTATTGCATTTATTGGAATCAAAATTCCAAATTTACAAGATAAAACAAATTATGAACTTACAGTTATTTCAATTAATTGGGATTGCGCTAAATTAATTATTTATTAACTTACATTAACGTAATTACATAAATTTACATTTAGTTACAAATAAATCAATATATTATTTCACACATTAACACACTGATTGCATTTGTTTATAATATATTCCATTTAAAACTAAGTCATAACATTTGAATTAATATATTAAATTGGAATGTTCATTTAAGTTCATAAATTATTAACTTGTAATAACGTATTTCCTTAATTTACATCCAATTACTGTGAACCATGTTTTATTACATAAATCAATTTAATACTTTCCTTTATTTTCATATATTCAATCTATATCCAGGTATAATCTTTTCACTACTTCATTTATTAGAATTTATTCAAATTACTAATAAATGGGTTTTAATTACCATTTATATATTTTATTTTAGCGTTCATTTCAATATTAATCTATAAAGTTTTTATTTCTACTAAATTTAATTACAAACATCTTATTAAAATGACAAATTAAATTATCAAAATTTACGGATTGTTACACTCTCCTCCACTCAAAACTTTTCGTCCCCGAAAAGGAAAAAGAAGGGAAAAGAAGAATTAAGAAATCAATATATCTTATTCAAAAATATTAAATTTATAAACAAATAAATTTACAAAATAAATTAATTTAAATAAAATATACCAATTTATCACCATTAGATCTTTTTATACTTAAATTAATAAAGGTTGGAAAAACAATTTCAAAATATTCTCTAAGTCCAAAATTTACGAACAATTTCGCCAGAGTCTCCTTTGTACGGAGAGGCTCGGGAGAAAATATAATATCAAATATAACAATATATAACATATATTTTCCAAAACAATATATCCCAACACAGGAAAAATAATATAATAATGATATAAACCAAAATCCGAAAACATACCTATTCGTCAGGCAATTACGCTTAATTATGAAACCAAAAGCAGTAGCAATTTCTTCCATAACCTGTATTCCACTTATATATTCCAGAACAGTTAATAATTATATAAAATGAAATATTTAAAGTGGTTTCAACCATAAAAAAACAAATCAATACAAACATCAATCACTTGCACACGGCATACAACCATCACATAGAATCATCACAAATCAATCATTTATTCGTATCAAACAAAACTAATAGTTGTTCGGGTTCAACTTTAAATTGCATAGATGGGAAAATAAACTACTTAGTGCACCATTTACTCAACAGTCTTAGATGGAGCTAAATAGATTATCCATTCATCCAAACAATTTAAAGTATCCTTGCCCAAACAACCATAAACCGAAAACAAACAACGATTTCAAACAACATATTAGGTTTATTCTTATTAGTTCCAATCATTTTCATTTATTGCTTACAATTATTCATTTTCAGTTATTCAGGTCATGTAAGTTTCCTTTTTTTTATTGCATTGCATTTATGCATTTCTCAATTTCATTTTTTTATTTGGTGCTTACATTTCTATTATATTTAACTAGTAACATTTTAATTACAACTTAAGTTTATAACAATTTCAACATCAAATTCTTATTTATGAAAGAATTTCATTGAATAATTTTATTATTCCAGCTTTTACTTGTAAAATTTCTCATTACATTTTCTTTTAACATTTTAACTTTTATAGGGGGTAAGTTATATATATGTTTATTAAGAATGCAATTGAAATTTATACAAGTTCACCTCATTTCTTTTAATTAATTTAATGTTCAATAATTATATCCTTTGTTTTATAAGTTATGATTCCACTTCCTTGAATTTTCATTTATAACTTAGCATTTAGTTTCTTTTTTAAATTAAAGGTTCCAATTATTAATTAGTTACAACCCATTTCACTACAATAATTGAAACTATTAATTAACGGAACTTAAGAACTAAATACCGGGTTAAATTCAAATCATTTTAAAATAATAGATAATATATACTTACGATTTATATATCCTATTATATTTAAAACAATTAATTTTTTTATTTGTTTATCAAAATAAATCTGCAGTAAAACTACTACAGTGGTCTTCCTACTTCGAAACTCGAAAATGAACGTCGATGATGCGGCCGCCATCACCGAAATTATTTTCCAGCGACAAGAGAGGGGAGTATAGAACTTATTTCCTTCCAAAAATTCTTTTTAATCTATTAGCATCAAAATTGGTCACTAACACCCATAGAAAGATTGTGTAGAGAGATTAATGAAGAAAGTAAATTAAAACGGAGAACAGAATGTAAATTCAAATGCAGAAAGTAAGAACACCCAATTTATAGTGGTTCGACGTAGTAGCCTACGTCCACTTTGAAGTTGATCTTTATTCTTTTCATTGATGCTTGATTACAGATACAATCTGCTTCTAAGTACTGGATACAGTTGCAAGATAAAAGAAATAAGGTTTGGAAGGAGTCTTGAAAATGGCAGAGTTTCCCCAGCGTTCTGTAAAATCTCTCCCTTTTTTCTGTGCCCCTGCCCCTCTATTTATAGGCGAAGGTGGGTTGGACTTCCCTGGTGGGCCAGGTATCTGAATATCTTGGTCCAAATGGGACAAGCCCTGTGTACCGAACCGAATAGGCCGAATGGTCGAATGCCGTACCATCCTCTTTACGTCGAACGACACGTTCATTGTGTGGGAAGAGTAGGCCGAGCAACAATTGAAGCCGATCGTGCCGAGGAGAATGTTGAACCATCTTTGATCGTCGGACGTCTCGGGAGGCCGAACGAGACTCATGTTGAACGTCTATCGGATGCCGAACCTTCATGGGTACCGAACGTTCCCTTATGTGCCGAACGGTATGATGCCAAACAGTCTGGATGTCGAATGAGGCGCTTGACGCCGTGCGCTATTCAATGTCGAGTGCTCTTCTTTGGCCGAACGATATTCAACACCGAACGTTTCTCAATGCCGGATGCTCCTAGGTGCCGAGCGCTATTCAATGCCGAACGATGTGCTCTTGCCGAACGGTCTTAATGTGCTGAACGCTCATTGATGCCGAACGTTCCATAGACACCTCCTGAGCTTGGATGCCGAGTGCTTCTTGGATGTCGGACGTGTTGTGCTGCCGAACGCTCCAACTTGACCGATCGATAGGGGAGGCCGAGTACTAAGTTGCCCGAACAATTCCCCAGGAAACGCTTGCACTCCAAAGTGTATCGCGTGATCGGACGTGGTGCGCTTTGAATAACGTTTCCTCTGAGCTCCTCTTCGATCCTTGGTTCACCTCTCATGACGGGATTATGGCGCATGCCGAACGTAATGTGTATGCAGAACGATGCAGCCGAGACCGAACACTTCTCGTGTGCCGAGTGGCTTTGTGAACCGGAACCGAATGATGCAGTCAAAGCTGAACGTTCTGTGCGTGCCGAACGGTACCTTCTTGACTGGCTCTACCGGTTATAGCCTCTTCACCTTCCTCTTCTTCCCTATAAAATATGGCATCCTCCTTCTCCCCTCTTTTCCACTTTTATTTCTGTTATTCCTCAAGAACTTGCAATCCTTGCCTGTTAATCGGACACTAAAAAACCTAATCAATCCTACCCCAGCTTCGATCTACCGACTAGGTATTATCCCTTCTATCTAAATCCTTTCCATGATTAAACAGTTTCAATAAGAGGTTTAGGTTTGCACACTAGAACCATAGCCGAGAGGGTCACGCGGATGGAGGAAGCGAACCTTGGTTAGGATATCGTTGGGGCTGAGTGATGTGAGGTGAGGAATAATGACCAAGGGTGATCTCACGTTGGAGTTGCTGTGTGATGTGTTGTAGTTCGGCCTAGCTCTTTCATGCCGAACGAAAATCCGAGAGAAGGAAAAGAATAGAGGAAGCGTTAGAGGTGGTTAGGATGCCGAACGACATGATCTGGGATGACTCGTCGAGTTACCTATTCTTGTCATTCGACGTGGACGGAGGAGAGGAATGGAATTGTAGTCAAGAGCGCAGTGCTGAACGTTAAGGCTCGGCATAATTGTGGTTCGGTGTGACTCACCATGTGCCGAACGGTGGGATGGAAGGTTTGGGAGGAAGCATGAATTAGTGGGGAGGATGCTGAGTGTTGTCTCGGCCGAATGGAATTTTGGCCGAACGTCACTTTGCCGGGCGCTAACTAGTTTGAGCGATAGTTAGGCCGAACGAGAATTTTGCCGAACAAGTATTAGGCCAAACAGTAGTTTCGCCGAATGATAGCTTGGCCGAACAGCAGTTAAGCCGAACGATATTTTGGCCGGACGATAATTTGGCCGAACAACCTTTAGGCCGAGCCATATTGAATGCCAAATCATCTTCTAGCTTACGCCGAACACTTAAACTACCTTGCCTAATCATATAACAAAACAAGGACAAGGACTCTCGCATATCAGCATATCGAACTGATCCGGACCGATAACTTCCGAGCTTCAGTAGACATAAACTCGGACTTAAATCGACATATTCAGACAACTTTTTTAACGTTTTCTGAATCTAGAACTGTAATCACCATAGGGCAGGCTTTTGGAGACGGTCAGCGATGATGGTCTTCGAAGGCGATAATTTGAGGCTTAATTTTATATCAGTAACCTCGTGACTTTCAAATTTTCAACGCTTATACACGATTGATTGCACTAGTTCACACACGACGTGGGGGGAATATTCATGTTGTTAATTCTAACGTCAATCATTTTTCAAGTATAGTTCACACAGGTGTTTTGCCAGATCCGCTATTTATTGAAGATGTCTAAAAAATCTAGCTCCGCCACTATCTCAGATAGGACCGGGCCGTCTTCCAAACAAGGGGATGCGGATGTTTCAAACCCGTCGACGTCTCCCTCTCATGACTTAGCCCCTGATGCCCTGGATGCATCGATTCTTTTGGATAATCCGATCGATTCACAGGCTTCGAAGATTAACGAAGTCACGATCCAGCGAATATGCTCTATCCACGGAATTCCTTTCGCCGACATATTGGTTCTGTCGGGGTCGATCGCCCACACCTGCCCCCAGTTGGATATACTGCCTGTAATAAGTTTATGTACGGGGCGGGCAGCGCGCCTCCATTCAATCTATTTCTTCGGGACATGTTGCAATACATGGACATCGCCCCCTCGCAGCTGCACTCGAATGGCCACGCATTCATTTATGGGACATACCTCCTCTTCATGACCGTCTTTGCTAGGCCTCCAACCCCTGGCGACATCAGATATATTTATATGATCAAGAAGCGGAGAGATAGCCCCTCCTTTGTGTTCCTCGAGCCGCACCACAAATGCCAAATTTTGACTGGGGCGTGGAGCAAATTTTCCTTGTACAAACAGGAATGGTTCTATGTGCGTTGCCCCCTGGTTTCGCGAGGAGATGGGTTGAAGGAAGTAAGTCTTTTTATTGGAACGATGCTCATGTTGTGACCGAAGCTACTCCTTTTCTAATTCTTGTTTCCTCTTTTCAGGTATCAATCCACGCCCTGACGGCCGCGGTTATTCTGAGGCTTTTGAAGCTATTAGAGCCCTTCCCGTCGAAGAACGAGACATCCGAACTCTCATTTCAAATGAGTCACTGTCAAGATTCGGACTATTAGTGGAAGGTCGTCGGGTAAGCCTTCTTGAGGGCGTCTCCATTCCCAAGCCCGCATCCGGTAAAGGGAAAAAATTAGCCGAATCGTCATCACGCCACACCCCCGATGAACAGGAAGATGGGGAGATTAAAGAGAGCAAATCTCCTGAAACATAAGGTGAGAATGTGGGTGTTACTCAGTATCCGCCGGTCGAAGTGCATGATATTGAAACATCATCTTCCCCTTCAAAGGGGAAAAAGACTTTGACGTACAAAATCAGAAAGGAGAAGGTCGACGGAACTTCGAAGGTTACGCTTTTCCCGACGGAGTAAGAGGCTTCTTCACAGCACGTAGAGAGCTCTTTAAAGGGCTTATCGAACCTCTCCATTCCGGACGATCTGCTCAATTATGACTTTGACGATCCGGAGGTATTCAAACTTCATTCGCCCATCAGAGGCGACGTGGGCGCTCCGACCCAGAGTCAGGGAGAGAAAACTCCTATTAGCAAAGCGAATGGTCCATTAGGGGGAAACACTAGGACACACAAGAACACTTGTACTCCAATTTTCGCTTAGATTTTTTTCGTTACACTACTCCTTACTAATTCGCTGTTTTTTGAATTCTGTACAGATGGTATGGGGCGTTCACATGGATTCGATCGCCTTCGCGGTTCGTCGGTTCTTCATCATTTCGGACAGGACTCGGGTTCCGGAAGACGCCGAGATAGGGAAGGTGACGGCGACAAAGATTTTCATTTCCGGGATTCATCGTCTAGGAGGAAAACTCATTACCAACCAAAATACACCAGGACACATCATCTCACGCAGAGCAAAGTAGAGACAAGTGCGGCCATAAGAGGTCACAACCTGATGCTCCCCAGGACCAACACTCTGATTCTTCTTCCACTCGTCAGTCCTGAGATTCCTACAGGAGGGAAGAACTTTCAAAGCCGTCTCCTCCCGCTCCTGCAACGGACCCTCAGTGCCGGAGAGGCTGTCCAAGCTTAAAGATAAATTCCCAAAGATCTGCTTCGATGGCCTGAAATTCCTTTTGGCTATTCATCCTATTCCTGGACATGCTAAACAGAGCGCCCTTGCCTGTACGAACGACGTCTACGTCAACATGATGCGTTCGTTCACCTAGCCGAAAAACTTTCTAAAGTTTCCATGGAGTGCCAGCATGAAATCGACCGCCTGAAGCTTAAGGATGTCCACGACAAGGATATCACTAGAGCTCAGGACGAGGAAATGGCCACTTACAGGTCTGAGCTAGAGGTTGCCCTTCAGAGAGCTAAGGGCACTGCTGAGGCCGTTACTCGTCTGGAGTCAACTCATAAGATAGAACTTGACGAGGCAGTTCAACGGTGTGGGGATTTGGCTCTAGAGAAGAACTCCGTTCAAAAGGAGAGGGACACGCTCAGCCTTCGAGTCAAGGAACTTGAGGAGCAGCTTCGTAGGGAGAGCGAAGAGAAAATGACCGCCCAAGAGGAGTCACAACGACACCGTGACGAGATCTTTGCCACTCGGTTTTTGAAAGAAAAACTTGGGGGCGAGCTTTATAGGGTTGAGGCGTTAAAGAGGGAGGCCCGTGAAGAGGGTGAAAGATTGCGCCCATCGATACTGACTCGCATCTCGAGGCGGATAGAGAAGAAGGAAGGGAGGAGGTCAAGAGCATGTTTGACCCACTAATTGCTGAACTCAACGCCCGCGTTCTCATGCATCGTGACTTGACTTTCTTGGGCAACGGTTATCTTGAATCTCTAGCCGAGGCATGGGAGGCATTGATAGAAATCAGGAAGGCCGAGCACGGCGCCGAAGATATCGATGAGGGGGGATTGATAAAAGAATATCTTAGGGGAAACGAGCCTTCAGACTTGTCCGCCGCTAAAGCTATATATGGAAAAGGTTCCCCTTCAAGGAAAGGGAAAGAAGTTATTACTGGCCCATCCGGGGTCACGCCTCCAGCTCATGTGCCTATTCGGTCGGCCCATCGGTCGATATTTGATCCTTTTGAACAGCACATTGGCTATGACCCGAAAGCTCCCGGCCTGGGCGTTCATGTTTTGTCTCCCATCCCGGAGGGTGAGACCCCCGTGACGGGTAGAAATCAGCCGGACCCTGGTAGGCAATTCTTTTGCTTTAACATCCCAAGTGTTTCCCTGAAAGTTGTCACGTTCAGATACTTGCTTTTCGTGATTTTGTGTAGGTCGTTCCGATCCTGAACCCAGTCCGAGGAGCGATGTCGCCAAGGAGGCGGAGAAAGAGGCTAGTGAGGCCCCATATGCTAGAGAGGCTCCCAGTCCAGACGCCCAAGTGATCGGAGCGCTTGATGAAGATAGATCTGAGGCTTCTTCTCCCATCGACGAGAGTTATGAAGTTGAAATTACAGGCGTCTTCGAGCACACATCTGAGCTTTGCATGAAGGAGAGGCTTGAGAAAGAGAAGGAATAGACAACCAAGATTAAGGTCGAGCCTCAAACTGTGGATCTGGACGATCCCTTGATCAAACCGTTGAAGATCATTCTCCCCAGCGGGTCCAAGCCCGTGGATGTCCCCCCTGCTTCTTCAATTGTTACCCCTCCATCAAGGAAGGATCCCAAGGGTAAACGCTCTGGGGAGGAGTCGTCTGGGAGGAAGAAGAAGAAGCACAAGAAGTGATCACTATCCCCGTCCAACGAGAGTTAATCTAAGTCATGTAATAATTTTTTTTGTAATTTCTGTAAAGAGACTGTCGACTCCGAGATTTGGAGTGTTTGTAGCAGAAACTTTCCTGAATAAAGATTAGTTTCCTTTTCTGTCTTTTCAAAAGATTCTTATTATTCAGTTTTCTGTGTGATTGTGACTTGAATCCGTGTTGTTGTGAACAATATGGATTTCTTGGTTCATCTTCACATAGCTCGGAAATTCTTTGAGAACCATCTGTTTTTTCTTCCGCACCCCAAGCACTTAGAACATTTTCTAGTACGCACACTGAAGGCTCGATGTCTTCAAGTCATTTATATCTAGTCCGTCTTCAGTGGACCTGGTCATTTAAATCATTTATATTCGAGCCCGCGCTCCAAGGACTTTGAGTATTGCGGTCCACACTCCGGGGACTTGGAGATTTTAAATTGTTTATACTCAACTCCTCGCTTCGGGGACTTAGAGTACTTCAGTCCGCACTCCGAGGACTTGGAGATTTTAAATCGTTTATACTCGAGTCCTCGCTCTTGGGACTTAGAGTACTCTAGTCCGCACTCCGGGGACTTGGAGATTTTAAATCGTTTATACTCGAGTCCGCGCTCCAGGGACTTAGAGTACTCCATTCCGCACTCCGGGGACTTGGAGATTTTAAGTCGTTTGTACTCGAGTCCCTGCTCCGGGGACTTTGAGTACTCCAGTCCGCACTCCGAGGACTTGGAGATTTTAAGTCGTTTCTACTCGAGTCCACGCTCCGGGGACATAGAGTACTCCATTCCGCACGCCGAGGACTTGGAGATTTTAAGTCGTTTATAATTGAGTCCACGCTCCGGGGACTTAGAGTACTCCAGTCCGCACTCCAAAGACTTGGAGATTTTAAGTCGTTTATACTCGAGTCCATGCTTCGGGGACTTAGAGTACTCCAGTCCGCACTCCGAGGACTTGGAGATTTTAAGTCGTTTATACTCCAGTCCACGCTCCGGGGACTTAGAGTACTCTAGTCCGCACTCCGGAGACTTGGAGATTTTAAGTCGTTTATACTCGAGCCCACGCTCCGGGGACTTAGAGTACTACAGCCCGCACTCCGGGGACTTGGAGATTTTAAGTCGTTTATACTCGAGTCCACGCTCCGGGGACTTAGAGTTCTCCAGTCCGCAGTCCGGGGACTTGGAGATTTTAAGTCGTTTATACTCGAGTCCACGCTCCAGGGACTTAGAGTACTCCAGTCCGCACTCCGCGGACTTGGAGATTTTAAGTTGTTTATACTCGAGTCCACGCTTCGGGGACTTAGAGTACTCCAGCCTGGACTCCGGGGACTTAGAGATTTTAAGTCGTTTATACTCGAGTCCATGCTTCGGGGACTTAGAGTACTCCAGTTCGCACTCCGAGGACTTGGAGATTTTAAGTCATTTATACTCGAGTCCACGATCCGAGGACTTAGAGTACTCCAGTCCGCACTCCAGGGACTTGGAGATTTTAAGTTGTTTATACTCGAGTCCACGCTCCGGGGACTTAGAGTACTCCAGTCCGCACTCCGGGGACTTGGAGATTTTAAGTCATTTATACTCAAGTCCACGCTCCGGGGACTTAGAGTACTCCAGTCCGCACTCCGGGGACTTGGAAATTTTAAGTCGTTTATACTCGAGTCCACGCTCCGGGGACTTAGAGTACTCCAATCCGCACTCCGAGGACTTGGAGATTTTAAATCATTTACACTGGAGTCCGCGCTCCGGGGACTTGGAGATTTTAAAATGTCCGTGCGCGTTCGTATATTAGACGGAATAACATAATTTTATTTACCCATCACAGGAACATCATTTGTAGAGACATTAGTAGTTCATGGAAAGATGGCTTCAAGCCTTTATTAATGAGAGCAAGTCAAATTGCCTTATTACAGGCCAAGAATTAGAAATAAAAGCATACTGGAAATGAGTGCGACTAATACATGGAAGAAATAGACTAGGTATAATAACGCCACAAGTGCTCGCTGTTCCATGCTTGGGGGAGCGTCGCACCGTCGACGGTCGCTAGCTTGAAAGTTCCTTCTCCAAGCTTCCGTTCGATGACATACAGACCTTCCCATGCAGGATTCATATGAGACGGGATCGGGAAAACTCGTTTCAAAACGAGGTCTCCCACATTAAGAGTTCTCGGTCGGACCTTCTCATTATAATATTAGCGACTCTATGTCTGTATGCAGCCGCTCTCAAATTGGCTTCTTCGCGATTTTCATCAATGAGGTCCAACGATTCCAATAAGGGATTATGGTTCAACTCGGGGTCGTAATAAGTTACCCGATGTGATGGGACCTCAAGTTCCACGGGTATGAAAGCTTCCGTGCCATATGCCAATGCGAATAGAGTATGCCCAGTCGCGGTTTTGTGGGTGGTCCTGTAGGCCTAAAGTGCTGTTGGAAGTTCATCCACCCACCTGCCTCTAGCCTTTTTCAGACTTTTTTCAATATGGACTTGATTATTTTGTTTACGGCTTCTACCTGTCCATTCGCCTTTGGATGAGAAACTGCTGTAAATTACTTCTCAATGCCATATTTCTGGCAAAATTTTTTGAACTCCTTGCTCTCGAATTGAGTTCCATTGTCCGTGACGATGGTCCGTGGAAGGCCAAAACGGCATATGATATTTTGTAAAAACGAAATTAATAACCTTCTTGGCGGTTATCGTTGCCAGAGGCTCTGCTTCTGCGTATTTGGTAAAGTAGTCGACTGCAACTATTGCATATTTCGCTCCATCTTGGCTAACGGTAAGGAGCCTACTAGGTCAATCCCCCACATCGCAAATGGCCAGGGACTAACCATTTGTGTGAGTTCCGTTGACGGAGCTCTCGGGATTTTTGCATATATTTGGCATTTGTCACATTTTCTCACATAGTCTGCAGCATCCCGATTGACAGTCAGCCAATAGTATCCGTAACGGAGGATTTTCTTTGCTAACGTTTGCCCCCCAATGTGGTCACCGCACTCTCCCTCATGGACTTCCTTTAATACTCGTTTTATCTCATCATGGGCCATGTACCGGAGTAAGGGGGTCGAGAATCCCCTCCGATACAATATACCGTTATGTATTACATAACGCGAAGCCTTACGAAGGACTTGGCATCTTTCGTTTCTCTTTTCAGGTAAATCCCCTTGTAGCAAGTACTGTTTGATCAGGGTCAACCATGATTCCTTCTCAGGTTCGGTTTCTAAAACGAGATCTATCACTATCATCTCTATGCTCGGGGCATGGAGGGTCTCAACAGAGAATAATCCTATTTGTCGTGTAATGCCAGTGCTTGCGAATTTTGCCAACGAACCGGCTTCTCTATTTTGTTCACGCGGGGCATGCGAAATGTCGTAATATTCCAGATTCACCAGCAACTCTTGAACACGGGCAAGGTAGGGAGCCAGTCTGTCCCTTCGCTTGATTGTCTCCCCGCACCTGACATACTACCAGTTGCGAGTCATAGAAGATTACGATTGACTTCACTCCCAGTTCGTTAACTAGTCTCAAGCCAGCAATCAATGCTTCATACTCGGCTTCGTTATTTGTTGCTGCAAACTCAAGCTTCAAGGCATAGCAAATTGATCGGTCTTCCGGAGTCACAAGGACTACACCAGACCCCGAGCGACGGTCGTTAGATGCACCATCAGTGTACATCTTCCATCGAATGGGAGGTATGACACTGTGACTGCTCGGTTCATCTGGCACAGTGAATTTAGCAATGAAGTCAGCTAGTGCTTGTCCTTGTATGGCCCTTCACGGCAAATAGGTAATATCGAACTGACTTAACTCAATATTCCACTTCAGCATTCTTCCGGAAGTTTCCGATCGTTGGAGTATCTGCCGCAAGGGTTGGTCAGCGTAGACACCAATTGTGTGTGCCTGAAAGTTGGGGCGAAGCTTGCGTGATGCAATCACCAAGCAATAGGCTAGTTTCTCAATCTTTGGATAATTTCTTTCCGCCCCTGTCAAGCGCTTACTGACATAGTAAACCGGCTTTTGAATCCGGTCTTCCTCGCGGACCAGGGCTGTAGTGATAGCGTGCTGGGATACCGCTAAGTATTCATACAACATTTCGTGATCTATCGGCTTGGACAGTACAGGGGGCTTTCAAAGTGCCTTACCAGAGCCTGGAATGCTTCCTCACAGTTGGATGTCCATTCGAAGTTTCCCTTTCCTTTCTTTATAATGTCGAAGAAGGGAATACACTTGTCTGTAGCTCTGGATATGAATCGACTTAGAGCAACCACTTTTCCATTCAGGCTTTGCACCTGCTTTATGGTTTTGGGTACTTGTATATCTCGGATAGCCTGGATCTTCTCTGGGTTAGCCTCGATTCCCCGGGCATTCACAATGAATCCCAGAAACTTCCCTGATGCTATGCCGAATGAACACTTCAACGGATTGATCTTCATTCCATAATGCCTGAGTATGTCAAACATCTCCGCTAGGTCTCGGATGTGGTCGTTTGACTGCCGTGACTTCACGAGCATGTCATCCATATAGACTTCCATTGTTTTACCAATCTGATCTTTGAACATTCGATTCACCAGGCGTTGATAAGTCGCTCCTGCGTTCTTCAATCCAAATGGCATTACTATATAGCAATACAATCCCATGTTCATGACAAAACTGGTGTGTTCTTGGTCTGGGAGGCACATTGGGATTTGATTATATCCTGAATACGCATCCATAAATGATAACAACTTATGTCCGGTAGTTGAGTCGACCAGCTGGTCAATCCTAGGCAACGGGAAACTATCCTTAGGGCACGCTTTGTTTAAATCAGAATAATCAACACAGGTCCTCCATTTTCCATTCGCTTTCTTCACTAGCACCGGGTTAGATACCCATTCAGGGTAGAGGGCGTCGCGGACGAACCCGTTGGCTTTGAGCTTGTCCACCTCCTCTTTGAGAGCCGCAGACCTCTCCGGGTCCATGCCTATCCTTTTTTGTTTCACAGGTACATGCTTCGGGACTATGTTCAACATATGACTTGCGATCGCAGGAGAAATCCCGCACATATCAGAATGTGCCCAGGCGAAAACATCAAGATTCGCTCGGAGGAAATCAGTAAGGTTCTCAGCGGCCAATAGGTCGAGTTGCGACCAAATTTTAAGGACTCTGATGGGTCGCTCTGGCTAACTGGGATGTCAATTGTGAGTTCAGCCGATGCTGCATTGGTTTCCCTGGGTTCCCCATCATCATCTCTCGGATCTAAGTCCCTATAGATCCGAGAATGTTGCCCGAGCCAGGGCTCGGGCATTACTTGTCAATCATCAACATTTCTGCTGCGGACGGAGCAGTCCGCAACCTTTCCTTTCTCTCTATGCTGAGCCTCTCTCAGCTCAGCCACATAACAGGCACGTCCGGTCGCCTGATCGTTGTGCACCACTCCAACACCGCTGTCTGTGGGAAATTTTAATGTCAAACACCAAGGGGCCAATGCTGCCCTAAATTCTGCCAAGGCGGGACGTCCAAGAAATACGTTATATGGAGAGTCAACGTCCAACACTATGAATGGTAGGATTCGCACCCTCCTACACTCGCCCTGCCCCAGTTCAGCTGGTAATTCTATATATCCCACTGCATCCGTTGCTGCGCCGTTAAAGCCATGGATTCTGGCACTGGATGGTTTCAAATCCTTAGCTTCCAGTTTCATTTGGTCATATGCCTTCTTGAAGATGATGTTAAAGGAACTTCCACAATCAATTAGAATTCTCTTCACATACGCCGGCCCGATTGTCGCAGATATGACCATCGAGTCGATGGTAGGGGCTTCTATCTTGTCCGCATCTCGGCTCCTGAATACGATATCATCATTCATCGTGCGCCGCTGCATTGCAGGAGTCCCATCCTCCACATTCAAACAACACTCATACTCCGCATGTATTAAAGAGTTAGCATATCGCTCCATCTCCTGCCAATTCTTATCTGCAGGATAAGGCCTGCCAGCAATCGTGTTAATAACAAATCTGCCCACGGTTTGAGTAGGTTGTTCTGGTTGGTGTGGGGCAGGCCCACGTCCGGGGTCCGATGTTTCTTGCCTCCCATCTTGTGGGTCTTTGACAAATTCCTGCAGCTTTTTCTGTCTTATCAGCTTTTCTATAGCATCATGGAGGTGTTTACACTGCTCCGTGTTGTGCCCATAAAACTCGTGAAAGCGGCAATACTTCCCCGTCCGCTTCTGTTCTTCCGTCGATTCCTTTGGACGTGGCTTTCTATATTGGAAAGTGTTGCAAGTTGATAGATAGATGTTTTCAAGGGATGCATTCAACGGGGTGTATTCATTGTATGTTGGGATCCTTGATTTTCACCTCCCTATTTATTTTTTCTTTCCGGGATTTCCACCTCCGGATCCTTTAGACTGCCCGGGCTTGCTCTGGATGTTAACTTGAGTTTTTCCAGAATTATCTCTGGTTTGTTTCACGGCGACGTTACTTTTCACATACTCTTGAACGGGCCCTGATGCCTTGTCTCGTCTTGTCCACCGAGCTTCCTCCCTTCTTATGACTGATGAGCTTTCGAATAAAAGCGTTCCAGTGTAGTTGGGGGCTTTCCCGCCAACCAATCTCCAAACTCAGAATCCGGATCCACTCCATGCATTACTGCCATCAGAATCGCGTGGTCGTTAGGATTGCTCACCTCGGTAGCAGCAACATGAAACCTTTGCAAGTATGCTTTTAATGACTCTCCCGGAGCTTGGATTACGCTTGATAAGGACATCATGTCCTTCGGACGAGTGGTGTGTATCCTGAATTGTTCTATGAATTTTGTTGCTGATTCGTCATAGTTGAATATAGATCGAGGCGAGAGTCGAGTAAACCACATGGTGGCAATACCAGACAAAGTGATTGGGAAGCACCTACACTTGGTCGCATCATTGGCTCTTGCAGAATCCATCATCCATCCATACCTCATCACATGTTGCCTGGGATCAGTCTTTCCTTCATAGGCTGGGATAGTCGTCATATTGAACTTCTTGGCGTACTCAGCCTGCCGGATATCATACGTAAAGGGGGTATGGCTTCTGGTCACTCCCCAATCTTCATTGGTCCAGCCTTAGTTTTCTCTCATCAACTTCCTGACCATAGCTATTAAGTCTGGAGTTTGTATGGAGGATAGAAGGTTGGGTTCCGTTCCACGGGACCGTGCGGGATGATGTCCCGCCTGATTTGGGTCTTGGAGATTCGGGGGTCCAGTCTCTTCGTGGGCTTGATTTCTAGTAGATCGATCAGTGGCACCTGCTTGTGATTCTTTATCCTTACGGTGTCTACGCCTAGGAGGTTCATCAGCTGAAGTCAAACTATCATCTTCAGAGTAAGGGACGGGGCTACCTTCACAATTCTGATGCTGCTGCTGAGTAAGCTGAGTTATGACGTTAGCGTTGGCTTGCATTTGCTCAGCAAGTTGCCTTCTACTTTCCTTAAGCTCTCTTATCAAGTCGTTAAACTCTTCTTGGGAAACAACTTCCGCTTGCTTTTGGTTGGAGGGCCCTGCGCCTCAAATCACTTGCTGATTGCTAGTTCCCAGTTGTTGCACACTAGCGGTTTCGTGGGCATCTGCATTTTGAGAGGCTGATCTAGTTCGTGGTCTTCCCATGGTAGAGTTGTTGGTTGTAACTCTGAGTAGAATCAACAGTTGCCTTATAAATGATTATGGATCTCCTTCAGGGGATTTATGCAATCCCATAACCGCAAAGTAGATCCTTATAGCCTGAGAATTCAAGCTCTCAGTGAAAGCACCAAAATATTAGCACCAAAATTGGTCACTAACACCCTTAGAAAGATTGTGTAGAGAGATTAATGAAGAAAGTAAATTAAAACGGAGAACAGAATGTAAATTCAAATGCATAAAGTAAGAACACCAATTTATAGTGGTTCGGCATAGTAGCCTACATCCACTTTGAAGTTAATCTTTATTCTTTTCATTGATGCTTGATTACAGATACAATTCGCTTCTAAGTACTGGAATACAGTTGCAAGATACAAAGAAATAAGGTTTGGAAGGAGTCTTGAAAATGGAAGAGTTTCCCCAGCATTCTCTAAAATCTCTCCCTTTTTTCTGTGCCCCTGCCCCTCTATTTATAGGCGAAGGTGGCTTGAACTTCCCTGGTGGGCCAGGTATCTGAATATCTTGGTCCAAATGGGACAAGCACTATGTGCCGAATCGTACAGGCCGAACGGTCGAATGCCGAACCATCCTCTTTACGTTGAACAACACGTTCGTTGTGTGGGAAGAGTAGGCCGATCAACAATTGAAGCCGATCGTGGTGAGGAGAATGTCGAACCATCTTTGATTGCCGGACGTCTCGGGAGGCCGAACGAGACTCATGTTGAACGTCTATCGGATGCCGAACATGGGTACCGAACGTTTCCTGATGTGCCGAACGGTCTGGATGCTGAACGAGGCGCTTGACGTCGAGCACTATTCAATGCCGAGTGCTCTTTTTTGGCCGAACGGTATTCAACACCGAACGTTTCTCAAGCCGGACGCTCCTAGGTTCCGGCGCTATTTAAGGCCGAACGATCTTATGATGTCGAGCGATGCGCTTTTGCTGAACGGCCTTAACGCGTCGAACGCTCATTGATGCCAAACGTTCCATAGACACCTCCTAAGCTTGGACGCCGAGTGCTTCTTGGATGTCGGACGTGTTGTGCTGCCGAACGCTCCAACTTGACCGACCGATAGGGGAGGCCGAGTACTAAGTTGCCCGGATAATTCCCCAAGAAACATAAACATTTCTTTCAAATTATATTGAAATACTTATATCAGAAAATACTTATAATAATATTACTATTATATTCCAAACTCATTCAAAAGAAATTTTCAGAACCCTGGAACTTAAGTTCTAAATTTCCAATTTGATTTATTTTATTTTCAATCTTATTTCAACTATTACTTATAAATTTCATTACCTAATAACCAATATATTGCAACCAAATATATATATATATATATATATATATATATATATCATTTATAAAATTTTATTTTATATATATAGAAAATATAATAGGTAAAATTATTTCATTCACCTATATTCAAAACAAATATTATGTAGGTCTGTCCTATTAAGTGTTTAGAAATCCCTATTGATGTCATAGCGTCCCATGCACCAACCAAAATTTATAAATACAAAACGGAACAAATTAACACAATATAAAAACTTTTTATAACACTAACAAATACACTCTCTCATATATATACACTCAGTGACTCACCATAGGGTATTACTACCCTACTAATAAAGAGTCAAACCCCACAAAGCTAAGGTTTATCGCTAAACCCAAGTTTTGATACCAGATGTAACGCCCCGCCATTTCGCACGCTTTAAATCGACACACATGCCAATTCAAACCATACGGAAGGGCAGATTGTTATGAGGTAAATAAGAAAAAGCAGAGAAAGAAAAAAACAAAATCGAATCTTGCAGCGGAACGATAAAATATAATAATCAATATACAGTTTATAAAGCTGTTTTACAAAATATTCTTATACTTATTCAATATATATCTGAGTTACACATACCAATAAATAACAATGCAGTGGAGTACGTGATGCAGTGAATAATATAATCAATAATAGTAATAATATCTTCGTCCTCCAAATAAAGTCTTCAAATCCTGAAATGCTCGGACTGACCCGAGCGAATTGACAAAAAAACACTCGAGTCGGAACTAAAAGATCTTATGTAAGTTAAATCAACAGGAATAAATATGAGTGCAGTAACTTAAGAGATGCTCAGGATTCACATCTCCTAAGGATCCGTTAAACTATCTACTATGTAGTAATATACGCTATTACAATAATGTCTACAGTAAAGTATAATATATTGAAAATAGCGTTAAGAGGTTAACCATATAGCCCTTAACACACTTTAATATTCCCATAGTCTATAAAGTACCGTAATCTCCCCCGTACTGGGTGTCGTCAGAGGGCACTCCATAGGTATGGTACAAAAACAAAATCGTATAAGGCGCGCTAGGGTAGGTGACACGGCACAACCAGACAATGCCAGGGTAGATATACCAGTAACACTTCCGGGTCGGTGGTAACGCATAGTCGCAGCTACTGCCCACCTCGAGCCACACCCCCAAATCAAAAAAAATCAAAAGTGGCCGCTGAATAAATCCAAAAGTCAAAGTATAATATCGAAGGGATGTGTCCGATAAAAGGTGCTACCTTCTTAACCCGTCGATCGCTCCTGTTTTAGCTACCTTATGCCAACTCACGGGAGTCGGGTCCACGTATTTACCTCAAAGGAAACGCCGCCACCATCCTACTTCATTCTGGAATCTCCACCGCGTACACGGTTGTTAAAGTGGTTTTCAGAGTTGGCAGAGAGTATGACAACTTCCGATCCCGGTCTCTTTAATAACCATACGTTATTACAACACCGCGGTCATTTTAAAATAATTATACTTCAAAACCAGAATAAAATACCTCTTTCAAAGCTATATAAATACGATATCATTTCCGTTTTAAAAACCCAAATCAATATGGTATCTTTTTAATTTCAAAATATATCACTTTCAAAAAATCATAGCGCTTCAAATCTATATATCTTAAAACCCATAGCTTTGAAACATAACTTCAATTACTTAAATGGTTTAAATATTAAATTACTTTATATAATAAAATAGCTTCTTCAATTTCACAAATAAATTCCAAATATAGATTTAAACCTCCAATTAAACCGTTTCAATTTCCATATATTTCAAAGCTTTAAACATTCCACCATTTCAAACGAATTCTTTGATAATTTCAAATATATCAAATCCAATTACTATTATTTGGATTTGAAATGTTTATTTAATAAATCAAAAACCATTTAAGTAGAACCTTTAAACTTCAAATAATTGGATATTCTTTCAATTTAATTAACTCAAGAATATTCATTTAAATCGACTTGCTATTCATTTAAATCTTCTAAACCAAAATCAAGTTATTAAATCATACCTTTTAAAATCTCAATTTATTTAAATTCAAATCAATTTTTCTTCGGTAATAATTCTTATATACTTTCATTCAAATCAATTTCACATTTATCTTCCCACCTTACCGTCATTAAATTTATTTTAAACTCCAGAAATAAAATTTAAATAAACACTTAACCATATTATATTCTAATAAAATCAAACTTTATTATTAAACTTCTTTATACTTTAAACCAAATTTATTCATAGTTTAAAACCAAGAATTTTACTATATATAAAATAACCTTTATCAAATATTCGAATCAATATCTCATAAAACCATATATATATTTCTTTTCAAAACCATAGAAAATTATTTCGAAATATTTTTATATATAGACCGCGGTGTCTGTATAAAATTTTCTATCCTAATGTCAAGTGATACAGATATTTATCATTTCAATCCGTAGTTTAAAATAAAAATTATGATTATATATCATTTCAAACCGCAATCCCGAATGAAATGAAAATGCATAATAACTGGCAGTTCATAACAATACAAAATACAACATCCATTCATCCAATATCAACCATCAACCACTTATCACAATCATCATCCAATTCAACAATAGCATCAATATAGAACGGATAATAAACAACGGGTATTAACTAGCAGTTTTTATTTAATAATAAATTAGATAACTGTTCAACTGGCAATTTATATGCAATAATAAACAAATAATAATTTAACTGGCAGTTTATATGCAATGAATAATTAAATAACAATTTAATTAAATAAATGCAATTTAACTGAGATGATGATTAAAAACATTCCAAAGAGTCATAAATAAATTTCTAATCACACCATAAATTAATTTAACAAACATAAGAGATTTTAGAAGTTGTGAGTGGGTTAAACACTCACCTTTTGAATTTAAATTGAACTTAAATCCAATTTAAACCCAAAAATTGACCAGTCTTAGAATTCGTCCAAACTAGCGTCAAAAGTCCGAAATTCCAATACGAACCTAGCGGAGAAAACCGCGTGTGAAACGGACCTCGTATGCGAGAGTTATGGCGATTAGTGGGTTTGAATTTCAATATTAAAAATAAAAAAAGGAAGAACACATTTACCTTGGACACGTCATCACTATCATCCTCATGCGCACCCTCTTCCAGCTACTCACACAATGAACCCATTTTCAACGCATGCGCAAACATTCTGGCCGGGTTCTGCACCACCACCGGCCTCCTACACCAGCATCGAACGCGCTAAAACCCTCCCTGCCTCCGGCCGAGTGCTCCTTGGCCTCGCAACAACACATTGTCGACGAACGACGCAGCACAAAAAATTGGCCGCCTCTACCCTTCTAAACCCTACTCGAATTTTTGCGCAACATCCAACCGTCAATTAAACGAACGAACACCACTGATGCATTCCCCATCGTCCACTCTACAATACCTAGAAATGGTTTCTCGATCAGATGAAGTTCATCGTCGAGCGATGAATGGCCGAAACTTCCTCGATTTTTACTAATCAGATGATGAACCAAAACGAAAAATGAATCATGGTTCTGAGATGCACTCATCAAGAGCTGCGATATATATTTTTTCTGAATTTTTTTGTGGAGTTTGAAATTTCACTTTGACTTTTAATTGCAATTGGAATTAGGTGTTTATCTGCCATTGAGGAGGAGAGATAGTTGAAATGTACGTACAGAAAAATGAGAATGAGGGAAATTAGGGTTTATAACAGAATATTTATAGACAAGGTTGAAAAAGAATAGATGGATTGGATTGAACATACACGCTAACGACATAGTAGCCCAAAATGCCCGTTCTGACTCCGGAACGAAATTGGGTCAACCCATATATCAAAATAGATGTTTTAAAATATTTTAAACGCGATGGAACAAATTTCAAGCCCAAATTCCATCGTATGAAGAAGTTGTGCTTAAATCAATATTTTTCAAATTGATTTCAATTGATTTCAATTTCATAAATTTCAAGGCATTTCGAGTCCGTACGATCAAACGGTAAGTCCGATCGCTACGAAACTTAAAACCCTACAATAATTCACCGTTATGGATCCGATGAAACTGGTTTCATCGAAATCCGAGTCAATGGCCAAAATGGCTATTTTTCCACTAATTAAATAAATAAATAATTAATTAATTAAATCAAATTTTCAAATTTTATTTCGATTATTGACAAATTTCGACATTTTTGACTTCTTAAACATTTACAATGATTTAAACAAATTTAGTTGTCAATTTATCATTGATTAATCTATCAATTGCAGTGTTAAATTTTCAATTTCATTATATTCAAATTTCCAAATTAAATTTCAAAAATCTATTAAATTCACTTTCATTCTATCATTCAATTCATTATTATCAAACGGATAAAATTAACATTGGATTTACAAACTATTACCTTAATATTTTCTCATAATCCATCTAAATTTCAAATAACGTAATATCTAAATATTTAATTCCAATTAATTGCAATAAATCCAACTACCATAATTTAAATTCGAATAAATAAATAAATCTTGATTCCCACTCTTACTATTCAAACAATCATTATCCTATAAACATATTTAACATTTGGTTATGTTTCATTATACTGATACTTTCTGTTTCACCCTTATCGTATTAACTATTTTATTTCCACTTATTGTAATAACTATTATAATCCAATCATATTGAAATTTGTCAATTTCACCCATTAATTTAGATTTTAAATCCCATAAATTTATTTACCTTGTCTCCATTCTTTAATACCTCAATTTACTTTAGTTTACATTAACAAAACGTTAAATTAAGATTTATTGTAATTGATTACCAAAGTTTATTTGACACATTAAATAAATAACAACCTATATTAATTGTCACCTCTTTGCTTTATTTGCATTTAAAAGTTTGTTACCTATCAATCCAGGTTATCATCCCATACATAACCCTAATTTATTCCATTCTATTTGCATTTTCATTATATTAGCCAAATGTGTACATTAATTACTATTTATATTCTCAATTACTTTATCTACTTGGTTTCATACCTTCCAATATATCGATTACTACACTATGAATAAATTTACAATCCTATTTATTTCATCATTACATTCACCCTTTCCGTTACAATTCTTAAATACTTCTGCTTTTATCAAATTACCGTTAACTGTATTATTATTATTCCACTAGCTAATTAAGTAATTACATTCGTTTCTTACATTTCAACCTCATAACCAATTATAACAGATTCCAATATCTCACCTAACCTTTCCTTTCAAATTTTCATTTATTAAGTTTTACATTAATACACCTTTATTTCCATTCCTTAAATTTACCAATTTATTACTTACAAAAAATTCCACGTTTCTATTTATATATTACATACCTACCTTCTGTCCTTGCATTAATTCTCATAAACATTACATTATTGATATCCAAATTTGATTTAGTAGACCAATTTGTTACAACTTTACCTACATTAACACTATTTCCCTTATTTTGGTTATTATTTCATACATAGATCACAAGTTTACATTCCTTTATACTATCTTATGAAAACAATATATATTTCTAATACTTTATTGCATTTATTGGAATCAAATTTCCGAATTTACAAGATACAACAAATTATGACCTTACAGTTATTTCAATTAATCGGGATTGCGCTAAATTATTTATTTATTAACTTACATTAACGTAATTACATAAATTTATATTTAGTTACAAATAAATCAATATATTATTTCACACATTAATATACTGATTGCATTTGTTTATACTATATTCCATTTAAAACTAAGTCATAACATTTGAATTATTATATTAAATTGGAATGTTCATTCAAGTTCATAAATTATTAACTTGCAATAACGTATTTCCTTAATTTACATCCAATTACTGTGAACCATGTTTTATTACATAAATCAATCTAATACTTTCCTTTATTTTCATATATTCAATCTATATCCAGGTATAATCTTTTCACTACTTCATTTATTAGAATTTATTCAAATTACTAATAAATAGGTTTTAATTACCATTTATGTATTTTATTTTAGCGTTCATTTCAATATTAATCTATAAAGTTTTTATTTCTACTAAATTTAGTTACAAACATCTTATTAAAATGACAAATTAAATTATCGAAATTTATGGGTCGTTGCATATATTTACTTAGATTAATATTATTTTAGTTGCATCATATATTTTATCACATATACTTGCATATACACTACACGATCCATCCTATAGACTTTCAATTGGTATCAGAGCAAGGTTTGATCAAAGTATAGTAACACATATTTGAATCACTTTAATATGGCAAGTATTTTTCAAGAAGGACAATCCACAGCACGTCCCCTACTTTTTAATGGTTCTAATTATGCATATTGGTCAACACATATGAGAATTTTATGGAAGCTAATGGATTAGAAATTTGTGTCTGCCACTCAAAATAAATATGAAGCACCTGACACTGCTATGAACGCATGGAATGATGCACAAAAACCGCAGCTTCTAATAATGTCAAAGCTATGAATGTTTTATTTTATTTACTAGATAAGAATGAATTTTCACGTGTCATGTTATGTAACACTGCTTATGATATTTGGCGTACCTTACAAGTTACACATGAAGGAACAAACAAAGTTAAACAAACTAAAATTTTAATTTTACAAAGTCCATTTTCATCATTTAAAATGAAACAAAATGAACCTATGGTGGACATGTACTCTAGATTTCAAACTATCCAACACGATTTAATGGCACTTGGAGTCAAATTCACAAATTTTGACTTAACATCTAGAATACTCAATTCTTTTACTCCATAGTGGGAAAGAAAAGTATTAGCTATCGAAGATGCTAATGATCTCTCAACACTCTTAGTTGAAGAATTGATAGAAAATTTAATGTCCTATGAAGCTAATCAGCATGCAATAAAAGAACAAAATTCAAAAAAGAAAAACATAACATTTCCAGCAACAAATGAAGACTCCAACTTAGACGAAGAAGAAATCATATTTATTGCCAAAAACTACAACAAATTCAAGAAGTTTATGAACATGACCAGATTTTCGAAAGGAGGAAATCAAGCTCAACAAATCAAATGTCAATCAAATGCTATGAATGCGATCAATTTGGACATATGAAAAAAGATTGTCCCAAGCTCAACAATGATAAAAAGAAGAATAAATTTGAAAATTTAAAAAAAAAGAAAGCTTTCAAATAACGTGGCATGACTCGGATTCTTCATCATAATCAGACAGTGACAACAATAGTGATGGAGAACAAGCTAATGTATGTTTATGGCACAAACTGATCAGGTATGCCTCGAACTTAGCTATGATGAATTATTAGAATTTAGCAGGGAATGAGATGATAAATTTAGACAAATTAAAAAATTGAATAAAGAACATATAGCCAAAGTAAATAGATTAGAACTTGAAATAGGAATGTTAAAAGATGAAAAAAAAATATTTTAGAGGAGGAGCTACAATTATCTCAAGAAAGAAATAAAAGTAGTTTAGTTGAAAATGAGACTATATCTAATGATTTTGGAAAAGTTAAACTAGAAAAGGATAACCTGTTAAAAGAAAATATCAACTTGAAAAGTAATATAGAAACATTGAAAATTGAAAGTTTAGAATATTAGATAAAATTACAAACAATGTTTCAAAATTTAATAAAGGAAAACAAGATTTGGAAGATCTTATCAAAACTTCAAAACCATCAGGTAATAGAAATGGAATAGGATTTAAAAATATTCTTAAAAAAAAGGAATAATATTAACAAATATAGTTTTATTTATCAAAAGACTAAAAAGTCTAAAAGGAATACCAAAAATATAAAAATTTGGATTCCTAAGACAAATAATATTTGATTAGACAAAAACATATTAATCATTTTCTAGATAACGTAGTCTTTAATAAAAATTATGTTCATAAAGCTACCAAACCTTCTTGGGTATGGTTACCTACTTCTCCTAACATCTAGGACCCTAACAAAATATACGAGTATCAACTAAATCTTTTTTATTTTGCAGGTACCCAAAATAAAAAATAAGGAGAAATGGATACTTGATAGTGATGCTCCAAGCATATGATCGGAAACTCAAAAATGTTATCAAATATAATATACATTGATGGTAGAATGGTAACTTTTGGAGATAACTCAAAAGGATACGTTGTTGGCATCGGAGAAGTCATCAACTCTGGTATTTCTAACTCTCTTGTTATTACAAATGTTTTGTTAGTAGAAAATTTAAAACACAATCTACTTAGCATTAGTCAATTATGCGATAAAGGTTTTCAAATTAATTTCGAAAAATATAAATGTAATATTTTCTACCATAACAAACAACTTATCTTTGAGGGTTTTAGAAACAAAAATAATTATGTCTTAAATATGAATATAAATCAAAATTCAAACTTATGCTTAATCACCAAATGTGACGATAGATGGTTGCGGCATAAACGATTCTGTGATATTAATTTTAAATATATTAATAAATTAGCAAAATATGAGCTAGTTAGAGGTTTACCTAAAATAAATTATAAAGTAGAAAATTTATGCAATGATTGTCAAATCGGAAAACTAAAGATAATCCCTTTTAAATCTACAAATAGTATTTCTACAAAACAACCATTAAAATTATTGCTTTTAGATTTATTTGGTCCAACTCAAGTACGATCTATAATCATAACAAATATGTTTTCGTAATAATTGATGATTTTTCAAGATATACATGGAATTTATTTTTAAAACATAAAAGTGACACCTTTTGTAACAACCCGTAAATTCATAACTTAAAAATTGTTAATTTAATAAGATTTTGGTAATTAAATCTGGAATAAATAAAAATTTGAATTTGTTAATGAATTAATAACGGGAATGAAATGTAAGAATGTTATTGCAGGTTAATAAGTAACTAATTTGGCGCAAACCCAATTAATTGAACCCATTTGTAGGATTATAACTGATTGCAATTGATAAATTATGAAATAAGTTCAAAATACATTAATTGATGAAATAATACGTAATAAACAGTAATTTGATAAATTCAATGTTAGTATAAATTAAAAAAATAATGGGAAATAACATTAACTTTATTCATAATATGACAAATTGGTTGAATAAAAGGAATGGAAATCAAGATTTATTCATTCATTGGAATTTTAAATTATAATAATTGGATTAACTGCAATTAAATGAATTAAATAATTAAATATTACGTAAATGGAAATTAAGATGAAATGGGGAAATATTACTGTACTAAGATATAAACCAATCTTAGTTATATCCTTAATCGGATAGAAGACTTGAATAACAAGGTTTAAAAATTAATAAATGGATTTTGGACATTTTAATTTATAATTTTCTAAATTTAAGTAATTAAGGTTAACATTGAAATTGATGGATTAGTCAACTTTAAGTTGACATCTAAAATTGTTTAAGTTATTATAAATGATTAAGAAATCAAAAATGATAGAAAGGGTAAATAACTAAATTTAAACTGGAAAAGTGATTTAATTAATAAATAAATAAATAAATTTAATTATTGGAAAATAGCCATTTTGGCAACTGACTCGGATTTCGATGAAACCAGTTTCATTGGATCCGTAACGGTGAATTATTATAGGATTTCAAGTTTTGTAGCGATCGGGCTTGTCGTTTGATCGTACGGACTCGAAATGCCTTGAAATCAATTTAACTGAAATCAATTTGAAATAACTTGATTTTAGCATGACTTCTTCATACGATAGAATTTGGATCTGAAACCTGTTCCATTGATTTTAAAATATTTTAAAACATCTATTTTGATATATGGGTTGACCCAATTCCGTTCTAGAGTCGAAACGGGCTTTTCGGGCCATATATCGTTCAATTTTCCAAACCAAATCGAGCCCATCTGCTCTATTTTGATCTTCCTATATATACCTTGTTATAAACCCTAGCCTATTTTTTATTCCTCATTTCTATACGTATAATTCTATTTGATTCTCCTCTTTCAATGGCAGGCAGAACCCTAGATTCCAATTGCAATTTCCAATCGAATTCAAAGCCAAAAATTCAATCTCCTTAATACGTATCGAATTATATATCGATTTGAAGCACTCGACGAGCGCAAGTCAAATATATGATTCTTTTTTTGAATAGGGTTTCTATGTAGCCAGAATTGGGCCGTTTATTCTCGGTCGTCCGTTGCATCGTGATCAACTGCGACGGATCATCAAATCGATTGATGGGTTGTGTAGAGATCGCCAGGGGAGCGCATTAGTGGTGTTCGCTTGGACGTATGACGGTTGGATCGAGTGAGAGAATTCAATTAGGTTTTACCTAACCGGCGGCGGCTGGGCATTTTTTTCGTCGCCGATCGTTGAGGTGACGCGTTGGGTTGGATGGAGGGCCACTGCGAGGTCGCGGCAAGGAGTGGGGAGGGGCGCGATCATTCTCTGGTGGCGGCTGCCTCTAAGTTTTGGTGAATTAAAGGGGGGTTCGAACAGCTTCAGGGTGGGACGTGCGTGCTAGGGTTGTAGAAGGAGATGACGTGGCTGTAGTGAAGTGGTGAGTTGTTTTTTTTCTTCTTCTATTTAAAGGTTTATATTTCTAATCGTTCTAACATCATAACTTTCACGTACGAGGTTCGTTTCACGTGTGGTTTTCTCCGCTAGGTTCGTATTTAAATTCCATACATTATTGCATTGGTTTGGGCGAATTCTGGGACTATTCAAATTTTAGGTTTAAATTGGATTTAAATTCAATTTAAATTCAAAAGGTGAGTGTTTTAACCCACTCACAACTTCTAAAATTTCTTATGTGTGTTAAATTAATTTCTGATGTGATTAGAAATTTATTTATGGCTGTTTGGTATATTTTTATCATCATTCCAGTTAAGCTGAATTTATTGAATTAAATTGTTATTTAATTTATTATTGCATACAAATTGCCAGTTAAATTTTTATTTAATTTATTATTGCATACAAACTGCCAGTTAAATTGTTATTTAATTTATTATTGCATATAAACTGCTAGTAAATGCCTGCTATTTATTATCTGTTCTATATTGATGTTATTGTTTGGATTGGATGATGATTGGGATAAATGGTTGATGATTGATATTTGATGAATGGATGTTGTATTTTATATTGTTATAACCTGCAAGTTGTTCTGCATTTTTATTTCATTCGGGATTGCGGTTTGAAATGATATATAACTGTATTTTTATTTTAAATTACGGATTGAAATGATATGTAACATCCCACCCTTTTGGACGATTTAAATCGACAATAAACCACACATGTCAACTAAAATCATTCAAAAGGTAAGACTGTTAATGGGGTAAATAAGAAAATAATAGAAACGAAGGAAAGATAAAACATAGAATCTCACAGCGGAATGACAAAATATAAAAATCAAATAAACAGTTCATGAAGCTGTTTTACAAATAACATTTGATTACACCTTTACAATACAAATCAGAGTTATACATACAGTAGAAATAAATAAATAATGCAGTGGAACACATGATGTAGTGGAATAATTAATAATAAATAATAGACTCGTCTCCGTCTTCATCCTCCAAAATATAATGGTCTTCAATACACTAAAAAAAAGCTCAGACTGACCCGAGCGTAATAAAAAGACAAAACACTCGAGTCAGGACTAAAACATCTTATGTAAGTCAAATCAAAATAAGTAGAATAGAAATATTACTATAATGGATTCAGAGATGTATAACAGGAATTTCATCTCCTATCAAGTGTACAATGTGGATTTAATTATTTAAAAGATTTCAAACGATTCAAAAATACCGATCTTAATCATTTTAATTAAAATAGATCCGAATTTTAAATTTAAAACTTAAATCTTTCAAATAATTCAATTCTAATAAATGATCCAAATTAAAGAAATTATACGGTTATATGTCATTTCAACCAGTATCCAAATCAAATTTTCCAAATCAATGGAAATCGCTCGAGTTATCATTTCAATCCATAGTGGTAACAAAGATATATACATAAATAAACATCCAATCATCCAAAATGACAACCAATAACATCCATCACAATCCAACATCCAAATCAGCCAACAAATCACAACAATCAATTGATTATCATTATCAGGTATATAACTTGCAATTTATATTCATTATTAAATAAATGGCAAATTCGATTCAATATAAATTCAAATTTAACTTAAATGACAATCTAATAATACCAAAACCAATTAATAAATTTCTAATCACATTATAAATTTAATTTAACTAGCATAAGATAATCTAGTATTCATGAGTGGGTCAAAACACTCACCTTTGATATTTAGAACGCAAAAATCCAAACAAAGATGCCTTTTCCAATAGTCTCCAAATTCAGCCAAACCTATTTTATGTTATTAGGAATTCCAATACGAGTCCAAGGGAAGAAACTACGCATGTATCAAAGCTCGTATAAGGAAGATATTCAGGTTATAAGGATATAAAATAAAATAAAAATACATACATATTTAATTCTTAAAATAAGAAACTTTAATAACTCACGTTTTCAAATTTGATGTACCCAAAACAAAGGCAAGAAGTGGAAAGCCAAAACCATTAAGGCTAATTCTCATTGTTCAATTTTTTTGAAGGCTTCTTGCAAAAGAAGGCAACGCGATGAGGAAAGGTACGGATGTGGTTAAGGAAGAAATGGATGCTCACACTTTTTTATTATTTTCTTTTTCTAAACATAGCTTCAGTAAAATGAATTGGCAGCAATTAAGTAGAGGTATAAAGCTATGTTGACATTGAGACTTTGATGGAAACAAATAGAGGTCTGATGTTTGAAAAATAAGAAATTTCTAGGGGAAAGAATGAAATATGACATAAAACAAAAGAAGAAAGGGAAGTGACAAATGAAATATGTATGGAAGGGACAAATAAAACAAAACTGTATGATCTAAGTAGAAGCTTTGGGAAATAAATAAACAAAACGGAAGAATAAGAAAGGATATAAATTCATGTTTCAATTACATCAAAGAATTGCAATAAAACCAAATGTGGAAATGGTGGCAGGTGTATTGAATAATAAGGAAATGAAGGGACCACTTAGGATCTAGTTAATTGCATGATCCACTCAATTAAATATATTATCACTGAATATACCCTTTTTCACACTCGTTTACACATAATTAACATATAATAAATAAATTTGAATACAATAACTAGTGTAACGTTACAAAAAAATAAAAGATGATCTAGAACTCAAATTCAAGTTTTTTTTTTCTTTCAAAATAATGTTTTCTCATAGGGGAATTGCACAACCTAAAAAGTCAATTAAATTTAAACTTCAAGATTAGTGTTAAAATCACTTATATACAGCCTCAAATGTATACTTAATGACTGTAAAATATTGTTTTAAAATACATTTTTTTCTTCTTTATATAGAATTATTTTTACCTTAAAAATGAAAATGTTCGTTTTATTTTCATTAAAATGTTCTTTTTATTTTTTTACAATAATGTATGTTTCTTTCGTTAAATCCAAAAATTAATATTAATGTTTCTTTTTTAAAAAAATTGAAAGATCCCAAATCGACATAATTGTAATTAATTTCAAAATTACACTTATAACGGATTATAACAAACGTACATTTCTTTCATTAAACGCCATTAATTTCAAATAAATTCTCTTTCCCTTTTATTAGAAGATTCCAAGTCAAATTAACGGCAATAAATTCATTAATTAATTTAAATTCCAACATATACTTATTTTGTTTTTTTTAATCTTGTTATTCAATCAATTATCATATTATATATATACTTAACGTTGGTTTACCATTTCATTACCTCAATCTTCTATATTTATCACTTTAGTTCATATTAACTGTAGTAGGTAATTAGATTAACTGCAATTGATTTTCAATTTAATTTCAATGGATTAAATAAATAGGTGATGAATGACAAATGTTACCTTTTACTTACTTAATCGCATTTACAAGATTATTATTAACAACAAATGCTATGACTACTTACACAATCCTGATTATACTCAATTTTCCATTAATTTCATATAATTTCCCCTTTTATATAACATTTAATTCATTTCCTTATTTCAACTTATCATCAAATAACATTACAATTATTTTAATCACTAACATACAATTCCAACATTAAACCCAACATTCAATTGCCTTAATTCAATTAGTTACCCATTCAATATTAAAACGATAAATTAATGAGCAAATAGTTAATACAATCGTTTATAATAATAATTCATACCCCTTATCTTATTCTTTACAACCAAGGGTTATAATTTGCTTACCCAAAAAGGTTTTATATTCAATATTAACCTATTTCAGTTAACTACATACAAGTTCACCATCTACATCATTTAATTTATTTCATTATTTACAATCATAACCAAGTCAACCTACAATGTATTTCAATTAGTTTGAAATTACTTTAAATATTTATCAGTATCGTTCAGACAACACCACTGATTTCATATTCAATATTAGCCAATTCTAATTGATTACATATAATTTCAACGTTCAATGTATTTCCTTATTTTTAGTTATAACTAATTATAACCTTAAAGTCACTTCAATTAATTGGAAATTAGATTAAAATAGTTAGCAGTTACCTTATATTAACATTACTAACATTACATTCTAGTTATTCTTCTCCTTGTAACATCAATTTTTTTTTTGTTTTATTTCAATATAAAATTATAAAATATTATTTAATTAATATTTTAATAATCGAAAATTATGGGTCGTTACACTCTCCCCTACTCAAAACTTTTCGTCCTCGAAAAGGGGAAAGGAGGAAACTAGGAAAAGGAGAAAATAAGGAATTATTATATTTTATTCAAAGTATTCAATTTATAAACAATTAATTTTCATAACTAATTAATTTAAATAGAATATACAATTAATTACAAGTAATTCTTCATATTCAAGTCTACCAAAGTTTGAAAATATTTCACTTTTCACAAAATTTCTATGTCTAAAATTTACGAAAAATTTCGGCAGAGTCTCCTTTGTACGGAGAGGTCGCGGAGAAATAATAATATCTATAATCATCATATATATATCATATTAAAAAAATAAACATCCCAAACCATGGGAAACAATATAATATTGCTAGAAACCTGTAATCCAAAAATATACCTATTAGTCGGGAAAAGAACGCTTAATTTATGAAACCAAAAGCAGTAGCTATTATTTCCATAAACTTGTACTTCACTTGTAAAATCCAAAGAAGTTAATAATACGTGGAAAGAGATATATTTAAGTTGCTTCAATTAATAACAAACAAATCAACACAATATAATAATAGTCACATGCAAACAAACAACATGACCATCATATGTAACAAAGGAATCAATCATATGTCCATAGCAACCAAACTGATGATTTGTTCAGGTTCAGACATTTTTAGTCGTACAAGATGATGAATGGACTATTAAGTGTACCCTATGCTCAATAGCCTTAGATAAATACTTGATATATTGTCTATACATCCTTATAGAGTTAGAAGTATCCTTTCCTATCATCTCAAAAGCCAAAATAACCAATAATTTCAACACAATATTTAATTTTATTCAATTGGTTTCTTTTTTTTTACATCATTGCTATTCTTTTTTCTCTCATATAACGTCCTTTTCTTTTTCTTACATGTACATATATAAATTATTTCACAATATTAACTTACATACATAACATTTCTTGTTCATCAAAATTCTTATTTAGAAATAATTTCATCGAACGCTTCCATTACTTAAGTTTTACCTGTATAATATTCTATTACATATTCTATTAACATTTCAACTTATTAAACATTTTTGGTAAATATATGTGTTTTAAGAATGTAATTGAGTGTTATACAAGTTTATTTTATTCATGTTAGTTAACAAAATATTCAATGATTACATATTCTAAATTTTTATATCTTTTGATTTACAAGTTACAAATTTCTAATTTCTTATATATTTTATTCGTAAAATTCCATTCTTATTTATTTAATTAATTATTATTTATATAAAGGCCAATCACTTACATAATTTGTTTTCCATTAAAGATTTAAGCCATTGATGAATCATTTCACAAAATATTACTTAAGCTTCTACAACCTTACTTAATTTTATACCTTAATTTAGTTATAGAATAAAATTTTAAGTTGTTGGTGTTCGCCCTTGAAGAGAAAAGAAATACTTCAATATATCTAAAAATTCAATTAAAACATTTAACCTCATTCACTTAGTAAGAATATAAGATAAATTTAAAACATCTTTATAGCATTATGCAAGGACTTTCCCAAAGTTTAAACAATGTTAGAAATTTGTATCAAAAATTTATATTAAAACATTATGATAAGATTTTAAAAATAAAGTTCCTTAAATCTGATAATTTATTAGACTCAATATTCCAAAATAAGTATAAACTCTAGATTATTAAAGCGAAACTAATAGCATACTCAAATCTTGCACTAAATATCTAAATAAAAGTATAAATTTTCATAGATTCATGATTAATTTTACACACTTGGTTTAAAATGAATATTCAAATCATGGGAAAAACATTTATCATGGTTTAATACAAAATTCAAATAGTAACTAAACCTTTAAATTTACTACTAGTACTTCGAAATCAAGTAATTATTTAAAACCATACTTCCAAAATTGAGATTCTAATTTATTTTCCAAGTATATTTAAAACTTTGCAAATCATTTTTTCCATTTATATAATATATCTTCAAACTATACATCCAAAGAAACTTATAAAAAAATTTACAAAAAAAAAATTCATTTGAAAACTTCATTTGCAAATCAATCATCTTTAATGTTTTAATACTTTACAAAAAAAATTCTATAAATTTTCTTGCTTCATTCATTAATACCATTTCAGTAATTTTAAATAACATCTTTTTAAATATATGTAAATTATTTGAAAATAATTACTTACATCATTACTTATATTTAAAAAGAAGCTATTGAAAACCTTAAATCCATTATGTTTAAATTTTATTAGTTTTAAATCTCAAAATACTTTTAAACATCATTAATAAATCAATAATCATTAACTTTAAAATGTTTTATTTAATTAATAACTTCTGACAATATTTAGAACACTAATAATTTACTACTAAACCATGTTGTACATAAATAAACAATATTTAAACATTTAAAGTATTTAGAAAGGAAAATTGATCAAAATATCTTTTATATAATACTTTATCAAAATACTTTTGTAACTCGATGTTTTAACAGGTTATCCTTGTTCTTGCAGACTCTGGCCATGCGTTGATCAGACGCATGGCTAGAATTCTCCAAGTACTTAGCAAACCTGTTTCAACACCCAATGAAAATACTTAAAATCATTGAAAATAGATATGGAAAGTACGTTTCCCCATGGATTGCAGTTACGCAATGGTTATGCCGCTATCGCAGCGGAATCAATTGTAGCTGTAGGCATCTCACCCCTCGATTTACGCTATCCAATAATATCAAATGAATATAATTAGTGACCCACCAAAGGGATCCGATAATGACCCACCAAAGGGATCCGATAAATGACCCACCAAAGGGATCCAACAAATGACCCACCAGAGGGGTCCGATGGAAGGTACTTCCCATATCATTTATTTCAAAATATATCATACCATATATAGTCACCATTCAGAATCATAGCTTCAAATATCGCACTTATATAAATTCCATCATATATAAGATTTCATTTTCAGATAGAGTATTTTCCAAAATCAATAGTCTCAAATATATCAAATCATTCTTATATAAATTCCGTTATATATAAGATTTATCACTTCAGATCAAAAACCTTACAAAATCAACATTTTTAAAAATCACGTTGTACTTATATAAAGTCTGTCTTATGCAAGAATAAAAAAATTTGCAAATCAATTACGCTGCATGAAGATCCATATGGAATTGAACATTTTTGCTTTGTAAAAGGTTTTGAATTTAGAATAGTTCTTTTTTTTATATACAATCATTTTGTGAAATAGTTTGGTATATAAAATGGTTGTGGAAAATAGTTTGTAAAATAGTTTGTATAAGAAAAATTAAAGAAAATAGTTTGTATAAGGAAAATAAAAGAAAGTAGTTTGAAAAATGGTTTTAAATTAATAGTAGTTTTTCATAAAAGAAAATCCCAATTTAAATTACAAAGATATCCAACCCAACAACTTTCAATTTCAATGCCAAAGCATATCAATAATATTAGAACATAAGATGTACACATGTCATCATTTCGCAACATTACATTCGATCGTTCGCTCGATCACACAAGTTCGCTTTCGAACTAGTATTGTCCATTCAACTTCCCTAATGCGGACTTCGATATGGTTTCTTGACTAGAAACCATCATTCTCCTTGCATATCCATATACTATGATAGAGAACTCTAGAATCAAACCAAAAATCCATATCAATATTCACCATCAAGAATCGAATGAAAAATTCTAATGCGAAATGGTGTAATTCACCTCAAACTTACGTATAATTATGTGAATAAAATAATATACGCACAACTTACGTATTTAGTTCAATTTGATTCATCACAATTATACTTCAACTAAATTCATTATTAATCTCATTGATTAATGAAAGTATCATTTCATACTTTAATATTTGTTTCACATAATTTCTCCATTTAACATATAACATTAATTTATTCATTCTCATAATATTGCTTATATTTCTCTTCAATTTAAATTACATTCATTCCACATGTAATATTTCTCATTTAATATTACATTTATTACCAAATCATTTCATAAGGAATTTTCTTAAGTTTATAATCAAATTATAAAAACATAATTCCTTTTTATAAGACATTGTTCAGGTTTAAAGTTATCACAACTTTATTTATAACCATTTATTATAACATCCATTTATTTCATAACAATTTACAAGTCATGGTTTTATTTATAATCAATTCACTTTAAATTCATACTAATTCAGAAGGTTTTGATTATCCAAAATATCCAAATATTTTGTTTTTCAATAGTTGAACTACGGTCAAAAACAACAAAATTCACAACAACAATCCAATGCTTTTAAACTGATAAAACACAACTAATCAACAATAAATGATAATAACTAAATATTACCATTTCATAAATCAAACACATTACAAATAACTATATTAGTTATAAAAATTTAATCCGCTGCATATCATATAATATTAGGAAAAAAATTCATTTCAAAACTTATATAAAACACTTTTATAAAACTAACAAATACATGCTCTCATATATACACTTAGACAACTCATTCTAGGGTATTACTACCCTATCTCTAATGAGTTAACCCCAACAGGCTAAGGTATGTCTAAACCAAAGCTCTGATACCAACTGTAACATCCCACCCTTTTGGACGATTTAAATCGACAATAAACCACACATGTCAACTAAAATCATTCAAAAGGTAAGACTGTTAATGGGGTAAATAAGAAAATAATAGAAAAGAAGGAAAGATAAAACACAGAATCTCACAGCGGAATGACAAAATATAAAAATCAAATAAACAGTTCATGAAGCTGTTTTACAAATAACATTTGATTACACCTTTACAATACAAATCAGAGTTATACATACAGTAGAAATAAATAAATAATGCAGTGGAACACATGATGTAGTGGAATAATTAATAATAAATAATAGACTCGTCTCCGTCTTCATCCTCCAAAATATAATGGTCTTCAATACACTAAAAAAAAGCTCAGACTGACCCGAGCGTAATAAAAAGACAAAACACTCGAGTCAGGACTAAAACATCTTATGTAAGTCAAATCAAAATAAGTAGAATAGAAATATTACTATAATGGATTCAGAGATGTATAACAGGAATTTCATCTCCTATCAAGTGTACAATGTGGATTTAATTATTTAAAAGATTTCAAACGATTCAAAAATACCGATCTTAATCATTTTAATTAAAATAGATCCGAATTTTAAATTTAAAACTTAAATCTTTCAAATAATTCAATTCTAATAAATGATCCAAATTAAAGAAATTATACGGTTATATGTCATTTCAACCAGTATCCAAATCAAATTTTCCAAATCAATGGAAATCGCTCGAGTTATCATTTCAATCCATAGTGGTAACAAAGATATATACATAAATAAACATCCAATCATCCAAAATGACAACCAATAACATCCATCACAATCCAACATCCAAATCAGCCAACAAATCACAACAATCAATTGATTATCATTATCAGGTATATAACTTGCAATTTATATTCATTATTAAATAAATGGCAAATTCGATTCAATATAAATTCAAATTTAACTTAAATGACAATCTAATAATACCAAAAGCAATTAATAAATTTCTAATCACATTATAAATTTAATTTAACTAGCATAAGATAATCTAGTATTCGTGAGTGGGTCAAAACACTCACCTTTGATATTTAGAACGCAAAAATCCAAACAAAGATGCCTTTTCCAATAGTCTCCAAACTCAGCCAAACCTATTTTATGTTATTAGGAATTCCAATACGAGTCCAAGGGAAGAAACTACGCATGTATCAAAGCTCGTATGAGGAAGATATTCAGGTTATAAGGATATAAAATAAAATAAAAATACATACATATTTAATTCTTAAAATAAGAAACTTTAATAACTCACGTTTTCAAATTTGATGTACCCAAAACAAAGGCAAGAAGTGGAAAGCCAAAACCATTAAGGCTAATTCTCATTGTTCAATTTTTTTGAAGGCTTCTTGCAAAAGAAGGCAAGGCGATGAGGAAAGGTATGGATGTGGATAAGGAAGAAATGGATGCTCACACTTTTTTCTTCTTTTCTTTTTCTAAACATAGCTTCAGTAAAATGAATTGGCAGCAATTAAGTAGAGGTATAAAGCTATGTTGACATTGAAACTTTGAGGGAAACAAATAGAGGTCTGATGTTTGAAAAATAAGAAATTTCTAGGGGAAAGAATGATATATGATATAAAACAAAAGAAGAAAGGGAAGTGACAAATGAAATATGTATGGAAGGGATAAATAAAACAAAACTGTATGATCTAAGTAGATGCATTATTATTTATTATTCTTTGGTATGCGTAACTCTGATATGTGTTGTATAAGTATAATGAAATATTTTGTAAAACAGCTTCATGAACTGTTATTTGATTATTATATTTTGTCATTCTACTGTGAGATTCTGTTTTGTTTTATTTCTTTCTCTGCTTTTCTATATGGTTTAAGTTCTGACGTGTGTGGTTTATCGCCGATTTAAAGTGTACGAGAAGGCGGGATGTTACATCTGGTATCAGAGCTTTGGTTTAGCGATAAACCTTAGCTTTTTGGGGTCTGACTCTTTATTAATAGGGTAGTAATACCCTATGATGATTCGCTGAGCGTATATACATGTATGAGAGAGCGTTTTTGTTGGTGTTATAAAAAGTTTTATATTGTGTTAATTTATTCCATTTTGTATTTATAAATTCTGGTTGGTGCATAGGACGCTATGACATCAATAGGGATTTCTAAACACTTAATAGGACAAACCGACACAATATTTGTTTTGAGTATAGGTGTATAAAATAATTTTGCCTATTATATTTTCTATATATAAAATAAAGATTTTATAAATGATATATATTTGGTTGTAATATATTGGGTGTTAGGTAGTGAAATTTATAAATATTAGTTTAAGGTAGGATTTGAAAAGTAAATTAAATAAGAATAAATTGGATAAATAAATGTAAATTTGGTTGTAAGTATAAGTGCAAATAAGAGAAATAATCTTTGAATCAATGGATGGAAATGAAAATTTGCAAGAAATAAATGTAAATTAAAAGAATAAATCATTATATGAATGAAAAGGAAATCAAACAACAAATGTTATGAAATGAAATTGATAAAAATTAGCTTGACCTATTGTTTGGAATTGTTGCTCGTTTGGTTTATGGTTGTTTGGGCAAGGATACTATGAATAATCTATTTAGGTTCATCTAAGACTGTTGAGTGAATGGTGCACTTAGTAGTTTATTCTCCCATTCTGTACAATTTAAAGTTTTAAACCCGAACAACTATTTATTTGTTTGCAATGGATATATGGATGGTTGATTTTATTGGCTTCATGTGATGGTTGTATGCCTTGTTGCAAATGATTATTGTTGTGTTGATTTGTTTGTTTAGGGTTGAAGCAACTTTAAATATTCCATTTTATATAAGTATTAACTCTTTTAGATTATATAAGTGAAATGCAGGTTATGGAAGCAATTGCTACTGCTTTTGGTTTCAAAATTTAAGCGTTAATTGCCCGACAAATAGGTACGTTCTCGATTACGGTTTTCTAGCGTTATTATATTGTTTTTCCCGTGTTGGGATATATTATTTTGGAAAATATATGTTGTATATTATTATATTTGATATTATACTTTCTCCCGAGCCTCTTCGTACAAAGGAGACTTTGCCGAAATTTTCCGTAAATTTTGGACATAGAATTTTTTTGAAAAGGTTTTCCAAACTTTATTAATTTGAGTATAAAAAGATTTAATGGTTATAAATTGGTATATTTTATTCAAATTAATTAATTTTGTAAATTTACTTGTTTATAAAGTTAGTATTTTGGAATAAGATGTATTGTTTACTTAATTCTTTCTTTGCCCTTCTTTTTCCTTTTCAGGGACAAAAAGTTTTGAGTGGGGGAGAGTGTAACGACCCGCAAATTCGATAATTTAAAAATTGTTAATTTAATAAGATTTTGGTAATTAAATCTGGAATAAATAAAAATTTGAATTTGTTAATGAATTAATAACGGGAATGTAAGAATGTTAATGCAAGTTAATAAATAACTAATTTAGTGCAAAACCAATTAGTTGAACCCATTTGTACGATTATAACTGATTGTAATTGATAAATTAGGAAATAAGTTCAAAATACGTTAATTGATGAAATAATACATAATAAACGGTAATTTGATTAATTCAATGTTAGTATAAATCAAAGAAATAATGGGAAATAACATTGACTTTATTCATAATATGACAAATTTGTTGCATAAAAGGAATGGAAATCAAGATTTATTAATTCATTGGAATTTTAAATTATAATAATTGGATTAACTGCAATTAAATGAATTAAATAATTAAATATAATGTAAATGGAAATTAAGATGAAATGGGGAAATATTACTATACTAAGATGTAAACCAATCTTAGTTATATCCTTAATGGGATAAAAGACTTGAATAACAAGTTTAAAAATTAATAAATGGATTTTGGAAATTTTAATTTATAATTTTCTGAATTTAAGTAATTAAGGTGAAATTGATGGATGTGTCAATTTTAAGTTGACATCTAAAATTGTTTAAGTTATTATAAATCATTAAGAAATCAAAAATGATAGAAAGGGTGAATAATTAAATTTAAACGAGAAAAGTGATTTAATTAATTATTTATTTATTTAATTTAATAACCGGAAAATAGCCATTTTGGCCACTGACTTGGATTTCGACGAAACCAGTTTCATCGGATCCGTAACAGTGAATTATTGTAGGATTTCAAGTTTCGTAGCGATCGGACTTGTCGTTTGATCGTACGGACTCGAAACGCCTTGAAATCAATTTAATTGAAATCAATTGAAATAAATTTTAAATAACTTGATTTTAGCATAACTTCTTCATACGATGGAATTTGGACCTGAAACCTATTTCATTGATTTTAAAATATTTTAAAACATCTATTTTGATATATGGATTGACCCAATTCCGTTCTGGAATCGAAACGGTCTTTTTGGGCCATATATCGTTCAGTTTTCCAAACCAAATCGAGCCCATCCGTTCTATTTTGTTCTGCCTATATATACTTTGTTATAAACCCTAGCCTATTTCGTATTCCTCATTTTTGTACGTACAATTCTATTTGCTTCTCCTCTTTCGATGATAGACAGAACCCTAGATTCCAATTGCAATTTCCAATCAAATTCAAAGCCAAAAATTCAAACTCCTCAATACGTATCGAATTATATATCGATTTGAAGCTCTCGACGAGCGCAAGTCAAATATATGATTTTTTTTCGATCTAGGTTTCTGTGTAGCCGGAATTGGCTCATTTATTCTCGGTCGTCCGTTGCATCGTGATCAACTGCGACGGATCATCAAATCGATTGATGGTTTGTGTAGAGATCGCCGAGGGAAGCGCATCAGTCGTGTTTTCCTGGAGGTATGACGGTAGGATCGAGCGAGAAAATTCGATTAGGGTTTACCTAACCGGCGACGGTTGGGCTTTTTTTTCGTCGCCGATTGTTGAGGTGACGCGATGGGTTGGATGGAGGGCCACGGCGAGGTCGCGGCAAGGAATAGGGAGGGGCGCGATAACTCTTGGTGGCGGCGGCCTCTAAGTTTTGGCGAATTGAAGGGGGTTCGAACGGCTTCAGGGTGGGATGTGCGTGCTAGGGCTGTAGAAGGAGATGTCATAGCTGTAGTGTAGTGGTGAGTTGTTTTTTTCTTTTTCTATTTAAAGGTTTATGCTTTTAATTTTTCTAACATCATAACTTTTACGTACGAGGTCCGTTTAATGTGCGGTTTTCTCCGCTAGGTTCATATTAAAATTCTGGACATTAAGGCGCTGGTTTGGATGAATTCTGAGACTATTTAAGTTTTAGGTTTAAATTGGATTTAAATTCAATTTAAATTCAAAAGGTGAGTGTTTTAACCCACTCACGACTTCTAAAATTTCTTATGTGTGTTAAATTAATTTCTGATGTGATTAGAAATTTATTTATGGTTGTTTGGTATATTTTGTCATCATTCCAGTTAAATTGAATTAATTGAATAAACTGCCAGTTAAATTGTTATTTAATTTGTTATTGCGTACAAACTGCCAGTTAAATTGTTATTTAATTTATTATTGCATACAAACTGCCAGTTAAATTGTTACTTAATTTATTATCGCATATAAACTGCCAGTAAATTCCTGTTATTTATTATCTATTCTATGTTGATGTTATTGTTTGAATTGGATGATGATTGAGATAAATGGTTGATGATTGATATTGGATGAATGGATGTTGTATTTTATATTGTTATAAACTGTAAGCTGTTAGGCATTTTTATTTCATTCGGGATTGTGGTTTGAAATGATACATAACCATATTTTTATTTTAAATTACGGATTGAAATGATAAATATCTGTATCACTTGACCATGGGATAGAAAGTTATATACAGACACCGTGGTCTCGATATATAAATTATTTAGAATTGACTTCTATGGTTTTGGAAAGAAATACATATTTTTATGTAAATATTATTTTATATATAGTTAAATTCTTGAATTTAAGCTACGTATAAATTTGTTAAACGAAAAAATAATTAGTTTAATAATAATGTTTGATCTTTTATTAAAATATAATATAGGTAAGTATTTGAATTATATTTTATTATAGAGTGTACAATGGTTTAAATAAATTAAGGTTGGGAGAAAATTGGTGATTTATTTGAAAATTAAATTTATTTAAGAATTAAACTCAAAAAGGTTGATGTGAAATTTATTAAATTGGAAATTTTAAAAGGTATAATTATTACAACTTAATTTTGGGGTCAAGGTGAATTAAATGATTATTTTAAGTATAAATGAATTGAAGGAAATATTTAGTTAATTGTAATTTGAGTTTTATTTAAATGATAAGGGATTTATTATGTAAAATATTTCAAAACTAAATAAAAGAAAATTTAATTGTTGGATCGAAATTATCAAATTTAGTTTTTAAAGTTTGGAATATTTAAAGCCTTGAAATATATCGAAATCGAAATGTTTATCGAAATTTAAATGTTTCGAAGTTATGAATTTCAAAGTATTTTGTTTAAAAATGTTATAATTCCAAGTGTTTAGTTTCGAAGTGTTATAACATAGAAAGTGCTATGATTTTAGGAAGGGATATATTTGAAATAAAAATGATATTATATTGATTTGGGTTGTAAAACAGAAATGATATCGTATTTATATGGGTTTGAAATGGATACTATATTCTGGTTTTAAAAGTATAAACTATTTTGTAAAGACCGCGATGTTATAATAACGTTTGGTTGTTAAAGAGACCGGGATCGGAAGTTGTCATACTCTCTGCCAACTCCGAAAACCACTTTAACAACCATGTACGTGGTGGAGATTCCAGAATGAAGTAGGATGGCGGCGGCGTTTCCTTTGAGATATAAACATGGACCCGACTCCCGTGAGTTGGCATACGGTGGCTAAAACAGGAGCGATCAACGTGCTAAGAAGGTAGCATCTTTTATCGGACACACTCCTTCGATACCATTCTTGTAGCGACCTTGACTTGGCCTTCGAAAATCGGCACCGAATACGACACTCGTATTCAAATGCCGCAGATCCAAACGTCGAATCTAGTTCACCAGAGCTTATAACACATTAAGTATAACACAGCAGAAGAAAAAGAATATATCAGTATACAACATTTGATACAATTTCTGATACAATATGATACTACAGATGATACAATGAATATCCATATACATCAAAGATATGATACAAGACAATAGCAGCAAAAAGAAAAGATAACATCAGCAGCGGAACAATATCCCAATAGGGAAAGTAGTCTTCAAAAGAGAACTCCAGTATCAGTAATCTCCATCTCCAAGGCACCAATCCAGAAATAGCTTGAACTCCCAATAACGATGTTTCACAAAGATAAGCAAGTGCAGTCCCGATCCAAAGACTGAACTAGCTCCAAATAATCTACTAAACCTGACTATCTGAAAAACCCAACTCTAGACTGCCCGTGTGAAAATTGTGGGCACCCAGAGTTTAGGAAGGGAACAATAAACTACAGGTCAGTCATGGGATTGGTATGAGAAAACAAAACAGTTTATCCTTTAAAACAAACGACAAAAGGATTTAAAATAAATCCGAAATGCTTTTTGGAAAATGAAACTACCATAGGCCTCCCGGCACACACACAATGCAATCGTACACTTGGGGGAGATTTTCCTTATGATAGTAAAATATGCTTAATCCGAGAAAGTTCTTTGATATTATTACTAATGCATAGTGGAAAACCTTTCGAAAGTATAATATTAATCCTAGCCAGCATAGGTACCATGATACTATGCCTAATATAGCTGCCATGTTAAATGGCAGGTTCTACAACTAAAATCGTACATGGCGCGTATTGTTTTGTTTGGATTTCCAACAAATGGTCAGGCTAAGGAACTTCCTACTGTCCATGGGTACGCCTCTGGCGGGACGTCCCGAGAGCTTAACCAGCTCTCTGCCAACACAAGGCCGGGTTACCTCTGTAACTAGTTAACTACTACACGAGCATGCCATCCCTGGTCCTTTGGGACCTTTATCCGAGGCGCCTCTCAACCACAAAGCAATCACAAAGGAATAGATTTACAGTGTCCACATGAGTAAGTATCTGGGCTCCATACCATGATCCCACCCTTTTCTAGAAGCGAATGACACACCCTAAAGGGCGCAACCCTCATAACCTTGCCGCATCTTTCCTGTTTCGACCATTTCCAGAGTGTGAGGTCCCGATGAAGGCTCGTCCACAAAGCTACGCTTTATACAAAAGTCATGCTTTGATCAACAAATGATACACAGCAACACTCAGCATGCCACACTACCAAATTAGGAGTATATCACTAATAACTATCAACTACATAACCTCTGAGCCCATACGTCTCAGAGAAGGGTGTTAAGCTAAGAGAATAAATTTTCCGCCACCAAGCAGAAATGTATTTGATAGAGATCAGTTTAATATCTCAAAGTGTAATGTCGGACATACAACCATACAAGTCTGCTCCGGGTTCGAACAGAACCGAAGGCACTTCCGAAGAAGACCTTGCAAATCCGGGTATCCACAATCCCGATCGAACTTCCCATCACTTAGGGAATCACTATACCGTAGCTACTCGGTGCAGAGACAATCGATAGGTTATCCTATTATTCTCGTAAATACCCGGTCTTCAACACCGGTCTTCAAATGCAATACATAACGTCGTATCACTATTCGGAATGGGTTATATGACACAAGGTCATCTCTCGGCTAGACCGAATAGTGAGCGCAATATTTTAGAAACATATGGATATGGGATTTCAGTTAAGTCACAACTTTTAAAATCCAAAACTTTTATTTTAAACGATTAAACAAATTACCATTTCAAATCTTTTAATAAAAAGATTCGTTTCACAAAGTTCACCTAGTTTCACAAAGATCAATTCATATATTTCAAAACAATTTCCATTTCAATTGGATTAACTCATTAAATCTTTAAATAAAAGATTTAACTTATAGCTTTCAAACTGTTTCCAAAGATTTATTTATAACTTGGGAGACCATTTCCATTTTAGACTTAAAATCCTTTTAACACAAATTGGAAGTTCATTCTTTATGTGAAAGCTTTTATTATTTGAAAACAAATAGTTTTCGTTTCGGAAAAATCCGATTTCATTTATACAAGTTAAAATCTTTAGGTTAAAATCAAATTCCCAAAACAACACTTTTAAAATGGTTTAAATACATATAAACACGTTTATAACTTTGTATAACATTTTCAAACCATAATTTCCAAACATGGAGTTCAATTTCAAATCTTGAATTTTAAAACTCAAATTAAATTTCAAAACTAAATCAAGTTATTCAAAAATAACTTTTATATTTGAAATTCCTTTTCAAAAGCTTTTTATTTTAAACCCAATCCATTTCCAAAACCAGTTGGATTCAAAAATTCGATGTAAAACTGTTTCAAAAATCTGTGACTTAACCCGTTTCCACGTGCAATCCATATTTGTGTGTGTACAAGTGTGGTCCAGGGGTTTTACACAATGGAAGTGCAACATCATTAATCAGCACAGATTCAAATATGGCAATATATTTGATAAGCGGCATGAACTATAACACTTATCTTTCATTCACAGATCACAGATATATGTCACAGATAATAAATTACATTAAACAATCTCAAATCAAAACAGAGCATCACAATCAGGGATATCAAACAATTCAAAGCATCCAATTCAATCCAAACATTCATAAGTATGATCAGTTAATTGTCTGATTAATTCAAATCAGATTAATTACTTATGAATTACTAATCCTGGTTAATTACAAATCATTTTGATTAATTATTCTTTAATCATTTATAAATTAACCCTTAATAATTAATTAATTAATTAACCTTTTATTATGATTCATCAACTTTTAATTATTAAATAATTAACCTTTAATCATTTAATTCACCATTTACTTAATCATCTTTAATTAATTAATTAACCCTTAATTAATTGTCCTTTATTAATTTCACTAAGTAATTAGCTTTTATTTGATTGCACAAGTAATTATCTTTTATTTAATTATACAAGCTAATTATCTTTTATTATACAAGGTAATTATCTTTAATTTCCTTTCACAAATAAATTTATCTTTTAATTAATTACCCTTTATTAATCTTAAGTTACTTGCATTAAGTAATTAACCTTAATTGTTAATTAATTAAAATTTTCTATTAATTAATTATTCCTCAATTAATTAATAATTAATTACAAATTATTATCCTTCCATTACAATTTAATTAACTTTTAAGTTATTACTTAATTAACCTTTAATTAATCACATCAATTTATCAACCACTGATTAATTATATTTAGTAGATAACATCATCTTTTAGATTTCAATAAGAAATTACTCAAGATCTTATTTAAATTTTTAAAAGATAAAATACTTATCTTTATTTATTACAAATCATCATTTAAATCTTATTTTAAATATCCTTTGAGACAAATTATTGTTATAATCTAATTTAACTTAAAATCTTTAAGGAAAACTAAACATTAAATCTTTTTAATTAATGAAAGATTAATACACTCCCATAATTACCTTTTCATCATAATATTATATTTTCTTGAAAACACTTATTAGTTTACTCAATAAATTAACAAATATGTGATTATAAAATACCAAAACAATCTTGAAAATATTCTCAACTTTCAATTTAAATCTTTAAAATCTTGAAAACCTGAGTTATAAAGTTTCTTTGAAGCCCAAACTAAAAAATACAAGCCTGAACCCAAATTTAATTATCACAAGGAAAACAGGCCGAAGCTCAAACTGAAGGAAAACAAAACCCATCGCCCAGCGAAATGACTCGGTAGAAAACTCAAGCCTGGTCTAAATATTCCCGAGCACGTCTTCGAGACCTTTTGCAACATTCAACTGCTTCGAGTCAAACATTATACTCTTCGAGTTCGACTCCGAGTATTCACCTTCGTCTTCCCCCAAACAACTCAAACATCCAAATATGCACGCCTACGTGTGCACGATGCACGATGTTCTGGCCATCTTCGACCTATGCTGAAGCCACCTACAAGTCGATAATCATCACGCCATCTCCCCAAAGCCCGCAGTTCCAATGAACTCATCAGAAAATCAAATTGAGCATCTCAACCAAAAAGAATGGAACCAATCCAATCGGAAAAACCCATCAGCCATCACCTTGGACCACCGGCCCCCTTGCCGACCTCACCAGAGCTCTGCCACAACGTGCCCCATCGAATCCCCTCAGTCCGGACTAGACCGATTTTACGATGGCGACAAATTTTCGCTTCCACCCCATCAAACCAAACTAGGTACAACACCCTAAATCATCGCCACCTAATCACCACAATCATCGGAAAATTAAAAAATCATTTTTCCATGAACCCCCATTCCCTTGGCTACCTTCAGCCATGACGACGGCCTACTTTACTCCGCCGACGACCGTTAACTGCCAAAAATCGCAATTTCGTTCATCACACAAATTCACGATGTTTATTCACTTAAAAATCGTGAAATTCCTTTTAAAAATCATCATATTACAAGATAAATCTGATCCAATGTTCAAAACTTCAAATTAAAATATTTGGATTTTCTGTTTTGAGTATTTTCTCTATAAATCCAACATTTTAAAATTATTTATCATATATTTTTACTCTATATAATTTTTTAAAATAACTTTATAATGTTATAAACACTTTTCTTTCATGAATCATAACCTGAAATTAATTGTATGAGAAGGTATTGAATTTTTATTAAGTAGGTTGAGCCTGTGATAACAACAGAGCCCTATTTTCCAATACACACATATATTCACTCAAACATTTGCAGGCATGCAAACAAATCCACTTCACCATTCAAACACATTTCATATCACACTTCAAAGATCATTAAGATATTTAAGTTTAAGGTCTGATAAAGAGGAGTTTGCTCACCTTTTTTTGCCTAAAGACAGAGAGCTCCTGACAGGTTTCAAAATGAGGATGAAGCATGTACATTTTTTTCTTTAATTTTTTTTTCTTTTGAAGCTTAGATCTGCAAGTTGTAAACAAAAAAGCTTTGCTTATTCCTTTTGTATTTATTTATTCAGTTCACCACTAACAAATAATAAAATTCGATTTACTTACAGTTGAATTAGATGTAACAGAGAATATAGTATGCAGTTGCAAATCAGAAATTGATTTTTTTATCTTTGAACTTGATTTGTTTCATGCAACTATCTAATATAATTGTTTAAATATTTGCTTTATCACCGATTACAACTTCAAATTCAAATTTTAAAAAGAAATTTACTGGCCTTTGATTGCTTTAGAGGATCCAGCTCTGCCTTTCTAAGCCAAAACTGAAGCACTGTGTTCATACTGATTCTGCAGTATGAACTTGCCTTTTAAAACTTGATTTTAAAATTACAAATTCACCAAGCTATAAAATTTAAAGGTCACCTGTGAGATGGAGTAAAAATCTACTGCTTGATGTTCAAGAAGATTTTCAGATTTTCCTTTACTTTGAATTGAAGATAAATGCTTTCAGCCCTTTTCTGTTTTTTTCTATTTTTTTCTTTGGTGTTGACATTAGAAATGCCCAAATCTTTTCACTGGTTTTTTTAAGATTTGCTGAGAGGTTATATGATTTGAATATGGGGATATGAAAAGTTTTTTGTGTAATTTTTTAAATCTCATTATTTTATTTAACCAATTAGATTGAATGCCATATGTAAAAAGTAATCATGAGATTCCAATGTATGTTAATTTATTTACTCCATCTCTTTGATTTATATTTAACATTTATTTTTTTTATTTTAAACCCTATTAAATTGAGTACTTATGTCTACATACACATTTATGTTTATATCCTTATATGTTCAATGTATATACAAATCATATTTTATAGAAAGATAAGTTTTTTAAACCTTTTATTAAATTTAAGCAAATTGTACTTAGTTCAAATATAATTTCAAAAGAAAGAACATTATTCCTTTATTAATATTTTATTCAAATCTTATTAATTTTTAAGAGATATGTGTATTTTAAACTTTTACTTCTTATTTTAAATTTGCATTCATACATTATATTTTATACTCTTATAAATTTTTAAATAATCTTAAGAAATAAAATTTGAAATCAAATTATATACTTATACAAAGTTTAACTTTCAAATAATTATATATAAGAATTTAACTTAGACTAACCTTTTAAAAATTAATTTCAAATTATAGCTTCCAAGTATAGATATACATATATATTAAATTTAAAAGAACAAACTTTTTATAATATTTTCAAATATATATATTTTAAATTTTAAACTCACAATTCAATTTAAAAATCCATATATATATAAATAATCAACACATATTGTTTATTAAATTTGAATTTTTTTAAATTTAATTCTCAATTAAATCCATAATTTAATATTAATTACCAAATATTTCAAATTTAAATTCCAAAGATTAGATTAATTATCAATTTAAATTCACAAATTTATATCAATTACTAAATTTAATTTTACTCAAAAATCCGGATCGTTACAATTCTATTACTTTGTGGTTGATTGGATTCCTCTTGATTTTGGGGGTGTGGCTCGAGATGGGCGGTAGTAGCTGCTACGCGTTACTACCGGTCCGGAAGCGTAATTGGTATATCTACCCTGGCATTGCCTAGTTGTGCCGTGTCACCCACCCTAGCGCGCCTTGTACGAGTTTGGTTTTCTTCCGTAGCCCGTGTGGTATCCTCTGGTGGCTTCCCGATCAAGAGAGACTATGATACTGGATGGACTACTGGGACTATTATGTCTTCAGGGGAATATTGGGTCACTCCTTAACGCTATTTAAAAGTAGGTTTATTTTACTATAGACATTATAACAATAGCGAAATATTACTACATAGTAAATAGTTTAATGGATCCTTAGGAGATGTGAATCCCGAGCATCTTTTAAGTTACTACACTCACATTTGACACTGGATAGAAGATGTCAAATCCCGTAAACATCTCTGATGTCATTCCACTCATATTTATTTCAGTTGATTTAACTTACATAAGATCTTTTAGTTCTGACTCGAGTGTTTTGCCATATCAATTCGCTCGGGTCAGTCTGAGCATTACAGGATATGAAGACTTTATTTCTGGAGGACGATGACGAAGATTTTATTAGTACTATTTATTAATTATTCCCCAACATTCACATTGTTCCGCTGCATTATTATTTATTATTCTCTGGTATGTGTAACTCTGATATGTGTTGTATAGGTATATTCAAATGTTTTGTAAAACAGCTTCATGAACTGTTATTTGATTATTATATTTTTTCATTGCACTATGAGATTCCGTTTTGTTTTATTTCTTTCCCTGCTTTTCTTATTTACCCCAATAACAATCCGCCCTTCTGTATGGTTTAAGTTCTGAAGTGTGTGGTTTATCGTCGATTTAAAGCATACGAAAAGGCGGGATGTTACACCTTTGGTATGTTTAAATTTTTTGCAAAAAGAATTAAAACTCAAATGGATTTGAAAATTAAGAATATTCGAAGTGATCATGGTGGAGAATCAAAAATGATCTTTTTACTAATTTTTATGATAAAAAGGGCATAAGTCATAATTTTTCTTTTCCCCACGCACCTCAACAAAACGGTGTAGTAGAAAGAAAAAATCATATGTTACAAGAATGTGCACAAACACTATTAAATAGTAGTGGTTTACCAAAACATTTTTGGGCTGAAGCTATTACTATGGCTTGTTATGTTTTGAATCGAGTAACCATACGATCGATGACTAAACATACTTGTTTCGAAATATTTTTTGAAAGAAAACTTAAAATATCATACTTCAAAACTTTCGGATCAAAATATTTTATATTAAATGCAAAGATAATTTAGGAAAATTCGACCCAAAGACCGATGAAGGTATCTTTGTTGGATATTCGGATTGTAGCAAGGCATATAGAATTCTTAATAAACGAACTAACACATTTAAAGAAAGTTTACATGTTTCATATCATGAAAATTTTCTTAACCATCATACTAATGATGATAAAGAAATTATTCCAATGACAAATACAACAAACTCATCTAATAATGAGACAAATGCACAAAATAATACTTTAGTGTCATCCCCTAGAACTCTAAAAGATCATCCAAAAGATAATATCATTAGGGATCTTAACTTTATAGTAACTAGAAATCAACTTAACCAAATAAGTCCTATAGCATTTGTGTCAAATTTTGAACCAAAAAATTATAAAGAAGCTTCAAATGATAATTTTTGGATAATATCCACGCAAGAAGAATTAAATCAATTTGAATGTAATAATGTTTGGGAATTAGTAGGAAGACCAGAAAATCAATCAATTATTGGAATTAAATGGGTATTTAAAAATAAAGCAGATGAAAATGGAAATATAATTAGGAATAAAGCACGTTTAGTCGCTCGGGGTTATAATCAAGAAGAAGGTATCGACTACGATGAAACTTTTGCTCCAGTAGTAAGACTCGAGGCCATTAGTACATTACTTGCTTTTGCAAGACATCACAATTTTAAATTATTTCAAATGGATGTCAAAAGTGCCTTTTTAAATGGTTTTATTAAAGAAATATATGTGTTAAAGAATCTCCATTATTTGTTCACGAAAAATATCTCGATCATGTTTTTTAATTACAAAAAGCCTTGTATGGTTTAAAGCAAGCCCCCTCTTGCCTAGTACGAACGACTTAATCATTTAATTGCATCAGGTTTATAAATAGTAAAATAGATATGACTTTATTTATTAAACAAAAAAATAATGGCATCTTAGTTGTACAAATTTATGTAGATTATATTATTTTTGGTTCAACTAACGAAAATCTTTTGACTCAATTTTCAGATATTATGAAAAATGAATTTGAAATGTCTTACATGGGTGAATTAAATTTCATTTTAGGTTTACATATTAAACAACTTGAAATCGTATTTTTATTCATTAAGAAAAATATTGTAATGATCTACTATGTCATTTTGAAATGGATCAAACTTCAAGCAAACCAACACCAATGAGCACTAGTGTTCACTTGGAAAAAGATGATAACGGAAAAGATTTTGATGAAAAATTATATCGTAGTATGATTGGCTCCTTACTTTATTTGACGGCTAGTCGACTCGGCATTATGATGAGCGTATGTCTTTATGCCCGATTTCAAGCAAAACCAAAAGAGTCTCACCAAAGTGCTGTTAAACGTATCTTACATTATTTATCTCGTACTAGAGATCACGGTTTGTTTTATCCTAAGGGATCATCGTTCTAACTAGTTTCATATAGTGATGTGGATTTTGGTGGATGTAAAACAGATCGTAAGAGTACTAGCGGAACGTGTCACTTTATCTGACAATTATTAGTTTCATGGTTTAGATAAAAGAAAAATTGTGTCTCCTTATCCACTTGTGAAGCCGAATATATTTCAGCGGGTTTAGTATGTGCACAAGTGATATACATGCAACAAAACCTTAAGGATTTTGGCAAAGTCATCGATAAATCATATATTCCGATAATAAAAGTGCAATAAATTTATCAGAAAACCCTGTAAATCACTCACGTACTAAACATAGATATACGACATCATTTTTTACGCGACAATGTAGATAAAGGAATTATTACGTTAAAATATGTAAATATGGAGAATCAAATAGCAGATATTTTCACAAAACCGCTAAATGAACAAACGTTTGTTAAACTGCGACGCGATTTATGAATATGTTCTCTTAATGATCTTCTCAGCTAATACTACATTTCATTCATTCTATTTTTAGCTAAAAAAATTATTCACAAATCAAAATTTTAAATACTAACCAACAATTTTTTAGAAGTTTGTTTTCTGAAATTACCTATGTAGAACCTTTTAAATCATGTACAAATAGCCTTTCTTTTTACAAAAACAAAGTAAAAAATATATATATATTTCATATTCCTTTTTACAAAAGAAAACAAAATCATGCCTTCCGACAACTCTCATCTCTCCTTCTCAACAACAATATCGGATAATTCAGCAGATACCAATCATCGACTTCCTACTCCCACACCAAGTCAAGAGCCAACCTATAAGTGGTCCTCCTATCACATGGGATTCCCTACCATTAAAAAAGGGTCCAAACGATCTCTATTTGTCTCTCCTAACAACAAGGAGAAAATTGATGAGATACATCATTACAAAAAGCAACAAATAGATTTACAATGAGAACTATACTTTGAACAAATGTCATTGCACGGCGACTAAGTTTTCTGGAGCAAGTGGCGTTCAAATTTTGCAATTCACAAAAGAAGGATGTACATGAATCACTTCTGATTCCTTGCTATTCTCTGGATCCTTCTGCATCTTATCGTACACCTTCGGATCCTCAACCTAGGAAATTTTCTGGTTCCCCAAAAACTAACGAACGTGGAAATATTTGGTCTCCACTCAAGCCATGGAAGGATAGCACCTTTGAAGATAGCAATGCTCCATATTCATCTCACTAAATTTGTTTATTGTTTTTTCATATACGTATATTTGTATTTGCTTTTCAAAAATAATAATATAATTTTCCACTAAAATCAATCTCTCAAAAAATAAGCAACACCCTTCAAAATAAGGCTATTTGAAGACAAACTGGATATTTCAGACGTCTTAACAATGTCATTAGACGTCTGACACCATTGCATCACACAATTTTTCAATATTACGCATATATCAGACGTTTGATATAACCAGCCAAACGTTTGAAGATAATTTATGCCTCATAAAAAACATAACAGCCTATTTCAAACGTCTAAAAATTGTTCCCAGATGTATGAACAAAGTATCAGCTTTCTTAACATAATAACAAGGCCAATTTCAAACATCTGATTCTACATCCAGATGTCTAACAAAACTCTTTGCCTTACAAAATTTACAACTCTATCTATTCCAGACGTCTACCACCAACAACCAGACGTCTGAACATATTTAATGTCTTCATATTAGGTTAAATCAGACGTTTGATTCACCTTCCAGACGTCTGAAATTCAATCGACGCTCTTAAGTAACCTTATAACGACTATTTTTTCCAACCATTCTCACTTTCATATCATCTCGTTTCTATTTCAAAATCAATACCCTAATTCTCCAAGTCGCACCAAACTCAGCAAACTCATCACTAACCACCAAAACTATCACCAGAAGAGGAGAGAACAAAAACACAAACAAACTCCTCCCCCTCCAGAACCTTTTGACTATCCAAGAACCTTTTGACTATCCAGGCCAAGATGACATTTTGGAGATTTACACTAAGACCAATCCAAATGAAAGTATTCAAGACTTAACTCTCCACAATCAACATATCTTATCAAGAAATCAAAAATTACTGGCTATGTATTGATAGCTTTGAAACAATGTTTGCTTCTTGCCTAGCCACAGTTGAAACATCGCTTTCAACAACTTTATCCATTCTAAAAGAGGTTCTTCAACGAGAGTGTAGCCCTACACCTCCTTCGGAAGATTGGCCAACTCCAGTACCTTCTCCTCCTCTCTCGAAACAATCTAAAAAATTTCAAGAGGACAAAGAACCTCTCGAACGTACTCCAACATCTCCTAAAAAAAAAAGCAAATTCTTCAAAGAATTAAGATAAGGAGATGATCAAGCTAAAGACTCCACAAAAGATCCTTGGATTTTTTTAGGATTCCATCTTTTGTATTATAATCATCAATCTATGCATGTAATCAATCAATATGTTTAATGAAAAGTTCTTTTTAGTTTGTTATTTCTGTGTATATTCATATAACCTTCCGAAGATTAGTAAATATTAAATGGTATGAACATGATATCTAAGTTAAAAATTATTAATGCGTTTTGATAACTCCAAAGGGGGAGAAATAATGGGAAGCACATAATCTGGGGGAGATTTATAAAATTATATTTAAGTACATTGTACAGTTGTCATCATCAAAAAGGGGGAGAATGTTAGGAAATCCAATATACGATTTCGATGACAACAACTATACAATGGAAATCAAATATACAAACATATTTATATATGCAGGTACTTGCTAGACCAACATCACTAGAAAGGCAAGAACAATGCTCAAAGAACGCTACAAGAGACTACAAATCGATAGGTACAAAGAAGCAAAAGAAAAGATGCACAAAACAGAACATGCACCAGTATCAGATGTCAGGGTGCACAAGCCAGATGTCCGGAAAAGTCCTTTGGAACAACAAACAGACTAAACCAGACGTCTGGTAATAGCACTCATATGTTTGAAAATCTACTATGTATAAAAATATATAGTATAAGACGTCTGAAACAAATACCAGACGTATGAATTCAAACTCGGACTTCAGAGAAGAACTGCAACTGCCACATGCGAATGGACATCTCCGCTTCTCTTCTTCACAACTCTTGACTATCAACTGGAGCAACTTTAGAGTGTTTGTTAATGGATGCAACTACTCAAGATACCTCTCTACAACTATATATAGCATCAAGAATCAAGAGGACAAACTCACCTTACTTACTTATGCTTTCTAATTCTATACTCTATCATATATTCTTGATCTCGGCACTATAGCAATCTTCACTTGTATTTACTCTTCCATGTACTCAGTTCTTCATAGATAATATTCTTTAGATATATATTGGAAGCGATTGTACTAATTAGTCAACATCCGTGTTATACTAGAACATACATTTGACAAAAACAACTTGTAACCAAGCCTATTCCTCCGGGCGAAGCAATGGTTTTTGATAGTCGAATTCTGAAGGGGAGCTTCGGGACTAGATGTAGGACGGGAGGTCCGAACCAATATAAAATCATGGTGTGCTTATTCTATATTTACTTAGATTAATATTATTTTAGTTACATCATATATTTTATCACATATACTTGCATATACACTACACAATCCACCCTGTAGACTTTCATACCTTTCACATATCACATTATCATCATCATCTTTGATTGTCATATTGTCATTCCCATTGACTATTAATTGCCTTTCATAAAAATACAACATTGAGCTCCTATGTCTTAAGGAGGGTGTTAAGCTCAGATAAGTTGTCTTCTCCGCCACCACATATATAGGTTTGTAAAAACCAGTGTACGTAATCTTAGAAATGCAATGTCAGACACTCATCCACACAAGTTGTCTAAGAATAGGATAAACCAAAGGAACTCTCCTACCACATTCTGTAGGATTAGTAGCGACAGCCCTTGCAATGGATATTTCGTAACGGAGAGACTACTGCTACCATAGTCATATTGGGATTTTAACCCTAAATGATTAACAAGCAGTCCTTCACTATGAAAATCCTAGATATCACTATCATCGATCAACCTACACAATCGTCGCATATATGTTAGTCCGAAGTGGTTTTCTGATAAATTTGGTCCTGGTCTCTTCGCACCAACAATGCAAAAGCGTTTCTCAATTTCAGACAGAAACCAAGTCTTGTAGACTTATCACATCTCCAACTTTCAACTTGCTATCTTTCGGCCAAGAAGGAAGCTCGATAGATTGGAATAATCACTCCGCAATACATGAATCAACATTCTTAACACAAACGATAATCAAGCCTACACAGTAAGTTACGTACTAAGTGTACGACTAATTTGTTTCTACATCAAGTTGAGAAATTAAAATTTCCAAATTAGAATTTAGCACTTAAATAGTCACTAGGCATTATTTATTAATCTTTCATTAATTAAATCGCTAAAAAGATATATTTCCAAAACTATTTCAATATTTGGAAAAAAAATTCCATATACTTATTTTAATAATAAGTGAATTCACAATTCATTTTATTTTCAAACCATTTAAACTCCATTTTATAATATCACTTTCTAAAAAAAATTCTTAAAGAATTACTCTCTTTAAAAAAGTGAATATATTTCCTTTTATAAAAATCCATATTTAGCTTATCAAATTGAACTGATTTCACATTTATAAAATAGTGTTTATAATTAACATTTCTATTTTATAAAAACTTCATTTATAAAATTCATTTATTAACCAATTTCCTATTTATCTCATTTATATATCAAAATCCCATTATAAGTTTATTTACTTATAAATCTCTTATCTTACAAATTCATTCTTTCTATAACTTCATTCTTTATAAATCTTGTTTACTTATAAGATTTCATTTATAACTACATTTTAACACTTATAAAACTCGTTCATAATTCCATTAATTTTATTTATAAAATATCAATTTTATAAATCTTATACATAAACCATTTACAATAAGTTCAAAATTCTCAATTTAACTTATTTCACAAAATAGTTAACTTCATATTTCAAAATCATATTTAAGTATATTTCACAAAACCATAATTTTATAACATAAAAATTATAACTTTTTATTCATTTAAAATAAATCCATTTCTTTAACAATTCAAAAATTATTAATATATATATATATATATATATATATATATATATATATATTCTCAAAATCACTGTGAAATCCTTTTATAGTCAAAATCATCATTTTAGTATTTTAAAATTCCAAAAAATATCCTAATGCTGCAAAAGTATTAAATAAGGGGATTTGCATCAATAACAGCGATCATGGCATCCATCACATCAAATATCACATAATACAACATATATAACAATACGTATAAATATATATCAACCATAGTGGGGAATCCTATTGGATCCCTCCAACATGTTACCTACAACAAATATACATATGATAAAATATGTACAATGTCTGCTTTGAGGCAGATGCCCATATAAAGAGTCGTCCGCTCATACATGGGAACGTATAGAGTCTCATTTGCTCCAATCGTTAGGAATATATCCAACTACTAACTACTATAGCTTAACATCGTAACATCCAATACATGTATAACATCTAACAATCATCAAAATAGCATAATACAAATATTCCCACTTATATAAAAATATAAGCGGGTTAGAGAAAGTGAGTTTTGTCACATTGCTTGCAGTCGTCGCAAATGCAATTCTTTTGGATTAAAATTAAGCGAGAATTTATTTAACTAAAAATTTCTGTTAGTTCCAAATCCGTCCAAACTAGCTCTAAAATGTAATGCTCGACAATACAAATTCAACATAATTTGTTTCGTTCGAAACTGACTTCGTATGAAGAAGTTATACAATTTTAAACATTTGAATTAAATTAAACAATTAACGTTAACTAATTATGTCATTAACATAATTAACCTTCGTTAATTACCTTCTCCACGTCTTCTCCAGTTCGCACGCATATAAGAGAACCCATCTACGCGTGCAACTTCTTCCATGCACCGCACCACCCTACCACCCCTAGACGACGATCATATTTTACACAAAAAGTTTTAGAAATTACCATCCGTTAATTACCATCCACACCACCATTTGACCCCTAGACGCACAACTTCCTCCACGCGCCGCACCACCATACGCTAATTACCATTTGAACGTCCTTTCTCGCCTGCACCCACGACCAGAGGCTGGTCCAGATCGACCCCCTATTACTCTCGATTTCGGTTCAAACACCACGCCTACACCATCGATTGCCGCCGATCCTCGCCGCCATACCCAATCATGCTCGTTGGATTTATGGAGCTCGATGAGCTCTTCGATTTTGTAGTTGAGAGTTTTTGATGAAAGTGGATGGATTGTGAGAAAATAAGGAAGAAATTGAAGAGTTTTTGGCCGTTCGAATCAAGTAATGGCTGTGACCTTAATTTATAGGGTTTGCCAAAGTGAAGGTCTTTATATAGACAAGTTTTCGTCACTATTCACACCCAAAATTTCCGAACTCCAATCGAAGCATGCCGTCTTGCGTTCATAATGTTTTACCCTTACTCCAAATAAAATGAAATATGTATCGGAGGCTAATTCCATCATATATAGAAGATAGGTTTTCAAATCGAATTATTTTAAATAAATTTACTTAAATAAATTTCTAGGCGTTTCGAACTCGGACGACCAAACATAAGTCCGATCGACGTGAAATTCATAATCCTATAATAACTCACTATTACGGATCCAATGAAACTGGTTTCGTCGAAATCCAAGACAGTGTCAAAAATGATTATTTTTACACGTTAATTAAATCGACAAATTTCTAATTTCTATTTATTCACTTTTAAATCAATTTTAAAAGTCTACTATCTTCACCTAATTCAAATAGAATTTAAAATAATGTTAGAAATCATTTTTATTCATATTAGATTCAGTATTCAATTAATTAATTGTTTAAATTATAATATTCATTTTTCAATATTTAAATTCAATTAAATAATCTAAATTCAGACAACTGAAAAACTAGGTCGTCACATCTGGCCAGTAAGTTAGCTACCTTTAGTAGAAATCTTTCTCTCGTATTACAATCTTGACTTTGAACTTGATTGTTGTGCACCTTTGATATTGGATTGATGGACGCGGTCGGCCATTAAGGGTTACGACTAGCCTGAAAGGGTAAATTGGTAGAAACCTAACTTGGACATTCCTCACGTGCCTTTTCATATGATTATTCCAGAAGAGACCACTACTCTTTTGTTTTGTATCATACCTATAGGGGACTCACTGACAACTACCAATGTTATTGGCGGTGTTACATGACCTGCATAGACTATATGCTTAAAAATGTGTTAAGGGGGATATGGTTAACGCCTTAACACTATTTTAATATTTACATTACTGATAGACATTACATATGCAGCATATCTTACTACATATAGATAGTTTAATAGATCCTTTAGAGATGGAAAATCCCGTAACATCTCTTAAGTTATTGCACTCTTATGGCTTGATTTGAATTTACTTACATAAGAATGTATAGTCCTGACTCGAGTGTATTGTTTTCCTTTATGCTCAGATTAGTCTTAGTTGTTTCAGTGTCTCTAAGACGTTTTTTCTTAAAGATGAAGATGGAGTTTGGAATACCATATTTACTAGTATTATTCTGCTGCATTATTTTGTTATGCTTGTTGAATGTATAACTCTGGTTATATTGTAAGATGAAATTAAATATATATTATAAAACAATTTCACAAACTGTTATATAATTATCATATTTTATCATTCCTCTATGAGATTCTGTCTATTATTCTCTTCTCTTCTTATTTTATTTACAAACCCCATTGATAATATGCCTTTTTCTATTTGAGTTAGACATGTGTGGTTTATTGTTGATTTAAATTGTCTAAAATGGAAGATCGTCACAAAAATGGATTATTAGCATGTATGTAAATATATTTGTGTTGTTATCTTCTTGTTTGATAATTAGGATTGGCACTGAATGTTGTTGATGATTGATAATTATGTGCTATTATTATTATTTCCTCATAAGATGATTTATTGAGGTAAGTGAGTGGGAATACTATGTTCTGCTTTTACTACCTACACCGGTTGCATTGATTGCATTGTTTTTTATGGTTGCAATGGTTGCATGAATGCTATGATTATAATGTAATAAGTGGAAGTAGGAGAAAAGTAGTAAATGGAGCTATGTAGGAGAAGAGTAGGAAATAGAACTATGCAGGCTTGATCCCCCAAGTGGGGTACACAAGCGGTGTTTTCCTATGCAATAGCTACCGGATCCCTTAGGATAGGCTGGATGTAAAGGTAAGGAGTAGTCCTAACATAGTTGAAATATTTTTCATTTTCTTTATGTATATATATGTATTTATACTTCTGCATGTGAAAGTAAAGGAAGGGGCAAAGGGTCTAGAAGAAGTCACGTCTACACGAGATCAGTATAACGATTGCATTATAATTATAAAGATGTTTTATTAATTGATATAATAAAATGTATATATTATGTGCTGTGTTTTATTTGAGTAATATTTTATTTATTAATCTGGTATGTATGTTTATGTATACAACGATGTTTAAATTCCATTATGAGATTTTACTTTTATTTATTGTTTTAAAATGTATTTAATTTTCATCTACCCATGGTCCTATTGCTTTTAATATCTAAAATTAGTTGTAAGTATATTTTGATGTCATTTATAATTAATTTTAGATGTTAAAAATAGTGGGTCATCACACTTGGTATCATAGTTTAGGTTTACCGATTCTCTGAGCCTCAAGTTGGTTTAACCATTTAGTTATAATGAGATACACCTTAGGTTGGGTTAAAATATAGAACGAGAGAGCATTTTGATTGTTAGTTGTATGCTTTTTGTAAGGGTTGTTTGTTAACCACCATTACCTTACCCTAAAATGATGTTTGTTTATGATGATGGAGGATAAATAAAGCTTGAATAGGTAGGATAAATACTTATAAGTGGAGTTAAGTGTTGGTTAACACAAATACTATATTAAATTAAATGAAACCTGAACATAACAAGATGGAATCATTTTTTATTTTTAAAGCAAATACTATTTGTTTGGAACATCTACAAAATATACAATTCTGATTTAAAGATGTTTTATTAAAATGGAAAAAATGGTTATCTTTGGATATGGAAGCATTTGTTGAAATTTTTAATGAGAGTAAAGTATTTAATTTGGTAGTAAAATATTTTTATGAGGATATTTTCAAAAAGGATATGTGAACAAAGTAAAAATATTATGTTTAAAAATACTTTTAGTAAAATGGCGCTTTAACTAGATATGGGAAGTTTATTTTGGTCTTTAAATAAACATTGCTATGAGAAATTCTAGTTGTTTTATGACTTCCTTTAGAGTGCATTTCTATAGTAGTATTATGATTTAGAAATGTTTTGCTAGATATGGAAACAATTAAAATAAAATTTTGTTAATAAATATTTTATTGGAAGTACTTTTGATAAAAGGATGTTAAGTATAAATACTTATTTATGCAAGAATATTTTAATGGGATCATTTTAGTTAAAATTATCTTTGATTTGGGAACATTCTTTAACAAGGGAAAGTCTTAATCTCATCATGACTTGGAATTGTTTGCAAAAATATTTTATTTAGAGGTATTTTGGAAAGAGATATTTTTGCTAAAAGGATATTTTAAAGTATAAACCATACGGTTCGGAGTATTTATCTAATACAATGTTTTGAAGAGGGGAAAACTATTTTGATAATAGCATAGAATTTAAAGTACTTTGTTGAAGAATATTTAGTGAGAACCCTTATTTTAAAAGAAAATAATATTTTGCTGAAATATTCTATACAATAGATATTACATGATTCCAAGGAGATTATTTCCATAAAATTATATTTTATTTTGAAGGAATCATTTTTTCAAAAGAAGAAATTTGAAAATAACATAGTGGAAATATTTTTATTTTAGAAGTTATATTATTGGTTGAAATATTTTAAAATAATTTATGGAAGTATATTTGGGAAGCATTTATCTAAGCAAAGAAAGTAATAAAAATACTTATTTGAGTGAAATTTTTTATCAAACGAGTATACTTGATTTCAAAAAACTTCGTTTTGAAAATTGATTTTGGTTACAAGGATTTTCAGTTAAATGGTACTCTTTGAAAAATGATGTTTGAAATGGAAAGCATTCTTGAGTAAAGTGTTTTGGTTGAAAAGACCTGATTTGAAGATCATTTTAGTTGAGAACTATAAAACTGGACTTTATAACATATGGTGTAAGCGATAGGGTAAGACGAGTTCTAAATTGCCCAACACCCACTATGACAATATTACATTTATGACTATTATATGTGACTTTCCCTAAAAAGCTATAGGAATGTCTTGTTATTGTGTGTGACTTTCTCAAAAATATAATTTGAAAAAAAATGATTGAAAATATTTTAGGTAGTTGTTTTATAAAATAGTGGTGGTATTTTTAGGAACGAAAAACATTTTTGTTTTAAACATAGGTGGAAGCTTTGACTTGAAAATAAAAATGTTTTATTTTGAAGATATATTGGAACTCCTCACTAATGGATCCCACTTTGGTATTTTTGGTAGGTTATCTTTATCATCAAGTGGAGGAATTACTATAAAAGGATTTTAGATTTTTTTTTTCCGACAGGATCTGAAAATTGGAACCGATGTTGAAGTTTCGGACATGACAACTCAATGAAGGGAGTTATGAAGATCCATAAGGACAAGCTCTATGATGGGAACTTACATAGTGGAGCTAAGACGTGCTCTATTATGGATATGAACTGTGCTGAGCGATCATTGATACTCGAAGGTTCCGATGTGTACTCATAAAGCAAGGGTAATGTGGGGGTACCCACTTGGACCATTATAGGTCCTGATCTCCATAATGGGTGATCTTTACCCTGGATCGGCCATGATAGGCAGTCTAGTTCCTGGCTCTCGAAGTGGCATAAATGCGAGCTAGGAAACCGAATGACTATGAGTACTCATACATCCTAAAGTACAATACTCTAATGATGATGAGTATTCATTGACATTATGATGGTTGTCATTTGAAAGAGACCTTATGATTTGGGTCTGAGGAACGAGGATTGGTGCAACTACGGTATGAGTAGATGGCCGTAATAATCTGAGGATTTAGCCGTGAATAGACATACTATTTTGAGGATATAGCCATGATTGGGCACATGTTATTTTGAGGATATGATTATTAGTGGGTGCACAGGATATTCGACATGGTGTGAAAATGGAATAGTACACTAATTATTATGGAGATGAGACATAAGGAAGTTCATCGATGGTTTTGAGGACACACATATTATAATGGATGTGTAGTCAGCATAGAAATTAACACACGTGTAATTGGTTGATAGGTTATAATGGTGATTCTATTGTATTATTTTGAGTATATTTGATTCATTTTAACAGGCTATGTTCATTGTTTACTTATGTGTATTCATCTTTTTTACATGCATATTTTCATTAGCTTCTGTTTTGTTGTGGATTTTTTTATGGCTGAATTATGGAGATGCATAATATGGGTTAATCTATGATTGGGATTGTTTCACCTTTTTGCTGTTGGAGTGTTATTTTTACATACCGTGGTTTGGATTGTAAGATCAAGGAAGTGCATGTGGTATTATAGTATGTAGAAAATTAAATTCATTACCATGAATGAATTGAATTGTGTCACGATTAGTTGTGATATGTGGTCGCCATACGTTGTTCTTATGTTAATTTATGATTGATATGTTTCCTTATATTTTGTGATTAAGTCATGGATGAAATTTTATTAATTTGGTTGAAAGTAGTATTTAGGGAATTGCGAGGGCATAATTCTTTTAGGGGGGAGAATGTAACGACCCCTAAATTTTACGCTTTTAATATTAAGTAATTAAAAGTGAATTTTTTTAGTAGAAATGAGAATCGTGTGTCACATTTATAGCCGTTGCAAATGTATTTTCGAGCGAATCGATTTGATGTATAATTTTAACATATTTGGAGTTATGTTTTAGAAGATATTAACGTTATGAGTCTAAAAGAGTTTCATCTATAACCAATAATTTCAATGTTCTAATTTGTAAAACAAAAGTAAATTTAGTGTTGTTGGTTAAGAGAGTAGACTTCACTTAGAGAGGTCATAGGTTTAATCCCGCTAACAAAACATTTTTGAACTTTTACAGAACCTAACAAAAGGATACATATCAAGGGAGGGATATGTTTGTGTGTAATGTAAGTATGTACAAATTTGGTAACTATGTGCCAATTTAAAGTGGATGAAATTGTGGATATATAAATATACGTATATTTAATGTGATAATTTTATTCCATATATCCTAATTGTTCAATATAACTATATATATAATTAGCTGTATATTGGTTTCCTATATTGCAAGGAATTAATTGTGCAGTCTAGAAATTAATTTCTCATTAATTCACATATACCACAATTGTTTAATATATACGTATAATTGTTTATCTATTGATTTCACGCATTGTGGGAAACTAGCAAATAAGATTGTAGACATCGAATTCTATACCTTGAGTTTCCACTTATGGGGCTTATGCGAGTGTATTCAGTGTAAGAATATATATTATCTATATCTTAATTATGGAATTATTTTAAAATTCGAAATTTGAATGTACATTAGTTTACTATATGGGCATTATGAGAAATTAATTGCAGTGGATATCAATCAATTATACATTAATTGGCATTACTAGAAGTTAATCTATTTATTCTCTAGTTATTGAAAATAAAAGGAGGAAGAACAAAAAATGAACATATTCCTTCCATCTTCCTCCTTACATAACAAAATTATAAATATTTACAAATTCGAAAAACAAAGGGGAGTAACCATTAAGAATGTTTCTACAATCTTTATTCCCTTCCTAATTCAAAAGATATATAGCATATATTTCATAAGGGATTAGTAATTGGAAAAATAGGGCTAGGGATTCACTCAATAACTTGTACGCTAAGATTTTGAAAATGATTTGGGTAGTAATTGGAGAACAAAACACTACATTTCATTTATTTTGAAATAAACATAGGCTAATCTTCATTTAAGGAGGCAAATGCTTTCTTTTCATTTTAGCCTTTAACATTTAATATTTTCAATTTTAACCCTGCACTTCTAACCTTCATATCATATGCATACGAACCCGGATAACATGATTTCTTCCATTGGGCTTATGGGGGGATTTTAGATGATATGGTGCTAATTTGGATGAGTTTGAAGATAGTTCGGAAAAATGCGTTGGTGTGAATTATTTAATTTAATTAATTGAAATTTAAATTATAAAATATACAACTGTTGATGAAAAATCATAATTGTTGAGTTAAATTATGTTCTACAGATGAATTTTAATTATTATAATATATTTTGAATGTATTGTGCATCGATTAGATAATTATAGTCGAATTACAGTGTTTTTGAGTGTTTAATTATAATTAATTATTGATTATTGGAAAATGATTAATTAAATGAAATGAATATTTATGAGAGAATTAGATTAATAAATAAAGTTATCTACAAAGTTTACATGGATTCTGTAAATAACGATGATCTAACAAATTTTACTAGAACCAAAGTATGAAATTAAATAAGGTTATTTTTTATGATTTTTTGGGGAAATTCATAAATAACAGAAATTATATTTAACTGACATTTGGGAAGTTAACTATTTAGAATGAGGTTTCAAATAATAATATAGTTTTAAATGTGATTTGGCGAAGATTATTATTTTTGATTTAAAATACGCTGTTTTAGGGTATTTGAAAAATGGAGTAAAATAAAGGAATTTGAAGTATATTACTGTTTTGGAAGAATTATTACTGTTTTTCAGATGAATAGATAAAGGTGTATTTACAATAAATAATACTAAAATGACTCAAGAGAACAATGGGTGTAATAATATTATTTTGATGGTTGTTGAATGTGATTAATTGCTGGTTGTAATTATCACAAATGTTTGATGTTTTATGATGGTGTTGCATTTTGAAGAGTATGCGATATTTTATCGTTATTACTAATAGTTGATGGGTAGTTAATTGTGGTTATTTGATGTTGGATGTTTTATCAATAATGTTGATTAGATTAGTACACATTTGATGATTGATCTCTGTCACCGTATAGGGTGGTTAACACACATTTGATGGTTTATACCTACATTGGTGATGTGTTACTAAAATGGATTATTATTATGGATGTAAGTATATTTGTGTTGTTATCTTCTTGTTTGATGATTGGGATTAGCATTGAACGTTGTTGATGATTGATTGCTGTGTGTTATTATTGTAATCATCATTATTATTATTAATACCTCATATGATGGTTTGCTGAGATGGATGAGTGGAAACACTATTTTCTACTTTTACTATTTGCATTAGCTACATGGATTGCATTGTCTGTGGTGGTTGCAATGGTTGTATGGATGCTAGCATACTAACAAGTATTTGAATGCAGAAGAATAACACAAAATAGGATTACGTGGGCTTGATTCCCCAAAAGGGGTACGTAGGCAGTCTTTGTAACACCCTTAATTTTAATTAAACATTATTCGGGATATTTAATTTGATAGATTATATAGAATAATGTAAACAATTAAGGAGAATGAGAATTGGTTATTAACAAGGTAGTGCCTTTATAATTTAAGCAATGAGATTGTTTTGAAAAACTAACATATAAGAGAATATATGAGAGGGGCGAAATACGTAGATTCATCTTTTAAACCATAAACCCTCTCCCTCTCATATCGTTCTCATTTTCCATAACATCAAAATCATCAAACAAAAAGAATTAAGGTCGTCCATTAAATAAGGGAAAATAGGGGCGAAATCAAGGGAACTCACGTAAGAGGTCAAGGGAAACTAAAGCAGTATCAAATCTCAACTCCAACAATAAATCTAGGGTGAATAGTACATGAACTGTAACAACCCTGGTTTAGGGTTGTTACATGAACCATCTCTATTTTCTTGTTCTTGAATTAGGCTATGGGTAGTACCTAAATTATTTTGGTGATTTTTTCTAAGTTATAGTTGTTTAATCATTGTTTGGATAGAATAGTGATTTATAAAAAATTTATGAGATTATGTGAATGGTTTTAAGGGAAAAACATAATTTTTAAATCTCCAAATTCTTTGATTTTTCGGTATGTTGTGTAACGCATTAAATTGGAGATGAGTTTCTAATTTCATAATTTTCCAAGTTATACAAGTACTTTATAAACTTCCTAAGGAAGGAACAGCATTATTTTGTGTTTTAATTATTTAAAATAATTAAATATAGTCTTTGACCTCGAATTTTTATATTATAAAGAAGATCATATTTCTGAATTTTTAGGGATTTTTTCCATATGAATATGATTTTTGTGAATTTAATACACTAGAGAATCATTTAAGTTATTAATTAATTAAGGAAATTTATTAATTAAGTTCAAAAATGTTTTGGAAACGTAAAACTGATATGCCGTAGTTTTTCTGAAAAATAAGTTGTTCTAGTGTTATCTAATAGAAATTGGACAAGAATTAAGATTTGGTGAAAAGCAATTGCTTTTTGTAGCAATAAACAAGTTTTCATGATAATTACGACAATGCCCTACTACATGTATCATCGTCGAGTCTAACACAACGTCGCTTCTTTGGGTGTCAACGCCGATAAGGAAGGAAGCATATGATAAATACTTAGGTAGTTATGGAGTGATTTCAACTGTGTCGAAGTCAACAACAGCAACAACCTATGTGGTGGCATATGTTGCATGACTACAAATAATCTTTAATCTGTTCTAACCATTGTGAATGTAGGAGCACAGTATATGGTTAATATGTTTTGGTTAAGGTACTAGTGAGGGAAAAACCCATTCCACTCAGCGGCATAATCTCACTAGATATCTATTTGGCTCAAGATGGTAGGTTATTATTCACACCAGACTGTTATCTGACCCAAAGTTTTTGTTTTCCCCTTAAACGCTCGGGTACTCATTTGAGTAGGTCGAGAGTAAGGTCTTTCAAGCAACCATTTAGACGAATAAGCTTCTGGAGACGTCAGGAGGCAATCTAGTTGAAGTAGGAGTTTCCATTTATCCGCTATGTTATTTTAAATATAATTGGCAAGTTATGTAATGCCAAGTATTTGAATCTGGTCAACCAATGTGGCACCTTCATATGTTGGTCTTAGAGTATCTTGTAATAATTATAATTTCTTGGAACATGGATTTGCAAATGGTATTATGTAATGAATATGAAATATCATCTGTGAAATGAAACGTGAAAATTTTCTATAAAATTGTGTTTAATATTTTAATATTCATGTGCTTTCGATTATTGAAATGATTAACATAATTGTATTTTGTCAAGGGAAATTAATATTATAGATGACCGTAGCATCCATAGCACTTAGTTTTATGCCTCAATATGGGGGATGTTACAAGTTATTATCAGTGCATAGCTTTATGTAAAAACTTAAAAGAAATTTAAACCTAAAGAGTTTTGAAAACATTATCCAATGAATTAGAGAGTAAGATTGGGGTATGAGATAATGCTATAGTAGTGTACTTGTATTTGCTATATATAAGTATGTATTCTCTTCTCTCTTAGACCATTCTTTTGTATCTTACTAAGGATCGTATGCAGATTACAAGAAAGCATGGTATGGAAGTAGGAAATAGAAGAGTGAATCTAGGTGGTGGAAGCACCACAACCAATGGAAATGCTCGGCCCAACACCAGAAGGAATCCGGGTCGATAGGAAAATGCTAATCAAAAGGAAATGCCAATGTGGGTGATGTGACCCCACAAGTAGATTTGGGGACTATGTAACAATTCGTCGTCAATTTGATGCAAGTTGGAGCAGTTGCAGGAGTAGCTGAAGGAAATGACGCTAATGCGGGAAGAGTCATTCTCGTCGCGCAAGTTGATAATAACTATGCTAAGCTGAGTCCAGATTACACTAGTATGGGTGGGAAGCCTTTTTTGGGAACTGAAGATGCAATAGAATTGGAGAATGTTTATTGCATTGTGAAATATTATTTTCTGATTTAGGTTTGAATGACGAGCAGAAAAGGAGATTGGCTTCGAAACAATTACAAGAAGCTGCTTTGTTCTGGTGGAACGGGGTGACCATAGAGGTACCATAAGAGGAATTGAATTGGGCATAATTCCGAAGGAGATTCGAGTAAAGATTTTTATCTTAGGTTGCGAAGTCAGCCCTGCTCTGAAAGTTCATGGAATTGGAGCAAGTGGAAACGTCAATATTGGAATACTCCGCTAAGTTTGATGAGCTCTCCAGATATAGGTATGCCACTATTGATACCGTTATCAAGAGGAATGAGACTATCCGGATGGTTGAGGCCAGAGATTGCTAGGGAAACTATGCCACATCTTAGATATCCATCAGATGTACTAGTGGAGATGGCATTTAGGAACGAAGAGATGCTTTCCACTTTCGAAAAGAAGAAACCAATTGAGACTTAGAGTTCTCAGATTAAGAAAAGGAAGTTTTTTAAAGGAAAGGGAGCTCAAAAGGGTGGAGCTGCTAAGAAAGGGAAGGAATATATTATTTGTTATAAGTGTAATAAAAAGGGGCACTATGCAAATGAGTGTCAATTGGGTGATGGCAAGATGGTTGTGGGCAAGCAGAATGTGAAGTGCTTTAATTGTGACCAGGTGGGACATTATAAGAACAAATGTCTAAAGGCGGCCAAAGCAAAGAAGGGGGAAGTCTATGCTTTTGAACCATCATCTTCTAGACCAACAACAGATGAGAAAGGAAATTCTGTGATGGAAGATACAAAATTTCTAATGACTCGTATTTTTAACGATCAGATATTTAAATAATTTATTTAAATATTGAATTGTTAATTATTGACTGTCCTAAAAATATGATTTTGTCGCATAAGATCGAATCGGGACTCAAGCCTATTTCAGTTGAGTTCGTATCAATGTTTCAAATTAAAATGAGTATAACAATCATTATATTTGAAGATCGAATGATTCGATGTTCGAAACGATTTCGAAAACCGTGAGATTATAATCTCGGGGCATTGTCTCGAATAGCAATTACATTTATACCATTAGGACCAAAAAATAAGGTGATGCACGCAGATGGGTTTCATTGCGATCAGACATACTATCATTATTTGAGAAATTAAATAACATGAATATTTTATTATTTAAACAAAACCCTCATCTCTCTCATTATCCACTATCAGATTAGCGTTCCATTGAGAAACAATGCCCGCCTCTAGTTTCCACTTTCAAAATTTTATATTCGTCGATTCGCTCAACGAAAATTTCCAAACCATGTCTGTTCAACTTGTATCGATGAGATCTCTGAGTCCATGTCAAATTTGTGACAAGCAATCATACTTGGTTGAATGCGACCCACGTTAGACGTGCCTAGGGTTTTCTATAACAAGAGGTACGAGGATCAATAGGTGGATTCAATTTCGGTGTTGCGATGCTCATGTCCAAGAGCAGATTTTCCCAAGATTTTGGGGTGTTCAATCACTTATAGAAGAATGCGACAATTTGGAGTCACACATGGTACTAGTTGGTCGCATCATTGGGGAGGGGGCTGGAGTGGTTGTGTTGCATCCATCGCAAGTGCACGAGTAGTGGAGCATGCTGCAACTATCGGTTCGTCAAATGGTTGAGAAATAAAGGAGGAATCAAAGATGAAGTCGCGACAATAGGTATCAGTGTTCATGTGTGTACGGCTGCACATGTATTAGCATTTGAGAAGAAAGGGTTAACGGCTTAACCTAGGCAATTAGCTTAAACTAATTATTAATTAATCTTTTAAATAATCCAAAACATATATATTTCATATCTTTTGCATACGAGGTCCGTTTTGGATGCCATTTCTTGCATTATGTTCGTGATGGAGAGCTCTATGACTTGATGATTATTTGGTCAGATTTGGTTGAGATGAGTGATATTGTCTCTTACCATACTATGATTGTTAGTATAGTATTAAAATGACGTTTTGAAATGTTTTCTAACTTTAAAAGGGGATTTCTAAATAATTAAAATTGTATCTTATTTTACAAAAAGAATTGAAAGTGTTTTAAATTAGTTTTAAATCAAATATCAGATTTTTCCCATTGACATGCTATTTTGCCGATATTGATTGATATAGGCTATTACTGATATTTATTCCACATTGGTTATGTTAAATGGATTTTACTGTGTTATTCTAGATATACTAGGCAATTATAGACATCTCAATGATTGTTGGTTGAATGTTTGCTTGTTTGTTAGTCGGTTGAAAATGCCATTCGGAGGCGATATAGGAAAATTTCATTAAATAGAGTTTAGTGTATATAAATTGAATGCACACATGATGGGGACTCAAATGATGTGACAAAGTTTCATGCATATCGATTGAGTGCACAAACGATGATTAACTCAAATGGATAGGATAAATATATGGAGGAGTATTGGTACATGCCGACTGATCTGAAGATGAAGGACGACAGACTTAGATATATAGTTCGGACTTTAAGGAAGATGCTAGATGTTTTCATTTGTTTTGTTTTTAACCATTTTTGGTTAAGTACATGACCAAATTGGTCGTTATCAACTACTCTAGAGTAGTTGATATCTACAACTACTGATGATGGCCAATTTTGACATGGACAATGGAGAGGCTTCGAGAAGCACGATGTGATGGTTCATTCGTTCATTCGAAATTCAATTTGATGACATGGCTCTTCGATAAGTCGTTTTGGCAATGAAGTGAAGATGTGACGCTTCGTCGCGATGACTCCATAATTCAACGATGATGAATCCATGATGGAAAGTGACAGCTTCGACAATGAAAAGCTGTACTTCGAGATGCAAAGTAGTTGACTATGAGTCGTATTGAAGGTACTATTGGAGAGAGGTTACAGGATGCATGATGACACCCTACGACTTATGATGGTTGTCTGGAGTAGTTCCCAACTGCGTCGACTTCAGACTGGAGTTGTATGGACAGTTCCAAGGTAAGCTTTACTATGGATGACTTATGCAAAAGGATCACCGATATTCGCAAATTTTATAGTGTACTCATATAGCAAGGGTAAGTGAAGATACTCACTTTTGTTAGAGGAAGTGCCTAGATCGCATGATTTTTTGATCTGTGCCTTGGACTATTATAGGAACCGTAGTCTAGTTCCTAGCCTACTGAGTCGCATGGATTCGAGTACTGAGAAATTGGGACGTTGAGCAGTCCTTGGCTCTATGTAGGTGGTAATACGAATATCATATATCCAACATACTAAGTTAGTGAATATGAGGGTGGATGATGGATGCTATGTTTGTTTGACTATTTTTATCACCTTAGAAATGTCACACGATGTTGATATTACCGATGTCGATATCTAGGTACCCTTTGTACTCTGATGAATTGTATGCCTATAATGACTATCATATAGCAGCATATATCCTATGTTATGTGCTAACTTTGTGGTTATAGGGATAGGTTAGGTATGATTACACACCCTCCGTTCTATATATTATACCAGCTTTTATAGCGTCTTGAGATTATTTATCGCTTACACCAAATTGTTGTCTAACTCAAATTTTTTTGTCTTGCTTCTTATTACCTTGAGTACTCTTAAATGAGTAGACTATATAGCAGGTGTGAACAACACTTAGAGTTGTACATATGGATCAGCAGGAGGTGACGCTTTCTCATACTTATATTTTGAGACTTATTATTGTTTATTCTGCTATATGACACTATAGAGTCTAGACAGTGTTTGACTTACTATTATTAGAGACAGTTTATCAGTTGAGTTTATTTATCGATTGTATAAACTCTGTTCCTGCTTTGTATAACTATATGAGCCTATGTACTTTGATTATGTGGTTTATATAATTATTATTGTCTCGTCTGCTTTATATCTATGATGACTATTATATTTTTTCTAATGCTCTGTGAGGTATGCGACATGTTATGTGATTGCCTGATGTTTTCTTTCTCTTCTCTTTTATTCTCTTCTTTCTTTTCTATTCCTCTTCTCTATTTATATTTTTTTTCGTTGGCAATCATCCTACATCGGATTCCCCAGTAGTGCACCATTTGGTTAAATGAGCATCAGAGGTGTAGGGTGGTCGTCACATTTGGTATTAGATCTTAGGTTATGTGATTAACCTAAGTTGATACCGTGACCCAGTAAAGATAGGGTATTAGTTATCACCTTAGACTAGATTGAGAGTATACCTATATATTAGGGAGTGCGTATTTGTTATGTATTTTGGTTTTCAAAAATATATATAGTGTTCTATATAGTATGTAAGTTATATTGCACACACGAGCACTATTGATGCAGTTTTTCTATGAGAGACTAATCATTCAAATTTTGTATTATGAGTGATTTGGCATACGAGAAATGCTATTATTAACTCCATCTTTGGAGTAGAGCAGTGGGCAGGATCGAGGACCACTAACCTCGATTTACAGAATATGTACATATAGATGGTGTGAATCATTATTCTGGAATGCCTAAGTTGCTCTAAATGATTGTGGTGCTCAAGTGCAAACACTTATAGTCGACTTTGCCGATCTATATAAAGAATATTTGAGTCTAAGAGGTTGATCATTCCCTGGAACGAAGTTGGCTATTGAGGCGCAAGACGGGATGATATTTGTGAAAGGATCTTCAGTGACTTAGAGTTAGATGATATCATAAGGTAGAAGCTAACATCTATATAACCGCAGAGACTAACAATGAACTGGTGGAGTGCTTTTACAGCTTCGATTCTTAAGGATCATTTTACTTGGGATTAGTTTATAGTTCACATCGAAGAGAAATTTATCTCAACTTTTCAAAATTCAGTGTTGTTTAGGATGTTCACTTAGTTGAAGTAAGGCGATATGTCTATGTCAGAGTATGTGACTGAATTAGATGTGTTGTTGAAGTACGGTCTATATCTCATTGATACCCCACATAAGAAGAGTAGATAATTTATTATTAGGCTGAGCGATCATCTCGAGCAGCGGTTGATTAGTCATATTGACAAGAGCTTCGAGAAGTTAATCGAAAAGGCTTTATGATGTGAGAGCCTGACCCTAGCATGAAGGATTGTTACGAATGGGTTGAGTTGGGGCAGATAATGGAAGCATAAGCATCGAATGTCATTTCAATTTCGTCGAGTGCTCCATCGAAGAAACAGAAGGGAAATGGAATGAACCATATTGAGGTATGCTTTCCGCTTATGGTGATTCTATATGTGTTTTATTTGACGTCGACATTTCAAATTCCTTTATTTGATAGATTGGGATTGATACCCAAAATTGTTGATCGACCTTTAAATTATAACGAACCTTGTTAGGGGTTTAACCAACTATACATGTGTAACGTCCTATATTTTATCATTGAAAATAACATGGATGACTGCAGCATCTGTAGCGCTTGGTTTTAGGCCCTAAAATGGGTGAATGTTACAACATGGTTAGTTGAGACTTTGCCTTATCGAGTCATGGATGTTTTTTTGTTATTGATTGTTTTAAGGTTTAATTAGGTTCGGTATTATAGTCTGAGAATTGATTGGCTAAACGGTTTGGAATAGTGGTGGATTGCAAGAGGCTGTTTTGACGACTAGAATTGATGAGGAGAAGAAGGTAGTGTTTGGCAGCCCATCTAATGATGAGGTAACGGTTAGCTTTCTATATTCTCTAGATATCCCATACAATGAGTTGTCATCTATGCCAATTGCTAGAGGGTGTTCGGACACATTCGATAAGGTGACCGAATTACCACCATATAGGACAGAGTTCAGTATCGATCTGGTTAGAGGTGCCAGACCAGTAATTATTCCTTTAAGGTAGATGATGCTCAAATAGCAAAGGAGATTAATGGTGCGAGCAGATGACCTATTGATTTGTAAGAGCATACTCGAGGAGGGATGCACCTATAGTGTCCGCTACTAGGGCAGATGACTCTTTGAGGTTGTATATTGATTATCGTGAGCTGGATGAGATGAAGAGCTAGTATCCACTCCCTCTTATTAATGCCTTGTTCGTTCAGCTCTATAGCATGAAGGTGTTCTGTCAGTTGGATCTTGCAAAGGGGTTTTATCCACTAAGAGTAACTAGAGAGTGTGTATCGATCACAACGTTTGGTATGCTATTTTGATTTTTGATTGGTTGGTTATGCCATCTGAGCTAACAAACTAATCGTCATACTTTGTTGATTTCTTGGACCGTGTTTTGAGGGATCACTTAAGTAGGTTCATGCTTGTGCTTATTGATGATACTTTCGTATACCAATAGACGAAAGAAGAGCGTAAGACACGGTTGGTGATTGTGTTGGAGGTGTTGAGAAAACAACAACTGATGATGGGATGTTTCCTTGGATTGGTGATTTTTTATATACGCTTTACCAAGTACTTCTTATAGGTAGCAGCACCGTTAATCGATTTGACAAGAAGAATTGAGCTTTTTATTTGAGACACAAGGTGTAGACACACATTTGTGAGTCTAACAGAGAGGTTGGCGAGTGCACCGATGATACTCATTTTGAACAGGAATGAGGAGTCGATAGTACACGTGCCTATGGTACTTAACTGGGTGCGGTATTGATACCAAAAGGTTAAGTTGTCACATGTTAGTTGATAGTTGAAACCGCACAAAAGGAAGCGCCTGACTCATGATTAGAGTTGGCAACTATCGTATTTTCATTGAGTGAAAGACATCCCAGTTTAGGAGTGATATTCCTAGAGTGGGCATTGCTTGAGTTTATCACTGATTATGACTCCAGAACTCGATGTGAGCTAGTTCCAAAGATGTTGGCTAGTTTGACTATCAGACTTACTTGGATTTAGGATATTGGTGCTATTTAGGGGGTGAAGATAGACTAGCGGAGATCATGGATAAGTTATAAGAATGAGTGGTCTCTATAGAGGTGATGCAGTGTGGACTCGACCGAGAAGGTTGGCTTTGTATGAATAGATTTCATCCACGAAATGCTAAGGACTAGAAGAGAATATGATAGCATTTGAGTCAAAGTTGATAGAGTGACGAAGAATGCTAGATTTATATTTGTTAAGTCCAGTAGAATGGCATCCAAATTAGTTGAGTTATATGTAGAAAGGACGATGTGATTCCATTGTGTGCCAAGAGCATTGTAAGTGGCCAAAATCCGTTGTTCATTAGTGGGTTCTGGGAGAACTTTCAAGAGGCGTTTGGAAATTTGGCACTAAATTGGCTAGATGGTATCGATACTAGACCAGGAACTTCAAGACCTCATAGGCCTATTCTTATTGATAGACCTGATATAAACATAGGTTAGGAGGAAGGCGGTGGAGTAGTAAAGGTTCAGTTGAATGAAAGCGAAGGCAATTACATATGAGGGACCGATGAGAGCATGAGACTGCTTGCACGGACCTCTTCATTAGGAGAGGTTTCTATTTTTGCTAGCTTTCATATTGGATATCATTTAATGTATTAGATTAGATCGTTTAGTATCATGGATGCTAAGATAGGCATGGTTGTTACTTTTTTATGTTTGATCTTATAGGTGTCTGTTTGATGTGTGATTAGTTGCACTTGATACGATTACTTTTTCTTATATGGTTATTAGGCAACGGGATGGCTAAGATTTGATATAGCACATTTATTTGAGATGATTTCCATATATATATATGATCTAGTATTCTTATTTACATGATAATGTTACTATTATGCTTGATCCTCTTTGTTGAGTGCTTGATCAAGTACATGAAAGCAAGTGCTGACTATTTGAATGCTTACTCGCTTTTATTCGTATCTAAATGGTATGCTCTTATAAAAGAGGTATGTAACATCTATAATACAGATTTGGCTATGTATACTTAGTTTTCCTCGAAAATGAGATGCTTCGGATATGAGATGCCTTAGATATGAGATGTATATATATCGATGTTGTATTGAGATTTTTCCCAGATCTAGCCACTTGAAGGAGGTGCTGTGGAAATTTCCCATGACCTAAGCCAAAATTGAGAGAAAAGTCGATGTGTAGGATATTAGGCACTACCGATAGTTGAGAGAGTCGGTAATATATAATATTTAGTTGACATGTCTTTCGATCAGTGAGTTGGCGCATTTGTTTTCCATTGTTCGTTTCTTTAGAAATTAGTACCTAACTTAAACATGTGGTTTGGCCACATTGACTTTAGAATTAACAGTGATTGTACTTAGGTATGAGGATGATGGTCCCAACTAATTCCGAGTATATTCCCCTTGTTTTAATCACTTTTAGTGATTGTTGTTGTGAGTTGATAAGTAATGATTTCTTTGTATCGTTGCTTATGTGAGGGTGTTGGGTTGTGTTACTTCATCCTTGGGACTTCGAGGATGACCCTTTTAAGGATGGGAGAATGTAACGACTCATATTTTTAATGATCGGATATTTAAATAATTTATTTAATATTGAATCATTAATTAATTGACGGTCCCAAAAATAGGATTTTTCGCATACGATCGAATCAGGACTCGGGACCACTTCCATTGAGTTTGTGTCGATGTTGCGAATTAAAATGAGTATAAGGATCGCTATATTTGAAGATCAGATGATCGACATGACTTTTCTATTGATCCTGGGCTTCTTTCATCCTTTCCTTGACCATAGCCACTTTCTGCGATGCTTCTCGAATCATTTCTGGTCCAAGAACTAAACGGTCTCCAGTCCTAACCCAACATGAAGGTGATGTAATCACCGTCCATATAAAGCCTCGTTGGGTGCCATGCCAATGCTAGCTTGGTAGTTATTATTATAAGAGAACTCTACCAAATGCAGATGATCTTCCCATAAACCTCTAAAATCCAAAATACATGCTCTTAGGAGATCTATTAAAATCCAATTCACCCTTTCAGTTTGTTCGTCCTTCCATGGGTGATAGGCTATGCTCAAATTCAACTCTGCTCCTAAAGTGGCTTATAATGCTTGCCAAAATCGACTGGTCAAGATAGGATATCAGTCACTGAATACTTACTGGAATTCCATGCAGTTGAGCGATCTCCCCTAAATAAACCCCTACCAAAGAAGCCACAGTTCTGGTAGACTTCACCGGGATAAAGTGGGTGCTCTTTGTTAATCGATCCATAATTACCCAGATGCCTTCTTTACCTCTTCTCCTTCCGGGAAACCCATCGATAAAGTCCATGGACACTTGCTCCCACTTCTAATTCAGTATCTCTAATAGTTGGAGTAACCCAGCAGTCTTCTGCTAGTCACTCTTGATCTGTTGACAGTTCGCACACCGGCTTAGGAAAATCGAAGTGTCTCTCTTCATCCCTTTCGACCAAAAGGACTTCTTCATATTCTAAAACATTTTATTTACTCCCGATGGAGAGATAACTTTGACCGATGGCACTCTCTGAGCATGACCTGTCTAATTCCACATCCGGCACACAAATTCATCCATTCATTTTTAAAAAGCCTCGAGAGTCAATCTGAAAACTAGAATTAATTCCATTTTCAACCTTCTTCTTGAGCCGAGCTAGATTTGGGTCTTCTTCATGGAAATATTAAATCCACTCCATTAGTACTGGCTTAACTTCTAAGTTTGCAATCATCGCCACATTCCTACCCAACGCATCTGCAATGGCATTTGCTTTCCTTGGGGTATATAGAATTTCTATGTTATAAGATGCGATAAATTCCATCCATCTTTAAGGCCTTAAGTTCAAATCCTTTTGGTAAAAAAGATACTTTATTGATGTGTGATCCATAAGTAACTCAAACTTTTCACCAAAAAAGATAGTGCCTCCACATTTTCAATATGAAGACAACTGCCAAAAGCTCCAGATCGTGCGCGGAGTAATTCTTCTCATGAAATTTCAATTGCTGATTCGCATACGCTATTACTTTACCATTCTGTAACAAAACTGCTCCCAATCTGTTCCTACAAGAATTTTTGTAAACTGTTAATCCTTCGTTCCATTTGGAATATTTAAAACGGAAGCACAAGTCAATTTCTCTAACTCATTGAATGCTTGATCACACTTAGGTGTCCAAACAAACTTAGCATCCTTCTTCATTAGCTTTGTTAGATGAGAAGCAATCTTCGAGAAATCTTTAATGAACCTTTTATAGAAACCTGCTAGTCCTAAGGAATTCCTGACCTCTGTTGCATTTTCAGGTTTCTTCGAATCTTGATCAGCAACTGCTTTAGTCGGGTTCACTGATATGCCTTCTCATGAAACTACATGCCCTAGAAATCTAACTTTCGATTTTCAGAAATGGCACTTAGGAAACATAGCCTTTAAAACATGATGTTTTAAAGTACTAAGAACAACATGAAGATAGTACTTATGCTCTTCCTCCATTTTATAATAAACGAGGATGTCATCAATAAAGACTTGGGTAAACTTGTTAAGAAAGTCCTTAAACACTCTATTCATCAAATCAACAAAATAAGCAGTCAATCGAAATACATGATTAGCAACTCATAAAAACTATCAGGGGTACGAAAAGTTGTTAAGATTACACTTTCCTTTGCTACCTTTAATTGGTGAAAACCCTTAGCAAGATCCAACTGAGAAAATATCCAAGCTTTGTGGATGTGGTCAAACATGTCATCAATCCTAGGTAAAGGATACTTATTCTTGATAGTCCTTTTATTCAACTCTCGGTAATCTACATATAATCTAAGTGAACGATTTGCCTTGGTATCGAACACTACTGGTGATCCCCAACTCGATGTGCTTCGTCTGATCAAACCTTTCTACAACTAATCAAACGTCTGCTTCTCCAACTCTCTTCTTTCCTTTGGAGCTAACCTTTTAGGAGGTTGTACAATAGGTCCGGTTCTTGGGATCAAATCAATGCGGAACTCTACTTTCCATGAGGAGGTAAACCTTGGAATTCTTCAAAAATATCCTTGAAGTCCTAAACAATCGGCGAATCTCCTATCTCCTCTTGGGGTACTTCAAGGGAATAATGAAAACTGCACATCAACTCCCTAGGCTCTTCATAACATATATCAACGCTTCTACCTATTACATCTTTTACTATGATCACCCTTCTAACATAGTCCAAGATAGCTTTAAACTTAGATATCCAATCCATTCCCAATAATACCCTAAAACCTATGAACTCGAGAACAAACAATTAAGAAAAGAAAGGCCGGTCTCAATAAGAAATAAACATATTCAAACATTTAGTGTCAAGATTGGTCGGACCCCCAACTGGGTTTGATACACAAAGAGAATTTTGGAAGAATAAAATACTTAAGATTCAACTGGTTCATTGGGTCATATGAGATAAAACTATTGGATCCACGGGTAACAAATTGCACACTAACAGGAATATCAGAAATGGATAGTATACCTTGCAACACTTGCTTTCCTTTTGAATCACTAGAAATAGATGGTATTTCCTCAATAGTAAAAGCTTGTCCTTGTGATCCCTTCCGTAGAAAAAGGCAATGGTTCTTTATACGTCCATGTATATTGTAATTGTAGCATACCTGTAGGTTGGTCTTCGAGCAATTATTTGCATAGTGACCCATTTTGTTGCACTTATAGCAAAGGATCTTGGTCAAGTCTAACTACTTAATCTAAGCTGGAGCTCCACCTCCAGGATTCTTTTTCGACCACTTCTTCTTCCCTTTGTGCATGAAAAACGGTTTATTAGCAATTGGAATAAATGACAAAGGTTGGGCATTAACTGCTAGCATTACCCTCTTCTGAATTCCTTCCTAAATATCAAGAATATCGAACCTCAATGCCATACCGATCAAATTGGTAAATGTACCGTTGAGATGATTGGTCATTTCCTGATGGAATTCTGGTCACTTTCCTTTTAGGAACATCTCATTCTTTTAATGGAATATCAATCAATCCTGGTCCAAGTGAGGCAATGCATTAAACCTATGCTCATACTGCACCATTGTCATCTCATCTTGTTTCATGAAACTTCTGAATAACCAAGTCCTTCGCGCTTTTGAGATAAATTGTGCTTCAAAAACTTCCTAAATTACGCCTAAAATAAATATTCTTTTGGTGTATTCATGGTGGCCTAATCCCACCAATCCAATGCCGCTTTCTGAAGCTGACGCGGTGCTAACAATCTCTCTCTAGGACCATCCAACTGAAGATCCCCAAAAATCCTCTCACAAGAGCGGAACCAAGTCTGGACTCCTAAAATTTCTTTCAATCTGTAGAAAGGCTTACCACCTAAAGCAGTGTAATTCTTGCATAAGGTCGCAAAGTTCTGAGGCGGTTGAACTTACATCACTGCTTCTACTACTGGCTCTACCACTGACACATCTCTAGGAGTTCTGCCATTTGTAGCGTGCTGGTTCCAGATCCCCTCCCTCTTCTTCCTCTTGTATTCATTTTCAATAACCTGGATAAGTGATAGGTTTCATTAGGGTCAAAGATGAAAAGAAGGAAACTGCAATAAAAGATCAAAAAACCATAATTTTAGGGAAGAAAAGGAAACGCTCTCTCAAGATGAATTAATTCTAGGGCTCTACTCACCCTATCTCTAATGAGTTGTGCCCCAATCGGGCTAAGGTATTTGCTCAACCGAAGCATTGATACTGAATATGACGAGCCACCTTTCTGACCACTAGAAACGACATTAACACATCCCTGGTGTTCGTGTATCGTTGCCTAAGCATCGGAAAGATGAATCGTCGTGCGGTGAAATAGAGAACATAATAGAAAACCTCACGATGAAACTGCTAAATATAACATAAAATTTAATAGTACATCATGTTACTCCTTAACAGAGAGTGATCAGAGTTACATAAAATTACAACAAATTAGACCTTGAAGGTTCTAACATCATGCCTTTACATATGCTGAAACAAAATACACTTACGCAAACTAAATAATACAGTGGAATAGATAAATAAGAAGATGGAAAGCCTTCTGCTTGGATGTCATCTTCAAAAGAGCCCAACAAAGACCTACTACTCTCGGACTACTCAAATAAAATGAGTACCCAAGAGTTTATGGAAAAAACAACTCGATCAGACAATATGTCTAGTATGAGTAAAACTTTAAAAACAAGGGAATGTAAATAAACACAAAACATGTGAGACCACGCCGCTGAACACGCAACGTGTTTACTCTCACATAAATCAACATCCAAACGTAAAGAATGGATAAATAATTAAACATCAGAGTGGTTGACTCTTTCCTGTGAAAGTAAGGAGATGATATTTGAACGTTTGAATCAAATAAGAAAAGGAAAATCTATAACAATTTACTAGGGAGGTGCTCTACACTTGAAGTACACCGCTAGTAATATACTTCTGAAAAGCTCATTTACTCTGTGATACTTCTTGGATAATACCAAGCCGGACAAAGCCAAACCTTACCGAGTATCCGAATATTTCACATCAAATAGTGACACTGAGTCCAATCTAGATGAGATGTGAAAGTATCTTAATGGAAGCAACCCCACATAGCTTGTCTTCCTCTCACGCTTTGGATTTAGTCATTACCGACAAAGGATTTCAACGCTCAATGGAGCAATAAATCATCTTAGAATGATGATAATAAATAAGTTGAAATAACCAATAGCCAAGGAACTAAATATCATAGATATAAAACGAACGTATATGGAAATTAAGTCTTGTATACTTATCACTACTCATCGAATTCAAATTTGTAATATTTCTTGCTTAACAATAATATCGGACAAGTCAAGGTAGTGTTACCTCAAAGTCGAGTTTCACGATTATTTTTAACTTTCAAAATATTGAAAAATCTATTACTTCGACGTTTAGTGCTACAAATAAATAGTTTCCATACAAGTGAATTGCTTTATGGAAATTATTTCATCTCCACAAACAATTCGAACTTTTCTTTTAAACACCTTAATTCGTACTTGGCTTCACATTACAAGTATTAGCTTTAAGACACCTTTGCTAAATGTGTTTAATGGTTTAGAAACATCATTATAAAAAGGATTTATCCACTTAAAAATTCCTTATTACATTGATTAATTAACTTTAAAACTTTATTATCTAGTTAATTAATTTACTTCACTAACCTTTAATTAAGAAGGGTAAATCTTTTTTAAAACTCATTAATTCAATTAAATAATAGTATAATTAATTAACTTAAATAATAATTAAATATCATTATTTAAAAATATTAATCAATTTAAACTTTATTTAAGAAAATATTTATTTAAGTTTAAATAGATTTATTAACATTTAAAAGTCATTAATTAAAAAGGGTTAATTAAATTTAAAAATATCATTAATTACTTAATCCATAATCATCCAAAGATTAGTTAGCCTTAAACATCATTAAATAAAATGATTAATTAAAATTAAAACATCATTAACTAAGTAATTAGTTAGATTTAAAACATATCATTAATAATTTAATTAGTTAACTTTAATCCTTATTAACTAAATAATTAATTTAAATGATTAATTAAATTAAATAATCATTATTACAATAATTTATTATTTTTGGGAACATCATTAATCAAAAACTTGCTTAACTTGTAAAATATTTCAAGCAAGATAATGAAACCAAACGGTTTCGATAAAAGGTGATTTTTCGAAAGTACCGACATAACGACTATTGCTATACGGGCAGTTCGAAAATCAAGCATATGTCATTTGCAAACATAACCACACATCACATAACAAAGGTATGATCATAAATACATAAAGATTTACAATAACATAACATATATCAATCATTTAATAACAATGGCATTAGTTTGACTACTAGATTTCCACATATCCAATGATTCGCTTACAAACTTTCAAATGTGACTATTTTTCCAGCAACAAACCAAACGTCGACCAAACCATAATTACAATTATATATTAAGAATTCAATAGCTACATGTATGGGCATGGATATCGTTTAAACTTTGTGGTTTAAAGGTGGAACCTATGTCAAGGCACGTTTTCCCGTACCCTTTGAATCGACAATAAACCACACATGTCTAACACAAATTGCACGAAAATACGGAACATGAAGGGTAATAAAGACAAATAAACAAAACAGAATCTCACACGAATGGAATAACACATAATACTGAACAAATATCTTTACAGCAGAGAACTTTTAAATACATATAGCAGAGTCTAACCTAAATTTAGCCTGGACAGTTATAAACATCTGTCCTTACAATTGCTGACAAACATCAAACAAAATACACTAAGTACAGCGGATAATAGAATATATCCATAAGTAGATGAATACCTCTAGCACTCCTCTGGAAACTCCAAACGTCTTTGACAAAACCTGAAACTACTCGGATCTGACACGAGTATTGAAAATACCCGGATCAGGCTTCATAAACCGGCGTGAGAAACTAAAATATAAATGACAGTGTCATATATCAGCCTTTGAATAAAATCCTTTGAAAGGAAATAGTATCTCATAAAACCACGCCCATACATAAACACGGACGGGTTTTCACCTTATGATAACTAAAACACTTTTATATCAAAATCTTTGATATTATTTCAAATGACATCTCTTTGAAAATATTTGCAAATAAACTTATTAATCTTAGCCGAAATTGTTACCATTATTAAATTCCAGCATACTAGGCTCTACAAACAAAACCGTGGGTTATTATTGGAGAATGGATTTCCATACAAATGACCAGGTGAAGGATCTACCTTCCGAAATAGGTACACCTCTAGATGGACGCCCCGAGGCACAGAACATCTGCCCTCTACCAACACAAGACCGGCCTACCTCTATAACTAGATAGTACCGAATAAGTCATCCCCCAGTCGATATCGACCTTTATCCGAGAGCTCTCTTTCCATACACCACATTAATTAACATCTCGAATGTCATAGCGGGAAGAAATATATCTAGAAGGGGATGATCATACTCTAATTGGGAATGACCCACTTAGCCTTGCCGCTTCTAATCATGTTTCGGTCATTTCCGGTTTAATGAGGCTTAAGGCAAACGATTACCTTTTCACATAGCACATATCACATCTTTGAATGCCACATTGCCATTTCCGTTGACTACTAATTGCCTTCCACAAAATACAACCCTTGAGCTCGTATGTCTCAAGGAGTGTGTTAAGCTAAGAGAAGTTTCTCTCTCCACCACCGTTGATGTACGTTTGTAAAAACCAATGTACATAATCTTTAGAAATGCAATGTCAGACAAACGTCCATACAAGTTGTCCAGGAACAGGACAAACCAAAGGCACTCTCCGACTACTACTAGTAGCGAGTAGTCCTTGCAATCCGAAAAATCTCCACAATGAGGAGACCACTGCTATATATAACTCTATAATGGGTGCGACCCCGAGCAAATCAACAAGCAGTCCTCACGCTATGAAGATCCACGGTCTTCAATAGTCGTCATCTTCAACAAGTATTCACATTCAAACGTATTCATTGGTTCGAAGTGGTTCTCGGATAGGAATTATCCAAATCCGACACAGGTTCCTTCGAAGCCAATTATCGATTTAAAAGATGTTAAGTTCATATGTGGATATCAAACATCAATCAATTACTTCATCTTTTATTTAAAATGTCTTTCTTAGATATATTCTTTTAAATTTATTCCATTTTCTTTTCAAGAGTATAAAGAATCATTAAGCCTCATTTATCAAATCATTTGGTTTATTTAAACCTTTCTTAAAATCCTGGAATAATTCTAAATCATTTTCTCTTTTACTTTGGAAAACCTTTCAAAATCATTCATTAAATCTTAACCAAAGATTTTCTTCCTTAACTTTTAACTTAGGGAAAATATTCCCTTTTTATAATATCACTTTCCAAAACATCCATTTAATTTAAAGGATTATTCACTGTCCAAAATCGCGAATATAATTCCTTTAAAAAACTTTCACATTTAACTTATTAATTTAAATTGATTTCCGATTTACAAAACGGTGTTTATAAATTCCATTTATATTTTACAAACTTCCGTATACAAAATTTATTTACTAACAAATTCCATTTATATCTCACTTATAAGTCAAAATCAAATTATAATTTAATTACTTATAAAAATCTTATTTATAAATTGATTCCTTTCAAATCTTATTATTTATAAAATCCATTACAAATTCTTTTCTAAATTTCAATTGTAAACACATAAATTGATTACAATCCCATTTCTAATATTTATAAAACACTTTTATAATTCCTTTACTTTTATTTATAAAATATCAATTTTATAAATCTTATATCTAGACCATTTATAATAAATTCAAAGAATTTATTTCTTTTCTTTTATCTTAGAAAAAAACTTAATTATGGTCTTTTAGAGCAAGCGGACTTTCCTTTCGATATGTTCCAACTCTCGCCTAAGAAGAGATAATATATGTAAAGGCCCGTTTTCCCGTACCTTTTGAATTGACAATAAACCACACATGTTCAACTCAAATTGCACGAAAAGACGGATCATTAAGGGTGATAAAGAAAAGTAGACAGAACAGAATCTCACACGAATGGAATAACATATAATACTGAACAAATATTTTTACAGCGGAAAACTTTTAAATACATATATCAGAGTCTAACCTAAATTCAGCCTGGACATTTATAAACATCTGTCCTTATAATTGCTGACAAACAACAAACAAAATATAATAAGCAAAGCGGATAGTAGAATATCTCCATACGTCGATGAATATCTCCAGCTCTTCTCTGAAAACTCCAACCATCTTCGACTAAACCTGAAACTACTCGGATCTAAACCGAGTATTGAAAATACCCAGATCAGGCTTGATAAACCAGCATGAGAAAAACTCAATAATAAATGACAGTGTCATATATCAGCCTTTTTATAAAGATCCTTTGAAAAGAAAGAGTATCTCATAAGACCACACCCACACATAAACACGAACGGGTTTTTACCTTATGATAACTAAAACACTTTTATATCAAAACGTTTGATATTATTTCTAATGACATCTCTTTGAAAACATTTGCATATAAACTTATTAATATTAGCTGAAATTGTTACCATTATTAAATTCCAGCATGCTAGGCTCTACAAACAAAACCGTAGGTTCTTATTGGAGAATGGATTTCCATACAAATGAGTAGGCGCAGGATCTAACTTCCAAAATGGGTACACCTCTAGATGGATGTCCCGAGGCACAGAACATCTGCCCTCTACCAACACAAGACCAGCCTACCTCTTTAACCAGATAGTACCGAATATGTCATCCCCCGGTCGTTACCGACCTTTAACCGAGCGCTCGTTTTTCATACACCACATTAATTAACATCCCGAACATCATAGCGGGAATAAATATATCTAGAAGGGATGATCATACCTTGATTGGGAATGACCCACTTAGCCTTGCCGCATCTAATCCTGTTTCGGTCATTCCGGTTTGATGAGGCTTGAGGCAAACGATTACCTTTTCACATAGAACATATCGCATCTTTGAATACCATATTGCCATTTTTGTTTAACTACTATTTGTCTTCCACAAAAATACAACCCTTGAGCTCGTAAGTCTCAAGGAGGGTGTTAAGCTAAGAGAAGTTGCCTTCTCCGCCACCACTGATGTACGTTTGTAAAAACCAATATACGTAATCATTTGAAATGCAATGTCAGACAAACGTCCATATAAGTTGTCCAGGAATAGGACAAACCGAAGGCACTTTCCTCAGCCATTATTAGGCGAGAAGCCCTTGCAATCCGCAAAATCTCCATCACGAGGTGAGCACTGCTATATATAACTCTACAACGGGTGCGACCCCGAGCAAATCAACAAGCAGTCCTCACGCTATGAAGATCCACGGTCTTCAATTGTTCGATAAAAGTGGTTTTCGGATAGGAATTAACCAAATCCGACTCTAGTTCCTTCGAAATCCAATCATCGATAAAAGTGAATACGAGTATATAGGATTTATTAAGTCTATTTTCACTTTAATTCTTTTCGGATGATTTCGAAATCTCTTTCTTTTAACTTAGAGTAATTCTAAGTAATTCATTCTTTTGCTTTTGGAAAATATCTCAATTTTTTTTACTTAATTCTTGATCCAAACTTCTTAACTTTTAAGCGGGTCAAAAACAATGTTATTTAAGACATCGTTTACGATAAACCCTAAGTCCATCTTAACAAAAACATTTTTAGTAAATAGGATCATAGAAATCATTCATCTTGGAGATTGCTTAACTTTTGGATAATACCAATCTTCTTTTAATTCAAAAACTTAATACAAAATCTTTTTATTTAAGAGCATTCGGGCTTTCCTTTCAATCGGTTCCACCCCTCGCCTAAGAAAAGAAAACATAGGCCAGGTAGGTTCAGGGCACTGGTTGCTCCATCCTTAACCTTAGTTAAACACCTTGTTGTATCTTCCCAGATCTCACGGGCGGGACAAATGTACTAGTCGTTTCCGCATACTTAGATTTTCAACTTTACTTTGGAATTTCTTATAAATATTCCAAATTATCTTTCAAAATGCTTAATTATTATTTTTAAAACATTCACAATTGATTCTAAGAAAATTGTTATTACATTAAAACTCATATTCCAAAAGTTATAGAATTCGCAGCATAAAAGTGCTACGGAAAGTGCTAAATAAGCTTATTTTGAATTAAACAACTTTTAAACATTCGATAATTCATATTTTCCAATCCCAATCTCTTTTAAATCATTTAAATAGATTTATAAAATTTATTCCATATTTTTCCATAATTAAAAATATCCATTTAAACAAATTTTCTGTTATGGTCACTTAATTGCACTAGCGCGATTTTTTCTTGAAAATTGATTTGGACTTATTTCAAAATCTACTTATCGAAACTTTGATTTTCTTTATTAGTTTAGAAGATATGGATATAATAGTCCAAAATTTTCTTATCTCAAAGAATTTCGAGCTATATTCCACTCTATACACTCATTTGAACTTTTCGGTGCGAAATCGCGAACTACCGTTGCGCGACGCGTCTAGTTTTAACTTATTTTTCAATATTTGAAATAATCAATTCAAATTGGATTTCAACACTTAAAAAATCATTAGAAACCATTTTAAATCAATATTTTCACTTTTAAAAGTATTTAAAATATATTTTCACTATTACCATATTATAATATTATTATATTCCCATTATTTTAGTATTAAATTTTAAATTCCAATTTCAACTCAATTTCAATTCTAATCTCAAATTAAACACATTTAAAACTTAGATTTCAAATCTAATCTCAATTTAAACTTCAATTCAATATCAAACTAAACTTCAATTTTTCAAAATTGATTTCAATTTCAATTTCACTATTCATCTTAATTTCAATTTCAAATTAACTATTCTTTTCAAATCTGATTCACTTCAAATTTCAAATTCTCTTTCATTTTAACTTTAATTTCATTTTTATATGAAAAGAGACTTATTTTTCCACAATTTCTCATATTACTAAAATATAGTCTTTTTAGATAACGGGATTACTTGATCAAAATGAACATATCCAATATTCATATTTATCACTAACATAACATCCATTCAACCAATCACATGCATATTATTTCAAATCTAACATTCACTATTAATATCATAACGGGATATATTATCACAATTCACTTAATTTACTAAATATCAAATTATTCATATTAACAATCAATTTGGTATAGACATTCGTATGTCATAAGGGTGTAAATTTGATTTATAACATAATCAAAATATAAATTCAAAAGCAATGAGAATTTCTCACCATAAACCAAAGCGATAACTTCGTACCAACATTCTAATAAACCAACACTTCACTAATTAATTCCTACTCCATTAAACACTAGCAAACAACACCCTCTCCCATCCAATAGCTTGGCCGAGGCTTGAGATGGAGGTTGGCCGAAAATATTGAAAAGAAGTGGTAGAGCTTTGAACTTGAATTCCCAAGATTTAGATCCGGAAAATAGGTCATCTTCTCTCTTATTTTTGACTCTCTTACTCACAAAATTTGAAAAACTTATTAACTGAAAAGTTGTTGCAAATTCTTGTCTATTGAATTTGAAAAAAAGAAGCATTTGAATCCAAGTATTTTTGAGGGAGATATGTTCAAAATAAAAGAGCTATTCTCGGATTCACAAAAATAAAGCCCGAAAATACACTTCAAAGAATTGAGTTTCAGGTATAACAAACCTCAATATTAGAAATAGTGCTCAACATAAAAGTTTTAGCCACTGAAATTTTATATGGTTTTAAAAAATAATTTCTAAATTTGGATCTGTTATGATTAAGTTATGATCTAAACAAAACGGCCTATTTTCTGGCTTAAAAACTGGGCCAGATAATGCACTTGAAATAAGTGGAATTTTGACATAGTAAACCTTGGAATGAAACAAAATGATAAACATGAAAGTTGTAGCCACTGGAAAAATATATGATTTGAAAAAAAAATTGCGTTTTGGTTAGGTATTGAAGAACTTATGGCCGAAATAAGAAGAGGTAAAATATAGAGAAAAAATGAGTTTGTTTTGAAGAAAATAAACATTGATTTCTTTTGAAAATTTTGTAAATATTTTGACATTATTTGTTTGTAATATTTTTCTAGGCATGGATGCCATTAGAGAGGAGAGGAAGAAGATGAAGAAGCTTGAGAAAAGAAGAAGAAGAAAATGTGAATGAAAGTGAAGAAGGAGGTGGATATTTATAGAAAAAGAAAGAAAGTGGTAATTTACCAAAATAACCTCTTACCAAATTACCAAACTAACCTTACTTCAACCTAAAGCAATCTCCACTTTTTCAAAACTTAACATCACCTTTCACATCCTTACTTTATGTCTTAATCCCTTAAGAACTAAGCTAAGTAAAATAATAATTATATTGGCTTTTGATGTGATATTGATTTGATGTTTACTTTTGACTTTTTTCTTACTTATTTTTCTTAATGACTTGTAGAAGTTTTCTAACCTTGTTTAGTAAAAGTAACTTGGTTAGTTAATTAATTAATACTTACACAAGTAGAATATATGTTCCTATATAAGAAAATAAAGGTGCGACGACGTTGCGACAACTTTTAATCGACAAAACGTCGTTTTTCGACAAAATGTTTTACGGTCACATTTTGACGTTTTAGTTAAACTATTTATTTATGAAAACCAAATTTAAAAATGAACTTTTTACTTCTTTAAATAAATTAAAACAGGTCTCTTTATATTTTAAAATCATATTCAATTAATATTAAAACCTCTAATTTTACAGTGTATGTAAAACTGACAAAATACGACAAATTTTTGTTATTTTTATAAAACGATTATTAACAAACTTTTAAATCTTTTAACATACTTTTTATTATCTTTATTAGATGTTTTAAATAAGATTCGTCTATTTAGACAAATATTAAAATCATATATTTAAGCCTTTATTTATTTTTAACAAAACTTAACTTTTGTCGATTTGTTCTAAAATCCAAATTTATACTTTTTAATACATTAACTATAAGAATAGATAATTATTTATATATATATAACATATTTATTTAATATTTAAACTCCTTTTAAATTTAAATCGAACGAAATCTCTCATTTTTGAAGTAGCGAAATTACGGGTCATTACATTCTCCCTTACTAAAAAGCATTTCGTCCTCGAAATGAAATCAAAGACAAACGAATCTATCCCATACTCATCTCCTCAAATAATTTGGCTTATTTCTACCGATGATAGAAAAGAAGAAGGTCGATATCATAACAACACAAAAAAAAGATGATGCCAACCATACATACCAAGATTTTCCACACTAACCTGAGTACTTATCATGTACTTACGATTATATACATATACATCAAGTCAAACTTCTATTGTACTCATCCTAGTGCATATTGCACACTTAAGATAATATATACAACAACCAAACACGATTATGCATCCAAAACAACCCCACTGATACTATATCAACATAAATGAATACATCCATATAACTCATTCTCTGTCCTGAGCATGTACTATATCTGTGGTCTATATATATATATATATATATATATATATATATATATATATATATATATATAAAAGTCCAACCACTATATCTTAATGCCTACTATTTAAGATAACTATCCAACTACTATGTAGACAGACCCAACACATCATACTATATGTGATATTTGATTCAATCTATTATTTGAATCCACAACTTTTCTTTTAAACTAGTATCGATCCCTCGATTTTCTAGTGCAGACTTTGATCAGACTTCATGATCACAAACCCTTGCTTTCCTTGCATAGCTCTCAACTATTATAGAAAACTTGTGTACATAATCATAAACTCTCATCAATGTTCGCCATCAAGAATCGAGTGATAAATCCTTTTTCGGATTGGTGTAAACACCTCAAAGTTCTGTACTCAAATCTTAGATCGAAATTTATGTGTCAAAATGATCTACGTTTAACTTATGTACTTAATCTTTACCTAATACATTTTTTTCAAAACTTCTATTAATCCAACTTTATTTCACAACCATTTACCTTTTACTAAATCCATTATTACTTAAGCTCATGAATATGACTTAAACTTGTATAATATACCTTTACTTCCTAAAAGTATATATACATATCCCTAATCTTCAAACCATCATCACTTCAATTAGGGTCTTCAACAAATGTGGAATTCTACTATTCCAAATAAATAAGTTATAAAACTCAATCCTTAGTTTTCTTTACCTAAGATTTCAATTCAACTAATATTATTTATCTAATCCATATATTAATAAGACAACTTTACTAAGTGTACACTTTTTTTCTTACTGATTCTATGATTAACTTACTTAACTTATTTACCTATCCATTTTCTAAATCAATTTCTTGATCTTAAATCCATCAAATACCTTATAGTCAAATTGTGAAACTTAATTCACATGTTATTTGGTATTAACCTTTTTCATCTAACAATCAAACTACTAACCATATAATTCAAAAATATCCACTTCTAATCTTAGTTCATTTTGAATTACAAATGTTACCCTACATGTATCACTAATTCAAAGTTTTTATATTAGGATGATATTTTTTTATATCTCTTATTCCTAAATTTTACTTTGACTTTTAACCTAATCAAAGTGTCTAAATTTCAAATTAACTTAACTCCTTTATAAGTTATACAACTTATCTTTTTATATTATATTTACCCTAAATTTCAATCTTGGCTTATCTTTTTCTATCTTACTGATAATAATTTTTTTTATTATTACTTTCTCCAATTACAACTTCTAACTTCAATAATATCATCAAATATCTTACAGTCAAATTGTGAATTCTACTTCACAAGATATTTGTACTTAGCTTTTAAATCCATCCATTATGATAATCACTTAATCATTATTATTTCTTAATACTAAGTATCTATGGGTATATGATTAAAGTTTTAAATTCTAGCTTTCACCTAATTTATTCTATATGGAATATCTTATAATCAAATTGTGCAATTCTAATCACAAGATATTCATATTTTAGTTTCACTAAGCAAGGTCACAATTAATACTTAACTTCTAACCCAAAAGGTAATAGTATTCCCTTTAATATTTATAATATAAACCCAAGGTAAAATTATTTCATTTACCCATTTCCTTTAAAACAAAATCATTTTTATAAAATTAACAAATACGCCCTCATATATATAATACTCTCATAACTCATTCTAGGGTGTTACTAACCCTATCTCTAATGAGTTACTCATCCTAGGATATTACTAACCCTATCTCTGATGAGACTTTACCCATAACAGAGCCAAGGTTCTCGTATAACCTTCAGCTCTGATACCGAATGTAAAGGCCCGTTTTCCCATACCTTTTGAATCGACAATAAACCACACATGTCCGACTCAAATTGCACGAATAGACGGATCATTAAGGATGATAAAGAAAAGTAGACATAACAGAATCTCACACGAATGGAATAACATATAATATTGAACAAATATTTTTACAGCGGAAAACTTTTAAATACATATATCAGAGTCTAATCTAAATTCAACCTGGACAGTTATAGACATCTGTCCTTACAATTGTTGACAAACATCAAACAAAATATACTAAGCAAAGAGGATAGTAGAATATCTTCATACATCGATGAATATCTCCAGCTCTCCTTTGGAAACTCTAACCATCTTCGACTAACCTGAAACTACTCGGATCTGACCCGAGTATTGAAAATACCCGGATCAAGCTTGATAAACCAACATGAGAAAAACTCAATAATAAATGACAGTGTCATATATCAGCCTTTTTATAAAGATCCTTTGAAAAGAAAGAGTATCTCATAAGACCACGACCACACATAAACACGGATGGGTTTTTACCTTGTGATAACTAAAACACTTTTATATCAAAACGTTTGATATTATTTCTAATGACATCTCTTTGAAAACATTTGCAAATAAACTTATTAATCTTAGCTGAAATAGTTACCATTATTAAATTCCAGCATACTAGGCTCTACAAACAAAACCGTAGGTTCTTATTGCAGAATGGATTTTCATACAAATGACCAGGAGAAGGATCTACCTTCCGAAATGGGTACACCTCTAGATGGATGCCCCGAGGCACAGAACATCTGCCCTCTACCAACACAAGACCAGCCTACCACTGTAACTAGATAGTACCGAATATGTCATCCCCTGGTCGTTACGGACCTTTATCCGAGAGCTCTCTCTCCATACACCACATTAATTAACATCTCGAACACCATAGCGGGAAGAAGTATACCTAGAAGGGGATGATCATACACTAATTGGGAATGACCTACTTAGCCTTGCTGCATCTAATCCTATTTCTTTCATTTCCGATTTGATGAGGCTTAAGGCAAACGATTACCTTTTCATAAAGAACATATCACATCTTTGAATGCCACATTGCCATTTCCGTTGACTACTAATTGCCTTCCACAAAAATACAACTCTTGAGCTCGTATGTCTCAAGAGGGGTGTTAAGCTAAGAGAAGTTGCCTTCTCCGCCACCATTGACGTACGTTTGTAAAAACCAATGTACATAATCTTTAGAAATGCAATGTCAGACAAACGTCTATACAAGTTGTCCAGGAACAGGACAAACCGAAGGCACTCTCCTACACCACTAGTAGCGAGTAGTCTTTGCAATCCGAAAAATCTCCACAACAAGGAGACCACTGTTGTATATAACTCTATAATGGGTGTGACCCGAAGCAAATCAATAAGAAGTCCTCACGCTATGAAGATCCACGGTCTTCAATAGTCGTCATCTTCAACATGTCTTCACATTCGAACGTAACATTGGTTCGAAGTGGTTTTCGGATAGGAATTATCCAAATCCGTCCTCGGTTCCTTCGAAGCCAATTATCGATTTAAAAGATGTTAAGTTCATATGTGGATATCAAACATCAATCAATTACTTCATCTTTTATTTAACATATCTTTCTTAGATATATTCTTTTCAATTTATTCCATTTTTTCTTCAAGAGTATAAGGAATCTTTAAGCCTCATTTATCAAATCATTTGGTTTATTTCAACCTTTCATAAATCCTGGTATCATTCTAAATCATTTTCTCTTTTACTTAGGAAAACTTTTCCAAATCATTCATTAAATCTTTATCAAAGATTTTCTTTCTTAACTTTTAACTTAGGGAAAATATTCCCTTTTTATAATATCACTTTCCAAAACATCCGTTTAATTTAAAGGATTATTCACTGTCCAAAATCGCGAATATAATTCCTTTAATAAACTTTCACATTTAACTTATCAATTTAAATTGATTTCAGATTTACAAAATGGTGTTTATAAATTCCATTTATATTTTATAAACTTCCATATACAAAATTTTTTTACTAACAAATTCCATTTATATCTCACTTATAAGTCAAAATCCAATTATAATTCAATTACTTATAAACCTCTTATTTACAAATTCATTCCTTTCAAATCTATTATTTATAAAATCCATTACAAATTCTTTTCTAAATTTTAATTGTAAACCCATATATTGATTACAATCCCATTTCTAATATTTATAAAACACTTTTATAATTCCATTACTTTTATTTATAAAATATTAATTTTATAAATCTTATGTCTAGACCATTTATAATAAATTCAAAGAATTTATTTCTTTTCTTTTATCTTAGAAAAAAACTTAATTATGATCTTTTTGAGCATCCGGGCTTTCCTTTCGATATGTTCCACCCCTCGCCTAAGAAGAGAAAATATAGGCCAGATAAGTTCAGGGCACTGGTTGATCCATTCCTAACCTTAGTTAAACACCTTATTTTACCTTCCTAGATCTCACAAACGGGACAAATGTACTAGTCGTTTCTGCATTACTCAGTTTGTTATTATATTCAATATTCTTTACTTATTGTTTAAGTGGTATAAATAATTCCTTTTTTCCATTTTTTCAAACTCTCATTAAAATTTCCAAATCATCTTTAAATGACTTAATTATTCTTTCAAAATCATTCACAAATTATATAGGAAAGAATTGTTAAGTTTAAAACTGCATTTCAAAAGTTATTTCAAACTACTACGAAAAGCCTTGCGAAAAGTGTTGCAAATATAGTTTTAAAAGCTATATTCTTCAAAATGACTTTTATATCATTTATAAATCCACATTTTAAACTCAAATATCTTTTAATACATTTTAAAAGATTTTTAGGATTTATTTCATATTTTTAAAACATGTAAAATATCAATTTTAAATTTCGGTCACTTTACTGCAAAAGCGCGATTTTTCTGGAAAATTGTTTTGGACATATTTAAAATATACAAGATAAAATATTGCTTTCTTTATTTTTTTATGCATATTTAAATGTTTATAAAACATTTCTAACTCATTTTAAAACTATTTTCAAAAGGTTTAAGCATTTCATATACACCATTTCATTTTCAAAAGGAAAGTGCTTTCCTTTGTGCTTATCGACGTGTATTAACATAACTTGGTAAAACAGTTTAACAATCATGTCAAACAATCAACACTTGATGATCCAAGCATACATAATCATCCATAGCAATCTTAACACAATATCAAACATGTATAAATATATATATATATATATATATATATATATATATATATATATATATATATATATATAAAAAGAGATGCTAAATAGAGTTTCTCACCATAAACCAAAGCGATTAACTTCCTACCAACATTCTAATCAACCAACACTTCACTAATTAATTCCTACTCCATAAAACACTAGTAAACAACACCTCCTCCATTCCAATAGCTTGGCCAAGGCTTGAGATGGAAGTTGGCCGAAAATATAGAGAAGAAGCGGTAGAGCTTTGAACTTGAATTCCCAAGATTTAGATTCGAAAAATGGGCCATCTTCTCTCTTGTTTTTGACTCTCTTACTCACAAAATTTGAAAAACTTGTTAACTGAAAAGTTATTGAAATTCTTTTCTATCGAATTTGAAAAAAAGAATCATTTGAATCCAAGTTGTTTTGAGGGAGATATAATAGAATGAAGAAGAGGTATTGTCGGATTGACAAAAATGAAGCCCAAAAATGCACTTTAAAGAATTGAGTTTCAGGTATAGTAAACTCAAAACTGGAAAAAGTGATCAACATAGAAATTGTAGCCACTGAAATTTTATTCGGTTTAACAAAATGGCCTATTTTGTGGCTTAAAAACTGGGCCAGAAAATGGATTGTAAAGAAGTGGAATTTTGACATACTTATGCTAAGAAGTGGATAAGGTGGTCAACATGAAAGTTGTAGCCATTAGAAAAATACATAATTTGAGAAAAAAGAATTTTATAGTTTGGTTCTGTTTTAAGAATTCATGGTCGAGAGAATAAGAGGTAAAATATGGAGAAAAAATGAGTTTGATTTGAAGAGAATGAATATTGATTTCCTTTGAATATTTTGAAAATATTTTGACATTATTTCTTTCTAATTTTTTCTATGGCTTGGAAGACATTAAAGAGAAGAGGAAGAAGATGAAGAAGCTTGAGAAAAGAAGAAGAAGAAATGTGAATGAAAGTGAAGAAGGAGGTGGGTATTTATCGAAAAAGGAAAAAAGTGGTAATTTACCAAATAACCTCTTACCAAATTACCAAACTAACCTTACTTCAACCTAAAGCAATCTCCACTTTTTCAATACTTAACATCAACTTTCACATACTTACTTTATGTCTTAGTCACTTAGAGATTAAGTAAAGAATATCGTAATTATGTTGGCATTGATTTGATATGATTTGATATTTACTTTTTCTTACTTTTGTTAATTCTTACTTACTTTTCTTAATGACTTCTAGAAGTTTTCTAATTTTATTTAGTAAAAGTAAACATTTTTAGTGAATTAATTAATACTTTCACTTTTTGAATATATGTTCCTATATAAGAAATATAGGTGCGACGACGTTGCGACAAATTTTAACAAAATGTTTTACTTAGCACCTATAATTTATGTAAACCAAATTTAAAAATAAATTTACTTAGCACCAAATAAAGTGGTCACATTTTTACGTTTTATTTAAACTATTTATTTATGTAAACCAAATTTAAAATTAAATTTGTATAATTATATTTAAAAATATAAACACTCATAAATTAATTAAGATAATTTATCTAACCATTGAAACATACTTTTCTGAAATCGGCATTTTGTCACTTTTGTCGATATAGGCAAATGTTACTATTATTATGTATACTTTTCTTTTCAAATCCTATCTAATTTTGTTTGAATCATATAATCTTTCTTATTTTATACTTAAAATCACTATAATACTATATTTTAAAGTGGTCAAAATTTGGGTGGTTACATTTACTCACCGAAAACGCTTACTAAGTTGAATGGAAATCCACTAACTCTTCGAATAACACTGGGACTAAGCTTTTCTATGCATTTTACATGATTTAGTGGGCTTTTTGTGGCTTTATAGGCTTGGCCTAGACCATATATAGCTGGGCCATGGTAGGAATGGGGAGAGATATGGGTCTTGTTTAATAAGTAAAGTGAAGTAGAGAATAGTTATTGGCAGGAGCCAATAGATTCTTAGTGATCCCAGAAAATTATGTCCAGATTAAGTTATTGAAAGGGATCAACAGGTTCATAGTTATTCCATGAAAACTATGACATGAGAGAAGTTATTAGAGAATCCAATAGCTTCATTGTAAGCCCATTAAAGCTACGATTGGAGAAAGTTATTGGTAGATACCAATAGGTTCATAGAGATCCGATGAAAATGATTGGATGATAGTATTGGTAGGAACCAATAGGTTCATCGTGACCCATGAAAACCATGAAAGTGGATAGGAATTCCATGAAGAACTAACAGGTTATTAGTCGGTCCATGAAAATTAATAGGTTAATAGTGACCCAAGGAACTATAACTTGAAACAGTTAGTTAGGTAATTGGGGATGGATCAGAAAATTATGTCCAGATTAAGTTATTGAAAGGGATCAATAGGTTCATAATGATTCCATGAAAACTATGACATGAGAGAAGTTATTAGAGAATCCAATAGGTTCATAGAAAGCCCATTAAAGCTATGATTGGAGAAAGTTATTCGTAGATAACAATAGGTTGATAGAGATCCGATGAAAACTATGATTGGATGATAGTATTGGTAGGAACCAATAGGTTCATAGTGACCCATGAAAACTATGAAAGTGGATATGAATTCCATAAAGAATTAACAGGTTATTGGTTAGCCCATTAAAACTAATGAGTTTATAGTGACCCAAGAAACTATAACTTGAAACGGCTAGGGGCCCACACCCATGCTTCAACATGCCTTGCTCCATAATGTGTTCTAAGGTATGGTATGGTTTTGAGGTATAGTGATACATGAAAGCTTTTTTTCTTTTAAACATAATGTTTCACATCATGCTTATATTTACAGGAAGCATGGTTTATTACTACTAACATCTTAATTAACATACCACATGACATGTATGTGTGCACGCATTGTGCACCAGGGTGTAAAACATTTCTGACAACATTTCGGTGTCGAAAAGTCAAAATTTCGAATAACGCTTTTCGGTCACATTTTCTATTTTATTTGAACTATCTATTTTGGTAAACAAAATTTGAAAATGATTTTAATATCATTATCTAATATTTAAAATATTTTTATTCGATTATTAAAATCCATTATTTAAATACTTCAAAATTATTTAAATATTCAAATACAAAGTGGTTAATTTACGAGTCGTTACAGAGCTGCTTTTGACCCTATTCGAAACCTAGCTGCTGCATTCATGCCTTTCTAATTAGTTAGAGGTCACTTTCTTTATAACTTTGAATCGCTGCTTTTGAAAGGGAAGCTTTCGCCTTTGTAAAATTTAAAGTCGTCTTCTCAATGCTTTTGAAAGGGTAGTTTGTGCAGCTTTTAGTAAGAGTTTTGAAGGCAATGGTTTCGAAAGGATGGTTTTGAAACTATCCTCTTCCCCAAGTTCTTTTACTTGAAATCAATGCTTTCGAAAGGGGTACTTTTACATCTTTTTTTCTTATCCCAATAGTTATATTAAGCTTAAACCCAATGGTTCTGAAAGGAACACTTTTAAATGGTTTCTATGAAGCTTACGAGGGGAATGCCTTAAGTCTTTCAAAGGGTATATCTTAGGCATTTCAAAAGGTATGTTTCAAGTATTTCGAAAGATAAGCTTTAAGTGTTATGAATAGTATGTCTTTAATGGTTTTGAAAGGAAGGTTTCACTGCTTTCAAAAGAAATGTTTTGACTGTTTCGAAACGTATATCTTTAATGGAATTGAAAGGATTGTTCTAAGTGTTTTGAAAGGAAGGTTTGAATACTTTCGAAAAGTATGTTTCTAATGAATTCAAAAGAGTAGGCCTAAGGTTTTAAAAGCATTAGTTTTCAAACAAGAAACCCAAGCTTAATTTTTATAAGTAAATCCATGGCAATATGAAAGAGTTTTGAAATGACATCTAACTTTGGAGTGTTTTAATAAGCTTTCCTTGCTAAAGGTAATGGATTAAGGGTATTAACCATGTTTCATTGGAAAATGATTACAAGGAAATTAAACCATAGACGTTTATATTATTATGTTATGGTTGGTTATCATGTATACTTCTTCTATAAACGTATTCACTTAATATTTAACCCATAACTATATTTTGGGGTGTTAAGGCAGTTGACCCAGTAGTGAATATACATTGAATTAACTCCTGTGTGAGTAGAATAGCATCCAGGAGGTCAGGCGGACCAGAATATAGAATGCGCATAGACTGATCAAAGGATTATTGGTTAGAAATGTTCTTAATAAGCCCATCAAAACTATGTATGAAAATAGTTATTGGCTGGGGCCAATAGATTCTTAGTGATCCCAGAAAATTATGTCCAGATTAAGTTATTGAAAGGGATCAATAGGTTCATAGTGATGTCATGAAAACTATAACATGAGAGAAGTTATTAGAGAATCCAATAGGTTCATAGTAAGCCCATTAAAGCTATGATTGGAGAAAGTTATCGGTAGATACCAATAGGTTCATAGAGATCCGATGAAAACTATGATTGGATGATAGTATTGGAAGGAACCAATATGTTCATAGTGACCCATGAAAACTATGAAAGTGGATAGGAATTCCATAAAGAATTAACAGTTATTGGTCAGCCCATAAAAACTAATAGGTTAATAGTGACCCAAGAAACTATAACTTGAAATGGTTAGTTTGGTAATTGGGGATGGATCAGAAAATTATGTCCAGATTAAGTTATTGAAAGGGGTCAATAGGTTCATTGTGATTCCATGAAAACTATAACATGAGAGAAGTTATTAGAGAATCCAATTGGTTCATAGCAAGCCCATTAGAGCTATGATTGGAGAAAGTTATTGGTAGATACCAATAGGTTCATAAAGATCCGATGAAAACTATGATTGGATGATAGTTTTGGTAGGAACCAATAGGTTCATAGTGACCCATGAAAACTATGAAAGTGGATAGAAATTCCATAAAGAATTAACAGGTTATTAGTCAGCCCATGAAAACTAATAGTTTAATGGTGACCCAAGAAACCATAACTTGAAACGGCTAGGAGCCTACACTCATGCTTTAACATGCCTTGCTCCATTGTGTGTTCTAAGGTATGGTTTTGAGGTATGGTGATACATGAAAGCTTTTTTTTTCTTTTAAACATAATGTTTCACATTATGATTATATTTACAATAAGCATGGTTTATTATTCCTAACATCTTAATTAACATTCCACATGACATGTATGTGTGCACGCATTGTGCACAAGGGTGTAAAATATTTCTGACAACATTTTGGTGTCGAAAAGTCGAAATTTCGAAAAACGCTTTTCGGTCACATTTTCTATTTTATTTGAAATAACTATTTTGGTAAACAAAATTTGAAAATGATTTTAATATCATTATCTAATATTTAAAACATTTTTATTCGATTATTAAAATCCATTATTTAAATATTTAAAATTATTTAAATATTCAAATACATTGTGGTTAATTTACGGGTCATTACAGAGCCGCTTTTGAACCTATTCGAAACCTAGCTGCTGCATTCATGCCTTTCTAATTAGTTAGAGGTCGCTTTCTTTATAACTTTGAATCACTGCTTTCGAAAGGGAAGCTTTCGTCCTTGTAAAATTTGAAGCCGTATTCTCAGTGCTTTCGAAAGGGTAGTTTGTGCAGCTTTCAATAAGAGTTTTGAAGGCAATGGTTTCGAAAGGACAGTTTCGAAACTATCCTCTTCCCTGAGTTATTTTACTTGAAATCAATGCTTACGAAAGGTGTACTTTTACTTCTTTTTTTCTTATCATAATAGTTATATTAAGCGTTAAACCCAATGGTCTTCAAAGGAACACTTTTAAATGGTTTCTATGAAGCTTACGAGGGGAATGCCTTAAGTCTTTCAAAGGGTATGTTTTAGGCATTTCAAAAGGTATGTTTCAAGTATTTCGAAAGATAATCTTTAAGTGTTTCGAATGGTATGTCTTTAACGGTTTCAAAAGGAATGTTTTAATACTTTCGAAAGAAATGTTTTGACTTTTTTGAAACGTATATCTTTAATGGTTTCAAAAGGATTGTTCTAAGTGTTTTGAAAGGAAGGTTTGAAAACTTTCTAAAAGTATGTTTCTAATGATTTCGAAAGAGAAGGCCTAAGGTTTTAAAAGCCTTAGTTTTCAAACAAGAAACCCAAGCTCAATTTCTATAAGTAAATCCATGTCAATATGAAAGATTTTTGAAATGACATTTAACTTTGGAGTTTTTTAAGAAGCTTTCCTTGCTAAAGGTAGTGGATTAAGGGTATTAACCATGTTTCATTTGAAAAATGATTACAAGGAAATAAAACCATAGATGTTTATATTATTTTGTTATGGTTGGTTATCATGTATACTTTTTCTATAAACATATTCACTAAATATTTAACCCATAACTGCATTTTGGGGTGTTAAGGCAGTTGACCCAGTAGTGAATATACGTTGAATTAACTCCTGTGTGAGTAGAATTGCATCCAGGAGGTCAGGCGAGCCAGAATATAGAATGCTCATAGACTGATCAAAGGATTATTGGTTAGAAATGTTCTTAGTAAGCCCATCAAAACTATGTATGAAAATAGTTATTGGCAGGGGCCAATAGATTCTTAGTGATCCCAGAAAATTATGTCTAGATTAAGATATTGAAAGGGATCAATAGGTTCATAGTGATTCCATGAAAATTATGACATGAGAGAAGTTATTAGAGAACCCAACAGGTTAATAGTAAGCCCATGAAAACTATGATTTAACAACTGTGGATGCATATCATCCAATCGGTTATTTAGGTAATTGGGGATGGGAAATCCTGAACATATTGCATGTTTGCATATCATCATAATACCTTTTATTATGTTATGTAGTAACTACTATGGATGCAGGTGCATAGTATATAGTTATTATAAATTGGGTTAAAATACTAAAGGGGAAAACCCGTTTCGCTAAGCAGCGTGATCTTTCTAGATATCCATATGGTTCGAAATGGTAGGTTATTATTCATACTAGACTTTTTGTCTAACTTGAAGTTTATGTTCTCTCAATTGATTTTGAGTAGTTTTAGGGTTAAGGTTTTTAGGTTCTCCTTTTGACGAATAAGCCTTCGAAGACGTGCAGGAGGCAAGCTAGCTATTAAGAGTTCTTTTTGTTTGATTCTGCTATGTTTTGGATGTAATGGCAAAGTTGTTTAATTGCTTATATTTAGACTCTGATCAAACAAGAGGGCATCTTCATATGTCACTTTTGGCGTATTTTGTAATAATTATATTTCTCTGAACGTAGTTTATGAATTGGGATTATGTCATGAATTTGAAATTTGATTCTAGGTGGAATAAGAAATTTGTTTTATGATTTTTTTTTCATATCTATGTGTTTCTGTTATATCAATGTATCTAACATTACCGCATTTGGCCACTGAGTTAATAGCTATGGATGACTGCAACATCCATAACATGTAGTTTTGGGCCTCCTAGTGGGGGATGTTACAACTTGAAATTTGAATTGTAGCCTTATAGGGCCTTCCTTATCACCCTATACCGATCTCGCCCAGTTTGGGAAAGTTTGGCATTCATCACCGATCGGTATTTTCAATGATTCGAATATTGGACAATTGTGCATACATTACTAATAAGCATTACAAACAACCATAACTTGAAAACTGACGGGGCTGACAACGATCGGCGTTCCACACCAAGTCGAACTTCGTTTATTAAGAATAGAAGACTACCCCAATAAGTTCATTGTGCCTACTGTGCCATCTTGCAACAAGAATGACAGGCGCCAAAATAACACTTGCATAAGTATAGTTGGCATGAGGATGGAGTTGGGACAACAGATGTTGTATGCTGCAAATGTTTCCCAATCTTCTTGGAGGGTGTTGCTTCTGCATGGTGTACCAAGCTTCCACCAAGATCTATCTCAACCTTTGACGGACTAGATAGGAGATTCTAGAACGGTGTAGACTCCGCACTGCATGACCAAAAGATATGATTCATCTAGCCTGCCACAAAGACCTAAAGAGCCACTAGACGGCGAGGGAGCTATAGGACCTCAGGGACTTTCTGCTCTAGCAAGACCACTAAGACCTAGCGGAGAAGCACCTGGGCCAACTGACAAAAGGAGGGTTATCAAATAATACTCTGGCTAACTAACTAGCAAGGAATGGGGCAGTAACCTAAAGCGATGCCCTCTCATCCATCCTTATTTACTTTCATTTACTAAGTAATCCTTACCTAGACTCTAGGCTATTATAGACAGAACGATAAAGGGAATGCTTCTATGCCTCCAAACCATGAATGAGATACATAGACTTACTAACCGCCTGGTAGATTGTTCATAGATCCCTCCTTATGAGAATCGACATTGCTCCAAAAACGTCGTGAAGGCGAAACGGTAGATCAGTGGTCATCGGATCCAAAAACCCTTCACGAACATGAAGGTCCTTCATAAACTAAAGCATCATGTTGATAAACTAGTAGATTAGTGGTCATCTCATCGTGAAGGTCCTTCATGAAGTAAAACATCGTGAAGGTGAACAAGTGGATTAGTGGTCATCTCATCAAAAAAACCTTCGCAAACTTGAAGGTCCTTCATGAACTAAAGCATCATGAAGGCGAACCGGTAGATCATCGGTCATCTGATCCAAAAACCCCTTGCAAACATGAAGGTCCTTCGTGAACTAAAGCATCATGAAGGCGAACCGGTAGATCAACAGTCATCAGATCCAAAAACACTTCATGAACGTGAAGGTCCTTCATGAACTACAACATTGTGAAGGCGAACTGGTAGATCAACGATCATCTGATCCAAAACCCTTCGCAAATGTGAAGGTCCTTCACGAAATAAAGCGTCGTGAAGGTGAGCCGATAGATTAGCCATCATATGATCCAAAAACCCTTTGCGAACGTTAAGGTCCTTTATGAAGAAAAGCGTCATGATGGCTAACCGATAAACCAACGGTTATCTGATCCAAAAAATCCTTCATGAACTATAATGCCGTGAAAGCGAATTGGAAGATCGACAGTCATCTAATCCAGAGCTCCCGAAGTCAACAAAGTCATGCTCCGAGGCCACAAATCAACCATAAGTCACTCCGCAGAATTAACAACAACCGATGAAACAAACAGTGCTGTATTCCAGAGCCTCAAAGTCGCTCAAACAAACTACATTAAAACTGAGCTGACCCTATGGTAAACCAGAGGCCGACTTGAATCAATACAAGATTTGGAACCTGATAGAACCAAGTAAGGATCCCTAATGTATAAGTATTCGAAGACAAAGGCTTTTCCATGCTTTAACCATCTAGAAGGCATAGCCACACCCACTGGACCGAGGGAAACCAGAAAAATTGTGATGAAACCCTAGATACAGTTCAAGTGCACGAACAGCCCTGTGGCATGGGGGTACCATACACACTTGAATAGCCACAAGGAATGTAAGGACTAATCATAACACCGTCCTGTTACGTCCAATCAAAAATTCTGGCATTCTGAAAACTATGGACTTAACAACCTAGTTAGTGCAATAAACAAAAGTAGAATCATAATACTTGCTTACTTCTCCCCAACTCCTCCTTTCCCACCCATGGTGACCAGCTTCTCTTCCCCTCAGACTATATGTCAGCTGAAGACCCACTCTCTGAAGGCATTTTGGACCAAAACTAAGAGCCTCGCCCTGAAGTCTCATAGGCTCTTCCTTATCTCCATTTTCATGCAGTCAATTATAGATCTCTCTTCCATGACAACCTAATCTATTTGGTCGTTCGTATCTTCTCGAAACATGGAAGGATCACCCAATCCATGCTTACCTGATCCAAAAACCACTTATCTCTTGGAATTGACGAAACCACGTTCTAGTGAAGCTAAATCGCCGAATTAATGGGAAAACTCAATCCTTGCCTTCTAAGAGCTGATGTTGCTCCGGTAGCACCGGAAAGGCCCGAATTATTGCGTGCATCTATTAGCTGCGCACTCTCGAAAATCGCTTCTCATAAGCCGCACAGACACTACTTGAAGTTGCTCTGGAATCATCAAAAAATCATTCTGGATCGATGGGTCGTATCGATACCATAAGCCGCAAATATCATAATCCGCATACTCTCAAAAAATCTGCACATCTCATAAGCCGCGCAAACGCTGCTTGATGTTTCTTCGGCATCATCAACAAACCATTCCGGATCGACGGGTCGTATTGATCTTGTAAGCTGTGCACACTCATAAGTCGCACATTCTCATAAGCCATGCACTCCCATAAATTGCGCATCGCTTCTTGGATTAGTGGAATCACATCCAAGTAACCATAATCTCACTATGCACATCTCGTAAGCCACACAAACACGACTTGATGCTAGTCTAGCATCATCAATGATTTTTCAAAATTCTTTAAGTACCGATGTTGCACCGACAACATCGGAAAACTTGTATATTTTAGGATTAATAGGGATCAATTCCCGCTACCCAAAGAACCAACATTACTCCAATAGTGCTGGAAAGCCCCAAGCCAAGACGTCCTAATTTTTGACCAAAGTTACTATGCAAAAATTTCTTAAGTCAAGACATTCAAGTCACGAGCTCCTAAAGATAGGAGCTGCGACTCGACTTTGATTGGGGGTATACAGAGTGCCACATAAAACATCAAGTGTTTGGATTAATCAGTCCCGTGGACTAGGGGCACATAACACACTAACACTTGGTCGGGATAAAAATCACTCCATGGTTCTATTACACCGAATAGAGAATTTCGGCAATCGAAACTGAGCTAAGCAGCATAGTATGCTGAACGACTGGGGAATTAAAAGGGAAACTTCTCCAACCTGCTAGACATTGATATTTCCTCGGCAACATCGAGAACTCTAGACCTTCATATCAATAAGAAAATCAAACTCCTTAAATTTCGTCATCACTCAAAAATAGGCGTTAAAAGGAGGAACTTACCATCGACCAGAGATAGACGACGATGGAAGACATTTCGAGAATCAAGTCATCGACGCACCGGTTTACAAAGATAGAAGCAAATGCTTGACTGGGTTCTCAAATCCCAACTTATAAGAATCCAGCATGGCCCAAAGATTGGCAACGTTCGAAGGGAATAACTCGTCTTTCAGCAATCTGACACCGCTTGGAGACTAGCGTCGTCACGAAGGATAACTCCTGATCATCATATATTTATCACAGCTTAGACTTTAGCGTCGCTTGGTATAACCAATCATGCAGGGACTGATTAAATAACTCGACCGCTGCTTGTGCAAAACCAGCTGTTGTTCGAAGACAGACAACGACAAGAAGAGAACACTTAAAATCGAGAAGCTAAACCATCGGTTCCCGAAGATTGGAACCAATGAATAAAGCGGATATCAACAACAACATCAATGCCCTTGTAGAGCACATATGTCATGGAACAAGCAAAGTTAACTGTCATAGACTCAAGACAAACATTACCAAAACTCTTCCGATCCATGATTAGGATGGGAAGAGTGCAAGTGTACTAAGGGGAAATGTAAGACTCACCCTACAACATCTAATCTTTTATAAGTGATCGGAATTTAGCATTTGGGGATAACGGATTCCATGATTGGAAGTGGGAATAACCATGGAATTGGTTAAGCAATGAAACTGTAACGCCAAAGGGAGCATTTGACGGTTTTAAACAAAGCAAAGTAACGGAGATGCCTGGGACTCCAGCATTCCAGAACGCGGCTTATTTCGGAGTTAAGCAATGTTGAGAATGCATCCATATTGGTTTAAAAGGAATCTACTCAAGTTTATATGATCGAATGAATGATTCAGTCCTAACCAACATGACTTTAACGCTGCCCAAGGACATGCAGCACTAAGAAAAGATTTCTACAGTCCAATAATCGAAGTGCTAGTTTTCGAAGACCGAAACTAGTACCCAACTGGATTAAAGGCACCAGCAGATTAATAGGAAAACAGATCCCAACCTCCCGAGCCTTTCGAAGATAGAAGTTGGTCCCTACTACTATTGTCTTCGAAAAATTATCGTTGCTCAAAGGTAGGCAACAACAGAAAGACATAACCTTCCAAAGGTCAATCAGATGGTTCGACCTTACATCGCATGAATTTTCCACTGCCCGAACATGAGGCGGTGCCGAAGGGAAATCCCAGGGATCAAGCCGCTCACATAATAGTTTCCAGAGATAGGAGCTGGTAGAGGACCGAACTTCCAGTATTCAACCTAGGATGAAATTTGATGTCATCCAAAGATAGGCAGCTTCAAGAGAAGTTCGCTTGGAACCAAGAAGCTAAACTGCAAGCTCTCGAAGGTAGGAGCCAACACATGAACATGAATGTTATGACGATGTTGGCAGTTAAGCAAGGCACGCATGGGTAAGGACAAGCAGGGAAATTTTCTGGACAATAGGAAATCGTCGGACTTCTTCAATCCCAAAATAAGATTGGGAGCCAGATTGGGGGAAATTGAATAATTTATCCCACGACTTCCATCTCTCACAAATACCCAAATATAGGCATTCGAAATAGCTAATCCCTTAAATAGGGATGAACACTCAAATACTTGGTTGAAAGAAGCATCGCCTAGTCCAAACATGAATAACTGCGAGATTGGCTGGATAACGGTTTTGTCTTGAAAAATAAAACATGCCGGCAACAAAATTACTAACCAAGGAAACAAAGGTGTGATAACCTGAATTTTGGAGTATCTGTTAATTGTTAATTAACGAGGTTAACTAATAGAAATACTGAATCATAAATTAAACAAATGAATCTAATAGTAAATATCTATATTTGGATAAATATTTATTTGATCATATCTTAATATAATCATTTGGATTTGACAAATTATTCTTTTAAAAACGAATGATAATGTGTATAGTTGTATATATATTAGTTTGAAATTTTAAAATAAGATCTAACTTTATATTCTTTTTCCTTTCTAAAATTTTCTTTCTTGAGATTTTAGCTTTGGAAATATATATATATACAAATAAACATTAAAGAATGTACTTAATAAAGATAATTTATTTATGTAAACATTAAAGCTAAAATGAGAACAAACATTTAAAACTTAATAAATGAGTCATTAATGAATTTAGAAACATTTGTAAAAGTAAGAAATTATTATAATACTTGAAATAAAACATGTGTAAGGATATTTGATCATGTAAAAGACACTTGTAATCATTTCAAGAATTTAAGTTTACAAATGGCATGGTTAAAACATTTGTAAATAGATTAGAGAAAACTTGAAAATAAAATCTTTTGTGTTTAAAACATTTTGATCCTTCTTTCCTAAAAATTGAAAATCAGATTTTTTTTAAAAAAAGAAGGAAAAAATCATAAAAATCAAAACTAAAACAAATGCCACCAGTTCAAAGTTTTCAAAACTGTGATCTTGCATAACAAGTGAAGATCATCATCAAATTCAAAGCAAAAGATCTCTGGATTAAACAGAAAACTTTACAGCAAGATCAAAACTGCAAAGCAATGAAAATCTGAAGCATAGTTTATCAAGCAAGCTACAAAATTCAACAATTCAAGTTTCAAATACCAGTTTCTGGCTCTCTATCTTAAGCAGGTGAGTAAACTTCACCCTTTAATGTTTGATTTGATGCTTGGTCTTTGAGTAAAGTATGAATACAGGTTTGCATTGATAAACTCATATGTGAATGAATATTAAGTGAAAGATCTGTTTATACATAAACATATATGTCTCTGCTAAACTGTATTTTCCAAGTTCTGTTCATTTTTAAATGTAAGTTAACCAAATTATTTTCCCTAAGTTAAATCTACATTAACCTGATGAATGAAACAAACAGTTGAAATAATGAAGTATGGGTATGTCTGGAAAAAAATTTGCATGCATTGAGAGGTGAAGTATTAGGGGATGTCTGCATATTTGTATATGCATTCCTCTGTTGTGTAACAGGGTCTTTGTTCAAGTATAAATGAGTAAATACCTTTCTTGAAATTTTAAGGAAAACAACTGATGCATGTGAATAAAATTTACATGGCTGTTATGAGGTATGCTTGGTTTGGTAGTAAATATGATATCCTGTTTATTTGTATGAGAATCTTGTATGAATGTCTGTAGAAAATGATATATGTTCTGTCTTAAGTTTTTTTTACAGTTTCACATTTATGTTCAAAATCAAATTTGCTCTTTCCTTAGTTGTTTTTAGGGATTGCTATCTAAACAAAACTTGTTTGGAATGGAAAGATACTTAATTTGGAAAAAATTCAGATGGAAATTAAGGGTAGTTTTTAAAATAAAAGGGAAGAACAGTAGAACTGTAAAATCTATCAAATTATCGACTAAAATGATTTTTAGTTTTAGGTTCATAACTTATTTTGTCTTCGAAATTTAGGATTTTTAAAGTTGAAATTACGATTTTTAAGTTTTTAATTTGTGAGAAATAGTGAGTTAAACGGCATTGGGAATTTTGGTAATTACTGGTGATCAGGTTGGTGAGGAAGGTCGGAATCAGTAGAGGAGGTAGCTGAGATGTTAGGGAACTAGGCAAAATTTATCGGTGTATTTATTAATCACCCAGGCATTGGTATGGGTTGGATTTAGGGTTTTTATAGCTTATTTGGTCGACGATGAACTTTGGGTTCGTTCGACAGTTATGGTGCATCGGACATTGCTAGAGTAGGTGAAGTAGGAACGTTGAAATTCGACAAGGGTCTGGTCAGAGTAGCGAGGTTTCCGGTAGCAGAATGTGGTGGTGCGAGGCAAGTTTTTGACGAACTTGATGGTGACTGGGTGCTTCTCTTGCTTGTTTTCATTCCTGATGTTCATCGTGAAATTCTGGAGAAGTTTATGTGTCGTGGTGTTCTGAGGCGACTTGGTGGAGACGTCGAAGTTGGTCGGAATTACTCCGATGGTCAGTGCATGTGCACGACATCGCTGTGTGTCAGTGCGTTCTTGGTTTGCTGATTAGTTTGGGGAAGAAGCAGCAATCTTGGGTTGAACTCGAGAGAATTTTCAGTGCGACTCAAAGTAGCATGATTAGTGAGTGCCCAGGTGTTCGTGAGGGATTGCTCGCGTGTGTCTCGGGTAAATTAGGAGTTGCCTCGGGATTGTAAGCATGTTGTGTATAGGGTTTGAAGTACAGGTTATATTAAAGCATGAATTTCAAGTTTTAAACGCAAGGAAGGATGCAAGTTTGTATCATAATAAGTCTAGTTTTCCAAACTAAAATTTACTCGAATAAGCATTTATTTAATTTACTTAAAGGTGATGATAATAAAGTTGTCAAAGTAGAGTCAAATGTTTAAATTATTTATGTTAAAGGAGATTTTATATTTCCAAATTATAAAATTTGATTACCAAATATTTACTAATGAAGTATAATGATGAAATAAAGTATTTAATTAAAATATTGGTTTGTTAATTACTTAATTAATTAAGGTTAATTAATCTAAGTAATTAAAGGAAGTAATTAAAGAAATAATTAATTTATGGAAGAAATTAAGAATTCATTTCTTAAGAGTAATTGATTAAAAGATGAATTAATTAAGGAAGTTATTTAGGGGTTAGTTAATTAATGAGTGTGACTAATTAAGAGGATAATTAATCAATGTCAATGATTTTGGAAAATCAATTTGAATAATTAATTATGAATAAATGTAATAAAAGAAGTGTAATTACTTAGTGAAATAATTAATGGATATTACAGGATATAATTAATGAATGGGTAAATTACTTGGTGAGAAGTAATTAAAGCATAATTGCTCAGTGGAAGGAATTAGGTGATAATTACTCAGTGTAATTAAATGATTAATTAATATAATTAATCAAGGAGTTGGTTTAAATTGATGGAGTAATTAAGTAAAGTTAATTTCTGATTGTGATAATCAAGGTTGATTTATGAATGTAATTTAGTTAAGGATAACGACTAATTGAAGGTTAAGAGTAATTAACTAATGAAAGAAATTAGAGGATCATGAATTGATATAATTTATGGAAGTGATCAATCTTGCTAAGAATGTTTAAAATTATGATAAGTGCTTTGGATTGGTTAATATCTCTGATATGAATTGCTTTGAGATATGATGGACAGTGATAATGTGATTATCTATCAATAATAAATTGCCGTGTATAAGTGACATCCGGTAATTAAAGTTGAGTTATATTTAATTGAATAGCCTAGGATTAGACGACATTGAGATCGAAGAGACCGGAGTCAGGAATTAGTAAATACCCGAAACCACTTCGACTTGTAATCTAAGTTCAGATTTGATATGTGAAATCTATTTACTGCAATGGAATGATTTAAGTAGATTGGATCATTTAATCTATGTTTGGCACTTAGAATGGATGTGTGTGATGTCTATAACAACTTGTGAAGATTGAAATTTGATATAAGTTAACCCCGGGTTATATATATATATATATATATATATATATATATATATATTATGTTCTTGTAATTCATGCTAGATGGGTTTACTCACGCTGGTTTCCAGCCTGACCCGGGTGTTACTTTGATGTAATGCTCGGGTCAGACCGAGTATTACAGATTTCCAGGTAAGGACGTTCTGGAGCTCAGGAGGCGAGCTGGAAGGCAGGAACGTATGGAGCATACCCGCTGAGTATTATTGTTGCATATCTAGGACATGTTGATTCATATGTGACCAGTGTTGTATATGTTGTAACTCTGATATATATTAAAGTGTAATTTGACAAGTACAGTTTCCATTGTATAACTATTATTTATGTGATATTATTTTCTGATTCGCTGCGAATGTGAGGTTTCTATGTCTTGTTTCTGTTTTCTTCTTCTTTCTTTTACTTCTTTTCACTAACTATCTGGAATTTTCGGGATCGAAATTTCCGGGTTGTTACAAAAGGATTTAACGTTCAGAAATTTACCGTCACTCAAAGCCTGGTGATGATGAGAAGGGTTGATGACCTACATAAGATACAACTAGATCGCATGGTCCCAACTGGCAAAGGGAATGCCAATGGCCAAAGATTGGAGATGCTAAGAAGAGACCTCTAAAATGAAACTATCAATACATTGGCTTTCGAAAACAGAAGCAAGAGCTTGATCGAGACTTCATCTCTACTTTTTGGAATCTCGCATTATTCGAAGATCCAAAACATTAAGGAAAAATCCACAGAGTTGATTCGTCTATACACGATTTTTTGAAGATAGAAACCAACACATGATTAGGATCCCAATAATGGACTCGGAAGAATTTACTTTAGCAAAAGATGCCAGAAACACATCTTTCCAATACATACCGACATCACTATAAAATGCAGAGCTTAAAATCAAGTAGCAAAGTCCCTAGTTCCTAAAGATAGGATCTATCATGTTAATCAAACTAGGATAATCGAACGTATTGCTCCAAAGACCCAGTCTCTTGAAAACGTATCGACTTAGTATGTAGAGTAATCAGCCCAACGGACCGTGGAATATACACCAACACTTTGTCGAATGAACTCAACTGAGCATAAACAAGAACAGTCATGGAACTGGCTAGAACAAGCTGCCTCATAGTTCTAGAAAAAGAAATCCCCGAAACCGATCAATTAAGCGAACAGTCCCCGGAGACAAAAGCCTATGTGCAGCTTGAATCCCAAAACCACAAAGGAAGGATATTCACAACCGAATAAATCATGCATTAGTTTCCGAAGAATGAAGTTGTGCCTGGTCGAATTTCAGTTATAACGCTACAAGAGTAACTATACCTTAGAATATAACCATTCTTGTAAAGACCCGTAAATCCGTACTCCTTGAATAAACACTAATCTCCAGTGATTAACTCAAGATGAACGGAAATACGAACCCTTATGGTTGAAGAAAAAGAAAGAGGTAGAAGAAGAAAGAAAAAGATAGAACAGAACAGAAAGAAACAACAGGACAATATCAGAATCTCACAATCGCAGCGGAACAACATATAATAGATAAATGAATAATCTTTAAACAAAGTACTATGTCAGTTATTACATTACATCTCATTACATTACATCATCAGAGTGTACAACAACAAACAACAACAAACGGCGGAAAAGAAATACTATATACTAGTGAATACGCCATGCCATCCAGCTTGCCTCCAGCAACTCCTAAATTCTAGAATATCCTGATAAACCTGACTCTTGACTGCCCGTGTGGAAATTGGTGGGCACCCAGAGTTTAGGAAGGAAAACAATAAACTCCGAGTCAGTCATGTGACTAGTGTGAGAACTAAAACAGTTTTTTTTTTTTTTTGAAACAAAGTACAGGATAATTTTAAAATAGATTCGCAATGCTTTTTAGAAAATGAGACTACCATAAGGCCTCCTGCACACACACAATGCAAACGCAGAATCGGAGGAGATTTCTCCTTATGATAGCTAAAGATGCTTGATAAGCATTAAAAAGAAACATTTGATATTATTACTAGTGCATAGTGTAGGAAAAATTCATTTCGAAAGTAAAGATATAAATCTTAGCCAACATACGACCATTATCGTATGCCTACTATAGCTACCATGTTCAATAGCAGGTTACCGCCACATTCCATGGCAGGTTATACAACTAAAACCGTACAAGTCTCGCATTGTTTCTTTGGATTTCCAACAAATGGTCAGGCCAAGGAACTTCCCATTGCCACATGGGTACGCCTCTGGAAAGACGACCCAAGAACCTAACCGGATCTCTGCCAACACAAGGCCGGGTTACCCCTAACTGGGTAACTACTGACAGGAATATGTCATCCCCCGATCGTAACCGATCTATCTGAGGATCCTCGATTTCCAACAACCACAAAGCAATAAATTTGCAGCAACAACATATGTTAAGTATCTGGGCTCCATACCATGATACCACCTCTATCCAGAAGGAATGACATACACTAAAGGGGCGCTACCCCCTAATAACCTTGTCGCATCCTTCCTGTTTTGACCATTTCCGGGGTGTGAGGTCCGACGAAGTCTCGTCCACAAAGCCACGCTTTATACAAAAGCTGTGCTTTGGGTCAACAAATGATCAAAGTAATGATCACTAAGATAAATGATCAAACAAATGATCATATCACAAATGATCAAACAATGATCATCCTACAGGAACACTCAGCATGCCACGCCACCAAATTGGGAGTATATCACTAATAACCTTCAACTACATAACCTCTGAGCTCGTACGTCTCAGAGAAGGGTGTTAAGCTAAGAGAATAAATTCTCTGCCACCAATAGAAATATATTTGAAAGAAATCAGCTTTATATCTCAATTTGTAATGTTAGACATACAATCCATACAATTCTGTTCCGGGCTCGAACAGAACCTAAGGCACTTACAAAGAAGTCCTTGCATTCCGGATAATTTCTAATCACGTCCGGACTTCCCATCACTAAGGGTGATAAAACCTCTATATCGGAGATCGGCCGATGCAGAGCAACTCAACGGTAATCCTTCCGTTTTAAAAAATATCCGGTCTTCAACACCGGTCATCAAATGCAATCCATTACGACGTATCACATATTCGGAATGGGTTATACGACCCTAAGGTCCTTTTCCGGCTAACCCGAATAGTGAGCGCTTATTCAAAAATAAGCGTGGCATTAAAATTCAAGCAAATCACAACAAATACCTATTTAAAGGTAAATATTGATATTCGGATTATTTAACTATCAATAGGCATGCTCAACATCACCAGATTCCAAATAATTTCCCAAATTATTTACTTTCCAAAATATCTTTACTAGATATATAATTTCCACACTTCAACCATTTGAAAACAAATTTTCAAATCACTTTTCACCTTTATCACTTTTGAAAACAAATTTCAATCATTTTCCTTACGTGGAAATACTTTCATTTCAAAATGGTTCATTTAAACCAATTAAATAAATCCTTACCGACTTACTTTATATTTACGTTCCAAATCCGTAAATTTACTCCCACACTTCAAAAATAAATCAACGTTTATTTTTAATCAAATTCCCCTTTCTTTTATAAATTCCATAGTGAATTTACACTTCCAAAATATCTATGAATATATGATTCCCAAATCGATTTCTAATATTCATTTTCAATTTGTCTTCAAAAAGATAAATTCTCAAAACGTTTCATTTCACATTGGAAAAACATTTCCATACTTATTTATTAATAAGTAATTCACAAATCCATTTATTTTCAATACTTAGAAAATATTCAATATACTTAATATCGAAATTAAGTATATATTTCATTCTTTAAGGAAAACATTCACTTAAACACATTTATTTGAGTCAAAACGAATGTTGCGTAGAACACCGTTACGACGACCCAAAATCACTAGTATAGGGATTCAAAATTAAAATAGATATATAAATCCCAATACAATACAAAATATTTCCTTTCGTACTATAACAACAGTGTTATAGTCCACCATTTCCTTATTTCTCGAAAACGTCTATTTCAACAATGAATGTTGAAATCTATGTATTCGATTTATAATACATTTTAAAACATAGTTAAAATGATTAACTTCATTCTATAATATTCATTTTCCCAAGCATATCCATTTTATTTGATATATTCACTGTCCAAAATCGTGAATATGCTTCCTTAACCAATTTCAACTTTCAATTTATCAAATTCCATTGATTTCGAATTTATAAACAATGTCTATAAATTCCATTTCTATTTATGAGCTTCGATTTATAAATCTCCTTTATTAATCCAATTCAATTTATATAACTCAATTATATACCAAAAGTCCATATTATAAGTTAAATGCTTATAATCCATTTATTTACAAAATCGTTCTTTTAAAACTTCACAAATTATAAATCTTATTACTTATAAGATTTCATTTATAACCCTATTTTCAACATTAATAGAACTCCTTTTAAAATTCTATTATTTCGATTTATAAAATATATATTTTATAAATCTCAACTATAAACCATTTTTGCTTCATCAAAGATTTCAATTTAAATGCAAAAATCCGATTTATAAGTTAATTCCTTAAAATCTTTTGTCTTACAACATCTATTCATTTTATAACTTCACAATTCATAAATCTATAAATTTTCATTCACTTATGAATCCATTTATACTTCATTTTAACACTTATAAAAACTCGTTTTATAACTCCAATATTTTTAATTTTAAAATATCAAATTTATACATCTTTCATATAACCCGTTTTAAAATAATTCAAAAATCCCAATTTAACTATTTTATAAATTTATTAACTACTTATCTCAAAAACCACCTTTTGGTTATATTTCACAAAAATCTTAATATTTATAACATAAAAATTTATAACGTTTTAATTATTTAAAATGAATCAATTCAAAAATTTAATAAAATGTATACTTTCGAAAATCACTTTAAAAATTCTTTTAAAAACCAAAATCATTACTTTAAAACTTCAAAAATGGATCCAATGATGCAACAACACTAAGTAGTCAATCACGACATCCAAATATCATATATCGATATGATAATCAACGAATATCACAATATCTGTAAATAAATCAATACAGTTGAGGAATCCAGTTGGATCCCTCCAACCTGTTTCCCTGTATCCACAAACATTAGCACAATACCAATTCCGTTCCAGTACGGAATTATCGCGGTATATAGGATTTATAAAAATATTATCCGCGTAATAGGCGGCGTAATTGGGTCTTATCCGCTATATAATGCGGGAAATCAACTCCAATTACATATATAATACCAATTTCACTATACGGTGAAATATTCGCGGTATATGTTTTTAATAAATAACATCAGCTTACTAACGGTGCATAATATCTATTTTAACAATCAATAGATAACAATCATCATTCAAACATACAATAAAGCAATTTTAAATATTACTATTTAAAATTTAAATCGAAACCGATTCGATTGGGTGAGAAGTTCTCACTTTGAATCCCCGATAGCAATTTGTAGCGTTTTATTTCGAATAAAATTAAACGGACGTTTAATTTTACCCGAAATTTTTTCTAGTTCCAAACGAATCCAAACCAATTCCACAGCGTAGTATTCGTCAATACTGTTCCAACGCAACTGGTTTCGTAATTTTTCGACCTCGTATGAATAAGTTATCGCAAAGATTGTACATATTATAATATAAACTAATTCATAATTTTCTTTAAATTTTATACCCAGATCTCATCATGGCCGTTGATTTTTGAAAAATGAATCTAGGCCGCACCCCATCTCTTCTCCCTCATGCGTGAAACCTCCAGTGAATGCCGAACCCAACATGCCCTAACTAGGGTTTTGAACGCACCCTCCATTCGTCGACGAAACCCCATCACAGCCGCACCACATCGAAGCTCGTCTCGAGCACTACACTCGGCTGGAACCATGATGAACTCGGCTCCCCTAGGCCGAGATTTTGACGTCCAAACGCGCAAAGTTCCAACTGTGATTGCCACCAATCCACAACCCCGTTTACGATCTTAACCGTTGAACTTATGGATCTCGTCATGCTCTTCAATTATCAGTTGACAACTTTTGCTAAAAACATGTGGATTTGGAAAGATTGAGGAGGAAAGAAGATTGATTTTCGGCCATAGAATATACATGAGGCGGCGGCTCTGAGATGAAACCCTAATTGGTTTTAATTTTGCAAAAAATGAAATAAAGGGGCTTATATAGAAAATTTCACCAAACACTATTCACCCCGAATTTTCCAAACTCCAAACGAAGCGTGCCGGCTAGCGTTTCTAAGGTTTACCCTGCGTTCCGAACACAATGGAACGTGTTTCGGAGGCTAATTCGATCATCTATGCGAGTTACGGCAATAAACGATCGATTTAAATTAACTGATTTAAACAAATTTCTAAGCATTTTGGCTTGCCTCGGACAAACCGTAAATCCGATTGACACGAAATTTGATACCAAGAAATAATTTAACATTACGGATCCGATGCAACTGGTTTCGTCGAAATCCGAGACAGTTTGAAAAATGACTATTTTGACTCGCCAAATTAATATTAAAACAATTTCGATGCGTTTCGAGCTGCCACGGTCAAAGGAAAACTCGTTGCTACGAAAATTGAAATCCAATAATAACAAACTATTACGGATCCAATGGAACTAGTTTCATCCAATTCTGAGACTGTTCGAAAAATGGCTAATTTCACTAGTCGATTAAATATTAAAATATTCAATTTTCACAGATTAACTTTAAATTCAATTTTAAAAGCTCCATAACATTGTTATAACTCCAATATGATATAATAAAATTTTACAAATCATTTCCAATCATATTAAACTCGATTTTCAATTATTTCTGTAATTTCAACTATTAAATTATCGATTTAATTATCCAATTAAATCCAATATTCGAAAATAAATTATTCGACTTATAAATTTCACTTATTAATATTTAACTTCAATTAAATATACAAATTTTAATTGGTAGAAATTCTGGGTCGTTACATACTTCCCCCCTTAAAAGAATTTCGTCCTCGAAATTACCAAGTAAGAAAAAGTTACAGAATTCATTAACTTTCCAAAACAAACCATTCAATTTAGATTTTAACAAATCTCTTAAGTGTTTAACTTTCCCAAAATCTATAGTTAAACTTCTTTCAATAACTTTACTAAGTTTCCAAATCCAAACTTAGTTTACAAAAATTTCCCAATTTTCTCAAAAATATTCTAACGCCTTAAATTTTCGGAAAAATTCGCCAGAGTCTCCTTTGCGCGGCTCAATCCGAAAAAATAAACGACGGTATATATATCACAAATATACATCTCATCAAGTGATGAGGCATCCCGCAGGGAAAAAAGTGTAAAAGTACGATATTTAATCCGAGATATGTACCTTATATTTTTATTAGCGAGCATATACAGCTAATATAGCGCGAAAGCGAGCTCCAAATGCGAAGCAAGCGCAATCCGCACCTACTAAACACTCAACAAACAATGAGAAACATGTATATATGAAAATAATATCAATATACAACATATAGTAACATAACAACTACATGTGCCAACATAGCAATGCATTCAAAAGCAACAAATGCAACCATCAATCAACTATCATCCAACAAATTCATAACCAAATCAATATTCTTTCATTTTAATCACATTTGATTCATCAACATTGGAATTTTACTAACATTCATTTGTTCATTTTCCAATTAGTATACATTTACTAATTTATTCACATTAATTCGCTTTCAATCCAAATCAAATTCAATTCTATCCAAATTCATTTACTTCCAATTTGAATTCAATTACATAGCTTTTGATTTTGCTAATTTACTTTCATTAACACTTAATGAATTATATACAATCAACTAATCAATCAAATAACAACCAAATTCATTCAATTTACTTCCAACATTCAATTTGGTTCAACACTTTTAATTTCTATTGGTTGATATTTTCTATTGATTTTCATTCAATTATTCAACTTCCAATTACATTGGCTTTTAATGAATTAACACTTATATTCATTGTTTCATTTCAATTTATTTGTTTAACTTCACTTAAATTTTCACTTATAAATCCAATTCAGATTTCCAATTCTATTTAACTTTTACCGAAGTCAAATTTATTCACTTATTCAAATTCATATCTCATTTTGCTTAACAAAATTGTTTAACCACTTTAATAATTGGTTTCACTTACATTTTCTCATTTTATAAGTTATACAACTTATATTCAACAATTATCACTTGGATTTTATTGATTCACTTATACATCCTTTAATTTAACTCCATCCTTTAAGTTAAACTTACTCTATCAAAATTTAAATTGTATAAGTTATCAACTCATTCATCATTCCCATAAATATTTAAATAGGATTCCAGAGTCTTTTCAATCTTTCAAAACCATTTTTGAAACCAATTCAATTATCCTTTTGAATTTCCAAAACCAAACTTAATTTTTTTTCCACAACTTCCATTTAAAACAACTTGGCAACAATCCCTCTTTTGGAAACCCAAAAATTAACACCAATGATGTTGCAATCATCATCAGAATTATTTTCCAGCGACCGAAAAGAGTTTAGAGCTTTAATTTCTCCAAAATAATTTTTCCAAACCTTTGAAAACCATTTTCAACTCAAAAAGGAATTTAATCTTTTCCAAATTGCAAACCCTTTCAAACATGTCCAAATATTCCTCTGGAATTTTGTTTTTAGATTATAAATCACATTTATACATCTTTTACTTATATAATTTCACTTCTTATATATAAGATTATTTCACAATTGTAAATCACTTTAATTATAATTTCATACTTATAATTCATTCGCTTATATAATTCATTTTTTTTACAGCTGTTGTTTTTATTTAACTTATTCAACAACCAAATAATCAATTATATACTTTAATAATTCTGAAAAATTATTCCTTTATATATAAAATATAATCAAGGTAAAATTATTTCATTTACCTAATTTAAAACAATACTGTTTCGAATTGTTCTATTCAAGTGTTTAGAAACCCCTTCGATACAGTTGCGCAGACTGTGCCGACGAAGGTTCATATGCCACTCAACAAACCAATCATCACAATATAAAACCATTTAATATTCACTAACAAATACGCTCTCATATATATTATTACACTCAACTCATTCTAGAGTACTACTGACTCCATCTTTAATGAGTAATACCCAACAGAGCCATGGTTGTCGCTTAACCATAAGCTCTGAAACCAAATTGTAAAGACCCGTAAATCCATACTCCTTGAATAGACACTAATCTCCAGTGATTAACTCAAGATGAACGGAAATATGAACCCTTATGGTTGAAGAAAAAGAAAGAGGTAGAAGAAGAAAGAAAAAGATAGAACAGAACAGAAAGAAACAACAGGACAAAATCAGAATCTCACAATCGCAGCGGAACAACATATAATAGATAAATGAATAATCTTTAAACAAAGTACTATATCAGTTATTACATTACATATCATTACATTACATTACATCATCAGAGTGTACAACAACAAACAACAACAAACAGCGGAAAAGAAATACTATATACCAGTGAATACGCCATGCCATCCAGCTTGCCTCCAGCAACTCCTAAATTCCATAATATCCTGATAAACATGACTCTTGACTGCCCGTGTTGAAATTGGTGGGCACCCAGAGTTTAGGAAGGAAAACAATAAACTCCGAGTCAGTCATGTGACTGGTGTGAGAACTAAAACAGTTTATTCATTTTTTTTTGAAACAAAGTACAGGATAATTTTAAAATAGATTCGCAATGCTTTTAAGAAAATGAGACTACCATAAGGCCTCCCGCACACACACACAATGCAAACGCAGAATCGGAGGAGATTTCTCCTTATGATAGTCAAAGATGCTTGATACGCATTAAAAAAACATTTGATATTATTACTAGTGCATGGTGTAGGAAAAATTCATTTCGAAAGTAAAGATATAAATCTTAGCCAACATACGACCATTATCGTATGCCTACTATAGCTACCATGTTCAATAGCAGGTTACCTCCACATTCCATGGCAGGTTATACAACTAAAACCGTACAAGTCTCGTATTGTTTCTTTGGATTTCCAACAAATGGTCAGGCCAAGTAACTTCCCATTGCCACATGGGTACGCCTCTGGAAGGACGACCCGAGAACCTAACTGGATCTCTGCCAACACAAGGCCGGGTTACCCCTAACTAGGTAACTACTGACAGGAATATGTCATCCCCCGATCGTAACCGATCTATCCGAGGATCCTCGATTTCCAACAACCACAAAGCAATAAATTTGCAGCAATAACATAGGTTAAGTATCTGGGCTCCATACCATGATACCACCTCTATCCAGAAGGAATGACATACACTAAAGGGGCGCTACCCCCTAATAACCTTGCCGCATCCTTCCTGTTTTGACCATTTTCGGGGTGTGAGGTCCGACGAAGTCTCGTCCACAAAGCCACGCTTTATACAAAAGCTGTGCTTTGGGTCAACAAATGATCAAAGTAATGATCACTTAGATAAATGATCATCCCACAGGAACACTCAGCATGCCACGCTACCAAATTGTGAGTATATCACTAATAACCTTCAACTACATAACCTCTGAGCTCGTACGTCTCAGAGAAGGGTGTTAAGCTAAGAGAATAAATTCTCCGCCACCAACAAAAATATATTTGAAAGAAATCAGCTTTATATCTCAATTTGTAATGTCAGACATACAATCCATACAAGTCTGTTCCGGGTTCGAACAGAACCTAAGGCACTTACAAAGAAGTCCTTGCATTCCGGATAATTTCTAATCACGTCCGGACTTCCCGTCACTAAGGGTGATAAAACCTCTATATCGCAGATAAGCCGATGCAGAGCAACTCAACGGTAATCCTTCCATTTTCAAAAATATCCGGTCTTCAACATCGGTCATCAAATGCAATCCATTACGACGTATCACATATTCGGAATGGGTTATACGACCCCAAGGTCCTTTCCCGGCTAACCCGAATAGTGAGCGCTTATTCAAAAATAAGTGTGGCATTCAAATTCAAGCAAATCACAACAAATACCTATTTAAAGGTAAATATTGATAGTCGGATTATTTAACTATCAATAAGCATGCTCAACATCACCAGATTCCAAATAATTTCCCAAATTATTTACTTTCCAAAATATCTTTACTAGATATATAATTTCCACACTTCAACCATTTGAAAACAAATTTTCAAATCACTTTTCACCTTTATCACTTTTGAAAACAAATTTCAATCATTTTTCTTACGCGGAAATACTTTCATTTCAAAATGGTTCATTTAAACCAATTAAATAAATCCTTACCGACTTACTTTATATATACGTTCCAAATCCGTAAATTTACTCCCACACTTCAAAAATAAATCAACGTTTATTTTTAATCAAATTCCCCTTTCTTTTATAAATTCCATAGTGAATTTACACTTCCAAAATATCTATGAATATATGATTCCCAAATCGATTTCTAATATTCATTTTCAATTTGTCTTCAAAAAGATAAATTCTCAAAACGTTTCATTTCATATTGGAAAAACATTTCCATACTTATTTATTAATAAGTAATTTACAAATCCATTTATTTTCAATACTTAGAAAATATTCAATATACTTAATATCGAAATTAAGTATATATTTCATTCTTTAAGGAAAACATTCACTTAAACACATTTATTTGAGTCAAAACGAATGTTGCGTAAAACACCGTTACGACGACCCAAAATCACTAGTATAGGGATTCAAAATTAAAATAGATATATAAATCCCAATACTATACAAAATATTTCCTTTCGGAAACCATTTACTATAACAACAGTGTTATAGTCCACCATTTCCTTATTTCTCGAAAACGTCTATTTCAACAATGAATGTTGAAATCTATGTATTCGATTTATAATACATTTTAAAACATCGTTAAAACGATTAACTTCATTCTATAATATTCATTTTCCCAAGCATATCCATTTTATTTGATAATATGTTCACTGTCTAAAATCGTGAATATACTACCTTAACCAATTTCAACTTTCAATTTATCAAATTCCATTGATTTCGAATTTATAAACATTGTCTATAAATTCCATTTCTATTTATAAGCTTCGATTTATAAATCTCCTTTATTAATCCAATTCAATTTATATAACTCAATTATATACCAAAAGTCCATATTATAAGTTAAATGCTTATAATCCATTTATTTACAAAATCGTTCTTTTAAAACTTCACAAATTATAAATTTTATTACTTATAAGATTTCATTTATAACCCTATTTTCAACATTAATAGAACTCCTTTTAAAATTCTATTATTTCGATTTATAAAATATATATTTTATAAATCTCAACTATAAACCATTTTTGCTTCATCAAAGATTTTAATTTAAATGCAAAAATCCGATTTATAAGTTAATTCCTTAAAATCTTTTGTCTTACAACATCTATTCATTTTATAACTTCACAATTCATAAATCTATAAATTTTCATTCACTTGTGAATCCATTTATACTTCATTTTAACACTTATAAAAACTCGTTTTATAATTCCAATATTTTTAATTTTAAAATATCAAATTTATACATCTTTCATATAACCCTTTTTAAAATAATTCAAAAATCCCAATTTAACTATTTTATAAATTTATTAACTACTTATCTCAAAAATCACCTTTTGGTTATATTTCACAAAAATCTTAATTTTTATAACATAAAAATTATAACGTTTTAATTATTTAAAATGAATCAATTCAAAAATTTAATAAAACGTATACTTTCAAAAATTCTTTTAAAAACCAAAATCATTACTTTAAAACTTCAAAAATGGATCCAATGATGCAACAACACCAAGTAGTCAATCACGACATCCAAATATCATATATCGATATGATAATCAAAAAATATCATATATCGATATGATAATCAACAAATATCACAATATCTGTAAATAAATCAATACAGTTGAGGAATCCAGTTGGATCCCTCCAACCTGGTTCCCTGCATCCACAAACATTAGCACAATACTAATTCCGTTCCAGTACGGAATTATCGCGGTATATGGGATTTATAAAAATATTAACCTCTTAATAGGCGGCGCAATAGGGTCTCATCCACTATATAATGCGGGAAATCAACTCCAAGTACATATATAATACCAATTTCACTATACGGTGAAATATTCGCGGTATATGTTTTTAATAAATAACATCCGCTTACTAACAGCGCATAATGTCTATTTTAACAATCAATAGATAACAATCATCATTCAAACATACAATCAAGCAATTTTAAATATAACTATTTAAAATTTAAATCGAAACCGATTCGATTGTGTGAGAAGTTCTCACCTTGAATCCCCGATAGCAATTTGTAGCGTTTTATTTCGAATAAAATTAGACGGACGTTTAATTTTACTCTAAATTTTTGCTATCTCCAAACGACTCCAAACCAATTCCACAGTGTAGTATTTGTCAATACGGTTCCAACGCAACTGGTTTCGTAATTTTTCGACCTTGTATGAATAAGTTATCGCATTTTAAAGATTGTACATATTATAATATAAACTAATTCATAATTTTCTTTAAATTTTATACCCAGATCTCATCATGGCCGTTGATTTTTGAAAAATGAATCTAGGCCGCACCCCATCTCTTCTCCCTCACGCGTGAAACCTCCAGTGAATGCCGAACCCAACATGCCCTAACTAGGGTTTTGAACGCACCCTCCATTCGTCGACGAAACCCCATCACAACAGCACCACATCGAAGCTCGTCTCAAGCACTACACTCGGCTGGAACCATGATGAATTCGGCCCCCCTAGCCCTAGATTTTGACCTCCAAACGCGCAACCTTCCAACTGCGATTGCCACCAATCCACAACCCCGTTTACGATCTTAACCGTTGAACATATGGATCTCGTCATGCTCTTCAATTTATCAGTTGACAACTTTTGCTAAAAACGTGTGGATTTGGAAAGATTGAGGAGGAAAGAAGATTGATTTTCGGCCATAGAATAGACATGGAGGCGGCGGCTCTGAGATGAAACCCTAATTGGTTTTAATTTTGCAAAAAAAGAAATAAAGGGGCTTATATAGAAAATTTCACCAAACACTATTCACCCCGAATTTTCCGAACTCCGAACGAAGCGTGCCGGATGGCGTTTCTAAGGTTTACCCCGCGTTTCGAACACAATGGAACATGTTTCGGAGGCTAATTCGATCATCTGTGCGAGTTACGACAATAAACGATCGATTTAAATTAAACCGATTTAAACAAATTTCTAAGCGTTTTGGCTTGCCCCGGACAAACCGTAAATCCGATTGGCACGAAATTTGAAACCATGAAATAATTTAACATTACGGATCCGATGAAACTAGTTTCGTCAAAATCCGAGACTGTTTGAAAAATTACTATTTTAACTCGCCAAATTAATATTAAAACAATTTCGATGCGTTTCGAGCTGCCACGGTCAAAGAAAAACTCCGATTGCTACGAAAATTGAAATCCGATAATAACAAACTATTACGGATCCAATGGAACTAGTTTCGTCCAATTCTGAGACTGTTCGAAAAATGGATAATTTCACTAGTCGATTAAATATTAAAATATTCAATTTTCACAGATTAACTTTAAATTCAATTTTAAAATCTCCATAACATTGTTATAACTCCAATATGATATAATAAAATTTTACAAATCATTTCCAATCATATTAAACTCGATTTTCAATTATTTCTGTAATTTCAACTATTAAATTATCGATTTAATTATCCAATTAAATCCAATATTCGAAAATAAATTATTCGACTTATAAATTTCACTTATTAATATTTAAATTCAATTAAATATACAAATTTTAATTGGTAGAAATTCTGGGTCGTTACAATTCTCAATCGTCCCGGTACAACGGGAATAAAAGGCGAAACCTAAGCTGTAGAGGATCCAGATCTTGAAGAAATCGAAGTTCCCCTGCCAGATTATAGATGGGATGACCAGAAAGTCATCTTTAACAAAAAAATTGGCATTCAACATTGTCAGATATGTTTTACTTTGAATAAAATCCTCGTATGGCCAATGCCCGTAATCCAAGGGAAGTCGACGTAAGTCGAAGGGCATTAACCAGGAAAAGAGCATATATTATCTGTACAAAATGGGCCAGGTGAACTGGGCACCATGAACGTACCATCCTTTGTACATAGCTTACCTATATTCTTTCTTGGAACTTACCCATTATCAATGAGAAATCGATAATGGAACCACTATCTGAAGCAATGCAGAAGTATCTTTTTTAGGATCACTGAAAGTGTAGAAACAAAAAAGCAATGTGATGGAATCATCCACTATATCCAATTTTGGAATAAACTATCAGGATAGCATTCAAAATGATGATCAAAACTTCGCCAATTCCTCGAAAAGAGATAGTTGAAGACAGAAATCAAGATGTTGCTCTGGAACTACGTACACTAGTCCGAGGCAAAAATAAGCTACACCATCGACCGAGTACAATCCAAGTTTCTACCATCTCCCTTCAAGATTACCGCTATCTCAAAATCATTGCAAATAGTTTCTTTACCGAACTAAAGCATTTTGTAATCTCTAGGGTGAAGATAACTTCGTTGGTATAGACGAGTTGAGTTCTAATAAAAACTAGAATAAACAGTTAATGAACAACCAACAAGTAACTAATCAAAGGCAGTATAAGCGAAGGAAAATTTTCAAAAAAAATTCAACCTTGGTCAACTCCAACTCATCACGCTGGAACTACGTACCGAAAAAATGCCCTGTGTAAATTTCGATGCAAAGATTGCATCCTCATTATTGATAATTGAAAGTAGAATAAGTCAAAAATGTATAACTAGTCAAAAGTGAAATGACTCGGTTTGGAGTAAGGTTTCAGTAAGCAAAAATTCAATGAAAAATTCTAAGTGTTCGGATCGCTGCCGATCCAATCCAATTAGATAGGTACTAATCAAATTGATGCTTCCAAATGATTACAAATTCCTATGACATGTTCAACATGATGTTCATATGCATTCTGGAAATTATCAAGTCAATATCACTCTGTAGTCATGAACAAAGGGAATTCACACTAAGGACTAAACAGATAACCAGTTTGTAACGTCCTACCTTTTCGCACGGTTTAAATCGACGATAAACCACACACGTCAGACTTAAACCGTACAGAAGGGCGGATTTTTAAGGGGTAAATAAGAAAGGCAGAGAAAAAAACAAAATAGAATCTTGCAGCGAAACGATAAAATATAATAATCAAATATAAAGTTCATGAAGCTGTTTTACAAAAACATTTGATTTACTTATATAATACATATCAGAGTTACCCATAGTAGAGAATAATAATTAATGCAGCGGAAACAGTATGATTGTGGTGGAATACTATAATTGATAATAGTAATAATAATTCTTCGTCTTGGTCCTCCAGAATAAAAATCTTCAAATCCTGAAATGCTCGGACTGACCCGAGCGAATTGAAAAGACAAAACACTCGAGTCAGAACTAAAAGATCTTATGTAAGTTAAATCAACGGAAATAAATATGAGTGTAACGACGTCAGAGATGTTTACGGAATTTGACATCTCCTATCCAGTGACTAACGTGAGTGCGGTAACTTAAGAGATGCTCGGGATTCACATCTCCTAAGGATCCATTAAACTATTTACTATGTAGTAATATTTCGCTATTATAATAATGTCTATAGTAAAATAAACTTGCTTTTTAATAGCATTAAGGGGTTACCCATATAGCCCTTAACATGTAATAGTCCCAGTAGTCCATCTAATATCATGGTCCCTCCTGATCGGGAAGCCACCAGAGGATACCATACAGGCTACGGGAGAAAATCAAACTCATACAAGGCGCTATAAGGTGGGTGACACGGTACAACTAGGCAATGCCAGGGTAGATATACCAATTGCTATCCGGGCTAGTGGTAAAGCATAGCGCGCAGCTACCGCCCACCTCGAGCCATACCACCAAATAAAAAAAATCAAAAGTGGCCACCAAACCAATCCAAAAGTCAAAGTATAATATCGAAGGGATGTGTCCGATCAAAGGTGCTACCTCATTGGCCCGAGAATTGCTTCTGTTTTAACCACCTTATGCCAACTCACAGGAGTCGGGTCCATGTATTTACCTCAAAGGAAACATCGCCACCATCCTACCTCATTTTGGAATCTCCACCGCGTACACGGTTTTTAAAGTGGTTTTTGGAGTTGGCGGAGAGTATGACAACTTTCGATCCCGGTCCCTTCAACAACCAAACATTATTATAACACCGCGGTCATTTTAAAATGATTGTACTTCAAAACCAGAATATAATATCCTTTTCAAAACCGTATAAATATGATATCATTTCTATTTTAAAACCAAATCAATATGATATCATTTTAAAGAATTCCCAAATCGATATAATAGCATTTTTATTTCAAATATATCCTTTTCTCAAAATCATAGCACTTTCAAATCATAATACCTTGAAATCCATAACTTTGAAACATAACTTCCAATACTTAAATGGTTTACTATTAAATTACTTTATATAGTAAATTAGCTCCTTTAATTTCGCAATTAATTCCAATACAGATTTAAATCCTTAAATAAACCATTTCAAATTTCATATATTTCAAAGCTTTAATATTCAATGTTTCAAAACTAAATTCAAATAAACCATTTTACATTAATTAAATAAATTAATAATTAATTAATTCATTAAATCAAACTTTCACTTTCTATCTTATAATCGACAATTCTTATCATTTTTAATTCCTTAAATATTTACACTAATTTAAATGAATTAACTGTCGATTTAAAATTTATAAATTCTTCAATTTCATTAAATTCAACAATTATAAATTACTGCACACATAAATTTTCCAATTACAGTGTTTAACTTCCATTTCCATAAATTCAGAAATTATAAATTTACTTGATTTAACTTCAATCCTTTTTATCAAATCGATTATTATTCAATAAACAAAGATAACATTTGTTTTACCTATTTACATTAGTAAGCTCAAATTTTCATCTTTCCTTTGTATTGACTACCCTATTTCTATTATTTCTACCGACATATACGCTAATTTGCGATTAACATTCTAAATTAATTCATTTACTTGGGTTCGTATTTCCATTATATCGATTATTACACTATGAATAAATTTACAATCCTATTTATTTCATTATTACATTCACCCTTTCCGTTACAATTCTTAAATACTTCTGCTTTTATTTAATTACTATTACTATACTATTATTATTCCATTAGCTAATGAAGTAATTACATGCGTTTCTTACATTTCAACCTCATAACCAATTATGACAGATTCCAATATCTCACATGACCTTTCCTTTCAAATTTCCATTTATTAAGTTTTACATTAATACAACTTTATTTCCTTTCCTTAAATTTACCCTTAAGTTTATGTTCTATTCGACTAATTATCATAACACCGAATAAAATTTACGTTATTCCAACTATTACCCAAATTTACGTTAACTTAACATTAAATTCAGATTTATTGCAATTTCATTATTTATCATAATTACTTACATCATATGAATTCATTCTGTTACCCTAAATCAGACATTAATTCATATATTCATACAGTACTTACATTTATTTACTTAATTTGCATTTATAACTAAGTATTAACATTTAAATCTATTTTCATTAATTGGAATTTCCTTCTATTCATTTATTATTAACTTTAATTAGTATTGTGTACCTTGCATTAACATTATCGCCTAAATTTACATGTAGTTACTATCAATCAATATATTATTGCATTGGTTAATTAAATGCTTACCTTTAATTACTTATTTTAAATTTTTATACTCAAATGCAACAATTAACACTATTTCTTTATTGGGATTTCACTCCAATTATCAATAATTAACTTTTAAATTACAATTGCTACACTTCTTTTTAGCATTCATTTCATTTTAGATTATAAAATTTTTATCTCTTTCTAAATTTAATTAGAAATATCCAATTAAATTAACCAATTTATTTATTAAAATTTACGGGTCGTTACACTCTCCCCCACTCAAAACTTTTCGTCCCCGAAAAGGAAAGGAAGGGAAAAGGTAACTTATAAATCAATATATATTATTCAAAATTTTATATTCATAACAATAAATTTACAGAATAGGATGATTTAAATAAAATATATAGATTTATAACAATTAAATCGTTTTATATTCAAATTAATAAAGTTTGGAAAACATTTTCAAAATATTTTCTAAGTCCAAAATTTACAGAAAATTTCGGCAGAGTCTCCTTTGTATGGAGAGGCTCGGGAGAAAATATGATATCAAAATAACAATATACAACATATATTTTCCAAAATAATATATATATCCCAACACGGGGAAAAATGATATAATAACGCGGTAAACCGTAATCCGAAAACGTACCTATTTGTCGGGCAATAACGCTTAAATTATGAAACCAAAAGCAGTAACAATTGCTTCCATAACGTGCATTTCACTTATATAATCCAAAAGGGTTAACAATTATATAATTGAAATATTTATGGTTGTTTCAACTACAACGAACAATCAATACAAACAATAATCACTTGCAACAAAGCATACAACCATCACATAGAGTCAATACAAATCAATCATTCATTCCTACCAAACAAACAAATAGTTGTTTGGGTTCAAAACTTTAAATTATACAGAATGGAGAGTAAACTATTAAGTGCACCATTTACTCAACAATCTTTGATGAAACTAAATAGGTTATTCATACATCCAAACAAATTTAAAGTATCCTTACCCAAACAACCATAAACCAAAACAAACAACAAATCCAAACAAGAAATTAAGTTCATTCTTATTAATTTCATTTCATAACCTTTGTTGTTTGATTTCCTTTTCATTCCTATAATGATTTCTTTTAATTCTCATTTATTTCTTGCAAATTTTCATTTACTTATATTCATGTCTAACAAAATCTAATTTTCACTTATTCATCTCATGAAAATTTTCTTTTATTTTATTGCATTCATTTATTCACCGCTTAATTCCTTTTACTTGCAGTATTCATCTTTCTGCTTATTTTCGAAAATAAATAACTTCAACATTTACTTAAGTCTATTATCATTTATTTATAACACCTACCTTCTATCATATTTTATTATAGTAAGATTTCCATTATAACTTAAGTTTATAACAATTACAACATCAAACTCTTATTTATTAAGGAATTTCATTGAATACTTTCATTATTTCAAATTTTACTTGTAAAATATTCTATTACCATTTCTTATTAAACATTGAAACTTTTATTGTTGGGTAAGTTATATATATATGCTTTTAAGAATGTAAATGAAAATCATACATGTTTATCCCATTTATTTTAATTAATTTAATATGCAATAATTATATCCTTTATTTCATAGGTTACAATTTGAAATTTCATTTAATACCATTAATAACCTAGCATTAAATCTATTATTTCATTTTTAGGTTTCAATTATTAGTTAAATTCCATTTCACTAAAGCAATTAAAACCCTTAATTAATGGAAACTTAGGAATTTAAATTTCGTGTTTAATTTCAAATTATTTTAAAATAATAGATAAATATATACTTACAATTTATATATCCAATTATAATTAAAACAATTTTATATTTTATATTTGTTTATCAAAACAACTCTGCAGTAAAACTACTACAGTGGCCTTCCTACTTCGAAACTTGAAAATGAATGTCGATGATGCGTGCACTCATCACCGAAATTATTTTCCAGCGACAGAGAGGGAAGTACAAACTTATTTCTTTCCAGAGTTTCTTTAAAGTAATTCTTTCAAATATATTTAAATATTTATATCAGAAAATACTTCTAAAATAATATTATTATATTTCAAAATCATTCAAAAGAAAGTTTCAAAAGCCCGGAACTTAAGCTCCAAATTCCAAATTTTCATTTATTTTATTTTCAATTTTATTTCAACTATTATTTAAAATTTCACTACATAACAACCAATATATTGCAACCAAATATATATATCTTATTTATAAAAATTCATTTTATATATAGAAAATATAATAGGCAAAATTATTTCATTCACCTATATTAAAACAAATATTGTGTCAATCTGTCCTATTAAGTGTTTAGAAATCCCTATTGATGTCATAGCATCCGCATTAACCAGAATTTATAAATACAAAACGGAACAAATTAACACAATATTAAAACCTTTTATAACACTAACAAATACGCTCTCTTATATATACACACTCAGAACTCATCATAGGGTATTACTACCCTATTGATAAAAAGTCAAACCCCCACAAAACTAAGGTTTATCGCTAAACCAAAGCTCTGATACCAGATGTAACGTCCCACCTTTTCGCACGGTTTAAATCGACGATAAACCACACACGTCAGACTTAAACCGTACAGAAGGGCGGATTTTTAAGGGGTAAATAAGAAAGGCAGAGAAAAAAACAAAATAGAATCTTGCAGCGGAACGATAAAATATAATAATCAAATATACAGTTCATGAAGTTGTTTTAGAAAAACATTTGATTTACTTATATAATACATATCAGAGTTACCCATACCAGAGAATAATAATTAATGCAGCGGAAACAGTATGAATGTGGTGGAATACTATAATTGTAACAACCCGGAAATTTCGATCCTGAAAATTCTAGATAGTTAGTGAAAAGAAGGAAGAGAAAGAAGAAGAAATAGAAAACTCAAACTCGGAATCTCACATTCGCAGCGGATAAAATATAATATCACTTAAATAATAGTTTTACAAAGAAGAACTGTATCAATACACTTATACATTTATACATCAGAGTTACAACTATTACATAACACAGACAATTTAAAAACATGTCACAGATAATCAACAATAATATACATGGGAGGAAACACTCCATACGTCCCTGCCATCCAGCTCGCCTCCTGAACTCCAGAACGTCCTTACCTGAAAAGCTGTAATACTCGGTCTGACCCGAGCATTACATCAAAGTAATACCCGGATCAGGCTGGAAACCAGCGTGAGTAAACCCATCTAACATGGAATACAAAGCATACAACTTATATAAAACCCGGGGTAACTTATATCAATTTCAACTTCATAAGTTGTTATAGACATCGTCTATTTCACACATTAATTTCTAAGTGCCAAAACTTAGATTAAATGGTCAAATTTGCTTAATCATTCCATTCCGGCTTATGGATTTCACATATAAAGTTTATATAGAATCGAAATGGTTTCGGTTATTCACTATACCCGACCCTGGTCTCTTCGGATCCAATGTCATCTAAATCCAAGTTATCCAATTAAATACAATTCAACTTTAATTGTCGAATAACACTCTTACACAGTAATTCATAATTGATTGATAATCACATTATCATCGTCCATCCAACATATCATATAACAAAGCAATTCATATTAGAGATATCAACCAATTCAAAGTACCCACCATCATTTAATCCTTAATAAGCAAGATTGATCACTTCCATTAATTACATTAATTAATGATCCTCTAATTACTTTCACTATTTAATTATTCTTAAATTTCATATAATAATTAACCTTTAACTTAATTACATTTATTAATCAATCTTGATTAATCACAATCAGAAATCAACTTTCCTTAATTACTTTATCAATTAAACCAACTCCTAGATTAATTATATAAATTAATCCTTCAATTACACTGAGTAATCATTACTTAATTTCTTCCATCAAGTAATTATCCTTTAATTACTACCCATCAAGTAATTTCCTTAAATTAATTACATCCGGTAATTATCCACTAATTACTTCACTAAGTAATTATACCTCGTTAATTACCTTAAGTAATTATACTTAACTCAACATCAAATGATTACTTTTAATTAATTAAACTGAATTAATTAACTAAAATTAACCACATCAACTCAATTCTACTGAGTAATTAATTCCTTTAATTACTTCATTTAGTAGTTATTCATAATGATTCCTTTATATTAAGTAATAACCTCTTAATTACTTATCACTTAATTATTTCTTAATTGATTAACCTTGATTAATCAATCCTTAATTGTCACTTTTAATTACAATAAGCAATTAGCCTTTAGTTAATTACACAAATTAATTTAACTATCACCCATTCACATTTATTACATTTGTCCATAATTAATTACTCAAATTAATTATTCGATAATTACTTACATCGATTACTTATCTCTTAATTAATCACACTTCATTAATTAACTAACCTTCGATTAGTTTCCTTAATCAATAAATCCTTAATTAATTACTCTAAGTAATTAATCCTTAATTTCTTCCATCAAATAATTACCCTTAATCACTTTCATCAAATAATTATCCTATTGGTTAATTATCCTCAATTAATTAACCTATGATCATTAATTAATTTAACCTTTAATAAATAATTAAATTAATTAACCCTTAACAATTTATTCCTTTAATTACTTTTACCGACTTTAAGTTAATTTTATAATTAATTAACTCTTAATTAATCATTCTTTAATTAAGTAATTATCCCTAATTAATAAATTAATACTCTTATGACTAGTTAATTAACCTTTAATTGTTAATTAATTAACCCATTAATCATTCTTTATTAACCTTGATTGTTAAGCAATTTACCTTAATCATAGAATTATTTAACTTTAATTATCTTTAATTAAGTAATTACTTTCATTAAATCAATTCTTCTTTATTTACTTTTATAAATTAATAAATCTTCCTTTTACTTTTAATTTCTTTTATTCTTTCGTTAGGCCCAAAATCTCGGCCCAAACTTCCCTACTTTCTCTACCTTTCTCTTTATCTCTGGTTTCTCTTCTGTTCTTATACAATTCCACTCAAAATTGTGCACAGTAGGATACATGCACCTACACATTATCATCGGCCACCCTCACTTGCCGCCGACCGACCACACAAGTCACCCATAACCACCACGACATCTCCAACCACCCAGACCCCCTCGATTATCTCGACGATAAGTTTGGCATCACGCCTGATCAGGATTCGAACTGACTTTGCCATTTCCCTCGTCACGACATCATACTCAACCGTCCCCCGTCAGACTTTGGTCGGAGCTCCATCACTCCCTCTTCTTTCAAATCCCCCTGGACCGCGACCTTGAAGTTGACCAACATCATCACCATTTATGCCGAACCCAAGTCCAGAAAATTGCGTTGCCCAACCCTACTTTGCATTAGACACACTTCCACGATCATCTGTAAAACATCGAATCATTTTTCCTCGACGCGTCCCTGACCATGTTCCCACCACGCCAAGCACTCCGTCACGAAATCGAGTATATCGCCTGAAATCGATCAATTGTCCAAATACGTTCATCTCCCTCAACCGCGCTCAACACTCCTCTAAAAATCACCAAACTCGCTTTAAAAATATTAATTTCCAATGCAGATTCTAGTTATGATAATGATTCAGCAAATTCATGTGTTTGGGTTTTAACATAATTTTAGAAATCTACTGCATTTCTAAATTTGCAGACAATCTCACACTTCCTATGCTTAGTTATAATTAAATACTTAATTCTAAGAAAAAGTAGACATATATTTTTCATATTTCTCAACCTATATGTGAAAGTTTGAAGAGCACTTGATTTATGCTAAAAATTTTAAGACCTGTCAATTGTAAAACAGGATTATACAAAAAGTTTCAGACATACACAACAAAACACTTATCTATTTATAACATCCTAACCAAATTACACACATGCATACAATCTCCACATCACAAACCATAGTTTAAAAAAAACAAATTTTAGTCGTTTACTCACCTCTTTGTTTGAACAGAGAAGGTTCGAAAATCTGTAACTGAGCTTGGAAGTTGATCATATTGTAGAAATTTATGCCAGTGACTACGTAGTTTTTTTGTCAGATTGATAAATTCATCATGTTTCAAAAATGAACATGTAAATCATATCAAATCCTACAAGGTGATTTCATGTACATGATAAATTTATCAATTTCAAAATCGTTGCTTGGATTATCAATTCAAATAATGCTAAATTGTAATGTTCGCAAGTCTGATGGATAAAGTTGGGTTCATATATTTCCATACTACACTATTTCTTCCAAACGTAATGGAGTTGTAAACATGAGTGGCTGATACCTTTTTTGAAAATCTGCAGCTTTTCATAAATTAAAGAGTTGCCATATTTTCTTTGAGCAGATATGGCTGATAACCAGATGTACAACATTTTATATCATGCTACTACTCATTCATCACACATAACAAACATTTGATCAGATTCAAAATTGTTTAAAGATATACTCACTGTTTGAAGAACAGAGGACACGACAGCATTTGAAATCTGGAATCTGAATTTTTGCTTCAGGTTTTGTTTGATTCCTACAGCTTGGTGTTGCATTGAATATTAATTTAATCATAGATGTTGTTGATTTTGAACAGGCTGAAACCCTTTTCTTTTTTTTTTCTTTGAATCTTGGATTATCAGTTTTAATTAGAAGATGAGAAAAAATTTAGCTGAAAGAATACACAAATTATTTTCTCAAAACTTTATTTTCAATTTAATTACTAATTAAGAATTATTTTGCCACTTGTTGGTTTATAGGATGCTTGGCTTACAAATGTTGTTTGTATGTGTTCACAGCTTTACAAGTGTATTTTTTTCACAAATTTTTAAAGGCAATGTATTTTATGTTTTAATCTCCTCATTCATGAATTTCTTATATTTTATATTAGTTATGTAATATGTTTATATTTGTTTATACTTATAATTTGATACATTGTATGCTTCCATTTGCAATTATGTAAACATTTAACTTACATTTGCAAACCCATGAATTAATGAATCCTTAAATGATTTTTATTTGTTCAATCTATATAAATTAGTATTTTCCAATAGTTTAAATCAAATAATTATACAATTATCTGATGCCAAAGAAATCCGGATTATTACAATAATTGATAATAGTAATAATAATTCTTTGTCTTCATCCTCCAGAATAAAAATCTTCAAATCCTGAAATGCTCGGACTGATCCGAGCGAATTGAAAAGACAAAACACTCGAGTCATAACTAAAAGATCTTATGTAAGTTAAATTAACGGAAATAAATATGAGTGTAATGGCGTCAGAGATGTTTACGGGATTTGACATCTTCTATCCAGTGACTAACATAAGTGCAGTAACTTAAGCGATGCTCGGGATTCACATCTCCTAAGGATCCATTAAACTATTTACTATGTAGTAATATTTCGCTATTATAATAATGTTTATAGTAAAATAAACTTGCTTTTTAATAGCATTAAGGGGTTACTCATATAGCCCTTAACATGTAATAGTCCTAGTAGTCCATCCAATATCATGGTCCCTTCTGATCGGGAAGCCACCAGAGGATACCACACGAGCTATGGGAGAAAACCAAACTCGTACAAGGCGCGATAGGGTAGGTGACACGGCACAACTAGGCAATGCCAGGGTAAATATACCAATTTCTATCCGGGCTGGTGGTAACGCGTAGCGCGCAGCTACCGCCCACCTCGAGCCACACCCCCAAATAAAATAAATAAAAAGTGGCCACCAAATCAATCCAAAAGTCAAAGTATAATATCGAAGGGATGCGTCCGATCAAAGGTGCTACCTCATTGGCCCGAGAATCGCTCCTGTTTTAGCCACCTTATGCCAACTCACGGGAGTCAGGTCCATGTATTTACCTCAAAGGAAACGTAGCCACCATCCTACTTCATTTTGGAATCTCCACCGCGTACACGGTTGTTAAAGTGGTTTTCGGAGTTGGCAGAGAGTATGACAACTTCCGATCTCGGTCTCTTCAACAACCAAACGTTATTATAACACCGCGGTCATTTTAAAATGATTGTACTTCAAAACCAGAATATAATATCCCTTTCAAAACTGTATAAATACGATATAATTTCTATTTTAAAACCAAATCAATATGATATCATTTTAAAGAAATCCCAAATCGATATAATATCATTTCTATTTCAAATATATCCTTTTCCCAAAATCATAGTACTTTCAAATCATAATACCTTGAAATCCATAACTTTGAAACATAACTTCCAATACTTAAATGGTTTGATATTAAATTACTTTATATAATAAATTAGCTCCTTTAATTTCGCAATCAATTCCAGTACAAATTTAAATCCTCAAATAAACCATTTCAAATTTCCTATATTTCAAAGCTTTAATATTCAATGTTTCAAAACTAAATTTTATAATTTATATATATACACCAAATTTACTTTACTATTATTTAGTTTTCAAATATTTAATTAATAAATCCAGTATCCTTTATATAAACTTCAATTCAACAATTTAATATTCCTCAATTTATTTAGTCTTGATATATTCACTTAAATCACCTTAACCCCGAATTTTGTTATAAGACCATATTCTTTTAAAATCTAAATTTCAATAAGTTCCAAATGAATTCTTATTAAATATAATTCTTAATTAAATAAAATCTCAATCAATTTCAACTATCTTCTCAACCTTGATTTAAAAAATCAATATAACTCTATATTAAATATAATTTATGTAAATACTTATCCATATTATATTTAATAAAATCTAACTTTATTTTATACTTTAAACCAATTTTATACATAGCTTAAAACCGAAAATTTAACTATATATAAAATAACCTTTATCAAATATCCAAATCAATATCTCATAAAATCATATATATATTCTTTACAAAACCATAGAAATCATTTCAAAATATTATTATATATAGACCGCGGTGTTTGTATATAATTTTCTATCATATGGTCAAGTGATATGGATATTTATCATTTCAATCCGTAATTTAAAATAAAAATTTGCAGTTATATATCATTTCAAACCGCAATCCCGAATGAAATAAAAATGCACAATAACTTGTAGATTATGATGATATAAACAAAACATCCATTCATCCATCATAAAAATCATACAACCATCACAATCATCATCCAAAACAATAAATCAATATCCATATATAACTGATAATATATAACAGGTAACTAACTGGCAGTTATATTCAATAATAAATTAAATAACGATTTAATTTAAATAAATGCAACAACTGAGATGATGATTAAAAATATATGAAAAAGTCGTAAATAAATGCATAATCACAACAAAATTTAATTTAACAAACATAAGAAATTTTAGAAGTTGTGAGTGGGTTAAAACACCCACCTTTCGAATTTTAATTGAATTTAAATTCAATTTAAACCCAAAAATTTGACAGTCTCAGAATTCGTTCAAACAAGCACCATAATGTTCAGAATTTCAATACGATCATAACAAAAAAAAAACCGCACATGAATTGGTGTTCGTATGTGAAAGATATAGCGATAATTGTGTTTGAATTTCAATTTTAAAAAAAATAAAAAAAGGAGAACACATTTACCCATAGTCCACGTCACCTTCTCTTGCATCAGGAACCATATGCTAGCTACAGGTCGCGCAATATTCGAATCTGAACCCTAGTTGATACGCATGTAGCCGCCACGAACCATACTCGTGCGTCCACCATGGCCAGCCTCGACACTCGCGCCCTCACTAGCATGGCCACCATTACCTCCGGTGCTTGCTCGTCCCACCGATCGACACAAAACACGCAGCCGCCGCCTAACGTCTTAAGCCCTAACGAATTATTTCCCCCAATCTAGCCGTTAATTCGACGAACTAACAACTCCGATGAGCAGCACTCGGTCCCCTCTACGCCATGGTACCAACGTTTACCGATCCATCCAAGTTCATCAACGATCAACGAACGACCGAAAATTGATTTGCGATTTCTGGAAAGTCGATGATTCAAAACCAAAAAAGAACTGCAGATCCGAGATGCGTACATCGAGAGCTTCGATATATATATTTTTTTCAAATTTTTCTGAGGAGTTTGAATTTTTGAAGTTGATTTTTAAAATGAAATTTGAATTGGATAAATTAGGGTTTACAGCCATTGAGGAAGAGGAGCACAGAAGTTTCTGTACGTATAGAAATGAGGAATAGAGGCTGCTAGGGTTTATAACACGGTATTTATAGACAACTGAAATAGAATAGAAGGACCCGATTAATAAACATGCTGAACGATATATGGCCCGAAAAGCCCGTTTCGACTCCGGAACGAAATTGGGTCAAACCATATATCAAAATAGTTGTTTTAAAATATTTTAAATGCAATGGAAAAGGTTTCAAGTCCAAATTCCATCGTATGAAAAAGATATGCTAAAATAAATATTTTTCAAATTGATTTCAATTTCATTGATTTCAAGGCGTTTCGAGTCCGTACGATCAAACGAGAAGTCCGATCGCTACGAAACGTGAAATCCTACAATAATTCACCGTTACGGATCCGATGAAACTAGTTTCGTCAAAATCCGAGTCAGTTGCCAAAATGACTACTTTTACATTAATTAAATAAATTAATAATTCATTAATTCATTAAATCAAACTTTCAATTTCAATCTTATAATCGACATTTCTTATCATTTTTAATTCCTTAAACATTTACACTAATTTAAACGAATTTAACTGTCGATTTAAAATTTATAAATTCTTCAATTTCATTAAATTCAACAAATATAAATTAATGCACACATAAATTTTCCAATTACAGTGTTTAACTTCCATTTCCATAAATTCAGAAATTATAAATTTACTTGATTTAACTTCAATCCATTTTATCAAATCGATTATTATTCAATAAACAAAGATAACATTTGTTTTTCCCTTTTTTACATTAGTACGCTCAAATTTTCTCTTTCCTTTGTATTGACTACCCTATTTCCATTTTTATTATTTCTACCAATATACACGCTAATTTGTGATTGACATTCTAAATTAATTCATTTACTTGGGTTCATACTTTTCATTATATCGATTACTACACTATGAATAATTACAATCCTATTTATTTCATTATTACATTCACCCTTTCTGTTACAATTCTTAAATACTTCTGCTTTTATTTAATTACCGTTAACTATACTATTATATTCCATTAGCTATGAAGTAATTACATTCATTTCTTATATTTCAACCTCATAACCAATTATTACAGATTGCAATATCTCATTAGACGTTCCCTTTCAGATTTCCATTTATTAAGTTTTACATTAATACAACTTTATTTCCTTTCCTTAAATTTATCCTTACGTTTATGTTCTATTCGACTAATTATCATAACACTGAATAAAATTTATCTTATTCCAACTATTACCCAAATTTACATTAACGTAACATTAAATTCAGATTTATTGCAATTTCATTATTTATTATAATTACTTACATCATATGAATTCATTCTATTACCCTAAATATGACATTAATTCGTATATTCATACAATACTTATATTTACTTACTTAATTTGCATTTATAACCAAGCCTTAACATTTAAATCTATTTTCATTAATTGGAATTTCCTTCCATTCATTTATTATTAACTTTAATTAGTATTGTGTACCTTGCATTAACATTATTGCCTAAATTTACATGCAGTTACTATCAATCAATATATTATTGCATTGGTTAATTAAATGCTCACCTTTAATTACTTATTTTAAATTTTTATACTCAAGCGCTACAATGAACACAATTTCTTATTGGGATTTCACTCCAATTATCAATAATTAACTTTTAAATTACCATTACTACACTTCTTTTAGCATTCATTTCATTTTAAATTATAAATTTTTTATTTCTTTCTAAATTTAATTACAAAGATCCAATTAAATTAACCAATTTATTTATTGAAATTTACGGGTCGTTACACAGTTCTTCATAGATTTATTTTTAAGATAGCTCGATACGAACTTCAAAACTTCTTGAAACAGAAATCCAAAGATAATTAACACCATTGCACACCTTGTCTTTAATGAAAGCATACTTTGGTGGGAAACGTTAACCGTGTTTTTAACATAGTAGAATTCGTAAGGAGTTAGAGCATTATATTAAGCTAGAATGACTTGAAACTTGACCAAAAGACCTAAAAGAGCATCACAAAATTCTCCAAGAAGTATGGGTTAAAAATAGCCTAAATTTTTGTAATGGCACTGATCCGATCCAGTTTGGTAACATTCTAAGCAATCTAGTTCAAGAAATGAAGACTTATCTTATCAGTTCAAATGTTTACCCGCTTTAGGATGGACCTACAGAACTCATATGACATCATATTGTCATGAAATTTGGAGGGAATACTTATATGATTCAAAAGAAGCCTCATACCAAAAATCAGCTCAATCGGCAAAGTCAGTTCAGATCAGCATCGTTCCAGAATTTGGATCAGATTCGACCCAACTAAGTTGGGCCACACCACCTGAGATTCATTATTTAGGTCCCAAAAACACTCTAGAAGGTACATGCAAAATTTCTTCTAATTCTGATAAGTATTGAGCGAGTTATGGATGAATCTCCTCCGAATTGAGCCAGTTTAAAGGATCTGGTCCAACACATCTACGGTGGTCCCCACCACCTAAGATCCTATTGGGGGGCTCTCATACTCATCTATATTGCATGCATGAAGTTTCTTCTGTTGGTTAAGTATTGAGTGAGTTATGGATGGATCTTCCACAAATGGATGGATTGGATGATTCACGATGACAGATGGTCAAACTAACTCCAAATGACTTGATATTGGGACCAGGCACTCAAATTAAAGATAGAAAGACAACCAAATGGGAACACTCAGAAATTCACTAAGTATACAGATAGGTTTTGATCCAACTCCATCGGATAGGTACCGATCCAAATCCTTAGCTTGGGTTCGCTCCAAACTTCCTGGGCTCCATCTGCATGCTGAGTATAGGCTTCTAACAAAGCAGCTCTATCCCATGTGCTCTACAGCCCCTATAACTTGCAACATAAACAGAATCCTCTGGACTGGCTGCTGGAGCTCTATCAATGCTATTATTCACTCTTCTTCTCCTACATAACGGTCACAAAGGAGCAACTGAGATCCTCCGGTTTTCTCCAAGTACTTGTGATCAGATCTGGTTTAGGAGATTCAATTATCTTGTAAACTGAATCAATCTTGTAACATCAGTTAGTTGATAAAAGCTATAAGTGGATGTAGGCTTCGCTAACAACCGGATAACTATAAAAATCTTCTTGTCTCTTTAATATTTCTGCTCTTTTTACATTTATTTTCTATAATTTGTTTCTCTGAGAAACTGGGCTGGTGCTTTCACAATCAAACCAAGGTGTTGATCCATTTTTTCGGGTTAACATATACTCTCGATCATTTGTGACTTCAGTTCACATGATCCCTTAGTTGCACCTACACCTCTAGCATCTAAAGGCATGATAAATCTTTATTATTCTATAGACCACTTCAATTCTCTATCTTATAACACTATTTTTCTTTGTTTGCACTAAGCCTCCGAAAATCTTAGATGTCATGTCCGTAATATAGATCGTTTGGACACACTGACGTTGGATATGCGTATCACGGATTGAGTTGCGAACCTTGAATTGGTCCGTTAGGATGGATTCTAACAATCTATTAGTTAAAACCTCGTATCATTCTTATTAAATGTTAAATTTATTATTTCGAAACATTTGACCTTTCAATCATCTATTGTTTCCCAAAATGACGTTACATCCCATTTTCATCAATTTAATGTCATGTAAGTGCATTACATCACACCATATTATAATGCATAATAACTGGGCAATTTAAACATGACAATTCATATATTCACATTAATACAATCATGAGTTATAATTAAACTTGCTTATTCTTATCATGGGTGAAGCATATATCAACAACATACTTGTATTAAAATCAAACAAGTACTAAAGACATCCATAGCTTTTTAAAGAACACAATTCCTCTATTTACATGCATTTCATTCATATCATACTTGACAAATAATAACACTTGTTATTTTTAACACATCAACCAAATTTAAGCATTGTATAATTTATTCATATCCAATGCTAACCAGGGCTTCAATCATAATAGCAAAATAAAAATACTTGTAGGGCATGGGTGAAAGCCAACCATTTAGTAACTTGCATCAAAATCAAAAAAATTTCAATTCACCCAAATTTACATTTTTTCTTCATATTTAGAAAACATTTTGATACACTAATATTAAAAAAAAAGCTTTACTTGACATTTATTTCCTAAATCTTATTTATGTATATTCAACAAACCAAGTATACATTCACCCAATGCACATATAGCTTACAAAGCATATACACTTGGCATTTATTTTCGAAACCATGTTCATAACCGTTTGAACAACCAAGTATTATTTATAAAATTATCATTCATTTATTTTACATTCCATATGCACATACTCTTTATAATTCAAGAAATTTAGTCTTCATAAATAACTAGAAAAGGATTCAAACTTCTTTTATATTACAAATGTCATATAACAATGAATTTAAAATTTACTCATAAATTTATTTTCTCAACTTTCAAAACCAAATCATATCCACATTTTCCAAAATAATTCAATTGATACACCTTTGTTAATATTTCCAAAGGCATTCAAATTATTTTATTTTCCTATATAATAGTATTTATAAAACACGAAATATCAAAAGGAACTTATTATATTATCATATGTGATAAGTTTAAGTTGTTAGTAAAACCTAAAAAGTTAATATTTAATCATCAAGGTTATTTGGACATATAATTCATAGCAACAAGAAGCCAATTTGCATTCATATAAGCCAAATTATTTGCATTTTGTTCTTCTCACTTTTTCAAAAAAATTGAAATAATATTAATTCATCTTCATAAACAAAATCCCTTCATTTCCTTCTTAATAAATTATATCATACGATGATTTATTATTTACCCTAGCCATTTCTAGTTTGTTATATTCATTCGTTCCAATATTTTAAAATGTATTAAAAATCTAGTTTATTTATTAATCACCCCCACGCCGATTCAATCCATATTTAGAAATCTAAATTAAAGCTTATATGTATGTATGCATGCATGCATGCACAGTTTAGTATAGGCAAAAGCGAATGAAATAACATAGCTTCAATCGGTTACTATATCCTTACTTCTAAACCTAAAACATCAATAGAATTAAACACTTACAAACCATAATTCAAGTATATTACGCTACCAAGCCATCATCAATCCAAACTAAATCAAATGGAATTAGCTTGAACTTAAAATAGTATAATTAATTCAATGTATATACACTATAAATTCAATGTAGAAGTTACACTCACCAAACAATGCAGTCCAAACCAAGCATAGCTTCGTCATGCTCTTACTAACATCGGCCATCGTGATGCTATCACCCGCCTCAGCCACTACACATCGACCCTTGCTCCGCCTTATGCATGCATACAGCCAAGTACCGACGTGCATCACTTTTCCTGCCTTTCTCCATTGGCCAAGCCTCCTTGATTTCGTAGACTTTTCCCCTACTGCACTATCAAGTCGCCTTAGACTCTCATTGCGAGTGTCCTCATTGTCATTGCAAAATTTCATGCATATATTTTTTCATATGGGTTGCCGACTTCGATTTTGATTTTGTGGATGTAGGGCTGGGGTTGAAGTGAAAGTATCAAATAAGAATAGGGAAAGGTGGGGAGTATACGGGCTTAGGGTTAGGGATCCATGGAAATGAAAGGAAATTCTTAGTTTTCCTTTAAATAACTCCCTTAACTACCTTTAAATCAATGTTTTACAACCATTTAAAAATCCAATTCAAGGCATTTTAACAAAATTTTATTTTATTTTTGTAACAATTTTTATTTTATTAAAATACTGCCTTTTAGTTATAAGCATTTCAAACTAAATTTTTTCATCGCTTAGAAAATTCAAATATCAGTTTTGAATTTTAACTCCTTCGTTACTAAAAAAATCCAAAATTTAGATTCATTGAAATAAATTTTTTAAAATACTCAAATTAAAATTTCCAACTTTAAGTATGGATGTTATAAGTATAATCCTATAACATCATATGTCTCTGCATCTTATGTATACTCCCTTAAGTCTAGGTGGGTTTTAATTCATATTTAAACCTCCTTTTTCTTTATACATATAATACACACACATATATAATATTAATTAATTAAAATATTTATGCTTCCTAAAGTTATATATATATATATTCAAATGTATTTCCTTTAGACCTTCTAATTAATTTAAATATAGTATTATTATTTTAAAAAAATTAATTTGCATTTTTGTACTCTATATAATTTCATACTTTTTAAATTTTAAAACAATTTTAAATTTAATTTTGAATATTAAATACACTTATTTCAATCAACCTAAGATTTGAAACGAACCTACTTCTATGACATATCCTTGAAATGTACCACTTCGATGAGCCAAATAAAGTCCAGGATATGGGAGGGTTTTAGTCAAACACCTTTTCTTTGAATGCCCATATAGTGGGATTATTCAAGTGACTACCTACATGTTGGTTAATTATCTATATGAACACAATATAGTCTTCGGTACCATTATTGGATCAGGTGCATTGGGCAACAGGGAAAAATGGAAAATTTCAAAAAAAAAATCTTTTATTAGTTTTTGTTGTAAATGCAAATACTCAGCATGGATATCAGGTAGCAGTTAAGCATTCAAAACTGTAAGATATTTGTGAAGAAATCAAAATACTTGAAGCATGCTTCTACAAATAGGAATAACATCTATAAAAGTTTCGATCTTATCTGAGTTCCAGCTCAAATTGTTGTTCTCGCCTCAGTTTTTGTGCCAAGGGAGCCCTGGCCAAGAACCATAATTCCCCGAAGTTATTTTCGCCTACTTCATCCAGTTTCCCCTAAAGTGGATGATTTTAGCGGATAGTTTTGATGACATTTTTTATCATGGAAGTAAGTCGGTTCGTAGAGAATAAAATGAAATGAGGAAATAATGAAGCGGTAAAGACAACGGCTATTAATTGAAACACGGGTTTGGCATTGGTTAAAGAATGGAAATACTTCAACTTTCCAGTTATATATTTGTAATCTTTTTTGTAACGTTCCTTTTTTTGGTCTCTGTTGGTGTGTTGCTAGTTTAAACATACAGATGAGTTTTGTGAGTCGTTTTTATTACTTGCTTATCCTGTAGCAACATACAGTGTAATCCTTTCCATGTATATAATAAAGTATCAATTTTCAAAAAAAATACCTTTATAAAATTATTTTTGATCGAAAATTGAGGGTTGCAGTTGTGTGACTCCCACGTGTGAACTGTTAATATTTAAAAAATAAATAAAGACAATACCAACTTTGTTGAACCACAAAAGTGGACATGAGTTATCTTGTTTACAAATTATCTAAATGAAACCCAATTTCTTATCTTTTAAAGAGATACACTTAAGTAATTACATATTGTGCATTTATTCTTTTCGTCGTTGCTATATCACTTAGATATTTAGAGCTTGGTGAATGATTAAAATGTTAAAATTTAATTTAAAAGGATGATCTAAACTTGTGAGATTGAAAGGAGAATTGTAATTTTATTTTCTTTTATTTAAAAAAATATAAATGATATAGACTAAACTAATTTTATTATTGTTACAGCATATATACACACTCAGTGAATGACGTTAGAAACAAAAACTTGACCCGCTTAACTATTGTTGGGTGAGGTGCTTATATTTGAGATATTTGCTTTCGGTTGCTGTGACAATATAACTGCTACTTCAGATTAGTTCGTTCGTTATCCTTCCTCAATAAAAACTAGGGTTTTCTTCCTTTTGTCCTACTAAGCCACCGCTACTTCACTAATTGATTCGCTTTGCCTCTGATATAGTTTGAATGTCTTCAATAGTAATAGATCTCCTCAAATTGGTGTTGTGGCTGGCAGATTGCTTCTAGCGGATGGATAAACTTGTCCTCTGTCATGATTGTCGCCCTGATTGCTCTTTGAGATGTCTTTGAAGTCTTCAACCTTCAAATCTCTTCTTAGTCTAGCAAAGTTCTTTGATGACAAGGGCTTTGTTATAATTTCAGCACGCTGGTAAGTAGCAGGTAAATGATTTATGTTCATTTTTTCCATTCAGTACTTGATCTCAAACAAAATATAAGTCTAGTTCCATATGCTTAGTTCTTGAATGCAAAATTGGATTTGTTGTAAGCATTACTGCACTAAGATTGTTGCACCATATTACTAGTTTTCTCATTGTATTGACTTGAGTTTACCCAGTAAAGATTTTATACACATGATTTCTGCAGTTGCACTTGCCATACTTCTAAATTCGGCTTTTGTACTTGATTTGAAAATTTTTGTTTGCCTTTTAGAACACCATGATATTGGGTTTTCACCTAGATATATGCAGTACCTAGTAGTTGATTTCCTGTCATCTATGTCTGTTGCCCAGTTAACATCTGCAAATCTTTTTATGTTAATGTTCCTGCATGCTTCAAGAACTAAGCCATAATTCGTTATGCCTCTGAGATATCTTAGGATTCTTTTAATTGCCTTGCAATGCTACTTTAGGGGAGATTGCATGAACTAATACGCTTTGTTTACATTGAATGTTATCTCTGGTCTTGTTATAGTAATATATTGTAGTGCACCTACTATGCTTCTGTATTGTTTCTCATTTGTGAATGACTTTCCCTAATGCTTTGATAAGTTAAGATTGTTGATCATTGGTGTAGAAAGAGATTTGGCTTAGTCCATTTTTGATTTGTTGAGAATTTCTAAAATGTATTTTTTCTGACATACATGAATTTCTATGCTTGATATCCTCTTTACATCTATACCCAGAAAGTAGTTGAGTTCTCCCAAGTCTTTGATTGAGAATTGATTGTTCAATTGTTATGAGGTTGATGATTTCACTTTTATTGTTACCTTAATGATAAAATCATCAACATATATCAGTACGTATATTACAATTTCATTGCTGAATTTCAAAAATAAAGAAATATCAGATTTAATTGGATGATAATTCAATCCAATTAATGTTGTTTTGACCATGTAAAACAGAATCTTGGGGCTTGTTTTAAGCCATAAATTGCATTGTTTAATTTGCACACCATTCCTTTGCTGCTTGCTTGCTCAAAACTACATGGTTGTTCCATATGTACTTCTTCATGTAGTTCTCCATTAAAAAATGCATTATTTACATCTGTACAGTTAAAGCGCTTGGCAGATTCAATGCGGAAGAGGTGCAAAAAGCCATAGCGGGGATACAGCGAGGACATAGCGAGATATAATGGACGACTCTAAAATATTATATAAAACTAATACTTAATGTTTTTACAAATATATAAATGGTAATTAAATGAAAAATTAATATTCGGTTGAATTATAATTAATACATAAATAATATTAAATAAAAACATGTGCGAATATACTGTAAATAAATGTAAAACTGTTATATAACATAACTGAATTTAATAGAATATTAGAGTATTTTCATTTATGAAAATATATTAAAAACTCAAATAAATAAATAAATTCCATTATTTTTATTATGTATAAATGTAATTTTTTAATATATTTCTTTTAAAGAAAATATAGCGGAATATTGCGGGAATAACAAGATATAGCGGAAATAGCGGGGCTTAAAGTGTAAAAGTTATATTTGAGGCTATATGGAAAAATTGTAGCAGTAGAAATCCGCTATGAGATATAGCGGAGTAATAGCAGGGCATAAACGGCACAGATTTACATCTAACTTTGTAATTTTCCTATTATTATGTAGCGCAATTGTTAGTACTATTCTGATTATTGTAAGCTTGATAACTGGTGAAAATGTTTCAATAAAATCAAATCCCTGTTGTTGTGTGTAGCTTTTTGTTACCAACCTGGCCTTATGCTTGAGTATTATGCCATCTGGGTTTCTTTTAAGTCTAAAAGTCCACTTGCATCCTATTATTTTTTCATCTTTTGGCATTGGTACAAGATTCCATGTCTTATTTTTAATGAGAGCATTGTATTCATCCTCCATTGCATGTTTCCACATTGCACATCTTGTTGCCTGCTCAAATTCTCTGGTTCCAATGATTCCAGATTTGTTGTATATATTTTGGGTTTGAATATACCACATTTTTCTCTTGTAATCATAGGATGTTGAGGTCTACCATGTACAATATCATGTCTAGGATTTGATGCTGGTGTTTCTTGTTGAGAATTGGATGAGGGACTATCCTCCTGTTTTTGTTGTCTGCCTTGAAATTCATTATAGCTATATTGAGATGTAGGAGTTGAAAGTTCAGATGAGTTTGTTAGTCCATGACCTAGTCTGAGATTGGACATGGTGAGTTATGGACCAGAACTGTTTTGAACTACTTTAATTTCTACTGCTTCATTTAAATGTAGTGGTATGAATGGTATTGAAATTTTAGGATTATAAATCTTCTGAGTTGTTTTGAATGTTGTACCAGTGAATGGATATATTGTTTATTAAACACCACCTGTCTTGAGATAATTATTTTCCCATTGCTATTTAAACACTTATATCCCTTCTGATTGGCAACATATCCAAGAAATGTGCATGATTCTGATCTAAAATCCAAATTATGTCTATTGTATGGTCTTAAACATGGGAAGCACAGACACCCAAAATCTCTAAGACTTTGATAATCAGGCTTTATGTTGAATAACTTTTCAATTGGACTTTTATTTCTTAATGCTTTGGTTGGCAGCCTATTTATCAGGTAGACAGCAGTGCTGAATGCATCAGGCCAGAATTTCAAAGGTAATGATGCTTGTGCCAACAATATGAGGCCTGTTTCTACAATGTGCCCGTGATTTCTTTCAATCAATCCATTTTTCTCTAAGGTACAAGGACAGGTAGTGTTGTGAATTATGCCCTTCTTTTAAAATAATCACCGAGTGGCTTATATTCAGTTCCACCATCAGTTCGTATAGTCTTTATTTGATAATCTGCTTGATTTTCTGCTTGTGTTACGAATTTATCACTGCTTTGCAAGCCTCTGACTTTGATCTAAGAAAATAAATCCAGGTGTACCTAGAATAAGCATCAACAAAAGAAATGTAGTATTTAAATCCATAGTCAGTATATATGGGTGTTGGACCTGACAAATCAGTTGCAACCAACTCTAGAGGTTGAGTGTATTTGGTTTGAGAGTCAGAAAAGGTGAGTATGTTACTTTTCCCCATTTCATAGAAAGTACATATGTAAGGTAATCTAATATTTTCTCAATGAATTTGTTATCATAGAGACTTTGTTTTACAACATTTTCATTTGCATGCCCTAATTTGTAATGTCACAAATCAAAAATAGTTTTACTTTTCTCTGTCTGTGTAGCTTTAGATAGGTTACAACACCTTCCTTTATAACTAGCATTTTTGGAGTTAACAAAATTAAACTTGTACAATCCCTTATGTGCTTCACCCTGCAAGAGAATTTCATTAGTTAGTATATTTTTAACTAGGTAATATTTTGGATAAAATTCAAAATATACATTATTCTCACTTGCAAATTGTGACACACTCATAAGGTTTTTTTAATTTGTGGTACTCTTAATAAATTATTTAAGTAGAGTTGTTTTTCACCTCTGATACATGTTGTTCCAGTGTGTGTGATGTTAATTGACTCACTATTACCCATACATATGAACCAATTACCTCTATATCTTTGTTGCCGAGATTCAAATTGTCAAGATTGCTTAACATGATTGGTTGCACCTAAGTCTGGATACCAGTTGTCATCTTGGATGTCTTCAGGTCTTGCTAATTCATTCAGGTGATGGCTCTTTACATTTTCAGTTTTGTTTCTTGAATCTGATTGTATACTTGCCACATTTTCACTGTGATTATAGTTTCTTTAGGTGTTGCTTGAGTTTTGTTGGTTTGGTACAAGTTAGCATCAAACCCGAAGTAACATTTGGTTGCTGTATAGCCGTACCTTTCACATATTTGGTACCCTAATCAGTTGCTACTTGACCATCTTCCTCCTCTACCTCTTGATCTTTAACCACCCCTTTGATAATTTTGCTTGTTATTTCCTCTATCTTGATTCTTGATTGTGATGCAGGATTAATGGTCATATCAGAATTTAGGGTTTTCTTTTGTTCAAATCTGCCTTCATGGGCTAGTAATGTAGAGTGTACAAATTGTAATGTGAGTATAGTTTCCCTTAATGCTATAACTGCTTCGTGTTCTTCGTCCAATCCATTCATTATGCCCAACACATGTTCTGTATCAGAGACCTTGTGTCCTGCCACTTCAAGAAGATCACTGAATGTTTTCATCTTTTTAAGATATTAAGGCATAAACATACCATCCTTTTTTAAGTTTTGCATTTATCTCTTATATTCATCACTTTAGCTGCTGATTGTGGATTAAAGATCTGCTCTATGGTAGTCCATATTTCATTAGATGACTTAAAACCAAATTTTTGAGGCAATAAGTTTGAACTAATTGAAGATAGCAACCAAGAACTTAATAAACCATCCTACCTTGAATGTTTAATGTATTCAACATTGCTGACCATCTTTCCTTCCCCATCTTCAACAAATCTTGCAGGAGTTGGCACTGTTCCATTGATAAACTCCTCTAGCCCATAACCTTTCACTGCAATTTGAATCTGAAATTTCCAAAACAGAAAATTATTTTCATTTAATTGTGTAGTGATTAATTGGCTTTGTAGACTTATGATTGTTTTGACTAAATCATATATTGATGAATGTTGCCGTTGTTGAATTTTTCTTTGCTTTGGTGAAGTTATTGCAGAATTTGCTCCGGTTCCAATATTGCCACTTTCTTCCATTAATGAGATTTCAAGATGAAATTCCATGGATGTGATATGACTTTGGACTGATTAAGATAAGATAGATGCAGCCAAGATTCAAGTGATATCTTAATGATCTTTGGTGCGGCAGCTATCTCTTCAAGATTTGTTGGTGACCTGACAAGGATGAACAGGTTCTATTTCTTGAACTTGGCCTAAACTCAAGTGATGAGTGCAGATTCTGATGAGTTCTTTATCACAGCCCCTCTGAATGATGATCTGATGAGAACAAGTTCTATTTCTTGATTTTTGCCTTAACTCAAGTATGGATATAAATTATTATGAGTATTTTAACGTAGCCTTTTCAATTGATGATCTTTAACCCGATGAGGGTTTTGCCGTGGAGTTTACTGCCGTTAGGCTGAAAGCTCTGATACCATGTTAAGATTTGATTTAAAAGGATGATATGATCTTGGGAGATTGAAAGGAGAATTGTAATTTGATTTTCTTTTATTTCAGAAAATATTAATGATACAGACTAAACTACTTTTAGTATTGTTACGGCATATATATGTTTGCGTCAAAATTGACCGCAAACACCCAATATCGTGAAAGCACCCGTTTATAGACACAAACCAGCAACAATCAATATAGAATTCAGATCTAAGCAATAACAATCACAATAATTCACGAATAACAATCACAAATACAGGATTTATAGTCATTCGGCGATCTTGCCTACGTCCACTCTGAAGCTTATATCTTTATTGATACACTTGATGATTTCAATCGACTACAGCGAGTTACAGCAAGTTATAGCTCTGATACTTGATTACAATGGTGATAGAAAGACGTAGAACTGAATCCGGCAGAGTCTGGACGTTCAATGGCGGAAGAACCTCTTTCTGTAGGCATCAGGGTGCTATTTCTAGGCGTAGGAGGCTCAGATCTCGCTCAAACTTCGGGAGACTTTTTCTGGCACGTGAGTGGGCCCACGCGGCCGACCCCACCAAGTTTTGACTCGATCTGAGATCGATACGAAGTGATTTCGTATCCATTAAAAAATGACCCAATCGAGCTAAAACTTGGCAGGAATATTCTTTACCTTGTATGGAAGCTTCTGTGAAAATTTCGTTGCATTTGGATCAGCGGTTTAGGAGATATCATCGATACTACTTGGTATGTTTCGGTTGACTGTTTATTTCGAATCCATCAATTCGAAATGATCTCTTCGACTCGATCACCTCACGTGGTCTCGTGATGATGTGGCACGCATGCTTCGCCTCGATCCGGTTTTTACTCCGAGTTGACCGTATCGACTCCATAAATTTCGCCTTGTTCGTATCGAGGGATGACACATCACCCAGGCTCGTTGACCTGATGGATACGAATAAGTCTCAGCTCATGGATTCGAACGTGGTCTCGTGATGGAGACGAAGCAGCGAATCTTTGATGGATGCGAAGCTGACGTTAGGTGATCGTTACGAAGTAAACTACATACTGATGGATTCGATTAAGACACTCTAGCCGAAGTTCGTTCGATACGAAGTCCATCGATGCGAAGACCTGGCCATTCCGATCGATACAAAGCTGATGGATACGAACCGAGGTGTGGTGATGGATACGAGTATCGATACGAAGTGCGGCCTACTGATGGATACGAAATAGTGCTCTAGTATGGATACGAACATACTGAGGCGATGCTTATTTGATCGATTCAAAACCGATCGATTCAAACTGACCTATATCATGTTAGTGATCGATTCGAACTCGACCGATTCGAAGTATGAGGAACCTGATGGATTCGAACAAAATAAATATTGATGGATTCGAATCCGATGGATTCGAAATGGGCATCTCTTCAGCAATTTGATGGATACGAACAGCGTACTTTTGCTAACTTGCATCGATCATATCTCGTTCATACGAACTCCGATTAGCCTGAAATTTGAAACGCTGGATTTTATGGCTTTCCTTGTCATGTCTTATCAATTGTAGCCTGATGCGGGCTCGGACAAAATTCATCGATATCCATAGCGAAGCAATGTATAACCAATCTTTGAGACGAACTGTCTTTTGTTTTCGGTCGATTTTTTGGTATCACGGCTTTGCCAAAAAGCGAGATAACAATATACACACTCAGTGAATGACAGTACAAACAAATACTCAGCCATATAGCTATCATTGGGTCGGTCCTTATATTTGCTTTCGTTTGATGTGACAATATTACTGTGACTTCACATTATTTCATTCATTACAAAATCATAGTGATATTCATGTTAAATTGTGAATTCCAGCATTAAAGTCCATGATTCAATCGAAAATCACATATTAATCAATTGATTTTCTATAACCAAAGACTGTGACTTTAAGTTGACTATCAAATGCGATGATACTATCATTCTATTCGAAGAATACAAAACCTCTTTTGGATAATGTTTCGTTTTAAGTTGTTCGACCTATATATATGGTCTTAATAAGATCATAGTTGTACAGTGATTGATCATAATCAAATTATAATTTGAACACTTAAAATTTATATACTCTCAAGTTAAAATACCATTGCACATCATCCGGTGATATTAACTGTCTATTTGAAATAGTCAACATCTGAGGATGTGGATATTTAGTATTTAAAAATGATTTTGGATACAAATAGGGATACTATAGTACTTGGATTTGTATTCGATCATTTGTAGGCCTACTCCAACCATTTAGTGGCATACTCCAACTCTTTTTACATGCAGTATGTTAAGATATAATAAAAGAAAGATGCAACATAAATTGTCTACAGGAAACTTTTTTTTTTGAAAATGGGTAAGAAGGGCCTAAGCCCACAAAGTTAATAGATGGTAAATAACCCGAAACAGCACCGCCTTAAACAACATAACAAACCCTCGAAAAGAACGTTAGGGCAAACATCGCCTCCATAACTCAATTTCTAAAAGAAGAAACAAAAATGGCGGATCACTGCAAGCTAAGCAATCTTAAAATCAATGAAAAAGAAGCTTCAGGGAGGCTTCCACTCCTTCATAGATTTAGATTGAAGCCTATTCAACTTTGGAACAGGGAAAAAATGGCTTTGAGAGGCTGTTTTTGTCTTCATTTCCATGGAGCTAGTCGCTTTACTGTTAGAAATGCCTCCAAACTTTAGATCTAAGGTGATCTTAGCGGAAGTAGCCAAATTTAAGGAATTCGAAAGTGAATCAGAACTGGTTGCTTTAGCTTTATCTATAAGGAGGTGCATAACTCGATTCACCTTTTAATTTGTCATTGGAACCTCAAAGCAAAGCAACAGTGGAAACAACAACAGAAGAACAAAGAGTAAAGCTGGATTCACCTCTGACCTAGTCAGATAAGTGATAGATCTGATTATTTAGCTTGCTTAAATAAAAAAATCTCCTAATCTTTGATCGTTGATAGTCAGGAGAAACTTGCTATCATGGTCCATATGACTGCAACTCCTCCTGTTTGAATCAGGAATGAAATAATTTAAATTAGCATACGGATCAGTAACAAATATGGAATTGTTATTAATAATAGCCCTGTTACATCCCTTGCAAGCTTTGGGTTGATATTCAGGAGGATTGTCTTTAGCAAGCTTGTCTGCACCATTCTCTTGATACAAAAGAGATAAGTGACTGATAATGTTTTTACACTTAGCTCTTAGGTCAGCAGCACTTGACTTGATAGTTCTGCTAGAAAGGTGCCAATTATCATTTTACAAAAGCTCTGAGTTGGATGGGCGGTATTTCTTATTCAAATGTGGCAAGAAATTATTATTGTTAGTAGTAGAATTATTCTCAATGCTTGATATATAACTAACATAATAATGATTACTTCCCTTATAGGAATATTTCCTGGTTTGGATACTGGAGTAGCCGCCTTCAACTGAAGAACAGGAACTAAGATAATTCGACAACTTTCTAAGGTAGCAGTTATTATTAAGTTGAAACGAGGACTCGATGGGAAATTCCCCCCTTTGTAATTATTTCTTAACATATTCTTCAAATTTATCAGAATCATAAATAATGTGGCTTTGACTGTTGAAGTTGTTATATTTGCTTTCCTTTTGAAGAATGATGTTGTATTCAATTTCAATAACCTACCATAACTGAATAATATCTATTTCTATTTTATTGTGAAGTCTACTATTTCTCTCTTTCCAAAGAAAGTAGATAGCTGTAATAAGAACTACAGTTGCTTTTTTGAATTCTGCTTTCCTATCTTTGAAAATTTTCTGAAAATAATGAATGTTATCTCTAATATGTTGGAGAGCCAAGTGTTAACTAAGGTTGAGTCTCCTTTTGGAAATGAACCAAATGTGTCTTGAATATTGGCAATCAAAAAAGAAGTGATCTGTGTTTTCAATTCCTGTTTTGCAAAGAAGGAAGTTGGTATTTCCATTGTTTTTGTTCCATTTTTCACATTTTTCTTTGGTTGCTAAGCAATTTAATATTGCAAAATAAGTGCAGAAAGCCATTTTTTGACAATTAGCTAAATTTCAAACAGTTTTGAACCGATCTACTTCCCATTCTTCCCTTTTTAAGAAATCCCAAGTATTTTTTAAAGAGAATTTTCCTTCTGAAGTTAATTTACAACTCCAAATATCTTCTTCTTGGCTTGAATCAATTTCAATTTTATATCTTGTGGAGCTAAAACAGATGCTCTGGTTGAGATTGAGTGTTCCAAGATGAATTTTGAATGACGCTATCAACTTTTGCATTGGCTTCTCCAAAATAATAAAGACTGCTCCATCCTAATAAATTGATTAGATATTTACCATTGATCCAAGGATCAAACCAAAGGCTTGTATGATTTCCATCTTTAAATTTTCCCTCTATTAATTTGGCACCAGTTTCCCTACATTTTAGAATATTTTTCCAAGCATAAGAGTAATGGTTTTTAATGGGCATAGACCAGAAGGTTTTGTTTTTGACATATTTAGCTTTCATCTATTTGGCCCAAAGTGATTTGCCTTCAATGAATTTCCAGAAAAGCTTATACTTACAGGCTTCATTTATGTCAGCAAAGTTTCTGATTCCTAATCCACCAGCTTACGTTGTTTTTGTAATTGTTTTCCAAGAGATTTTATGGTTTTTTCCATTCCAAATGAAGTTAGCACATAATTTTCAATTTTCTCCATAGTTTTAATTGGGATGTTGTGAGATTGCAACCAGCATATGACCACTGCAGTGATGGCTGTATGGATGAGTTCAACTCTTCATGTAGTTGATAGCAATTTACTGGACCAATTGTCTATTTTACTTTGGATAATATCATGTAATTTGGCACAATCTCTTTCTTTGATTTGATTGCAACCGAGGGGGAATCCAAGATATTTAATAGTAAGGTCACTTTGTTGGAACTTTAAGATATTGAGAATCGCCTCCTTATTTTTACATGCTTTACTGAAATATATCTTGCTCTTATTTTCATTGATTTGAAGACCAACATGATAACTGAGACTGTCAAATATTTTCTTAATGGTAACAACATTTTGAAGATCTGCATTTAAAAAGATTAATAAATCATCAGCATATAATAAATGAGTGATACAAGGAGCTTTGAATTTACTGGTTTTAGATTTTTATTCAACTGCTCCTTTTCCATTTGTAATGTAAGGAGATAGAAGATCTCCTTGTCTTATTCCTCTATTGTTATGAATGAATCCACAAGAGGAACCATTAATAAGGATGGAATATGATACATTACAAATACGTTCTTTAACTAGGTTGTAGAATTTTCATTGAAACCTAGTTGCCTCATCATATAAATTATAAAGTTCATATTAATTTTATCAAAGCATTGTGTAAGTCAATTTTAATGCACATGTTATTTTTACTAGACTGATTAAAATTTCTTAACAATTCATGAGCTAGCAGAGTATTTTCAACAACGTATCCATCTGAAATAAAAGCACTTTGATTCTCAAAAATAAGAAATTTTAACAAAAAATTGATTCTTTTAGTTAAAATAGAACTAATAATCTTGTATAAGAAATTGCAACATGCTTTTGGCCTATATTCTCCAAAGCTATTAGGATTTTGGTTTTATGCACTAAAGTAATGAACGTATGATTTATATTTTTCAAAAGTTTGCTAGTGGAGAAAAATTCATTGATAGCCTCAAAAATCATGTATTTCATTTCACCTCGATGAGTCTTATAAAAATTTTCCCCAAAGCCATCAGGGCTTTTGTCAACTTTTGCAGAAAAACAATTTTTTTAATATCATCTAAGCAAATTGGAGCAAGTAATATTTCTTCTAGCATGAAGTAAAAAATTTAGGGGTGATACTAGGAAAAGAACCTGGACTCTCTGCAGAATTAAAAAAACCAGAGAAGAACAAAATAGCTTCCTTCTCCAAAAGAGAGGTTCATTGATTATAGATCCATTGCTATTATGTAATTTTCCTATGTCATTACAATGTTTTCTACAGGACATTTTTGCATACAAAAATTTACTTGGCAAGTCCCCACAAGAAAGCCAATTTACTTTTTCTTTCTGCCTTAGATTAATGGCATCAATATGGAGAGATTTGGAGAGATTTCATTACATTTGAAAAAATTTATTTATAATAGTATGGTCTGAGCAATCTAAGTCAACACTGTCTTGTAGTTTCTCACATTCCCCTCTGATTTGGTTGATTTCATTTTTATTTTCATTAAGATTCTAGGTTTTGAGGTTAGCTTTAGTATGTTGGTGAAATTTCCTTAATTTATATTAGGTAGAGCCCTCAATAGAGAAGAGAAGTGGAAACAGTTTTGGATAGCATGCTTATAATCTTTATCATGCACCCAACCATTCTTAAATCTAAATGGAAAATTTTGCTTAATAGTACCAAATCCTATCAAGCTTACAATAAATATTTCTAAATTCACCTGATTTCTAGATAAATTTATTGCTCTTGATAATGGTTTCAATTAATCCAGTTTTGAAAAGAAAATTAGAGAGAAATTCCAATTTCTTAAAAGAAACTGGGATTCCTCCTCTTTTTTCAAAAGTTTTCATAACAGTATTAAAATCCCCCATAATCACCCAAGAAAAAATAACATTGAAATTTAATTGCTCCAAAGAATTCCAAAGCAAAGTTCTTTCTTTTTCAGAGTTAGAAGCATAAATAAAAGAAATACACACACACACACACACACACACACACACACACACACACACATATATATATATATGGAGTCCCCCTTTATTTTTAAAATAACAGTGACTAAATTGTAAATTAAGAGAATAATTGCATAATTTCCAAATGTTGGGATCCCAAATAACAATGATCCTACCGTTATCTATAGAATTATTATGAATTAAATTCCAATTGTTAAAATAGTTAAGTTTAATAAGATCTATATTTTTGTCAAAAAGCTTATGTTCTAAAATACCAGCTAAAGAAGGCTTATGAAAGTGCAATAGGTTTGCAAAATCCAACTTCCTTTCAAGGAAATTAAGTCTCCTAACATTCCATGTACTAATAGACATGACTAAAATTATAATAGAAGGATATGAGAAAGGATATCACGGCAGCTACAAAGAAAAATTGCTAGTAATTTCTTTGCTTTTAGAAGCTTTCCATCCTCTTTTTTGCAGTCTTTTTTGCTTTGAACTTTTAAGAACTCCTCCCATTCAGGATTTTTGATAATATACTTCTTCTCAAATGATTTTGAACTTGAACTGTCAGCAGCATTTTTATTCATGATGTCATGCATATTCTTTTTTCTATCTTTCTTTCTTTTGATGTTAACGAGGAAGAAAAGGCAGTGGGCAAGAGGCCTGCATTCTCTAACATGGATTCAGATAGGACTGAGCCCTTTAGAGGACATTTTTTGAGCGAAATTGAAGAAGTTTCCTTTTGAGTAACTTTTGAGTAACCGTCTGTAATTAAAATTACTTCTTCCTGTTATAGGGGGAGGAATCAAGAACTAAACTTTATTAACCCTATAACTCTGTGACTGATTTTCTGTGTTTCCTGAGTTATTGCCATTTGAAGCAATGTTATCAGCAGAATCTGTTATTGCCTTCTGTTGATCTGTATCCATGGCAACAATGAAACTACAATCTTTCTCTTTGATATTCTTTGAAGACGCTTGCAAATTTGGACTCTCAGATTGCTCATTGGTGCAAATAAAATCCATATCATCTTTTTAGATTTCAGGGTTTGGGTTTGAAATAAACTCTTTGTTTCGAAAGATTTGAGAGTTATCTTGTTCTAAAATATTTTCAAGAGCTGAAGGGGTGTTAGAAAGATTGTTAACTTCAACAATAACATCATTTGAAACCTGATTTTCTTGAAATGCATTCCTTGGATTTTCTGAAACTAACGATTTGCTCTTAGCAGTACTGAAATTTAAATTCTCGTTTTCTTTCCAAACTAATTTTCATGGGCAAGCTTCTGTGAGATGTCCAAAGCAATCGCATTTCAAACAATATGGTGGGGTAAATTCGTACTCAATTTTCTGTGTAATGCTTTCACCATCGTGCATAGTGATGTAGGCAAGGTTCTGAAGTTCTTCATTGGCTTTAATCTCGACTAGAATTCTTGCATAACCGAGTCAGGTCTCATTGGCCGTAGGGTCATCAAGCTTCATAGGATTGCCTACAACACTAGCGATAACGGCAAAAGCCTCCATGTCTCATAATCTAAGGTTCAGTTCAGGTAGCCTTATCCAGATTAGGTAGGTAGAAAGAAGGTCACGATCAAGAACCATTTTTTGTCCTGTTTTTTCAATATAATAATTTTTCCGCTAATGAAAAATGGGCCATTTTGAATAAAGTTTTTGCAATCAGATTCATCTGAAATTCTAATAATAAAAAAGACCATTATTTCTAGCGTAAATCTCGAAATTACCAGTCTGGTTGCTAGTTTTAGGAACAAAATCTCTAAAATGATGATAGTAGGAATGGGTTCCGAACACGTAAGCTACTATGGAATTGCTCCATTTATTCTCAGTTCTTCGGCTAATCTACTCTTTAACAACAATAATTTTCTTATCTCCTAATTTGATAGGAGTAGAGAAATTCAGATCAGCATTATAGATTTGAAACCACCTTTTTTGACTAAGTCTGCCCAAGAAGATGATAGTTTTGATGGATTGGTGTTTTCGAATGAGCGAGATATTGAGGGATTTGGAGCTTGATTATACGCTGACTGTTTGTTAATATTATTCTGGTTGGGTCTTTGCCCATTGGTCTGAGATCTAGCCGGAAATTTCCTTGAAAGCCCGTGCAAAATACTCTAAGGTCTTGCTGGAAAACTCTTGTGGCGATTTCTGACCATTTGAAAGCAATCATTTTCTTGGTCAGGAGATTGTCTTTAAGATTTGTGATAGGGGAGAGTGGAGGGAGGGCCGAAGAAGTGAGGAGAGGAGGTGAAGATCCTCTAGAGATCTGTTCGGGGTTGTCATCGAAAATTGGGTCATTCTTGATGGTCATGGCAGCCATGGCCGCCATAGCCAAGATTTTTTTCCTGTCTACATGAAACTTCTGTGTCCTATTATTTCTCGACTTCTTGTTTCTTACCTTTACCATAAACTAGTACTAAGATATTTGTAACGTAAAGATATTTACTATCAACGCAACTCAACTGATATTTCAGCGCTCTACCATTAGGGTATTATTATTTCAGAATTGTTTTTTACGTGGGTTATATTATTCAAACTTTCAGTGATTCTGACTGAATGGTATTAACAAGGAGTTCTGCTTGTGAGTAAGATGTTTTAGATATAAGCAAGTTGAAAGGAGCATACACATAACATACAATTATATATTATTTTATACCAGTTCAAAGAGACAATGAGGATGCATAGTACAAGAAAGGAAAAATTATTGGAGAAAGCGAAGATGAAATCAAGAAAAAGGGGAAATCAAAAGAGGTGGCATCGATCACTGCCATGTCTCGAATGTGCCTTTGACAAAGTCATAGTATCCTCCATAAATGGCAAGCGTTCCCTTTTCGATGCCTTCCTTCACAAATGGGTATGTTTTTAAGTTCTCAAGTGATACATTCACAGCCTCCTGTAAAAGAACATTATAAAAACCGGGTTATATACGTTCCTGGATCATTGTTTTATGTTCATTTTGTTTGATGGTCGAGTTGTGAAGATTATACCTTTTCACACTTGGTGCATTGCTCTTCAAAGGACAGATCGGAGTACTGTTTTTGCACCCTTTCCTTAGCAGTTGTACCCACTTTCACCCAGTCTTCAATAAAATCACTGCTCATAATGTAAGTTTATCAAACAAATACTGAAAACATCATTTTAACATAAATGGGAAGCAACTTAATTGTGCTAATCTTGATTTGGATTATACAGTATAGAATATAACAGTCAAAATTTATGTATAAACCTTGCAGGTAGACTTTCCACACTCGTTGATAATAATGCAATAGTGGAGAATAGTTCCAGATTTATGTATTTATGTAAGTATGCATGTGTTTGTATTATGATAACATATATTGTGTTTGTCTATAGAATATAAGTCAAACAATAGGGATAATGACTAATAAATAAAAAAAATGTGTTTGTCCAGAGAATATAAGTTAAGCAAGAGGGATAAGGACTGATAAAAGAATTGTGTGAAGTACAAAGAAGGGCTTATTATATATGGCAACTCTATTATATATCATAGGTGGGAATGAACTGATAATTGCGCTCCAATAAATTTGCAGCCGTACATTCATGATCTCATGGCTATGAGTTAGGGGACCAAATGAAATGATGCAGATTGTTGGATTCCATAATTTAACAGTAAATAATGATAAAATAGATGCTCCCTATCTTTTAGGAGTCAATAATTGTTGAAATGCAATGTGAATGAAATGCCACTAACCAAGAATTTGAGGCTCATAATCTACTTTTAATAGTGGTAGTTGTACAGCACTTTTTGTAATTCAACTTATATACTTGTATCATGTACAAATTGCGTGATACAGCTAATACAGTCTTAGACTTTCAAGGATAACAATATTGCATAATACAAAAGTAGACATGATGAGACAAATATGAAAGGATTTTCTTTATATTTATTGAGAATTATGGATCACAAATGTCCATTGTGAAAGTTATATGCTTTTCCATATGACTCCACTATCTAAATAGTGCTTTCCAACTAGTATATTCTTATCTACAATTGAAGCTGAAGTTGAATAAATATGTGGAGCAATTCAAATATATATATATATATATATATATATATATATATATATATATATATATATATATATGGAGGTATGATCAAATATAATTGGCTCTAGCTGGCTTTGAAAACCAGCTTAAAACGGCTATACATGCAATATTATCACAGTAATTAAGTGCATTTCAACAGTTTGCTCTATCTTGTCTTTGAAAGCATTTCAATTAATAGAAGATACATAATTAGTTACTGAACTATTGTAAGCAGGACTTACGTGCCGCTAGAGCCATCACCAGCGAAGGACATGAGCCCCTTAATCCCTCCACAACAACTATGTCCAATAACCACTATATTCTCCACCTGGATAAATATTGTTAATTAATTAAATGTCAGCTATGATTAAAATGCTCCTAAATACAAATACTTCAAGTTATGCAATATATATGCAATGTCTTACTTAATACTATGAGGTGAAGTGGAAAAACGGTGGGTTTACCATGTATGTCACTATTTATAGTCATATGATAGACTGCACATGCAATTAATAGCATTTTGAGTCTTATAGATTGCATCCCTCATAGAACAAAATTCCACAAGGAGAGTCCCATAAGTCACGTTTGTTCTTTTGAATAGATTAGGGCAGCTTTACAGAAATTCCAATAAAATAATCAAAGAATAACACATGAGTAAATATTATTCCACTTTGACTAGCCAATTAAGACATGTATGTACAAGTATTGAATGAGTGAAAATATGCAAAAAAAATGTCTGAATTAAAAAAAAAAAAAGAAAAAAAAATTACCTTGAGATGCAGAACTGCATACTCAACTGCTGCTCCAGTTCCAGAAAACTTAGTCTGCACCAACGTAATACAGACAATAAATTGTAAATAATGCGCACACTAATGTTGTTTGTATAAATTGGAACAGAATGTTGCATATGATTACATACTTTATCATAAGATGGAACCATGGCAGCAATGTTACGCATGACAAATGCCTCTCCTGGACTAAAGTTAAGAGTCACCGAAGGGCAAACTCGAGAATCAGCACATGAAAACACCATAAACTGTTTTTAAATCAAAAAACATGTACATGAATTAGCTACAATTTGTACACACTAGTATAACAGGTACTATATTGTGCTAGGTTAAATCCGGATATTTCAGGAAGAGCAACATCACAAGTTTATTTTCCTTCCTCATACAAGGTAACTTGATTGCTAATTATTCATTTGTTATCACACGAATGCTTGCTTACCCAACCATTTTTACATTAATGTAAGTGCAGTTGTTTGCTTGGAGGTAAAATATTGCTAGTTTACCCATAAGAAAATTTGATTCTAGATCAATAAATAGGGAAGAGTTCTTAGTCAACAGGATGTACCTATATTTATCTACAAAAGTAAACTTTATCATGTTGGATGTTGGCTCAAATGATGCAAATCATTCAATAAATTTTCCTAATGCATAGCTATAGATAAAATATAAGGTGTTGTTGAATGTGTGGGGATTGATTAAGAAAATTTAGGATATATTTTGGCTTTTTACCTACTTTTCATGCAAAGAATAAGCTTGTAAAACCACTTTTAGCTTTTTTTTGTTGGATATGATAAGGAGTAATTCCTACTTAATCTGCATCTAATTAAGTGTATCAGTCCACAAAAAGAGACAACTATATCATCTTTTTGAAAATAAGATAGCAGCAGTTCCTCCAGGGAAGCAAAAGAAAAAAAGAACACGTCACACACTAATATACTACAAGCAGTTTCTTTTCCCTCCAGAATTGTAGAATTAGTTATCTACTGTGTAAAAAGTATAAGAAGCCTTGTGACATATCATAGCAGAATATTCCCCATTCGGTACGTTCATTAACAAAACAAAAACAAAGAAGCAACTTGTCATTTATTTACTGAATCTCAAGAAGTTCAAAGCATTGATTTTCGTGAACATAAGTTCAGTCAGAGTTGCAATTTCTGACAATAAAGTTAGATTCAGCTCCAAAATATCTAAATTAGATCAATCAAATAATCTCTTAATTATACGATGATTATCATAAAGTGATAATGTTAGAATTCTCACCTTGGGGCTCTGTCCTTTTGCAAGCTCATCATAAACCTCAGGCTTTTTGCTAAATTTACAGAGAAAGTGGAAAACAAAATAAAATGGCAATTAGCCTAATTAAAAGAACAAAAACTGTAGTAGTCATGGATTGCATACTGTTTTCTCTGTATTATTGCAAAAAGATAAAAAAATAAAAAACCAAAATATGCAACTGGAATTGAAACAGTATTAGTCAAGCAACACGGTTTTGATCTTCCTTACTATTATTGACAAGTATATATTGGAGATGACAATACACGTAATTATAGAAGAAAAAAACTCACTCGTAGATCTCTGTTTTGAAGTGCTCGAATCCTGTCTTCAACCTTTCTACTGCGTCCATTTCCTACAATAATCAATCTGATGTCAAACAATTTTCCTTCGTAAATGAAAAAAACACAGTAAATCGAGCTTGCATGATGAGAGAGTTATTCAAAGGAGGACCTGAATTGTATAGGAATTGCAAAAATTGTGAAAAGAGGTGAGAATTTTCAATATAAAGATCAGAACACTTGATTTATGGAATGGAAAGAGAATGAAAGTGTGTGTATAGAAACAGAGTATTTGCATATCTAATTAGCAATTAATTTGCAAAACTGTATGGGTATGGTAAGCTGGCGGTGCAGTTTAAGGGATAAATGTCCTACTGAAACTAGCAACGTCTGACCAGCGTTGCTCAATTGCTTTTGAGGCCTGTTTTATGTGACACTTTGTTTACCTCTATATGACGTGTCGGCCCACGATGTGGGTGCTGAAATGGGTGGTTAATCGGTGTATATGAGAAAACAGACAAATTTGGCACGATTGAGTTGAATTGGTAGTTACGGTTACTTTTAAGTGGGACCCAGTCAATATCAGCTGAATCAGCTGCATCTGAAAGGCTCTTTTACAGTTTACAGACTGTAACTTTGCCGCCGGTTATGGAAAAGGAACAAGAGAAAGAAGAAAAAAAAAGCGCAAAAGAGGAATATAAGGAAAATGACTCGACATTGATAAAAATAACTTCCAAAAGTATGTCTATTGTCTTCTAAACTAATAATATTTGTTTAATTTTAATAGCATATAAAAATGTATAATTTGATTCCTTACCAAAACAGATAATGAATAAGGTTCAAGTTTCTAATCAATTTCTACTTATTTTTCCTTTTATGTATGTCCTCAACAGAAGGAGTAATGGTAAGTTGAGATTTGGATGATGTGATTTTAATTTTAAGTTTGGAATTATCTAATAAATATGGTGTACACAAAAATAACTTAAAACATTAAAAATAATAATAATAGATGATGTAAGCAGACACCTTAGTTTTGTATAGACATAAAATGCCAAGGGACATATTAATTAAATAAAAAGAAAAGGAAACGGTAGCCACGCACAGAGAGTTGAATATGCGATATAATTAAACTTTTTGGGAACCATCTATCCAACCACTATTTATTCTAGTTCTAGTTTACATTTCAATATAATTAACAAAAGACTTTCTTTTTGGCTTTTAAGCTTACAATATTTGAAATTTTTTAATTTTGCTGCCTCGTATATTTCAAATGATATTTGCCTATTCATAAACACAAGTAGCACTGTTAAATAAAGCACACAACAATAATGGGTATTGATGGTGAAGCAGTAGGTATACAAGGCAATGAAAGAAATCTAGTTTTCAGACACAAGGAAGAGCCAGATGTCACAAGTTGCAAACAAAAGTCTAACAACAAATAAACCAATGAAATTAAAAATTAATTAAGAGATCATTAACGAATGGACTTGTTGATTAATTAATGAATGAATTACCAAAGCTGTTGTGAGAGTGGAGGGGGCAGCAAAGACAGGGGTACTTCTAATGAGGCGAGGAAACTGAGTAGAATTAGTAAGGGAAGAAGATATAACTGTAATTTTCCTGGAAGCCTTGGACGATGAAGAAGGTCTAGAGAAGATTGAAGCAAAACACGAGCAACTCTGAAGTGCTGCGGTAGACATTATTTTGCTCTACCACAGGAACAATATGTGTATTTATAGTATATTGAACAGCATTACGTGGTCGAATTCTGTGTAACAAGAAAGAAGAACCACTGAAATGCATATGGATGATAGAATCATATTATATGACATGTACACATTTTATTTAATTTTCCAACTGCATTTTTTATGGTGTGTGTTTTGCTTTCATGTTATGTGTATGATATGACATGGTGGTTGCATTACGTTGTTGCATGCATTAATGATTTTGTGTGTTCATAGCAGGTTAGCTAGTAAGATTGACACTAGACAATAATATATTGGGCATTAAAGAAGAACATGCAATGATTTGCACTCGGAAGTTCTGAAAAATTAGTTGATCAGTTGTTCGTGATGATGAGTTAGAATTATGTATGAGTTGTATTTTTTTTAGTGTCAGAAACATATTTTATACTAAAAAATGTGATCCAATGTCAACTTGTATCATCTCTTCTGCAGTTTACTAATTGATAATTACCATTATCATTTTAGATGATATTTGACTGAAATCAAATAATGGATGTTTATTAATATGCTTGAATATTTTAATACATGAACAATAATGCACCATAGTTTCCAAGGACCATACACAGCTACAACATGAAAATACATGAACAATAATGCACCATAGTTTCCAAGGACCATGCACAGCTACAACATGAAAATACATGAAAAAGATTCTGTGATGTGAAATCATTGTAATTTTTCTATCGTCAAAGAGGGAAGGCAGAAAAAAAGATGAGAGAGGTGTGGAGATAAGAAAACGCATAAGATAAGAAGGTATATATGTGGTGTATACGGAGATAGGCTATAATAATATTATGCAGGTCTCCATACTGTTGGCCTAGCAACCACAACAAACGTGAGGGCTTCATTTCCTTGTGATCATCTTCATGGATAAAACGAAGCATCTTCTTTTAGTAGTTCACCCCAAATTTTTCATATCATTTTTCAATCTATAACATGATATGCTTGAATGTGGATACCATGCATTTTTTTTCTTTCTAGTGCTACAAGTGGGAAGAACAAAAAAACAAATTGTCGAACTTATGAACAAAAAATAGATGAAAAACCTCGTAAGTAATGGAACTTGCAACTGTTGATCCACAAAAATTGTGATGTACAACCAAAATCTTTCCATAGAACCAGATCACGGAGTTTTATTAGATATATGAATGCATAAATGTTCATGATAAAGGAGAAAATAAGATATGTGTATTAAGTATGTCAACCAAATTACATAATATATATGCTCACAGAAACGGAGAACTATGACAAAAAAATGTGCTTGCTATGTGCTCACTATGTTGACATAATACGTCCATGATAGCACAACATTATTTTTATGATAATGTCAATGAAAAACAAAATCTTAACCTTTTTTCCTTCCGCAAATATTTAAATAAGAGGGAATTAGGCACAAGAACAAACTTTGAAAAAAAATTAGGCTGAAGGACACGAAGTTTCATTTTTGGGCTGAAGGACAAACTTTGAAAGAAAATTAGTCTGAAGGACAATGCTAAATACAACTAGCATTTTGTACAGTATAAACACTGTACAAAATGCTAGTTGTAACTAGCATTATATCCAGTTTTACATTGTACAAAATGCTAGTTGTATTTAGCATTGTCCTTCAGTCTAATTTTTTTTCAAAGTTTGTCATTCAGGCCAAATATGAAACTTCGTGTCCTTCAGCCTAAATTTTTTTCAAAGTTTGTCCTTGAGCCTATTTTCCACTTTAAATAATATATGATAATAATTAGTGTTATGGCCAATTTTCGCCAAACGTATACTGAAAGACTTAAAAGACACGGAGATAACTGAATAGCACGTAAGGAGATTGCTATCACATAATCAAAAATGGGTAAAATGAGGAAACAAGGAGATCAAAAGCAAACTCGAATAAGACTGTTCGGTTGTCAATGAATACCCAAAAAATCCGAAATCCGTCCGCATCCGTATCCGAAAAACGGATAATATCTGATATTCGAAAACCCGGATGCGGATGCGGATACAAAGACATCCGCATTCGAAAATTATCCGTCCGGTCCTTGTCAATATTATAGTATAAATTATGTGTATTTTAGCATAATAAAAGATATTTATTTATTGTTTTATTAAGTTGACAGTTTATATTATATGCATTTAATGCTTATTAACTACTCAAAACTATTTATTATCGCCATATTTGTTTATATTTAACATTTTTATAATCATTTGGATTGAAAAAAATGTATGTTAAACTTAAAATTTATATTTATATTTCTTAATTTATCTGTCGTTAGCGGATAGAATAATTATCTGATATCCGTCCTTATCCGCGGATGCGGATATCCGATATCTGAAAATCGTTCCGGATGTGGATGCGGATGCGGATATGTTACTATCCGCATCCGAAAATATCCGTTGACAAACCTAAGATCGGATGAGGAAATAGAGTTTGGTTAGCTAAGGAATTATGTTCAGCACTAAATGGTTACAGTGTCGAATAGCAAAATCGATCATGTAATTAAGCACCAAACAGCAAAACTTGTCCGGTAAAAGTAGAATACGAACTGTTTGGTGGTTCTCTTGCCAAATAAATCTTCTATTAAATGGATGCTATCAGACAGAATGATCAAAAATGGAAAATACATATTTTTTGGAAGAGTTTGTGGCATATCCTATGGAAAATACATATTTTTTGGAAGAGTTTGTGGCATATCCTATGGTCAATTATATAATTTGTTGCACATCTAAGCTCTTAGTCAATCTTGTTCGCAACAGCTTTTTTTGTTTTTCTTTATTTACATTGTTATATTATGATATAATAAATAAAGTAATTAATTTAAGGTGTATAATAAAATCCTTAACTAAAATGTTACTTGATTATAGTTGTAGTTGTAATTAATCAAATAAGTAAATCATTATTAAACATTCACTATTTTAGTACGGAGAAAAGTCGGGTCGTTCTGATAAAATCAGATCTGAAATTTACCATATCAAATAAATAATGGTAAAAAAATCAAAGCTATTTTGTTCAAAAATATAAGTGCTACATCACGTCAAGCCTAGCTCAGTCCGGGTCGGGTTGAGTCGGTCGAGTTGAGTCGTTACATGGCATACAGTGATTTCCAACGGCTACGAGTCGTCGATGGCGGTTGGAAGCCGTCGAAAACGTCGTCAGTATAGAGAAAATGGCTTTCGTCCATTTCCGATAGAAACGACGACAGCTTTGCGACGGTCTCCGACAACTTTTTCAACGGTGGTTCCGGAGTTTTTTCCGACGGTGGTCACGTCCGCGTGGCTTAAAAACACGTCGAAAAACCGATGGATGTCGTCGGAGTTTTCGACCGATTAACTGTCGGAAACCGTCGGAATATTTTGATCTATAAGCCGTCGGAAACCATCGGTAGCCATCGGTAATTTGGAAAAAAAAATTCAGCAGTCCAACAACACATCAATATTAATATATATCACAACACATCAAAATAAATAAATATGATATATAAGCTAAAATCATTATCAATATCAATAATAATACAAAACTCAAACATTACCATCTCAAACTCAAACATTTCCAATCAATGCAAAACAAACCATCCATCATCAACCAACTGCAATATCTACATCCAATATCATTGTACGATGTATACATCCAACATCAAACCCCACAAATCAATATCAAACACCACATGTCCACAAATCAACATCGCAATCTCTCATTGTATATATACACAAGCTTCAAAAACAAAAACTGCAAAACGTACCTAATAACTCGTCATCGGCTCCAGAACCACAAGACAAACGGAATGCTTCATGACGCTCCATTTACTTGGCCAAACGCTAGTTCAATTGCTCCATCTACGCTGCTCGAAGACGGTCCTACTCTTACAGCTGTGCAATCTGCCGTCGAAGCTCATTAATCTGTCCTGCTTCTGCTCCTGCTTCTGCTCCTGCTCCCGCAGTTGTGCATTGTCCTAAGCCATATGATAGGCCTTTTGTGAGGCCCTAGCCTACAAAACAAGTCGAAATATATTTATGTTATTGCGTAAATTTTATAAAAATTAAGCATTTTTTACAACTTAGTTAATTTTTATAAATGCTAATTGATTGTCATAGCCGTAGCCCTATTTCTCTGTGTCGGGTCCATAACGGAGTTGAAGATAGCATCCTCCTCATCAGTTGTCAATTGCTTCCGTCCCGAATGCTCAAACATCTACGCATGTGCTTGCATAAATCTTTTCTGCAATGCAAACTTAAATAAACAAGTAAATATGACATGACATTATTAATATTTTATAACTAATTAATTAAAATGATCATTATTAATAACTTATAACTTAAAATATACTTATGTGCGACGTATGTTTTATCATCCTCGTGTCATACATACGTCACTGATCCCTCGTCGTCGATCTGCCTGACAGCGTGAGTATGCGCAAATATGTCCATATACGAGACAGGAGCCTCATTGCTCTTTCCCGCAATAATTGATGTATATGATTGTTTTTCATATAAATTTATACAAAAAATGTAATAACTATTCGTAATTGCAATTAATCAATTTACCTGGTCCTCGCGATGATGTTGAAATGATTTCGAGCCACCACGGTGTGTAATTGAATTTTTCTACCTATTCGTCGAGTTCCTGACCGACTCCGCCTGCAAATTAAAAATTAAAATTATATTTTAAAGGTATAAATTATGTATTCTCCACTGCAAAAATTAAGATGACATCTGATAGACTTACCATTTATTCATCGCTGCTCCACCATGCGACCCAAGCATCTCATACGCTGGCGTCCATCCAATTTGGGTTCTTCCCAGGTTATCTGATGGTAGACATCGTACTTCGGTAATTCTTCGCAACTTTGGAGTTCTAGTGGCACTGTAAAAGAGCAAAATCCTCCTCTTATAGGTCTACCGCACCATATATATGTTGAAAAATTATAAGTTTTTACATTTATACTTAGTCCGCAAATTGTAAAGTGATTATATATAATGATATATAGTTTTACACTTACCAAGAAGTCCTGCCAGATGCTATCCCGGACATGCTATGGGATCCTACTCCATTTCGACCAACACGCAGTCATATGGCTCATGTATGCCTACCTAGATATGCTGAGTACTATATTTGAAGGTTCAAGCTCAAAACCTCTGCATTAAATATGATACAGACAAATCATGACTAATATATCATACAAAATATTTATAATGCTGAAGTAAATTTAATACTTACGAGTCATCTGCCTTCGGTAGCAATCTAACCACCGTACGCAGCGCCTCCTATGACGGGCGGTTGCCACCACCTTTGTTGAGAATGGTCCCTCTCTAAACGAAGAGGGGGAACCAGACTGCGAAGAACTCCACTGCTTAAAGAAAGACATCTTTAATATCTTTCATATATATATATTATTTTATTATGGCAGAACATATCATTCAATTATGAGTAAACATACTAAGATTTAACATCAATAATCGCATATAATATAAAAAAAAGTGTAACATCAATACTCCCATAAATTACCTTTTTTCAACATGTTACTATTAAATCAGCTCTCATCGTTTTCTGATTCAAACTCGGTCTCATATACTATATTGTTTTCCTCTGTGGTCTCAAATGCTTCTACTAGTACATTTGATTCATCTTTTAGATGTCCAAAATCGGTTTGATAATCTATTATTGTAATTTCGTTATTTTTCTCGATATCTGCGTGGTACGCTTGTTCGTTTGGAATATTCTTTCCAACAAACGTAAATCTTGCTTTTGTTTAAAAACTGCAGACCAATCTATTTTATCTCTTTTTAGAGATCGGTAAGGAGCATAATAAACTTGTGGGGCTTGTTTTGCTAGTATAAATGGATCGTTTATGATAACATGATATATGCTTTATTTCAAAAATATTATATTTTTGGTGCACATTGATTCCAGAACCTGGAACATTACTGAACTAATTGCATCTGAACAAATAAACTTCTTCCGCAGGTCTGGTGAAATATGTTAATTGCAAAACCCGAGTTAACGCGCCGTAAAAATCATTTATGTGACGATTTGGATCATCACTACCTTTAACATATACACCGGTATTGTTAGTTCATTTGTCAACCCCAATTTGGTGTTGAGTTTGTATCCATTGACAAGTATTGGATATGTCTAAGCTTTTCTTTTTTGTCCCGTCGCAAGATATTTCAACCCTTCGTCGACCACACAATTTACCGGATCATATACGTAGTTCGAAAATCAAGTAGCAAAATATTTGCTAATATCGTCACTTGGATGCTGTGATTCATAAATACTGCATATATAGATAATGTACTGCATTATAATTAATACACACAAGTATTATTCGTGTAAATAATTTTAGATGTGTTATTTAATAATACCAAACAAATGATGCAACTTCTGCACAGTTAAGAAGAATATATGTGTGGGCTACATGGTAATCTCTGTCGTCTAACCATACTTTCACACATTTTCCAGTAGGGCGTCCCTGCTGTCTAGAAGTAGATAGCACCAATTCAGAAGAATCTTATACAATGCCCTCATCATTTCGCATAGCACTTTAAAAAGATAAGTTCACATGGTCATTGAAATAATGAGAGAAAAAGAACGAAACTTTTTTTTTCGAGATATGTTTGCATATCGAACCTTCAACTCGTGTTATCTGTCTCACTTTTTTCTTTAGATGATTTAAGTACCTGTTAAGAATAATTATGATTGAATTTTATTAAATCTAGTTAAACTAAAATTTAACATACTCAATATTAATACCATTCAAATGGATACATCCATCCATATTGCGCATGACCTCGAAGACGTGCTTCAAATGGAAGATGAAAGGTAAGTGCTTCATTACATTAAAGAAACTCAAAGGAAATATTTTCTCTAGTTTGCAGAGTATTATAGGAATTTCTTACTCAAGTTTACGTAGACGATTAACTTTTAACGTAGTTGAACAAAGTTCCTTATAAAATAAACTAAGTTTTATTATAACCGTCCAAACTTTTATGGACAACAGTTCTTTGAAAGCAGCGGGTAACAAATGTTTTATCATTACATGACAATCGTGACTTTTCATCCCACTCAATTTACCATTTTTATAGTTGACACATCTATGAAGATTAAAGGAAATCCCATCAAGAAATCTTAAACCTTCCACCCACTTTAATAGTACTTTAACTTGGTTACTGTCTAACTCATATCGTGCTTTGGGTTTTTGTGTCATTTGGCTTCATATAATGCTTAGGACGATTGCATATTGCCTCTATATCACGTCTTGATTTCAAATCGTCTTTAGTATTTCCTTTAATATTCAAAACTTGTTAAATACATTATCGAATACATTTTTCTCGTCGTGCATCACGTCGATATTATGATAAATTAAGAGATTTTTTCAATAAGGCAACTCTCAAAATATACTTTGTTTGCACCAATTATGAGTCGTCGATTTACCTTAAATTTCAATTTGTTTGCCAGTTTCATGTATCTTTGGATAATCCTTTACAAGGTCATAAATATCTTCGCTTGACCAAATCATTGGCGGTCGTAAGGTCTCAAGTCTATTATTTGTAAAGTTTTTTTTTACCTTTTCTAAAAGAATGGGTAATATGGAGATAACACTGATGATAGTCAAATCATGAAATTTTCTTCCCATGCGGTAATGAAAATGCTCGTGTTTCTTCCATGCAATAAGGACAAGCTAGATGATCAGCCGTACTCCAACCAAAAAGCATTGCTTATGCAGGAAAATCCTTTATAGTCCACAATAGAGATGCGAACATATGAAAATTCTTTTTTTTGAAATGTCTTATGTTTCAACACATTCATATCATAATATTTTCAACTCTTCAATCAACGGTTGTAAATAAATATTGATTCCTTGTGTCGGATCATCAGAGCTAGGGATGACAATAGTGTGAAAAAATATATAGAGTTTTCAGACACATCCATGGAGGTAAATTGTAAGGTGTAACGATTTTAGGCCAAGATGAATATTGAACCAAATTGCAAGAACGGTGAAAATCCATCTGTACATAAAGCAAGTCTAACATTACGGCTCTCCGCTGTGAAAGCGGGGTATGTCTTATCAAAATGCTTCCATGCTTCTCCATCAGCTGGGTGTGTTGACGTACCTTCTTCCTGTGTTCTAACACAGTGTCATCTCATATGATGTGCGGTTATAGAAGAAGCATATAACCTTTGAAGCCTAGGAGTGATGAGTAAGTAATGCATACGCCTGTACGGAACTTTCTTTCCTTTCTTTTGTCTTGGTTTGTATCTTTTGTGATTACATATTTTGCAATTCCTAAGATTAATGTCTTCTTTTCAAAACAACATGCGACCATTTAAACATGCATCTATTTCTTGACACGACAAACCAAAAGAGATACAAGTTTTTCCACTTCATAATGACGTTTTCACATTAAATTATCGGGTGGCATGTGCTATTTTGCAGTTTGTACTATAGCTTAAACCCGGATTTTATGAAGTTGTATTCTGATTTCATCGCAATGTATTCTGCAGTTACTGATAGTTGAGTACCGCTTGTATAACCATCCCAAAGGAGTTTCTTAGCAGCATCTAATAAATCATAAATAAAATTTTCTCCAATACTTGGTTATTCTTCGACATTAACATCGTTACCATCAACTTCAATATTAGGGAACATTGAACGTGGTGCATCTTTAACCATATCTTCTATGAGATTCATTTGAAAATTTTCAGTATCCACCTCCTCCTCCGAATGTATGAGATTAGGTGCTATAAGTTCTCCCCGACGATCAAACACCAAATAATTCAGCACGAAACCATATTGGCGCAAATGAACTATTACCATATCCAGTATCAAATGCTTCAATAATTTGCACCTATAACTTGGAAAACGATTTTCTTCATCATTCTCATTATTACTTAAAGCGAATTCAATAAAGATATGTACACCATTTTGAAAATGTTCGCTTATTGTGCCTCTAATTTCTCTTCTTTGTTGGTACATCCATCTCCGATCGATAAAACAATTGACTATTTTTCCTACTTTGAAGCATAAAAGCGTATTAGTCATTTAGCTATTAACATTTTATTTTTCAATTAAATCATACATTAAAATTTTTGCAAACATATAATATTATTCTATTTAATTTTATTTTCAAATGGATTTACACAATATAATCTACAATTTTTAGGTTATTGTTTTACACTTTGATGATTGGTCATCCTGCTTCCCATTGCAAACACAGCAGTAATTATATTTTATAAATTATTTCATTTAAATGATTCAGCAAAATTTCGACAGCACTTTCCCTTTGTTTCATGTATCGTACATATATGCGTGTATACAGGGAACAAAAAGAAAGTGTTGTCGAAATTTTATGAACCGTTTAAAATGAAATGATTTGTAAAATATATTTAATTTATTATGTTTGTAACTTGTCCAATACATGGACAAACCCGACATATATTATATCAGATGAATATAAATATCCATTCTATGATAAAAACGAATATCCATATAACGATGATTTACAGTACTTGTCAGACGGGGACAAAAACTTTCTAAGAGATTTATAAAAAGTAAAGCGTATTATACAATAATCTTTACAATAATGTATTTACATTCTAAGAAACACATACATTTAGTCGTCGTTTTCGTCATCTTAAAAACGCATACCCTAAATCTGAAGCATCGACTCTAATTAATCCAAACTAGCCATAATGCGTGTATGCACCAATTAACGCACATACACACTAAACAGGTTTTTTTCTCAGCATTTAAATGATAAAAAATTATAATAACAACCTAATTGGCATTTAATAGGTTATAAAAACAATCAATAGGGTACCATAAAACTATAACAACAAATTAATCCTAATTTCACGAATTAAAATTTAGTAGGGTTTAGGAATAAAACCTGATTGGAGATAGATAAAGGGCCTGGGCTTGTCGAGGGTGGAGAGTGATGAAGTATGAGAAGACCAGGGAGGCGCAGTGGCTGGCTGACGGCATGGAGGAGGTCGTGGAGTTAGGAATTTGGTTGATTTTAGGAAAATGAGATAATGAAGATGGCTCTCGACCTGGAGCCTATATACACGCTTTTTTCCGATGGCTTTTGACTACCACCGATGGCTAATTTATATCGGTTTTCGACGGCTTGCGACGACCACTATATATTTTATTTACAAAAATGCCATGGAGATCATCGGTCATCAGTAGCCGTCAAAAAATGTCTTTGGCGGCCGACGGAAGCTTTCGTCGCTATTTACTATTGTTCTAACAGTGAGTCGGTCCGTTGGCATGCGCAAGCATATATGGTGGTCAATAATGATCTTCCTCCTCGCAAAAGAGCATGCATTGGGTGCCTTAAGGCCCAATCTTCTCCTAAGAAACTAGTATCTAAGTGGGAGACAAAGGAAGTATGTTTTTTTTATGCATCATGTTTGAGAGTGATTTTTCTCTTTCGTGTTTGAAAGGAGTTCTTCCAAGGTTTTGGGTGATTATCACGGAATAGTAAAATAAAATAAAATAAGGAAAAGGATAAATTTCACCGTATGTTATAAATTTTGAGCAGAATTAATATTTTAGCGTTGATTATTTTATCTTTTTATGTTTCACTTAGTTATTAAACGCTATTATTTACTACTACTAATAATAAGTTTCATGTAGTGATAATAGTGTTAGATTATATATATATATATAATAGGAAATGTCTCTATCATCTACACCTTCGACAACACCTACATTAGCTCGATTCCAAAGCCTGCAAACCTATCAATAGCATATAAAAATAATGCATAAAGGGGATCAAACATATGACTGAATGAGTGATACAAGTCTACCTCATATATGTACAAAGGAACTCGCATAAAATCTTATTCGTGTACACATTCTTTAACCACCCTAACTTGCACCTGCACGGTACATCAATACTAAGGCTATGTTGACTGCTCGATTAAGGTCATGTTACACTTCATTATATACTACTCACAATCATATATTTAAACAAATGGGAATAAAAACTTCCATATTACTGAGAGAACACCTATTTTTTCGAACAATAATTTCCTGAATCATCGAGGAAACAACCAATTCTATAGGACAACTACTTCCTTTAGATACGAAGGAACCACTATTTACCTAGGAAAACTTTCCCCACATCGCACATGCCTCATAAATATTACTCAATGCATCAATAGCACATTTAATGTGCCCAATATTCGATATGTGTTAATATGAACTCAATACGGCATCTAGATATCATTAAACAACTACAAATCTAATTTCACATACATCGGGCACTGTATATTCAATGGTATCTATACATCTTTCCACGTCAAGATCATACCACATTTCCTCCTCTGAACTAGCTTAAGTGTCACACAAAGTCATTATTCTGCAAACACTTCTTAATTGCACTAATCAAATTTATTTAAAATAAACATTAAACAGTCTCATCTCTAAAACCCAAATTCAAGTTCATTCATTTGAACCCAACTAACATTGGATATTTAACATAATTTCTAACATATTTAGCAATCATATAACGTAAAAAATAAATACTATTCATTAAATAGAAAGAAATTCAAATTTCAATTAAACTCAATTTGAAGCTCCTCTTGATTTCTGAAATCAGCTCCAAACTTCTCCAAAATGCAAAATTGAAGAGATGGATCTGTAAAGAATCCTTCAGCTTGAATTTAGATATTTATTTTGAAATTTCAGTGACGAAATGAAGTAGTTATGTTAATTCGATGACTGAAGTATTAATTACTTGAAGAGAATAAACAAGAAAAAGAGGGAAATAATGAAGAAAATTTCTTTATTTTAGAAATAAAGCTAATTTTAGTCAAATGATCCCTTTGCCCATATTCACTTTTATTCTCATTTTGTCCATCATATCTTATATTAACAAACTTTATATTTTTTTTATATGTAAACGATAGTACAAACACAATGGAATATGTCTCGGGGGCTAACTCATGCATGTTTAAAAATTCTTTTTTTAGGCCATTGGTTAACTATAATTGTTTGATTCGATCAAAATGATTAATTACATTTGATTGATAAGCATCAAAATATGGGTTATTACGTTCTCTCACCACTACCTCCCCAACCACCACAAGTAAAATGATTTTGCCCCTGAAATCAACATTAGCGGGACAATGTATTACATCTATCTCAATGTATACACGTCTCTAGCACTTAGCATCATAATATCAACACTAGCAAATCAATCATAGCAATACAAAGAAAGTTCTCAACTAGCATACAATTCTAATCAGCTAAACGCGCATCAACCCCACATATACATGTATCTAACACTTAGCATCACCATATCAAAACTAGCGAATAAAACACAACAATACAAAAAAAGTTCTCAACCATCATACGATTCTAGTAAACACGTGGAAACATAATTTACATAGAGTAGATGGAATCATAGCGGTAAAAAGTTCTAGATTGAAGGCATACGTCTTTTTTTCCAGCTTCCAAGTGTTATTTTTGGAATTTTCACCCACACTGGACCTAAACAAGCTTCAAAAACTTGTTTCAAAGTCTTTTGAAACCACTTTTAACAATTTAAATTGGTCCTCTGGGCATAGGAACCACCAATTCGACGTCCACTTACTCTAGTTGACTTGGCTCCACTATTACACTTGAGTTATGTAAGCACTTGCATAAGTGTGAAACATGAAATAAATTATGTTCTCTGGATACGTTTTGGGAAGAAAACTACATACACAAGCTTTCTAATAAGTTCCACAATAGGAAATTGTCCATTGAATCTAGGTGTAAGTTCCCTCGAATTGTCATATCTTACAACTCTCTTTAGTGGCGATGTTTTAACAAATACCATATAAACACCTTTGAATTCTAGATCCAAATGTCTCTTATCGAGATAAGGCCTTTATCGGACCTGAGATACCTTTATTCTTTTTTCATATCAGCCTGACTTTCTTCGAAGTCTCATATATCATATACATCCTAAGCATTACCTTTTGATCGTTTTGCACCAATATGTAGGCGACTTACATAGCTTTCAATGCAATGCTTTGAACGGTGCCATATCAATACTAGCATGATAGATATTATTGTCTGCAAACTCAACAAGAGGCGAGTGATTCTCCTATGATCCTCTAATATAAAAAATACAAGCTCTTAACAAGTCTTCGAGCATACGATTCACTCTCTCGGTTTAGCCGTCCATTTGGGGATGATGAACCATACGCAAGTTCAATTCTATGCATAATGCATGTTGTAATCTCTTATGAAACTCACTCACAGAGGTGGGTCTTAGATATTAATAATACTAGAGGGAGCACCATTCATCCTGTAATGACCTATATTTTGCGTATCGAAAGATCATTAAATATAAATTTTAAATTTGAATTAGGGCATATAATACTGTAACTTAGGGTAATGTCGAGTACTGATATTTTTGACCTTTAATAATTTTATTAGACAAATTTGACCCCAAAAATTACAAGTCCTTTAACTTTTGAGAAGTAGTCAAATTAGGGTTTGAAACCACTCCCAAGTGAAAGATATTTTGGTTTATCTTTCCGTAGTGTGGTCATAAAAGATATTTAGACTTACCTTTTAGGAGATATGACCATTTGAAGTAAAATAGTTTTTGGAATGGCTTGGTGGATAATTAGTTTAATCCCGGGTTAGCCACTTTAACCTATTTCAGGATTTGCATCCATTAGAGCCGACGGGACAACACCATTTCATTTCCCACCTTTCAAAAATAGTTCTAACCTCCATTAATCATTTCCTTAGTCAAAAAGAGATCTTAAACCATACTTTAATTAGCTAAATCTAGTCATTAGAGGGAGAATAGCAAGGGGTTTAGCCTAATTACTGATTGGGGGTACATTGGGATTTATGGAGCTATTGTTTACTTTAGGATTTCATTGGTATTGGTGCATTTTTTACTTAGTGAGTGATATTTCCCGTTTTACTTTAATTGTCTAAAAATGTGAATTTTAAGTTATTTCAAATTTTAACATGTTTCTATGATAGACCTAAACTAAATAATGATTTTAAAATGTATTAGAATGATAAGATTTTGATTTGATTTATTTTTGGGAGTTTTACCAAACCATCCATAATACACTACTTTGTTGATTTAGGATGATAGAATTGTTTGAATTGCTTGAAATTAGATGTTTGGATGTTATGTAATATTTGTTTGTAGTTGTTTGTTTTTATTTTAATTCACTTGCGATTTGAGAGTGGTCATTAAGTGAACAAATGAGAAAAAATTCTTAAAATCATAATGGGTCATTTTTAGGAGTCCATGGTTACTTAAGAAGCCTACATGTGTAACTGCAAGTGATTTGGAATTGAGCAGTTGAAGTTTTGATGAGCTTCAGTTAGTGGTTTCCATATTTGCAAGACCAATCGATGATAGATTTACATCAGGGAAATGGCACTTCAACTTTCGGCTAGTGTAACGCCCCGTAAAATAAATGGTAATTAATAAAAAATTAGAAAGGCTCAAAAATGAAACCGAGCACATTAGAATTTGACCATGAAACTTGCACCTTTGTTTTCGTGGCGATTTTCTGATCAACTTTTATATTTTAAGTTTTGCAACCAAAGTTAAAATGAAGAAGTTATTAGCATTTGAAATTTTCAAAACAAAAATAATTAAAAAATAGAAAGTAAATTATATTAAATGCCGACCTTATCGGTCGAACACCCTCCTTAGGTTGATTGACCGTTAGCGGTCGACCGGTCCTATAGTGGCGACTAAGGTTTGAACCTTGGCCGAAAGACCTGGATTTAGTTGTTTTAATCTAATGAATATGGTTGATTCGAGCATCTATGTATATAGGCCTAACCCCTTACTTCTCTTCTTATATTTTCTGAGAAAACAGTGAAGCTCTGTCATTTTCTCTTTTTCACTATTTGTAGAAGTTGTGCAATATTTTATATCTATACAAATTAATGAAGGGAAAAAAATGGAAGAGAAGAAGCAAATCAACGTTGTGAAAGAAAAAGGTAAATTTATATAGTTATAAATCTATATCCACTTAAACCTCAAATATCTTCTTAGATCTATAATTTAGTAGTATGTATGTACCTTGTTATACATATTCTGTTGGATTGGAAAGGAGAAGGTGTCAAATCAAAGGAATGGATTTAGATTTAGAAAGCTTGAAAGGTGAGTGGGAATTTATATAATTTATTTGTAACATTCAAATTTATACCGTTGAGTTTTGTTCATATATTTTTATATTAGATTTATTGAGTTGTAGGCTTAAAAGAAAGTATTTAGTTGAAACCCTGCCTATATACTCCGTAAGTTAGGAAATTAGAATAGTATGTATAACCTAATCTAGAAATTTGAAATCATCCCTAGATATTCATTATTGTAGACTGTTTGTAAAGTTTTAAAGTTCAATCCATATTTATAATTGGGTTGTAAATTAGGTTTCCCTAATTGACTAAGAATGTGAATTTTTATATTTAATTTATTGTTAGCGAGGCACAATCCAGTTGTATATGTTTCCACGCGATCTCCATGAATTATCCAATTCCATAAAATTTGTGAAAATTACACTTTTGAAATAATAAGGAATACACTAAAAATGAAATAGATATGTAAAATACAGAGGTTCTTCTACGTAGTTTACACTGTCTATTTCAATAAAAGTAAAAAACTTCCTTGTAATTTCAAATAGAGTCGGTCTCTTTTTTGGTAATTTATAGAAAGTTATAATGGTAATCCTTTTTAGAAGGGTAATTTTAATAAATTAAAACGTAGGAATTTATGTTCTTCACAAAATGTCCATGTAAGTGTACGCTTTGGAATTCCCAAGTATAAGAATTATTGTGTTAGAGATATGAGAGTACACACGCACGTATGCGCATATGATTGCATCGTTCGATTAGGACATCAGTATTTATAGCGTAATCAATAATATGCATAGTTATTCGTATTAGTTACAATTAGGATGGCTAGTCATCGGTAGCATAGTAATTATAGGACTAGCAGGCTGGAAAGGAAGGAATATTAATTCTAGAATTTATGGGAAATAACTACAAATTTAATGGGCAATAAATTTATAGTTAATAGAGAGTTAAAGGTATTAAATGGGGACTGATTAGAGAATTTAATATGGCATTTATAGGGAAATTGAATAGGCATAATAGGCTGATTTTGAAACGAGTAAATAAATGTCGTTAGAGATCACCCGATTTTGATATTAATGACCATTCATTAGAGACAGTTGAGATTTATTAGACTAGTATAATCCGCACATATGTTCATCAATAGGTAAAGATATTTACATTTTATTTAATATAAAAAATGAGTGGATGGATGTGTGTTTTAAGTGTAAAAGTTTTGGTAGTCACAACACTTTTATTTTATGTTGTTTTGTTGATAGTGTCGGTGACAAATTGATAGTAAAATTCCAATGATAGGTAGTCAGGAAGGAGACGGTGGTGGAGGTGTAATCTGGTGGTTAGATTCTACTGATGGATGGGGGTGTTTTTGAAATTTCAAAAAGACACCATGAAAACTATATTCACTGAATTCTCTTTATAAATATAAGAAGGAAACGAGGAATGTAGGGAATAAGTATATAAATTTGGAATAATTACACAACGAACAAGTGAGTGTTAATACTAGTTAATACACATAGAAGGCAAAATAATTTTCATAGTAGGAAATTATATAGCATTAATTATACATTTAGAACGAACATGAATTAGTAGGCCTAGTCCAACATTAATGCTTAGGATGTTTAGTTTGGTTTAGTGGGTTGGGAGGCGAAGTCAGTAGGGTCTGCTTCATTTCAAACAAGAGGTATTAAATAACTTTTAGGGTTGCCTCCTCCCTATATAAAAGACTTGAATAACCTACAATGGTACCTAATAGGAAAATGTGGTCTGCTTCATTTCTAATAAGAGGTATTAAGTAACTAGGATGAATGTTTTTCCTTGACTTACATTAGGTTAGCCTAAATGGAATTTTGGTTATGGGAGGTCGGAAGGCTATGTCAATGTTGCTGTTAGATTGGTATTTAGTAGTAGGGCTGGCATATAGGCTTTGACCAGCAACGGTCCCGCATCGTCGTTGGAAAAGACTCGGGTTATGACCTGACAGATTTTGCTTTCTATTAGTGTAGAATCCGTAATGGATAGCAAAGGCCTTAAAAATTTATTTAATTGTTTGGCTATTGTTGTTTGGATGAGGTAGGCCCATAGATGATTCTTTGAGATGTGTTAGTAACACGACAATTATATTAATAAGCCATACCTAGGAGTTATTGGTCTCTATAGGCAGAACCGATTGACCATCGATTACGTTATAAACGGCCCGCTTTGGTGTTGTGGTATTAAATTGTCATTGGATCTGCCTTCTTCCTATTTAAGAAGTATTAATTGGTCGAGGTTTTGGGGTAGTACAACGTTTTAGATATATATGTATATAGGAACATATATAGTTATACCTTAGAGGAGGTTAGCAATATCGTACGCGCATATAGGATTGAACGGATTAATCATTATAAAATAAATAACACTTAAATGGATATCAATTTGTATAAACTACTGTTATAGGTAAAGTGCGTAATTTTTTAGTCATCAAAACGTTGTTCTAGCCCCTTCCTCATTACAACTAACATGATAGATTTGGAGGGATATGCTACTTGTGTAAGGCGGGAACAGTAGATGGTTAAGTCTTCTCATTCATGCTCAGCGTTGGCAAGGAAAACAAGATACTCAAGAAATAATACAGTTTCCAAGGCAGTAGCCTTAGGCAGTACATATGTTTTCTTATATTTTTTAGTTCCACTATGAGTTTATCTATACTTATGTTTATTGTAGGATACCAAAACCAACGATCTGTACCATAATGGACTTGGGTTTCTATTTAGTCAAAATTCAAGCCCTCTATGGTACGGGTGTTACATTTAGTATCATAGTAGGTTAGTTGATCATACGAATTAGGATACGCTAAGAGAACCTATTTATATTTTTAGCTATAATTATATGTATTAGTACATCGAACTTTATAAATTCCGGCTATAGAAGTAGTTGCGACCATATTCCAAAAGGATAGAACTGGCAACTATGAGTTGTAATAATAAATTAAGTCAAATCAATGCGCCTACCCCGATTACCCCATGAGGTGGAGGCCATACCATAAAGACTAGACCGAGAAGAGCATGACGGCGACATATGGAAGAATTTCGGAGGCTTGATTGTACTTGACTCGTTTGTTGTGCCTAGGCTGCCTTATGATTATGGATTTTTATGGATTGCTAATTGAAGATATACATTTCATCAAAACAAATAGGTAGTAATTAAAATATGTTGCAAATATCCAAAAGTAAGGTATAAAAGGAGTGGAGCGATTTCGACAAGGAGGGGTACCTTAACCACCATAAGATGATAAACCGGATATTTAGTACATACTCTTAATAGGAAGATGTTAGGAGTAAAAGGGAAAAGAAGAAAAGTCCATTTCTAAGTCTGACCCCATATGAAAGAATTTGACAAAAAGATTTTTTTTTTGAAAATTCCTCATAAACATTTTGAATGGATTTCTTAAAGGTTTTATTGAGAAATCTTTGTTTTCAAAAAGCAAGGATTTTGAAATTCTTAGTTTAAAATTGGTTGAGTCAAAAGATTTCAATTTAATGGTTTTTAGTTAAAGGGTTCTTCGTTTTGAAATGAATGGAAAGTTGGGCTCGATGATTTTTCCTATTTCTGTAAATTCAGAAGTTCTTAAAATTCTTTCTCCAAGGAATGGATAAATGAAAATGGTACTTGATTGAAATGGGTTAAGAATTCCCAATATTGAAGATAGGAGGAATATTCCCATATAAGGAAGATATGGAGAATAACAGCTGAAATAGATTAATACGTGTCTCTTTTCAAGAAAATCCTTATGATTGATGTAGTAGGCAAATGCATTACAATAAGTCAATTGAAAAAAGAATAAAAGAGGAAAAGATCTATGTAAGTAGAGGCGATTTAGGCAGGAAAATTCTAACAGTAGCAGTATTAGGACATTTGAATGGTAATAGCACTAGGAATTTATATAAAAGTAGAATTAGTAATCTAGTAAGAAATAGTATAGGAGAAAAAACAATAGGAATAGGATAGGAAAAAGGGATAAAATCCTTAGATTTGTGTATTGATTGCTCATATATTTTTAGATTGGTGCTTAGGTAGATGTCAGAATTGCAATTATCTTTTTAGAAGCCCCCCTCATTTACTATTAGAAACTCCAATACGTTTGAAAGCGTAAATAGAACGAGTAGTAGAAAAATAACAAATGTAAGTTATACGTATCTACTCCAGTTTTTATTGTTTAAAATTGTAAAAGATGTTTTTGGAAAAATGATTTGGTATGATAATTGAGTTTTTGAATATTTTGATTTAAAAATCCTACTTTTAAAGAAGTAAATCCTTATTGTAGAAGGTCTACGAAAAAGGAAATTTTTCATGGCTCCTTTTGGAAACCAAGCAATTTTTGAATTTGATAAAAATGTTTCTAAGTCTGTATTTTTAAAGATAAAGGATTTGATTAAGTACTTCATGATTGTGAATTTTTAGTTTTATGAAGTGTGGAGAAACCCAAACTAACTTTTTTATATGGAATATATAAGGATGACTGCCTAAATAAGATGGGGTAAAGGTTTAGGATATGAACAAAATAACTATGGATGCATATAGGGTAGCAACAAAGAGTCCCTATTGAATATAAGGAATATTTATACGAACCTAGGAATATTTTGTTAGAGATATGTGGTAGACATAAGAAGAACCCTTAAAATAATGGAGAACGGTATTAAGTACAATTTTGTGAGTCCTAGTCACTCTTATGAAAGATCAAGGATAGAGGAAGTAAATACCAAAGTTGAAGGATACTATCAAGAGATTTTGATTGAGAGACGGTAGTATTATGGTTGGAGAAGAGATTAATAAGAGAGCAAACACACATAAAAGATGTTGATTAACTCAAGGTTATAGAAGTTAAAATAGATGGTAGGAAAGTTATCCCACCAAATCAATTCTTTAATGAATTATTCTAAATGTGTATAATTTATACTCCTTACCCACTACAGTGTGGGAATGCGCAATTTATTTCATAGTCAGGTATATTAATTAAAGTAATGGATGGACCTTATTTATAGGGAGCTAAGAAGGTAAGTTATGACATATGATTTATAGTTGAGTGGCACACTAGAAGTGTTCATCTTAATTGAGTAAGGAGTGGTAGGGATAGAACGTCATTAACACTGATTGATGATGAAGGGCAACTTCCAGCAATTATTTCTTCTAGGTTTTTGGGTTGTAATCGCTAGTTGTATCTCTTTGGATATTGAAAAATCATACGATATGATATGAGAAATATTCCTATTTATGTACTATGATGATTTTCATGATGAGCTTTAACCGCTATTTGTGTGTGTGGATTGGAAAGCAGTGTAAATAGGGAAATATTATAAGGACGGTTAACTAGCGATGAATATAATTAAGGAAGAAGTTTATTCAATCTATTAGGATACTTCAATCCTAAAAACTTCATAATTTGGAAAAAAACAAATTTTAGCAAGCGAAGGATGGTGAAAGGTTATTGCGAAGTCACGGATCATTATCCCTATGCCTTAAAAGCTAAAATTTATAAATATGCTGGTAGGTAGTTTATTATTTTAAAATAAAAGGAAAGATTCCCTAAATCTTGGATTAACTACATAATTCTAGGGTCAATCATTTGCATTAACCCATTAACTAATTCCCAATTATGTTAAGATGTGACATGATTTGTTTTTGAGGATGGAGCTGTAAATATTTTTGAAATTTTTGTTCAAATGTTTTTGAAAGAAACATGATATTTAAATGCTTTTAAGAAATTGGGTTCAAATGCTTTTGGAAAATTTTGTTCAAGTGCTTATAAAAAATGGTGTTTAAATACTTTTGGGAATTTGATTTTCAAACTATTTTGCATGCTTGATTGAAAGGGGAAAAATACTTTTGAGGGAAAATGAAAAATGTAACCACCAGCCTTTTCAAACATTAAAAGACGAGACTAATACGTCCATGGTATTCACATGGTGAGAATCTGTGTGCTAGAATGACAGATTGTTGGGGTGAAACAAAATAAAAGATAGAATAGAATCTCACATCGTGATGAGTAATATAAAATATACACATGATCTTTACAAAAGAAAATTACAATATACATACATCAATCAGAGTAAATTAACCTATCATCAGCCTAGACGGTTATGACAACATATCCTTACAAATTTTGATAAATACAAAACAAGAAATGTAGTAGAAAATAAATTACATGTAAACATCTTGGAGGCATCCAGCTCGTCTCCTGAAGCTTCAAAGCATCCAGCTAAATCTGGATATATACTCGAGGCCTGCATGAGCATTATAATAAAATAATACTCAGATATGTCTGACAGACCTTTGCGAGAAACTTAAATTACATGGATTTTTAATGTTATAAAACCTTTCAAAAATAAAGGTATCTCGCAAGACCATGCCGCACATAGGACGGGTTCTTACCTTATGATAACCAAACTAATTTATTAGAAAATCCAGTGACATTGTAATAATGTCTAGGGTTTATAATAAATATATAACATAGTTTGAAAGGCTTGCATCTCATATTCCAGCATATTTAGTATACTACTAAGTCCGTAAGACACGTATTGGAAAATCCAGTGACACGTATTGCACCTCATATTCCAGCATATTTAGTATACTACTAAGCCGAGGTGATGGCCTATCCCTTCCTCGATAGTACTATATATGTCATCACCTCATCTGCCAACTTGACAAACCGTTCCCATGGCCAACAACATACAAAATTCGTATATATCGATCTAGGCTGGGTTATGAACATACCCTAGTGGTAGCAAACCACATAGCCATAAATCATATACCCTATTTTCATCATTATCGGGCTTGAGGCTACATTTTACCATTTTATCAAATCACATTTGGAATGCTAACACTGCTTTTCAGGAAACAATGCATTACCAGCATTCATCGATATAAGTTGTTCAGGATATGAACAAATCAAAGGCACTACTTCTACTAATCCTTTTTGAAATTACCCTCAAGATTAGTAGAAGGTAGCTTTTGCCCTTGAAGAACTCTATCTTCGATTCCATCATCCTCAGCATGTCCCCAACTTGAACACTTAAGTCGGTTTGAAGTGATTTCTGGATAACCATGCTTATCTGATCTAGGTCTCTTTGAAACAACAATCAGTAGTTTCGAAACTTGCCAGGATTTGATAGTGAGTTATTTAACTATCAAATAAGCAAAAAATCAATCAAAGATTTAATTTCATATGAACACCAAGCATGACGATGCACATGAGCAACCACTAAGCCTTTTTAATTAATCCTTTCATTACTTAAAATCACTTTGTAAATACTTGTATCAAAATACTTTCACAAAGATATACATATGTATAATACTCATTCATTATTCGTTTATACTATTTCAATGCTTGAAAATTATCCATATACTCATCTCATTTGTGTAAGTGTATCTATAAAAGGATACACTTTCAATACTTAGAAATCGTATTCATATACTTATCTCAATAGTATAAGTATATTTACAAAATTTTAAGAAATATTTCATTTTCGAAAAACATAGTTGATTAGGTTAAAACATATGTTCTTCAAAGAACTATTAAAAATAAACCCAAAACCCTTTTGGTGAAAGTGAATGGATCGCATAGGAATTAGAACAAAATACTTATAACCACTTTCCGATTTCAAACTGGTATTATCCATCGATTAACAACATAGTCGAACAAGTTAGTGCACTATCCTTACTTCGACGTACACTCTTAAACTCTCATAGATAAAGACAAGTTTTCCTATCATTGAATTCGATGTTAAGTATGAAAAGAGTACTTTCCATAATACCATAAGTTATAAAGATCATTTATAGAAATAAACTCTCATTCCTTTTATAAAACTCCTTCTATAAATCTCTTTTCTATTTACAAAACTCCTTTTATCAATCTCCTTTCTACTTATAAAACTCTATTTATAAATATTCATTCTATTTATAAATCTTCTTTTTATTTATAAAACTCCTTTTATAAATCTCTTATACTTATCACAAATCTTTGGTTTTAAAATAAGGACTAAATACTTTTCATAAAACATACATTCAATATATCACGATAAATTTACCAATGTGAATTATTATTCCAATTTATCAAAATGGTATCATTTCCCTTTATAAAATATAATTTATAAATTTATTATTTTATTTATAAAATATAGTTTATAAAGATATCTTTCTATACAACAATTTATTTAAAGTGTTTCACAAATAATTATCCTAAATTATTTCCATCTTCTTTAAAAACAGAATCACTTCATTAAAAAGATAAACACGACTTTTCCATTTTCTTTATAATAGACATCCGTTATTAAATTAACTTTTCTATAAAATAAATGCTTCTTGAAATATTTTTAAAATATTTTCATATAAATTAGAAGAGATTGACAAAAAGTTGGAGTAAAATTTAGAAGTTCAAAAACCATTTCTAATTAAAATGCCATAGAAAATTCCAAAATCATATTTAAAATCATCCCCTAAATCAAATCCATTTTCAAATCTAAATAGCAAATAATAGTATTTCCAAAATACTATAGTGAGGCCTAGAGCTCCCATAGCACTTAATAAGTGCTTTCATCGATCTACCCTAAAAGAGTTCAACTTTTGCGACATATTTTATCACATCCAATAAGGCCGAGCTAATAAGCTTTTAACATTCAACAATTTATACAATAAGTATACAAATGAAATTAAAATCAACGGTGGTAAAGAATCCCTTAGGATACCTCTACGAAATTCAGTGAGGTACCTATATTTCATTTTATATGTCATCCGCTTTGCAAAGCAGAAATTCAACCAAACAAAGCAAAGAAATTATTTAAGCATACATATAAGTATTTATATCAATACATATATCATATAATGTTTGTCCAAAGATGAATTAACTCACCAAAATTCCAACCAGCTCTTATGCGTTCCTTCTCGATGTAAAATCGAATGATGTTCTATTTTGGCTCAAAATTCTATTTGTTCCAAAATTGGCGAATTCAATTCCAATGCATAGATAACACTCTTATGAGCACAACGCAAAAGACCATGTTTGATTTGGACCTCATATGCAGAAGATATTGATTTTATAAGATTTCAGATTATATAATTTAATTAATTACTTAATTAACTTAATAAATTACCTAATTAAACCCTTCTTTCCCAATTACTTCCAGGTCATGCACTATGCATACATGCACAAACCGTTGCCGCGACTTCCATCTTCAATTCCTCCTCCTCTCTTCGACAAAATACCAACTGGCTTCACCAAAAAACTCCTCTTAGAAATCTTTCTATTTTGGACCCAACGATGTCATTCTCTGTCGTCTCACAATTGATCCGACTTGTAGCCGTGCCCAAAAATTGCCATTGTTTTGATGTTCTCTATGCCATTGGAGTTGATCCAAGCTATCGGTGTTGATCCAAGCCATTAGATTTGCTCCAAGCCACCGGATTTGCTCCAAGCCACTATAGCCGATCTAGCCCTAGTTTTGGCCACACCACTTCCCACACAACCAATGAATGCTTCAACCACCATCACATACACAAAATCGAAGATCTCCTCACCATGATCCCAATGGATCCAATGTCGATGAACTTGTGTGATGTAACTCCAAGAAGAATTACTTTTGTGAGGTGGATATTGTTTTCTTTACTATGAATGGAAAAGAAAAGAGAAGAAGTTAAGTGATGGAGTATGGGTGAGGGAGAGGTGTCGTCTATTTATAGTAAAATTATATTATTATATTAATTTCTATTTTAAATCGTTACGCGTTTCGAGCTCGCATGACCACACAGCACGTTTAATCGCCACAAAACTCATCAGTGTACATTGTCTTATCATTCCGGTTTCGATGACACTAGTTTTGTCAAAATCCGAGACGGTGCCCTAGGATGATAATTTCATGCGTCTCTAGACCGTTTATCGCTAAAACGATTTTCTATCATATTATCAATATTTATTCTAACTATTTATTTTTGTAAATAAATTTCTTATCATTGGTTATCATTAAAAGGGGGTAAAATATGCTTTAAAAATCATTTCTATATAATTAAATCCAAGATTCAAGTATTTAAATAATTCATATAGTTAAATACAAAGTGTTTTAAATTCCAGATTGTTAAAAAAATTTCCAATTTCCTATTGCCACATGCTTAGCATGGAGATGGTTGACGTTAAGTGAATATAAATTTTACTATACGACAAGGGTGACAGCATACAAAACATAGGGAATAAGAAGGGAAAAGGCTATTTTAACTTTGGAATTTCTATTTTTGTACCTTGTATTGCAATTAGAATAATTCCGTTTTAACATCCAAAAAAACCTCCATATGCATATTATACTTGGAAAAGTTAGAAAGAATCTAGGGCAAAAGAGAGGGTTTCAAAGTACGAAGGAATAGGTATCCAAAGGAGGGTGAAAATGTGAAATTTTCCATCTAAATCCCCTTTTCGGCATAGGAGTATAGATTTAGAAAAAATAGATTCAAAAATTTTTGGATGTTGGAAAGTTTGTGTTAGGTGTTGGATGGTAGGGATTTGATGCAAAATTGGCTGAACCGTACTCCAATTCATATGAGTGTGGAAATTATTATGTGAAAAAGGATTTTTGAAACCTTGAATACATAAAGAACAACCAGTATATATAGGTTGGTTGCACCATATTTTCAAAATGTTTTAAAAAGAATGCATTCATATAGGAGGCGTCGATTTAGAATTTTTCAGCCTGCATATCATATATATTATGATACACCATGCACTTGTACACTTTTGGCTGAGAATTGGTTGAAAACAAATTGGATGGATAGTTTGGATTAGTTGCGCGCTATGTCACTTGTTACAACCAATGGGAATTTTCAGGGACAAAATTCTTAAGGGGAGAGAATGTAACACCACATAAAATAAACGGTAATTAATAAAGAATTAATAAGGCTCAAAAATAGAATTTTATAAATGTCAAAACGTGGCCATGAAACTTGCACAACTGTATTTGTTGTGATTTTCTGAGCAATTTTCAAATTTGGAGTTTTGCGGTCGGAGTTCAAATGAAGAAAATATTATTGTTTGAAGTTTTGAAAATCAATATAATTAAAAAATGAAAATAGAAACTAAATCATATTAAATGTGGACCCCACTGGTCGATCACTGGCAGTCACTTGTAGAAGAGCGGTTGACCAGTCCTATAGTAGCGGTTAAGGTTTGAACCTTGGTCGAACGACATAGACTTAATTTTTTTTAAATTAACGAATATTGTTTATTCGAGTCCCTATAAATACAGGCTTAACCTCTCACTTCTCTTCTTATATTTTCTAATCAAAGTAGTGAAGCTCTGCCATTTTCTCTTCTCTAGTATTCATGAAAATTATAAAATATTTTATTTTTATACAAATCAGAGAAGGGCGGAAAAGTAAAAAGAAGAAGAGAAGAAGCAAATCAACATTACGAAAGAAAGCAATAAATCTTTACAGTTTTAAATTTATATTCCCTTTAACCCCAAATTTCTTCTCATACTTTACGTGTATACCTTTATATATATATTCTTTTAGATTGAAAAGGAGAAGGCGTCAAATCAAAGGAATGGATTCAGATTTGGGAGATTTGGAAAGCTTGAAAGGTGGATGGGAAATTATATAATTTGTTTATATCATTGAAATTTATATTGTTGAGTTTTGTTTAATTATTATACCTACGCTTGATTTATTGAGTTATAGGCTTAAACCAACTTATTTAGTTGAAACCCTTTCCTACATACTCCATAAATTAGGAAACTAGAATTGGTCCCAAATGTTTATTATTATAGAATGTTTGTAAAGTTGTAAAGTTTGTTCTAGATTTACAATTGGGTTGTAAATTAGGTCGTCCTAGTTGACTTAGAATGTGAATTTTTACGTTTTAGTTTATTGGGAGCAGGGTATAACTCAGCTGTATCTATTTCCCATTTGTATCTATTTCCATGTAATCTTCATGAATTTTACAATTCCATAAAATTTATGAAAGTACATGTTTGAAATAATAAGGAATATACTAAAAATGAAAGAGACGTGTAAAGTACAGAGGTTCTTCTCCATAGTTTAAACTGTCTATTTCAACAAAAGAAGGAAAAAATAATTCCTTGTATTTTCGAACAGAGTCGGTATCAATTTTGAGTAACTGATGGAAAGTTATAACAGTAATCCTTTTTGGGTGGAGACACTAATAAATTAAAATGTAGGAATTTATGTTCTTCACAAAAAGTACATGCAAGTGCATGTTCTGGAAATCCTAAGTATGAGAATTATAGTGTTAGGAATCAGAATGCACATACAAGATACGTATAACCACGTCCTTCAATTAGGACATCAATGTTTATAGTGTAGTTTATAACACATGTAGGTATTTGTATTAATTACAATTAGGACAACTATTCATCAATGGCATAGTAATTGTAGGGCTTAAAGGTTGCGAAGGAAGGGATAGTAATTCCAAAACTTATGGACAATAACTACAAATTTAACTAGTAATAAATTTGAAATTTGTAGCTAATAGATAGTTAAAAGATTAAACAGAGACTCATTAAAGAATTTAATATTGCACTTATGAAGAGATTGAATAGGCATAATAGGTTGATTTTGAAATGACTAAATAAATGTCATTAAAGACTGGCCAATTTTGATATTAATGACCATTCACTAGGGATAAATGACATTTATTAGTTATAAGAAGGAAATGAGGAAAATAGGAAATAAACTTATAAATTAAAAATAATTATGCAGCGAATAGGTGAGTGTTAATACTAATGAATACACATAGAGGGCAATATAATTTTCGTTGTAGGAAATTATATAGCCTTAAATATACATTTAGAACAAACGTGAATTAGTGGGCCTAGCCCAGCATTTAGGCTTTGGATGATTGGTTTGGTTTAATGGGTTGGGAGGCGAAGTCAGTAGAGTTAAACAATAGAAGTCTTTCCTCCACTCCACCTAGAGGCTACCAGCAATTTTGTATACTTACTACTAATGTAGGACATCTCCAAACATAGGACACATGGGAAAGTGATATATGTTTGCGTATAGGTAAGGGAAATAAACTAAAGAATCACCTCAGACTTGAAGTATTAAATGGATCAGTACCTTTAGGGATGTCAAGGGGTTTGCTTCTAGGTTGAGGTATTAAACGGCCGTTGGTTCTGCCTCCTCCCTATATAAAAATCCTAAATAATCTATGACAGTACGTAATAGGGAAATGGGATTAGCTTCATTTCTAATAAGAGGCATTTAGTAACTAGGATGAATGTTTTTTCTTGACTTACAATAGGTTAGTCTAAATGGGATTTCAGCTGTGGGAGTCAACAGGCTATGTTAGTGTTGTTGGATCGGTATTTAGTAGTAGGGCTGGCATATAGGCTTTGACCACTAGCAGTCTCGCATGATCGTAAGACTCGGGTTATTCCATGAATGGATTTTGCTTTCGACTGGTGTAGAATTCTTACGGGATACACAAAACCTCAAAATTATATTTAGTTGTTTGTTAATTTATTGTTTGGAAGAGGTGGGCTAGTTAACCCTTGGATGAGTCTTTGAGATGCGCTGGTAATACGATAATTATATTAATAAGCTATATCTAGGAGATACTAGTCTTTATTGCTAGAACCTATTAACTAGCGATTACGTCACGAAGGGCCCACATCAGAGTTTAGGTATTAAATTGACATTTGATCTACCTTCTCCCTATAGAAGTATTAAATGACTAGGATTTTTAGGTAGTACAAGAAATAAATACATATTTATGTAGGAATATATATAGTTATACCTTGGAGGAGATTAGGCATATCATACGTGCATATAAAATTGAACTGGCTAGCCTTGAATAATAGACATAACTCTTAAATGGAAATCGATCGGCATAAATTAGTGTTATATGTAAAGCACGCAATTTTCCACTCACCAGAACATTATTCCGACCTTCTCCTCATTACAACCCACATGATAGATTTAGATGGACAAGCTACTTGTGTAAGGCGAGAACAATATATGGTGAAGTCTTCTCAATTATGATCGGTGCAAGCAAGGAAAATAAGATACTCAAGGAATAAAACAGATTCCATGATAGTAGCCTAAGTCAATACACATTTTCTATTATATTTTTCTGTTTCACTGTGAGTTTATATTGACCACTCTCTAATATACTTATGTTTTTTTACATGTTATTAAAACTAACAATCTATATCCTGATGGACTAGGGTTTCGATTTATTCGAAATTCGGATCCATTAAATGCAGGTTATTACGCTAAAGTGGTCCTTACATAAGGGTGACTTCGAGCAGGGAAGAAAACGACTTGGGTTTTGGGCTTGGGCAAATTTTAGCATAGCAAAATAGGGCATCACCGAAGGTTTAAGGACAAATGGTATAGCTTCAGGCTTAGCACCGTATTGCTTTGCGCTTAGCACCATATTGCTTTAGGCTGTACTTGGCATCACTTTGGGATAAGAAAGGCTTGACTCGGTGATAATTTTGACACTTAGCTAAATTGGCTATGTGTCAACCAAAAGTGATCTTCGCCAATGACTCTTGAGTGGTCGTTATCAACCACTCTTGCTAGTGTTCAAAGTTGACCTTTTTTGGTAGTATCAAAGATGAGGCTTTGGGACGCATGTCATGGTGATTCGTTCATTCGATGTTTGGTTTGAATATTATGGCTCTATGATGAGCATTTTTGTTAGCGAAGCGATGACACGATGCTTTGACTTGTATACTTCGAAACTTCGACGAAGGGAATCTATGACTTTAGATAGATAAATATGTTCTAGACTTCGATGAATTAATGACGTGAGGCATCTAATACAGTATTTCAAGAGGGAGGTGAATATCGCATGAGAGGAGTTACTAGTTGGGAAAGTACTGAGTGAACACTTGTGAAGTAAATAAGAAGCGATTCTACTATCGACACATATGCTAGTGTTAGGTGCTCATATAGGGGCAGGATAGTCTGAGTGTTGCCTGGGGTGGTTTGAGTTAACATTTGAGTAGTCCATATCCCTCACCACCTGAGTGCGATGCGAGCTTGAGTATTGAGTACCTGCAATTTTGAGTAGTCACTGACCATTCAAGATAGTCTTTGAGTTACCTAAGAGCACTCAAGAGTGCAATGGTTGGTTGATTGCTTTGATTTCCCTGATTCCTATAAGTGCTATGATTTTTGAGGTAGCATTACTTGATGTGTGATTGAGATGGATGCTTTACTGTATAGGTATTACTATACCCTGACACACTATTCAGTATTCTGGGTGATACCATACCATATGATGATAGTTTAATATGTATTTGAGTTATGTACAAACTTATTATATGCAGAGATAGGGTAGGTATGACTCTTCAAACCCAATGCTCCTTATACTACATCAGCTTTTATAGTATCTTGAGATTATTTATCATCTACACCAAGCAGTTGTCTGACTCGAGGTTTTCTCCTTTTCTTCTTATTATCTTCGGTACTCTTAAGTAATTAGACTAAATAATAGGTCTGATATTAGCGAATGGAGTTGCTCACAGGATGAGCAGGAAATTGACGCTATTACATGTGATATTATTGAAGTTTCATTGCCTATTCCATTGTTTAACATAGTGGAGCTTCATCAGTGCTACATTTTATTTTAAAGAAAAATATTTGTGTCTATTTATTAGTTGTATAAGCTCTATTACTATTTTGTATCATTGTATTGATCATGTGCTCTGATATGTGATGGTTTATATAGTTATATTCTATCTCTTCTATTTATATCCTATTTATTATTATATTTAATCCTTGCTTTGTGACATATACGACTTATTCTGTGATTGTTTTAGTTAATTTACTCCTACATTATCGCTCTACATTGATTACATATCATTACAACACACTATATAAGTATATTGGGTATCGAAGGTATAGAGAAGTCATCATATTTGGTATCAGAACCTAGGTTGCGTAGTTGACCTAAATTAATATGAGATCCACTAGTGACAGAGTATTAGTTATTAGTCTAGAAAGGATCAAGTGATATGTGAGACCGTACATGTTACATATTTTGATTTTCAAAACTATGCAGCATAGCATATGTCCCATTGCATACATAAGTATCACTTATGTCACTCTCCTAGTCAAATTACTATTCATTCTTATTACAGATCATAAGAATATGATGACATATAAGGAACACAGTGAGACACTCTATCTCTGAAGTAGAAGAGGAAGGAGCTGGCTTGGGAGCAGCTAACCCCCACTTGCAGGCTATGTACACTGAGATGGCGAGAAACATGTTGCAGAATACCTAAGCGGCTGCTCATGCTATTGCTATTGATGGTGGTTCTCTGGTGCAGGCGCCTAGAGATGACTTCGCTAAATCGAATAATGATTATTCTAGCCTGGGAGGAAAGCCATTTCATTGCATAGAATCAGCTTTGGAAGTGGAGGAGTGGTTAGACACATGTGATCATAACTTTAAGGAACTAGTGTTAGAATACAATATGAAGTGGAAGTTGTCCTTTAGGCAACTTTATGGATGAGTAATGAAATAGTGGAATGTTATTAAGATCACTACTCCCAAGGATTGGTTCACTTATGAGAAGTTTAGAGCTCCGTTTGAAGAAAAAATCACATTGATCACTCAAATGTCAGCGCTATGTAGAAAATTGTTGACTTAAGATAGAGGGATATGTCTATTTGACACTGGTCACTTATATTTTATTGATAGTCTGATTAAAAAGAATGAGATGTTCATTATGGGCTTCTACAATTACCTTAAGGGAAAGCTAGTAAGCCATATCGATGGGTCCTTCTAGAAGCTTGTGAAAAGGCTCTCCAACATGAGAGCCTATATCCAAAGTCTAAGTCTATTGCCGATGTTCCCAAAAAAGTGCCTAAGCCGCAAGTGGATGGGAGTGTCAAGAGGAAGTGAGACAAAAATAAGGGTAAAAAACTATTTCAAGCTAAGGGTGACCCAAAGAAAAGAAAATGGGACCCAACTTGGGGAGAGAAGGTCCATTTGAGTAGTAGTTGTAAGTGTATAGAGAGGAAGTGCTTTATCTACCACAAAGCTAGCCACATAAAGAAGGAATGTCTAGACCCAGTAAGGAATAAGCAGGTCGTGGTTTCTTATGCGCTTAATGCCATTCTAACTCTATCGAGTGCTCCGTCGACGAAGGAGAAGGGGAAAGGCATTAATATCCTAGGTATTCTTTTGGTTATGATTTACCTATTCATGTTTTATTTGATACAAGTACATCACATTCTTTTATATCGAGTGACTTAGTGGAAAGGTTAGGGTTGAGTCCTGACATAGTAGATAGAACTTTGCTTGTATCGAACCTTGTGGGTGGTTCAACCAGCTTGAGCATGGTCTATCATGATATAGTATTGTTGAATCATGGTCATGTTTTTTCTTGTGATTGCTTTTCTCTTGGTTTTGAGATTTTTGGTATCATACTAGGAATGGAATTGATAAAGAAATATGGAATCATACGATGAGAGATTGATGGGGACGATAGGGAAACAAGATTAGCGTAAGCTAAAGATGAGTTATATGATTGAGGATGCAACAACGGTTAGCTTCTTATACTTTCTTGAAATCACTTATGAGGAATCGTCATTAATACCCATCATGAAAGAATATTCATAAGTATTTGAGGAGGTGATTGAACTTCCTCTACGACATAAGATTGAGTTCCGCATTGACTTAGTAAAGGATGTGAGGCCAGTAGTTATACCACTAAGGTGTATGGCACATAGGGTGCAATGAGAGCTTGAGGTGCAAGTGAATGACCTACTGAGATGAGGGTTCAACTGAAGAAGTAAATCTGAGTGGGGAGCACCTATATTGTTTGCCACGAAAGTGGATGGCCCATTGAAACATGTGATGGTGAGTTGATTATGGTGACGAGGAAGAACGAATATCCACTCCCACATATTGATGACTTGTTTGATCAGCTCCATAGTGCTAAAGAGTTTCTTATTTAGAAGTAGTGATGGGTTTCATTAACTAAGAGTGGCTAAAGAGAGTGTGTTGATTACATCATTTTTCTGTCTAGAATTTATGTTTGGTTGGGCTAACCAAAATGCCACCATACTTTATTGACTTTATGAATCGCGTCTCTAGAGATCAGCTAAATAAGTTCGTATTTTTATTATTCTTGTCTTTTCCCTAATGGAAGAAAGACTGTAAATAATTTTGAAGATTGTATTTGAGGTGTTGAGGAAACAACGATTCATGATGAAGTTTTCAAGATGTCACTTTTGGAAGAGGGAAGTGAGTTTCTTAGTCACGTTGTATTTGAGCAAGGCGTTGCCGTAGTACCTGCAAAAGCAGTAGTAGTACAAGATTGAGAATGCCTCAATAGTTCCACGGATGTAAGGAGTTTCCTTGGATTGGAGGGACGTTATAGACGATTTATCAGGGACTTCTCTAAGGTAGCAACACGTTAACCAATTCAACGAAGAAGAATATGACTTTTGCTTAGTACGCGGGTGCAAGCACGTGTTCATAAGCCCGAAGGAATGTTTGAAGTGTGGGCTAATGGAAGTTATTTCGATTGGGAATGAGGAGTTAACAGTATACATAGATGCTTGTGGTACTGGTTTAGCTACGATATTAATGTAAAGGGGTCAAGTTGTCGCATATGTTTGTCAACAACTAAAACCGCATAAGAGGAAATACCCGACCCATGTTTTAGCTATAAAAAATTTCGCAATGAAAATCTGGATGCTCTATGTATTAGGAGAGAGGATAGAGTTGTTCATGGACCATAAATCTTTGAAGTATCTTTTCTCATAGATGGATCTTTAGCATTTCCAATTATGATGTTTAGAGTTTCTGGCCTTCTATGACTTTAACATTTCTTATATGCCTCAGAAGAGAAATGTGGTCACCAATGTTATGAGTCGAAAACATGCCATCTTGGGAGCTATGTTCCTAGAGTGGACATGGTTAGAGTATATTGTAGGTTATGACTTTAGACCTCAATGTGAGCTCAAGCTAGACATGTTGGCAAGTTGGACGATTAGACCTACTTTGGGTAAGCGAATCGGTACTAGTCAAAGGCATGATGCTAGAATAGCTAATACCATCACTAAGGTTGAGAGTGGAGTAGAGTCTAAGGATATGAAGCAATGTATACTCAATGGAAATATTTGGCTCCGAAAGGATGGGAGATGATTTGTACCTGATTCGATGGATTGAGGGATGAGATACTAAGAGAGCGCCATCACTCGAGGACTATACAACCTGGAGGAAACAACATGCATAGAGAGATGAAGCAAACATTTTATTAGGAAGGACTAAGTCGGACACTGGGACATTCTATAGGACCCCTAATTTGTATTGTACATTATTTGAAGTTTTAAATGTAGGATTTTCTAAGTTAATTAATTTTGAGTGGCCTTAGTAAATATAATAAAGATTATAGTTTAAAGGAATAAGATTTAATAATCATAAACATAGAAGGGTACAAGTGGAAGAACAAATAGTATACTACACTCACCCGTCTCCCATATTTTTTCCCCATTTCATTCTAAATAACAAAACCTAACTAAAATAAGGCTATCTACCATTAAGAAGGAAGGAAATTAAAGAGGAAAAGAAGATAAGATAAAGAAAATTCCAACATTCAACAAGAATAAAGGTAAATAATATTACCATCTCATTGTTTTTGTATTTAATTTGTTTCTATATTAAATTCAAATTTTAATTGATTTTTTTATCATGCTTGTTGAATGAATAATCATGTATATATATTTAAAATTTTGAAAATTTTCCTAATGGGTTTTGATGTGAAAAACTAAGTTATTGATCTTTAAATTCTCTAAAATTTTGACCTTTGGACTTGTGTTTTAAATTTCATAATTTTTGGAATTTATATGAATTTATTATGAATTTTATAAGGAAGAAAAATGATTAATTTTGGAATATAATAATTCAAAATATGAGGAATAATTATTTTGGTACGAAATTTTAGTATGATGTTAGGGAAGAAAATATGGAATTTTTGGAATTTTGTCGATTTTTCTCAAGTGTTTACAATTTAATATAAATTATTTGGAGCAAAATGGATTTGTTCCTAAAATATTATAATAATAATAATAATAATATAATTTTAACGAAAATTATATTTTTGTGAAAATAAAAGTAAATTTTCCATGTTAGATTCTAAGAGAATTCTAAGAAGATTTATGTTGGCCAATAAAATTTTGAAAAGCAATACTGGGTCGGTGAAAAGCTTATACTTTTAAAGGCAAATTTGTGATTTAAAAATACTAAAGAAATGATATTTTAAAACTCACGAAAAACCTCATTTTAACTCATGATAGTTATTACCCACGATGGCAATGTTTTCTAGCTTTCAAAAACTTACTTTTACAACCCATTAAGGCTATTGCTTTAACATGTAATGGCTACATGCATTAACATATGACGAGTTTTGCTCTACCAAGTCACGATGGCTTTACTTTTATTAGCCCGTAAAGGCTATATTTTCATTAACTTACAACGGCATCATTTTATTAACTCACGGTAGCTACCCATTGTGTTAAGTCATGATGGCTATATTTTACTAAGAAGGCATAAAAAGTTTTTTTACGAAAAGGGCACAAAGACTATATTTTATTTAGTCACAATGGTTATGTTGTTTTTAACATGATGACATTTTTTTAATAAAGGCATGAATTTTATAAAAAGGCACGAAAACCATGTATTATTTTAGGCTCGATTGCTATGTCTTATTAAGGGCGCAATGACCATAAATTTATAAATGCATGATGCTAATCTTAGTAATTGGCGGTAGCATATATTTTAACCACAAAAGGTTCAAAATTCAATGTGTTATGACACTTGTTTTGAAGAAAGGATAACTAATTTTTGTAATATGGGAAGGATTTTTACTCTATATTGTGCTAATCTTTACCTATATAAAATGGATGATTTTGTTGAGTAATTGTAAAGAGTTTCCAAGAAAAGAAAAGATATTTTAGCCAATTTTAAAGAGTTATTTATGAAGAAGGTTATTACTTTGAATAAGTAATTTTGTGTACGAAATTGGCTATCACATTAAACATATTTTTGGATGAATGCTTATGTACTATATGTTTATCTTTTCATTTTGATCAGTTATCATTGCGTATAATAAACTACAGACGTACTCACCTATGTGTTGAATGTTGTCACCCAATAATTTGACCTTAAGGATTTGAGAACTGAAGACTATTTATGGTTGTTCTAGTAGTGTGTATGGTCAAACTTAAACTTCTGAGTAGGTAGAATTGCATCCAAGAGATCGTGAAGATCAAATTATGTTAGAATACCCTGGACTGATAAAAAAGACATGACTCAAACTATTTTAAATCATATTTTGGTAGAAACTGGGGTAGGGTCATGCCCTTTCCTCTAATCCCCCAGTTGGTCAAGTTCGCGATTCCAATGCATAGGGCTTCTGCCTATAAGGGATAAAATTTGGAGTTATGCATTCGAAGGAACTCATGGCAGTTTTCTCATCGATATTTTCTCCTATTGTTCTTAAGAGACCATTGATGTTTTCTCCTTCCATTTTTAGGAGACCGTTGTTATTTCCTCTTATCTATCTTCGGGGCCATTATTACTTTCTTTTAAATGGACTAGAAGACCATTGGATCAATTGATATTTGGCCCGAGCCAAGCTTATAGGTTTTTAGTTGGCCTAAAAATACTAATATAGGTTCATAGTGACCTTAGAAAAACTATGTCATCGGGTGAACCAATTTATGGAATTAGTTCATTATGGGAATGTGTAACCCTTTGATCCTTGTGAATAACGTGCAATTCATTTTAGCCCATACATGCATCATATGTTACTTGTTAGCAAAAAAAAAAAGCAAACACCTCTAATCGATTAGTTGTAGAGTCGTGAATATGGGGTGTATAACACAGCTGCTATATTTGTATTATGATGATTTTCGGAGAGCGGATCACATATAGGTTACGCAGAAAGTAAGGTGCAATACAGTAAAGAACACAAAGATTTATAATGGTTTGGCCAGAATGTGTGTACATCCACTGTTCATTTTCATTATTCTTCTTATAAATCTTTGATATAATGCCTGTATAAAATACAACGATCTATAGCTCAAAAGATAGTAATATATAGCTCAAAGAAGTCTGTTCGGCTATTCCTACCTACCTATTTTGGCTATCTCTATTAGGCAGTTCATGTTAGATAGTTCCTACCCGGAAAATCTTGTTAGGAAGATCCTGCTAGAATGTTCCTGCTAGCTATTTCTACTCGGCAGATCTTGTTTGGAAGATCCCGCTAGCTGTTCCTACTAAGCTGCTCTTGCAGCTGTTCCTGCTAGGCTGTTCTTGCTATTAATTCGTACTAAGCTGTTCATGTTAGCCTCTAACTTGTCTACCATTGCTACTTTAGGTTTGGCTCTTTATAATTGTTTTCTATCATTATTGGATGCTTTGGTATTTACAAGAGTGAAGAGGTGGTATGATCAATTTGGAAAATTAGGAAATTTCCATGTATATCTCTCCCAGATGGAATATTCTCAGGTATCAGGAATATGCTTGATAATTTTCAAATATACATATATTTCATTCCATATATAGGCTATCTAGTTCGGTTGGAAGTCCTATTTGGGTAGGTTGGTTCGACATTAATGTACTTGGACATATTGTTGGAAAGTTATCATCTTCTTGGTTCGGTGGATTCTTACATGCATGGTCCGATGAGCTTCTATATGTGTGATTCAGTGTGCACATCCCTCCTTCATCTAGTTCTCGGAACAATGCCACCCCTCTTAACCGTGCATGTGATCTTGTTTGGTATCATAGGTACTAAACAAGATTTTCTATTCGGTAACCAAATGGGTACAGAACATGACTTCCTGTTTGGTACCTTGGTGTTGCCTTTGCTTTCTTTCCTTGCTTCCTTCCTTACATTGGAAATGGTTAGGCATTCATATTCCCTAGTGGACCATTCCTCATGTTCCATAAAAATAATGTGCTTTCCAAGACTCAAACTTGGGTGGGTTGGTTGAAGGGCATAAGTCTTTACCACTGTGCTACACATGCTTTTATGCCATAACTTCTTGATTTCAAGTTAAAACTAAATGAAACTTGGACTAGTAGCTTCATATCATTGAGCAGAGTATTTCAATGCCTTTGAATGTTCCATTTTCCTAAATTAGGTAATAGCTTTCTAATGTAGGGCCCGAGTTGGTTAGGTATGGACAAATTTTAAGATGATCATATCTTTCAATCCATAGCTTAGACTAAGATCCGGTTTTCAACCTAGGTGCATGTCCTGACCTTAGGAACATTTTACAAATGCTTTGACTATATTTTCTAACTATTCCAATTTTTCCCCTAATGCTTTGTCTTGTCCTTGTGATTACATGATGGCGCTTTTATTGTGCATCTTTCGGCCGTTTCTATGCTCCTTGATGTCTTTTGGCATTCACCATGCTGTAGAAAAAATGCCGACAATACTTGCCCCCTAAAACATACTTTCATAGAATAAAAAGTGTGCTTTGTTTCATCCAAACTCGTCTTTCTTCCTCATGCGATGGTTATGTTAACCTCAAATATCATTATCCTCATTCATGTTCTTTCTGTAAGTTTTCCGCTACTAATATATTGTTGAGCCTTGTTCACTTGGGAAAAACTTATTGATTGTTCCAAGACATCCTTTATTAGTATGACGTTTGTAGCACGTGCTTTATTGTTAGCAATAGCCGTATTTCCCGCTACTTCTCTTGTCTGTCCAATAGGCTTTTTCTCCATCTGGTTCAATCTCCTCGCCCCCGTGTCCTGAAGGCTGCATGTTGTCATATAAACTTTCAAGAATGTCAGGTGCCATAAGGACAGGAATATAAAGTGGTTCCATGGCATATGGATTTGACGAGGTGTATTTTGTTGCATTGATTATAGTTTTGCCAATTAAGGCTGGTTGTTGCAGTGTAATTTCCTTGCATGATTGCTAAGTTATTCCACTAGCGATTCCTTCATTACCACCATGAATACTTATAAAAAGGTTAATCACCGGGATGTTTGGCTAAGTAAATGGTTTCTTCTGAAGTTTTGAACGTGGGCTGATCATGTGCTTATGCCGTAATGCTAATCTTCGTTTGATTTTTATGCATTGTTGCATCTGATATTTATTTATGCCTATATTCTCCTTTTCTTAGATAGTAATCATGATATATTTATTCCATATGATGCTTGCTTTGCTTGTTCTATTAGCATCCTTTCTTGCCGTTATCATGCATACTTGTATGGGATCAATCACTAACAAGTTCTACAGGGTAAGCAGTTTCTTTGATTGATGCATGCCTCGGCAAATACTTTATTTTTTTTACGAACACTTACACAAGCACATATATATCTTGTTATAAATGAAATTACCATACCTGATCAGGATTAGTTATTATGTTGTGTTTGTATAGTATCCTTACATGGCTATTAGCCTGATAGTAATCTTTTATTTCTTCCTTACATACTTGTACAAGGCCCATCATCAAAAAGTTTGACACGGTGAGCATACTGGTGAAGTAGTAACGTGTTATTTTGTTAGCTCTTCCGGTAACTCTTCCTTTGCCCCAGGCATTTTTGCACAGGATCAATCACTAATAACTTCGTCAAGGTGAACATACCTTAGTGGAGTGTCCCTGTAATCTAGTCCATATGTCCTTGTTCGTTTTCATGCACTTCCATCATTCTAGTTTTCTTACTATCACATACATATTCCATGCATACATTAAACAAGTTTGGCTTAGTGTCGGTCTATTGATAGTCTTCATAGGCAATTCGAATATTAATTGCTTGCACTGAGCCGTACAACCAATAGTCATGTTTTACTACAAGCAAGCTCAGTTATTCGTTACTGATAGAAATCCAAAGTCGATGTCGAGCAAGAACCGACTAGAGCCATGTCCTGATCCCTGGTAAGTCAGTTTCTTTATAGCCATCATAAAAGCTTATAGTTTATCGTCAGTTGTGGACTCCCGAATTAGGATCTCTCTGTCCACCACTAGCGGTTGATAAGGTTGAGCCGTTCATCAGTTGTGGACACTTGAATAGGGATAGCTCTGGTCCACCACTATAGTGTAAGAAGGTGGAGCTGATCGCCATCGGCAAACACCTATTTGGCGGTCATGTCCTGACCATGGATTGATTTGGCTCGCTATTGCCTGCCAAAGGTTTGGAGCCAATTGTCAATGACGAGCACCCATTCGGCAGTCGTGTCTTAACCATGGGATAATTTAGCTTTCTAATGACGACCAAAGGTTTGGGCCACTCGTCAATGGCGAGCACCCATTTTGGTGATCAAGTCCTGACTATAGGATAATATAGCTCACCACTGCTGGCTAAAGGTTTGGGGTCGATCGTCAATGGCGAACACCCATTTGGCAATCATGTCCTAGCCATAGGTAGATTTGGCTCTCTACGATAGGCATAAAGTTTTGGGGCCGATCGTCAATTGCGAATACACATTTGGAGATCATGTCCTAACTATGGGTTGATTTGGCTCGCAACCGTCGGCCAAAGGTTTAGGATTGATCATTTCAATAGCAAACACCCATTAGGTGGTCACTTCCTGAACATATCTAATCTGGCTCGCCACTGCTAGCCAAAGGATTAAGGTCGATCGTTAATGACAAACACCCATTTCGCGATCATGTCCTAGAAACAATAGGCTGATCTGACTCGCCACTACCAGTGAAAGGTTTTTTCGAGCTTTCCATGATGTGCTAGAGTTGGGTGCCCTTAGTATGCAATGCTTTGTCTGTATAGTCCTAGAAATCGGGGAATTCATTTGGCATGTGATGATTTGGTAGCATTAATAATCTACCATGGTTTTGCGCAACCCATCCATGGGGTTCGGTAAGACCGCGATGATTGACTAACCCACTTATCCATAATCCATGTAGTTGCAATAGTTAATGCATGAAAGACGCTTTGAGCATTCCTTATTTTCCTAGATACTGCTCCATCCATGATGATGAGAATGAAGGTTCAATTCTATGAGTCCCTATTGATAAAATACAATCCTTTCCAAAACAAGTCAGTCGCCCCCAGTTAGGGGAAATTCGCTTCAGGACTAGGTTTCCTTCCTTGAGCGGGAAATGCTCTATCCTAGAGTTGTATTGTTTCACGCTTTCTATTAGAGTGCCGCGGTTTTCAAAACAACATCATCCTTCTTCTCTTTAATCAGCAATTCCTCATTCTCCTCTATGTCATAGTGAATTCTCCTATAAGATAGGACTATAGTTTCATTGGGACACACAATGTATAACTTGTAAGCCAATGCAAGAGGAGCATGTCCCGTTATAGTTTCACGGGAGGTGCAATCCACGTAAAGTCCAATGGCAGATCATCCATCTGATCTCTCTTATCATTTTCCAAATGCTATTTTATGAGAGATTTGAGAATCCTGTTGATCTCTTCAACCTATCCATTGGCCTACAGGTGAGGCACTTTAGGGAAGCTTATCTTGATTCCGTGTTGTCGATAAGAGTTGGCGAATTCCTGACCATCAAACTGCTGTCCATTATCTGTGATCATCTGGGGCTAAACTCCATACTCGACAAAGTAATCCATAAACACCATTGCATACTTATCTCCATCCATAGCTATTAGATGTTCTCCATTTAGATCCATGCCTATGAGATTTCATTTTCTAGGGACTATCCCCCCGTGTGGTCTCATCTATTTCCTTGATGTGCATTATCTAATATTTCCTTAGCTTTTCTTGCAGCAATGCACCTTAGTAGTGAGCTAGTTAGAATTCTTCTATATTGGATGTCATCCGATATGGTGTACCAAGTCACCTTGCACATCACCTTCCTTGCTTCATTCTAATTTAAGGGTGATATTTTTTCTAAGGCCATCCCAAAAAGCGAACCATTTCCTGAGCTGGCCAATTGTTCCTAACCTTCATCATCCTGATTTTATTCCCATAGGATGTGCTTAACCACGTAGCATTCTTTCACATTAAGCAAATTCTTTGCCCTTTTTATTTTAAATAGGATGCCAGTCGTTCTCCACTAAGTTGAAACTCCAAAAATGTTTAATTCATGGCCATTTGTAAGTTACTATGGATATAAATTATCCAGATTCCCAATTCTTTTGCTATTTCCAATCCTGCTATTAGTGTACCGTAATAAGTCATTCGGTATAATCTGTAAGGTAAGAGGTCTATCCGACTGTAGGGGTCAAATTCATTCTTGTCCATCCATTAGTATTTTCTTACTTCAGTGAGTGTCGGATAGTTATGTGTCATGTTTTTACTTATGCCTTAGGATTTCTATTAAATATTGTTTAGAATTTATTCGTTAAAGTAAGTCATAACTTTACATTATTGTCCCTGCGCCCTATGTGGGTGTTTAGTTTCTATAGTATCATGCTTCATATTCATATGAAGTTGACCCTATCTCTGGGCTTTTTAAAAAGATTATGATCCACTATCTCTAGATATATCTGGTCTCACCAATGGAATGGATCAAAATTACACTCCACTATCTTTGGAGGACCTGAAACTAGTCTCCTATTGTTTCCGATAGAGTTAAACCTTGCCTTCATGACTAGGAAGTTTATGCTTCGCTATATGATTACTTCATTCTTCACAATTCTCATGCCATCTATCTTTGAATATCTAGTAGGATGATATGCCCTAATTTCCGTGGTGTCCCAACATCATGCCCCCCAAGCGTGCTTTACAATCTATCCTCATAGGAATCATTCTCGTTAGGAGATTGTGGCCTAGAGTTGGTGGCGTTCTTGGTGGAGTTACCTTCCACTTCAGCATAGAGTGTACCTATGAGATTTATCTACATTCATTTGTCTTATGACCATAAATTTTATGAAACATGTGATATTTGTCGATTTCAATTTTTGAGGCTATTGACTCTTTGATCCTTGATTTATTGCAATCCACGACTTGTCTGATAGCGGGATAGATTCTTTCTAGAGTTTCTACGAGCATTGAAAATGGAAACTTGTCCTATTCTGAAGTGTTTCCTTTCCAAGGATTTTCATCTTCAATCTAGTTTACATTTATTCATCCTTTTGCTTGATAGCCAAGTCTTCAACATAAATGAAGGAAAACAATGAAATCCTCTCCCTTTGTAGCTCCAATTATTCCCATATGCTAAATGTCGTGCCTCAAATGTGTTCAAGGATTGGTTTTTCCAATGTATTATTTTACATCCGGTGTCTTAAAATTCGAGGATTGACTATATATCTAATGTTTGGAGTGAACTGAATGTGGTTCATCTTGTCAAGCTTAAGTCTCCCGCTCCGCCCATCTAACAGTCGACAGATTAGTCCAATGACTTGCTCCTGCTAATGGAATTCTTCCTTAGTTTTATTGGTGGGCCACATCTTGCCTCCCAATAATGGATCAACCACCTATGTACCAGTAGGTATGAACTCAGGTGGTCCCATTTTCAAAACCCAAGTTTGTGGTCCCATTTTCAAAACCCAAGTTTGTGGTTCCAACATCATCGTTGACTTCTAGTGAAACATCCTTCCGTGGTTCAGCATGGGTTGTACTATTGGTCTGGTATTGATTAGTTGTACATCGATCTGAATTGGTTCAAGCCCTAGCCGATTTAGTTTGTGGTAGTCCAAACTTTCATGGCCCCTTCCCGCCTTATCTGCTTCCTTAAGATGGTTTGGAAATAGAATTTCAGACTCGATCTCTCTGGACTTGCATTGGCACAGACTCTTCTCTAGTAGCTATACGGCACTGCCTTCCTGATATAGTACATTCCAACCTAACATACTTTGTTGTCCATATACTTGTCATCAAGGTGAAATTTTCATCCATGTTCTGAATTCTAGTGGCTGTTGCAAGAAAGAATTAAGCATATGGCTCAACCATAAAACCACATTGTAGCTATATCCGATAAGAATAAATGAAAGCACTTGCACAAGACTTAGCTTCTCTTACCCATATGTGTTGGGCATGCCATTGTAAATGCACTATAGGGTCAATAAGTCCTTAACAAGGTTACATAGTAGGCATCCTATAATCTCTAGGATCCTTGGTCCTATCTCTAGGGAGAAGGTACTGCTAAGCTAAGATCCAATCCCTCACTCCACATGTTCATGTTTGAACAAATTGCCTAATGATTCAAGCTATCCTATCCTCCAATTTGGGCGAATGTCCATGTAGCTTGACCATTACATTCGACGAGAACAATTTTTTTCATCTTCCTTATAATGACTTGATTTGCAGTTATAGGCATGGTTATGTCTCCTAGATCAGTCTTAGTGATCATCTTATCCTCCATTGACCAAATTTCAATAAGGGGATAAGATGACTTTGTTGTAGTAGCCTCTGGTTCGATACAATCCTATTGGCTTGATGATGAACTACTTTACAAATCTAGCTTCGGGCTGAAACCTTGCTCATTTCCTCCCTTCAGCATTCATTCTTCTAGTCTTGGACCTTCTCGATCAAATTCTTTGTCAGAGTGTAACTTTCTTCATCTTCTGGAGCCCCTAGACTGGGAATGCCCTTATGTTCAAGTGTTGCAACCAATAGTTTGTGTCCTCTCCAAGGTGTCAAAAGTCGGTCCATCATTGCTTTATGTTTGGCAATGAAACATTCATTTAGCTTGGCCATAACTCTACCCAGGTTGCCTTTGGTAACTATGTCCACTAGCATTGAAGTGCTTGCTGAATGATTATTCTGATTGACAGTTGTTAGGTTGGCTACGTCGATGTTCCCTACATTCTCGCTGATAGCACCAACCTTATTACGCATGCTGAGAATCATTTCTCAATGGAATCACCAAAAATTTTGCACAAAAAATAGTTAAAAACCTCTAATTGGTTAGTTATAGAGCTGTGATATGGGGTATAGAACACATCTGTAATATTTGTATTATGATTGATTTTCAAAGAGCATATCACATATGGGTTATGTAAAAAGTTTATGTAATAAAGCAAAAAACACATAGATTTATATTGGTTCGACTCAATTATGCCTACATCCACTATCCATATTCATTGTTCATCTTATTGATCTTTATACAATGCATGAGAAATAAAATACAATGATCTGTAGCTCAAAAGATAGTAATATATAGCTCAAAGGAGTCTGTTCGGCTATTTCCGCCTACGTATTTCTGTTCAGCTATCTTTGTTAGGTTTGTCCTATTGGATTGTTCCTGTCAAGCAGATCCTATTAGGAAGATCCTGTTACCATTCCTGCTCAGTAGATCTTATTCGGAAGATCCTACTAGTTGTTCTTACTAGGCTGTTCTTGCTAGCTATTCGTGCTAGGTTGTTCCTATTTGCCTCTGACTTGTCCACCATTACTGATGTAAGCTTGGCTCATTGGAATTGTCCGCTATCGTTGTTGGATGCTTTGGTATTTATAAGAGTGAAGAGGCGGTATGAACAATTTGGAAATTCAAAAAATTTCCATGTATATCTCCTAGATGGAATATTCTCGAGCATCAGGAATATGCTTGATAATTTCCAAATATATGTGGATTTCATTCCATATATAGGCTATCTAGTTTGGTTGGAAGTCCTGTCCGAGGTAAGTTGGTTCAAAATTAATGTACATGGACATATTATTGGGAAAGTTCTCGTCTTCATGGTTTGGTGGATTCCTACATGCATGGTTCAATGAGCTTCTGTTGCTGCGTTATGGTGTGCAATTCCCTCCTTGGTCCAGTTCTCTGTACAATGCCACCCCAGTTAACAGTGCAAGTGATCTTGTTTGGTATCATGGGTACCGAATAAGATTTCACGTTCGGTACCCTGTGGTCCTAAACAAAGGGGGGTGGCATTACCTTTATTTTCTCTCCTTGCTTCATTCTACTCTGCCTTGGTCTTCGTCCAACCTTATATTGGAAATGGTTAGATACTTAGATTCCCTACTAGACCATTTCTCATGCTCCATAAAAATAATGTTCCATTTTTCTGAATTAGGCAGTGGCTTTCCAAGATGGTGCCTGAGTTGGTTAGGTGGTGGGTAAATTTTAAGAAGGTCATATCTTTCAATCTGTAGCACGGTTTGAGACATGGTTTCGACTTAGGTGCATGTCCCTACATTAGGAACATTTTACAAGTACTTTGACTATATTTCATGAGTATTCTAATTTTTTCCCTAACAGTTTTCCTTGCCCTTATGATTACAATGTGTCACTTTTATTATGCATCTTTCGACCATTTCTATGCTCCTTATTGTCTTTTTTGCATTCACCATGCTGTGGGCAAAAAGGTCCATAACATTACTAATGTTATGACTATGTTCTAATCATTTTTAAATGAAGATATGTTATGATTACATATTATTTGATAGGGTATTAATTAGGGGAAACCAATTCCACTCAACGGAGTAGCCTCACTAAGTACTAATACTTTGGTTTGAGATGGACTGATATTATTCATGCTAGACTTTTTGTCTGACTCAAATTTTTTGATTTTCCCCTAAACTATTGTATGCTCAGCTTGGAATTTAGTAGGCCAAGAGTACAACATTTTAGGTTTTGATGAATAAGCTTTTGGAGACGTGTAGAGGGCAAGCTACTATTTAAAGTTTAATTCCTTTGCGTAGTAGTTTAACTACTTTTATAGTTCTGTATGTATGTAAAGACGAGAACATTAACCGTCTAAGCAGTTAAGACTCTAATCATCCAAGGTGCATCTTCATATTTTGCTTTTGGGATTATATTTATATTTATAACATTTTGTCTAAATGATGTAATCGTGGAGTTATGAGACTAAATTGTATTGAATTTCCAAATTAATGAATAGAATTATTTTGTGAAAATTTGTAAATTCTAATGATCTTCATGTTAGTAACATAATAATTGATCTTATTTTCTCACTGGGAAATAATACTAAGGACTGGTATCTATTTTCAAACCTCGAAATGGATAATGTTACAACTTGGTATTTGAGCATATGGTTACATAAAACTTAATAAGATTTGAAAAATATACACCAAATGAAATAAGAAAGAATGAAAAGTGGGGTATGGGATAGTGATATAATAAAGTGCTTATTATTGTTATATATAAGCATGTATATCCATCTATACTCTCCTCTCTATCTTAGAACATTCTTCTGTATCTTATAAAGATTCATATGCATATTATAGGAAATGGATACCAAAAGCGGAAGACTAACCTTGTGAGGCAGAAGCACTATGACTAATGGAAATGTTTATGCCAACGCTAATAATGCTAACCGAACCACCAACATGAATGTGAACACTAAAGCTAATGCTAATGTAGGTGCTAGAACCGCATCGTTGGATATGGGAAAAATGTATTAGTTGTTTGCTAATATTATGCGATCTAGAGAAGCAGTTGGATTGACTGGAGGTGACGTTGGTAATGCAGGAGCTGCCATACCAAAAGTGACGGGCCGTAATAAATTTGTCGCATTAAGCCGATATTATGCTAGATTAAGAGGAAAACCATTCCTAAAAATAGAGAATGTAATTGTGGTGGAGGATTGGCTTCTTCAATGTGAGAGAAGTTTTTTTGAACTAGGATTGAATGATAATATCAAGAAAATCAATTCTTGCTTCAAAGGGAGCTCATTTTCTGATGAAGAAATGGAAATATCATTTTGTAGATTTTTTCCAATATTGTTTTAACTTTGGTCTCGACCATATAGGATCTATATAAATAAATTATCAACTATTCCTTCCATTTTTTGGGTTATTTTGCAAATTTACTAAAAAAAATTTGGCTATAAGGAATAAAATGATAAAGAATTTGTATCTAATAGATACCATTACTAAAAAAATTGATACCATAATTCCAATTATTCTTCTTATTGGATCCTCGTCTAAAGCTAAAATTTAAACCATATTGGGCCATACTATTAGTAAGCCCATCTGGGTCGATTTATCAAATTCTGATATTCCTGATAGATTTGGTCGAATATGTAGAAATCTTTCTCGTTATTATTGTGGATCGTCAAAGAAACAGGGTTTGTATCTAAAGTATATACTTAGGTGTTTGTGTGCTAGAATTTTAGCTTGTAAACATAATTCTTCACTCTTTAATGAAGTTAAGAATCAACAAATCTCCCTAAGGAGGATTTGAAGCTACGATCAATCAGTTAACAACCGACTGCTCTAGCACTGAGCTACCGAGGAACAACTTGAGATTCGACCTCATAGAGTTCAACCCCGTTCTTAACCCATGAGACCAAAACTTCCTTCCTTACTCCTGAAACTTCTTCGTAGTAGCTCCATTTCATGCCACATTTCATAGGGAATGTCAGAGTGGTCTATTTCATTATATTCCATCTATATCCAATTCCATTCGTTTAATATTTCTTTGGTGTTATTAGATCAGAAAAGGAGGACTGCTTCAAAGCAGTTGTAAGGAGCTACTTTATATCTTGGTGAAATAATGTTACTATGGGAGTTTCGGAGGAGGAGCTTCTTTAGGCTGGCTTTAGAGAGAGGTTTCATGTGAAGTTTCTATCTGAAGCACTAAATTGACTTTTTTAGGAAATTTTAGAAAATGCTACAAGGTGAAATGATTGTGTTGGAGTAGTTTACGAAGTTTGATGAGCTATCTAGGCATGGGAAGACTATCATTAACACTTTGGTTAGGAAGAACGAGAAATTCATTAGTGGTTTAAAGCCAGAGATTGCTAAGGCAACTGTGCCACACCTTAGAGATCCATTTAATATCATGGTGGACTTGGCTCTAAGGAGTGAATATTTACCCACATCGCTTGGAAAAAAAAAGTATGGGTAGGCCATGGGTTTCCAAGGCAAGAAAAGAAAGTTCTTTGGCAAGATGGAAGCTCAGAAGAGTGGCGCTCCGAAGAAAGGAAAAGCCGAGGTGACTTTCCATAAATGTGATAAGAAGGGGCACTTTACTAATAAGTATCATTTTGGTGAGGGCAACAAAGTTGTTGACAAGAAGAGTTTAAGGTGTAATAACTGCAACAAGATGGGGCAATTCAAGAACGAGTGTGCTAAACCGGTCAAAGCTCAAAAAGGATTGGTTTTTGCTTTAGAATCTACATCTTCTGAACCAACTGCAAAGGAGAAGGGAAAGGTTGTGTTAAGTGGTACACTTCTTATTCATAGCATTCCCATTAGTGTGCAATTCGATACTAAAGCATCACATTCTTTAGTCTTTAGATATTTGTATATAAGTTAAACTTCGAACCGACATACCTTTTTACCTCTCTAGGGATTCTAAAAATAATAGGCGACTATGCAACTCTTGGAATGAGACGTGACTATGTAGAATTTGACTTGTTAGTTCATTTTTTTGCTTGCAATTTGTATGTGTTTGATTTTATGGGTTTCTGGATAGTTTTGGTTATGGATTGGTTAAGCCGATATGAAGTTAGGATATTTTGTTTAGATAAATTAATATCCTTGAAACACCCTAATTGTCGTATGCAAATTGTATACTCATTTGAAGAGCTGGGTTCGGACATTTGTGCAATGCTGAGTTCCATGGAAGGCATAGAGGATGAAATCAATTAGGTATTCATATTAAGTGAGTATGTTGATATTTTTGAGCCTGTCATGAGACTACTGTTGAAATGAGCAATAGAGTTTCGAATAGATCTTATCTTGGAGCTGAACCTGTAAGTAGACCACCTAGTAGAATGACACTTGCCGTTATGAAGAAGTTAACAATGCAGTTAATGGACCTATAAGTTAAGAATTTTATTAGACCAAGCAATTCACCTTGAGGAGTTGTAGCAGTGTTCGTAGAGAAACCAGATGGATCATTGAGAATATGTATTGATTATAGAAAGATGAATGAGAAGACAATAAAGAATCTGCATCCTTTGCCTGAATAGATGATTAATTCAATCAATTGATTGGAGCCAAGGTGTTTTCATAATTAGATTTAGCAACAGGTTTCCACCAATTGAGAGTGGAAGAGGGCAGCATACCCCTAATGGTGTTTCAAATAAGATATGGTTCATATGAGTGGTCATTCATGCCTTTAGACTAACCAGCGTGCTTGCTTTCTTTATTAATTTTATGAACCGAATCTTCTAAGAGCATTTGGATAGATTCGTTTTCATATTTTATTGAAGGTATTCTGCTATATTCTAAGAATGAACAAGAACGTGAACTTCATCACAGCATAGTGCTAGAAGTACCGAGGCAGCATCAGTTAAAGGCGAAGCGTTCAAAATGTTATTTCTGGTAAAAGAGGTGAAGTTTTTTGGGCATGTAGTTTCAGAGAATGAATTTTCTATAGACACATCGAATGTCAAACCTATTGATAAATGGAAAAGACCAAAGATCGTAACTCAAGTTAGAAGTTTCTTGGGGTTGTCTCTCTATTACCGGATATTTATTAAAGATTTTTATCGTATAGCAGCACCAATGACTAACAAGGAAGGACATAAAGTTTGTTTGGATCAATAAGTGTGAAGAAGCTTTTCAAAAGCTAAAGCATTTATTGACCAATGCACCAATGTTAGCTATTCCAGATTGGAACTAAGATTTGGCTGTATATACCAATGGTCTGGGTTAGGTATTGTATTGATACAGAGAGGTAAAGTTATTTCCTTTGCTTGTCGATAGCTTCGGTCACATGAAGTTAGATATCCGACTCATAATTTGGAGTTGGCGATGATGATCTTTGCACTATGTGGAGACACATCTGTTGGGAGAACAGTTAGAGCTTTTCATTGATCATAAGTCCTTGTAGTATTTATCTCTCAAAGGAGTTAAATATGAGGAAGCAAAGATGACTGGAGTTTTTTAGCAACATATGACTTTGGGATTGAGTATACGCTAGGGAAAGAAAAAAAAGTGGTAGATGTACTTAGTATAAAACATCAGAATTTAGTGTTAGCGATTTTCTAAATGGAATGATTTTGAGGCATTTGCTTCATGTGGATTTAGAATGAGTTCGACGATCGGTTCAAATAAGGGTATCGCAATGTTTTTATCTAGAATTTGACTAGTATTGATCGAAAAATTTGCGGCAAGGAAAAAGCATGATCTAATATTAGCCGATCTGATAAAGAGACTGGAAGAAGGTAGTGAGATTGATGATTTAAAAGATTTTATTCTTAACTAAAGTGGTTAGTCAAGAAAGAAGGGATGGTTATGTGTTCCGGATGTGGATAATATAAGAATGGAAGTTCTTAGAGTGTGTCGTTGATTGAAGTTTACTATCTGTCCTAAAGGTACAAAGATGTACTGCGATATGAAGAGAAGTTTCTTCTAGGATTGTATAAAGAGAGATGTAGCTTACGGGTAAAGCAATGTATGAATTGCCAATAAGTAAAGGCCGAGCATCAAAAGCCAAGTGGATCATTTAAACTTTGGAAGTGCCACTATGGAAATAGGATTCTATATCTATGGATTATATAGATGGATTGCCAAGGTTAAATACGAGAAACAAAAGCATTTGGGTCATGGTTGATAGGCTAACCGAAAGTGCTTTATCCCTATTAAATCGATAGGGACGACACCAAGTTTAGCAAAGTTATTCATAAATAAAGCCATGGAACTTCATAGAGTACTGAATAGCATTATAAGTGATAGAGATCCTTTGTTTACTAGTGAGTTTCGGGAGATCTTATAGAAATAATTAGATATTGAGCTGAAGATGAGTATCGCTTACCATCTGCAAACTGATGGGCAAATAGAAAGAGTTAACATGGTACTCAAGGATTTATTGAGAGCTCAATCTTAAGGGTCATGGGAATTCCATTCGCACTTAGTCGATTTTTCTGTAATAATAGTTATCAAACTAGTGCAGGAATCGCTCCTTTTGAAGCACATTGTGTAAGTCCCTGCAAAGCACATGTATGTGATTGGAGACAGGTGACAGGCTGATACTTGGTCTTGAAATGTTGAAAGAAGCAACTGGAAAGATTGAGTTAATCTAAGTAAAGATGAATGAAAATTAATCAAGGTAGAAAAGTTATGCAGATAAAAGGCGTAAGGACATGGAATTCTCAGTTGGAGATTTTGGTTTCATAAAGGTATCATCAACAAAGTGTGTTGTACGATTTAGGAAGATGGGTATATTAGCACCTAGATATGTTGGTCCATTTCCTATCATAAGGAGAATCAGGAAACTTGCTTATCGAATCAAAAGTAACCAAGTAGTTTGGTAGGAGTCTGTAACGTTTTTCATGTATATCATCTAAAGAAATATGTACGTGATCCAGAGACTACTATAGAACCAACCGTTTTGGAGTACTTAGTAGTGGAGCTTAATATGACTATTGTTATGTGACTTATTTGTATAGTTGACAGAGATACGAAGGAGTTAAGGAATAAGACAATCAAGTCGATATAGTCTAATGGAGTGATGATGAATGAGACTATACTTGGGAGATAGAAGATAGGATTAGGGAAATGTATCTCGATCTATTTTGATTATATGACCTTAATTGTTGTATAGAATTTTTTGTTGTGACTAGTATTGTTGCTTTTATGTGCTTGTGACACATGTTTGTATGATTGATGTGCTCGTTGTTGTTTTTATTATCGCAAATTCGAGGATGAAATTCTTTAAAGAGGGTCCTATAACAAGTCTAATTTTTATTGCACACAAATAAAGTTGTAAATGTGGGATTTCATAAGTTGATTAATTTTGAGTTGCCTTAGTAAATATAATAATGAGAATAGTCTAAAGGAATAAGATTTAATAAACATAAACATATAAGGGTAGAAGAGGAGAGAAAATACTATACTATACTCACCCCTCTCTCTCATTCATTTCCATTTCGTTCTCAAAAACATAACCTAACTAAAATAGGGCCGGTCGCCATTAAGAAGAAATGAAATTTAGAAGGAAAAGACGATAAGCTAAAAAAAGAACGCTAAAGTGAATTCCAACATTTCAACAAGAATGAAGGTAAATAATATTACCATCTCATTGTTGTTGTGTTTGACTCGGATCTATACTAATCCAAATTTTAATCGATTGTTTATCATGCTTGGTGAATGAATAATCATATATAAGATTGAATGATTATTATATAGGAATTTTGGAAATATTCCTTATGGGTTTTGATGTGAAAAACTAAGTTATTAATCTCCAAATGTTCTAAAATTCTGATATGTTGTTTGAATTACTATTTTGGAGATGGATTTTAAATTTCATAATTTTTGGAATTTATATGAATTTTTTATGATTTTTCTAAGCAAGAAAATGGTTAATTTATAAATTTAATTATTTAAAATATGAGGAATAAATATTTTGGTATGAAATTTTAATATGATGTTACAGGGGAATTTTGTGGATTTTCCCCAAGTGTCCACAATTCAACATAAATTATTTAGTGCAAAATGGACTAGTTTGTAAAACATGATTTTATATAATTTTGAGGAAAAATCATATTTTGGAAAAATAAAAATATATTCCACTTTGGATTTCAAAAAGAATTCTGAAAAGATTTATGTCAGCCAACAAAATTATGTCAAGTAATCCTGGGTTGGTGAAAAGTTTATGCTTTTAAAGGCAAATTTGCAGTTTTAATAAATATTACAGAAATGTCATTTTAAAACTCACGAAAGCCCTCATTTTTATTCACGATAGTTGTTACCCACGATGGTTATGTTTTCCATCCGTTAAAAACTTGCTTTGATGACCCACAAAGGCTATTGCTTTAACACACGATGGCTACGTGCTTTAACATAAGATGAATTTTACTTTACCAAGTCATGTTGGCTTTACTTTTATTAGCCCACGAAGGCTATATCGTCATTAACTCACAAAGGCATCATTTTATTAACTCATGATAGCTACCCATCATGTTAAGTCACGATGGATCTGTTTTATTAAGAAAGGACAGCTTAGTTTTATAACATGGGAAGTATTTTGACTCCTTGTGACGGCCCACCTTTATACTCACACTAGCCAAGGACATTACACGGTAATTCCGTCGACTAGCACAAAGAATACGGCTATTGAGGAGCAGACATCTATGTAATTGCTTTGTACGAGTACCCATATGTCAGATAATATGACATGAATTTCTTTTCAAGAGGAAATCTGACATATCAAATACAAACTCAAGGCTACTGCACAGTGGCTATGTGGTCTTTGAAAACAAATATAAAATAAGCATAACATAAATTCAATGCATAAATATTCATATCACTAAGGCAGAAATAGATATGAATATAACACATAGAGGTGTACATCAAAGTAGTGGTCAAACAAGATCCACTACATCACAAAAGAATAAGTATACATCAATGAGTCTCTAACTCAAATGTATAAAAGCAAAAACTACTAGGCTAAGTATTTAGCCAAAAATCAGATGACGAACCCTGATAAGAAGTCAAGTAGAAGCACTTGAAACACCTCGGTCTGACCCGAGTATTATTTAAGAAGAAAAATAATAAACAGATCAGTCTAGCTATAAATATCATACAAAATGAGATAGGGTAAGAGATAACAGGAATATATGATGACAATGAAAATCATAGAATATCTCGAATCTTCTCAAACACCAAAAAGAACGTTATATTCTTTAGCTTATTCACCAAGCCTCAAATATTGACAAAACATATTAATGCCAATCGCAATAAATGGTGAAACATAAATTCTAGAAATCCACAATAGAAAATCCAAAAAACATAAAAAGGGGGGGGGGGAAAGGCCTATCACAAACAGAAGCATGAAAACTCACCAACACGTGTATCACAAATGGGTCGCTATCCCATAAAATGAGCCAGAGCTCCTCCAAATAGGGCAAGTCCCCCTTTGCAGACTATCAGCCAAAGCTCCTCCACACATGGTATAGTCCTCCTTTGCAGACGATGAGCCAAAGCTCCTCCTAACAGGGTATTGTCCCCCTTTGCAGACTATGAGACATCGCACATCACTAGTCTAAAACTCAAAACGATCACCATTGATCAATAAGAAGTGTAAATTACACTAAACTAGTAAATAAATGAGTTTAGATTCATGTCCCATAACCATTGGCCTAACTTAAATATTTACGAACAAATTGTAGATTTCCACTCGAAGGTTGTCACAAGATTTCAATCGAACAAGTCTAAGAATTAACCGACGAAGTAAACACAAGCGTTTCATACCACTTTTTTGCTAAGTCGTTTAATTAGATTTCTCATACGAATGAGGTAAAGGTTTGTATATACTAATAGATTGGAAAACAGTTTTAAAAGCGAGCTTTGTATTGAAAGTAATTGTTTAAATCATGTTTGCAAAAGAGTTTGAGTACTTACTGTAGTATAGAAACCTTTGTATTTCAAAGTGACAAATCACAGAATTGATTGTAAAAACAATTTATCACCAAAAATTCACATTCGATGACGTGAATCAAAACCATAGAAATCGATATCAAATCCATCAAATGGATATTCCCAAAGATCCAGAAAAGAAGTCATCAAAGTCGATAATAGATAACAACAACCAACTGGATCAACCAAAAATCGATATAAAATGGAAAGCCACATAAAACAAGAAAATTGGTAGAATTTAACAGCTCCAGACGTCAGGTGGTTATCCCAGACATTTGAGCTGAAAGACTGAAAATTTCATTCCATATCGCCCAGACGTTTGGGAAGCAAGCTCAGACGTCTGAGCTGTACATGTGGAAATTTTATTCCGATGGCCCTGACGTCTGAGTGTTATACCAGATGTCTGAGCTGAAGCTCAGGCTAAAATCAGCCTAGTCAAATTGATGGCCAAATCATATCGAAAGTGATCGAATGAGCGACGATGGCTACGGATTTATGCCAAGCGACAACCTAGCCCTATAGACTCATCAATACACTCCGAACAACATGTCCAAACATCCATATAAGGACTTTTATAGATTTTGACTTCAAAATACCAAAAAATTGAAAATTCACCAAACCAATTCGATTCAAAAGCAAATGGACATGAAATAGGTGTTAGAAATTCATGCCTAACAACTATCAAAGGTATAGACATAGATGTGAGTTCAAGAACTCACATTTAAACCCAAAAACAATGAATGATAAGCTCTAAAACAAAGGAAAGATCAACCTCTCTTCAAATTCAACTCTAGAAGCTCCAATCTATGATCGTAGACAAATATTTCTAAATTAGGTTATAGGAAATTTCTGAAAATTGAAGAGGAATTGAGATGGAGAAGATAAAGAAGATGCGTATCTAAGCTTCTCCTCGATTTCTAGAACTTGAATTTCCTAAGAATCTAGGGCTTAGGAATTTTGATTTCTTTTCTATTCCCCCATTTTTATTTTAGCTTGAGAGTGTTAGAAAATGAAAATGAATGAAGAGGAGAGGAGTGGAGTGGGATGTATATGGTAAGGGGTTTGGGTTTTCCTATTGGGTTAGTGGGCTAGAACACAATCCAAAGCCTAAACAAAAATACCAAATTCCTAATCAACTCCAAACATATCGATGTTTATACTCAAAAAGGTTGTAAACATCAATTTGAACCCAATAGAAGTGGTCTGGAGCCCTAATCGGCTGTTTACAAAAGGTCACATTTTAGACTTTAATCCGACCAACGATGCTATATTTAAATAAAATTTTAAACATACAATCGTAAAATATGCGGGTTGTTACATTCTATGTTGGGATAACCTTTACCTATATAAAAAGGATCATTTCCTTGAGTAATTGTAACGATTTTCCAAGAAAATAAAAGGTATTTTAGCCTATTTTAAAGACTTATTTATAAAGAAGGTTTTACTTTGAAAAAGTAATTTTGTGCATGAAATTGGCTATCACATTGAACATATTTTTGGATGATTGCTTTTGTGTTATATGTTTATTTTTACATTTTGATCCGTTATCATTGCATATAATAAATTATGGGCATGCTCATTTATGTGTCGAATGTTATCACCCAACAATTTGACCATGTAGATTTGGGAACTGATGACCGGTTAGATTTTTTACATTAGCGGGTATGGTCAGACTTAAACTCCTGAATGAGGAGAATAGCATCCAGAAGATCGTAAAGATCAAATTGTGTTAGGATGCTCTGGACTGATAAAAAGACATGATTCAAACTATTTTAAATCATATTATGGTGTAGAGGCCGTGCCCTGTCCTCCAACCTTTAAGCCCCTGGTTGGTCAGGTTTGCAATTATAATGCATAGGGATTTGCCTATAAAGGCTAAAATTTGGAGTTACGCATCTGAAGGAACTCACAACAGTTTTCTCACCTATGTTTTCTCCTACCATTCTTAGGAGAACGATGATATCTTCTTCTACCATTTTTAGGAGACCGTTACTATTTTCTCCCACCGATCTTAGAGACTGTTATTATTTTCTTTTAAGTGGACTAGAAGACCATTGGATTAATTGATATTTTGCCCAATGTCTGCTTGGTAGGTTTTTAGTTGATGTGAGAAAAGAAATATAGGTTCATAACGATCCTCGAAAATCTATGCTGTTGAGTGACCAGTTTGTGGGTTAGGTAATTATAGGAATATGTAACCCTTTGATCCTTGTGAATGACGGGACATTCATTTTAACCTATACATGCATGATATGTTATTTGTAACGACCCGAAATTTTATTACATTGATTGTTGCAATATTTAATTTGTTTTAAATATTCGATTTGGATTTTTATAATAAAAATCTATGTTTCAAACCGAGACCTGATTTTTAAAGATTTATTTTTAATTTAATTTATTGAATTTTTCTATAATTTCTAATTTGGAAAATATTTGAATTCCTGTTTGACGTAAGACCTGTTTGACACATCTTATGTCAAACGTTGGTATTTCCAGAATTTAATAAGATTTGATAAATGGTGTGTTTATCTTTGTTTTGTGATCACGTCACATTTTTGTACACGACATGTATTTTGTTTTCTTTCATTTGTGGATAGAAAGTGGACGTGTTATTGTGTGTCAGGGTCAACAGAATCTATTCAAATTCAGATCAAAACATTTTCGTACACCCATTGCGCTTTTTTTAACTCATCCCATATTCTTGTTTCCCGCCTTCTTACTACAGCAAGCTTCTCTCAGCAGTCATTTGTTCTTTACATTCCCTTGTCACCGTTGATATTGACTTTAATTTGAAATCTTGTCTTGGGTTGCTTAGAAGTTGGCTCTATATATAATCATGTACACGAGAATCTTCTTCTCCTTCTCCATTTTGAACTCCCTATTTATTTGAAAGCTATGGGAAAAGGTTTAAAACTTCCCTCATTCAAAAATTAATATCTTCTAATCTAAGAAAAATTGTCCAAAACCGCCAAATTTAAAGTTATTCATCAACGAATCTAGCTTATTCTAAAAATGGTTTCATGGGATTTTGTTGAGTAATTTTGAGAGGTATTTGTAAATAACAGCAAGTGGTCAAGAAAAAGATCGTTTTTGACGATCATAGATTGATGAACAGAGGGTACAAATGGGTTCTTAGCGACAATTGGGGATTTTTAGAAGTGTTTTTGCGATTTTTAGTATCTTGGTTCGCCCGAAAAGGAAAAGATCGAAAATCATTCAAAAATAGATTTTTGATGAACCAGTTGTCGAGGGGTCGATCGAAGATGTCAGGAGGAGCCTTGGGCAAGGCGAAGGTCGTGACCGTAGTCGATTTTTAATTATTGCTCTAGGTTGATGGGAATTGATCGAAGTAGGCTTTTAGGCATTTATTTCTTTGGTTGGGAAATCGTGTCGCTGGAGGTAATGAGGGCATCATACACGGTGCTGGTGGGCTCTGAGGGGTAGTTGGAGGAAGGCGATTGCATTGGTGGAGGTGGCATATGCTAATGTGGACAGAGGTGATCGGGGGAGCTCGAATTAGGTGTTCATTGAAAATCTGAAGCTTTGAGGCATGGTTGGTACTTGATCAATAAACGACTAACAAATCTTGGCCTAAATATGAAATCCTTCTTAATTTTGGTGGTAGGAAATATTCCCTACTTAACACCGAAGGATTTTAACACCTGAAATATCATGGAGAAACGTGAGAATTATGTGGTATAGTTACCATCGATGTGTTATATAGTATGTATAATAAACTCGCTTAGTTCTTTAAGGACAAATGATAAGGAGATCCATCCACTTAAACGGTTTGGAGGTGATCCTCGCTCTTATCTATTGTTTGATTATTTCCTAAATAACCGGTATTGAGCATTTTGAAGAAACGACATCTGGTTTTTGGAGCACCCGGAATGCAAAAGAGTGTACTTATAAGAAATGACTCGAAAATCGTTACCTCGCTGAAACCGTATATGGTTCTATGGAGGATTTTCGTGATAATGGGATGTTGGAATCCATGGGTGATTCCAAGATCTATTTGAGATATGAGAATCCATGTGTGATTCCAAGACTCGTTGGGGTATTGGAATCCATGTAGTATTCCATGATCTGTTTTGATGGTGGTGCATGAGCTAGAATGCCGGACGTAGCCTCACTAGCGGTAATGACTAAAGCCATAGATAGGAGGCATAACAAGTTGGGTTGCAAATCTGTAGGGTGTAGTCGGCTCCTCCTAGACGTTACCTACAGGTCTTATGCATGCATAGGGAGATACACTTGTCTTAGCAAGACCAGCAATGTTTTTCCTATGGTACATAACTAGGGATGTATGCTGCTTCGGATGACATCTTTGATCCTTATGCAGGAGGACTGTTCTCGAAGAACTGAGAGCCCCTCCATGGAAAATCTACAAAATTAGCAAACGTGACTAATTGGTTTTTCAATTATATACCTAGTATTGTTTTGATGTACACTCACGAGTAGCATGGCTACTTGATTATTATTATTTTCACCCTTATACATTACTGTAATATCAATGGATTTTCTGATATAAACATTTTGGTTATCGTAAGGTAGAAACTCATCTATGTTTCTATTCGGCGTGGTCTTACAAGATACTTTTGATTTTAAAGGATTTCACAAGCTATAATAATAAAATTCATTGTGATTTTAGTTTCTCACGATGATTTTACCAGACTGACCCGGGCGTTATTTTTCCTATAATGCTCTAGTCAGACAAAACATATTTCTAGGTTTAGTTAGATATTTTGGAGCTTCAGGAGATGAGCAGGAGGCCCACGAACGTATTCACGTACATGGCTATTTTTTCGTTGCATCCATTGTTGTATTTATTAGCAATCGTGAGGATAGGTTATTATAACTATCAGGGTTGAAATAGGTTAGTATACTCTGATTGATGTCTGTATATACATATATTATAGTTTTTTTGTGTAACAGTTTGTTGTATATTATAGATTATTCGTTCCGTTGTGAAATTATGCGTTGTTTTAGTTTCTTCTTGTCTTCTTTCTTCTTTCATTCCCATAACTACCCGCCTTTTCGTTCAATTTGAGTGGGTCATGTGTGGTTTATTAGCCGCTTAAACTATACGGAAAAGTGGGTCATTACAACGTGGTATCAGAGCTTAGGTTGAGCAAACACCTAGGCTTTGGTAGGGTTGTCTCATTTGAGATAGGGTAAGCAAGGCCTTAGGTGAGTTCTAGATATATATAAAAGGGCGTATTTTTTTTCATAAAAAAAATTATATTCTGTTGTTCGATCGGTTGAGTGGATCATGAATTCTGGTCGATGCTTTTAGCCAACATTATCGATAGGGATTTCTAAACACTCAAATAAGGCCAACTGATACAATATTGTTTAAATGGGTAAATGAAATAATTGAATATAAAAGTTGCTTGTATTTATTAGGGTTTATAAAAGGAATTTATTAAAAGAAAACTTAAATATTTCTGAAATAAATATTTGAAAAATGATTTATAAAAGGAAGCTAGAATATCTTCAAAAAAAAAGTTTGAGAAACGATTTCCTTTAAATGGCATAATTTTATTTATAAAACATATCGATATATGTAAAATAAAAATGTGTTTTTATAAATAAAATGAATTTGAGAATTTAAACCCGGTATTTTGGAAAATGGATTTCAAGGTTTACAAGTTAATAAGAGTATTTGAAAAAAATTTTGGGAAAAAAATATTTATTAGGTTTTTCAAAGGGATATAAGCACTGAACTCACTTCGATCGCTGGAAAATAACTCTGATAATGATTGCAACATCGTCGGTGTTCATTTTGAGTTTCTAAGTGGGAGTCGGTAGCATTCGGATCACATTATATAATTGTTTTGATAAAACATATTTTGATTGGATTCCTATAGTATGATTTGGTTTACCATAGAGTAAATATGTATATAATCATTTTAGATGATTTGTGGAAAAAGAAATTATTGTTTTGCTTGAGATAATTTTAGTATGAATAACTTGGAAATGGTAATAGTAGTTCTCTTGAAGGGGTTTTTGGTGTATCGATATCTTGAAAAGTATGCTTAAAAATATTTTTAAGTATAAATATCATTGAAAGGAAATTTTATTGAAATGTATATTCCTTTGGATTTGGTTCGGGAAAATTCCCGATTTGTTTCATGGTGATCAGATAATCTTTTAAGTGACGATCAAATATTTGATTTGGCGAACGGTATTGTGCACTTAGTAAATTATTCTCTTTGTTATTGTACGGTTGGGACGAGTTCGATCTAGATGAATCCAAAGTAAGTTGAAAATTGATAGTTTGATGAAAACTATTTATTTGGAAATATATTTAGTATTATTTCAAAATGGGTTTGAAAAAGAAGAAGTGGTTTTAAGTTGACTAGTGCGAGTGGCTCAAAAATAACTAAAAATGGGTAAGAGATGCGTTCGGATGGTAAATGCTTCACTCGAGTATTATCCTTCTTGTAAGGAATGCACGATACTATTTGGTAGTATGCAATTCCTTGGTATAATTTTGGGGTTACTCGGGCTATACATACATACATAGATACATAAATATATATGGATTAAAATTATAGTATCCTTTCAAAAAAGTTTTTTGAAGAAAAATTCGGGTGTTCAAATTTTAAGTAAATTGAAAATAAAAGTTTGAATTTGATAATTGTGTATACCCTTGTGATGTGGTAGGTATAATACAGATTTGTGAACTTAAATTGTGTTTTATGAAATGTTTTCGTGAGTATGGAAATGGAATTGGTATTGGGAATAGTCAATTAAATAAGTGCGGAAGTGGATGTGGATCATTTCTTTTTATATGGTTTTGATCTAATATTCGAGTACAAGGTCTTGAGGTGTTTCATATCATTCCAAATAAGGATTTATTATTCGATTTTTTGCGAAAAACACTTGATGAGGGTTCTTGATATGGAATCAAAGTTTTCTATCATAGTATATGGCTATGTAAGGGAAATAGAGGTTTCTTATCAAGGACCCTGATCAGAATCCACACTAGAAAATCGAGTAAGCAATACTAGTTTGGAAGTGGAGTTACGTATTCGAGTAGTGATCGAATCAGATTTAGTATATGAATAATCTATGACCATCATGTGGGCTTATGAATAATATTGGTTGTTCGAATGGTGAAATTTCGGGGATGAAATTCTTTTTAGGGGAGAGAGTGTAACGACCTGAAATTTTATCACATTGATTTTTGGAATATTTAATTAGTTTTAAATATTCGATTTGGATTTTTATAATTAAATCTAAGTTTCAAACCGAGACTTGATTTTCTAAGATGTATTTTTAGTTTAATTTATGGAATTTTTTTGTAATTTTTAGTATAGAAAATATTTGAATTTTCGTTTGACACATCTTATGTCAAAAGTTAGAATTTTAAAAATTAATAGGATTTGATAACTTATGTGTTTATCTTTGTTTTTTGACCACATCTCTAAACGCAATTTGTATTTTGTTTTCTGTCGTTCGTGGCTAGAAAGAGGACGTGTTATTGCGTGTCAAGGTATCTGAATTTATTTAAATTTGGATCAAAACATTTTCATACATCTAGTACACCTTTTTCCACTTAGCCCATATTCTTGTTTCCTGCTTTCTAACTGCATCATGCTCCCTCAATGGTCTTTTGGTTTTTATGTTCCCTCATCGCCATTGATGTTGACTTCAATTTGAAATCTTTTCTTGGGTTGCTTAGGTGTTGGCTCTACATATAATCGTGTACATGAGCATCTTCTTCTCCTTCTCCATTTTGAACTCCCTGTTTATGTCCATTTTGAAAACTATGAGAAAAGGTTTAAAACTTCCCTCGTTTAAAAATCAATATCCCCTAATCTAAGCAAAATCTTCTAAACTACCAAAATGAAAGTTATTCGTCATCGAATCTAGTTTATTCTAAAAATTATTTCATTGTTTTCATTAAGTAATTTGAGAGATATCTGTAAATAACAGCAAGTGGTCGAGAAAACGATCATTTTCTTTTCAACGATCACATATTGACGAATGGAGGGTACAAACGGGTCCGTTGTGGCAATTGGGAATTTTTAGAAGCGTTCATGTGATTTTTAATAGCTTGGTTTGTCGTAGAAAATGGGATGATCGAAAATCATTCAAAAATAAATTTTCGATAAACCAGCGGTCGAGGGGTTGATCGAAGATGTCGGGGAGGAGACTTGGGTCAAGGCAAAGGTCATGACCGTGGTCGATTTTTTATTAGTGCTCTAGGTTGATAGGAATTGACGAAAGTAGGGTTTTAGGCTTATTTCTTTGGTTGGGAAATCGTGTCGCTAACCGGTGATGAGGGCATCGTACCCGGTGCTGGTGGACTTAGAAGGGTAGTTGGAGGTAGTGGTTGTATTGGTGGAGGTGGCAGGCACTAATGTGGACGAAGGTGATGGGGGGAGCTCAAATTAGGTGCTCCTCGAAAATCTGAAGCTCCATGACATGTTAGGTTTTCGATCAAGGAAATGACCGAAGGAATGGGATGTGGCATTGAGATGAGAAAGCGAAGTGAAGCTTGTAGGTGGCCTTGGCGTATCGATTTGGTGGTAGGCAGAATCGTGCACGAGCATAAAATCATGCACAAAAATGAGTTACAGGAACACGAAGGGAGGATAGGGAAGAGGAAGGCGGATTTGGGCCACTTGGGCTGGGATTGAGTAGGTGAGAATAATTTAAATTATTCATCTAAATTTAATAAAATAAGCATGTTGATTAAAAAATGTAGTAATTCACTCATATGAAATTTGATTAACCCACAGACTTTTGTGTTGGACTCGTATTGAGGAGTATAACATCATAGTATAACCTGTTAGTTGCTTTGGCAAAGTACAAATTTATGACATATGAAAACAGACTAGATTTAAATTACCTTATTTTAATTAATAACATCGTTTAAGTTTATATACTTTAGTTACTGATGTTTATTTGATCAAATAAAATACTGATGAGTTAAGTTGTGTGGAATATGATAATTAGACATCTGTTTAGCGGAATAAAACACTATTCTTCTAATTAAATTTATTTGACATTTAATTAGCAGAATAAATCCATGTTCTGCTATTTTGTAGACTTGGACATCTGAGTGTATATCATTAAGGGATATGCCACTTTGAATAAGTGATATGTTAAAAAATGATGTTTAAGTGTTGAACTTATTGACGCAATCGTTGATTATGTAAATGTCATTTATTAACTTGGAAAGTTAAACTAAATGATATGGCAGCTTGTTTAAGTACCACTGTGATCGTCAAGCCACTTTCAAATTTGAAAAGCTAATTATTGTTTTAATAATATTTAATTACTATTTTAAAGTTATTTAATTGTTGTTTAAATTTTTTAATTATATTTTAATTATTTATTTAAAATGATTTAAGTATACTTAAATTTTTAATTAAAGTTATGTAATTTTATTATAGGTTAATTAATTATCATATTAATATTGGTTAAAAGTTATTTGATTATTGTATTAATAATGTTTTAAAGTTAATTAATTAATATATTAATATTGTTTTGAAGTTAACTTATTAATACAATAATTTTTTTTAAAATTAATTTAACATATTATTAATGAGAGTTTAAAGTTATTATTTTAAATAAGATTTAATTCAAGTGAAATAGAAGGATGTTTAAAGAACAACTTATTATTTAATATTGTTTTAAATAATTCACGGTTAACCTTATTGACTTAAAAAGTTTATTAAATAAGTGTGTATAAAAATGGGAAAATATTTATAAACGGTTCTGTATATTTATAAAAGGATTTTAAATGAGTTTTAAAGATCTGAAAGGAGAAGTTTTACAAAGGGAGTTTTAAGATTCATAAGGAATGTTTATAAATAGATTGGATATTAATAAAAATCTTTACAAATAGATTTGAAGATATTTATAAAATAAAAGAGATTTGGAAAGTAAAAGTTGGTTTTCATGGCATAATTCAATGGGCCAGAATTGCCTATATTTTACTATGGGTTCGTTGGGTAGCAACGTAACTATTGAGTAAACCGTGATCCATGATTAATTCCGAACGGTACTTCCCATATCTATTTTTTAAAAGTTTTCAAGTAATTTTGAAAGAATGGTTTGTGAATATACTTATTCTGGCAAGATAAGTATATGATTATTCTAATAAATATTTGAAAGATGATCTTAAGTTAATGGAAGGTTGATTTAAGAGGCTTAGTGGTTTCCATGGGAAATGCAATATCTATTTGGAATGTTTGTTTGTTTGATAGATAAATAACCGATTAACAAATCATGGCCTAAATATGTAATCCTTCTTAATTTTGGTGGTAGGGAAATATTCCCTACTAAACAGCAAATGATTTTAACTCTGGAAATATCTAGGAGAAACATGGGAATTGTATGGTTCAGTTACCATCGGTGATGCTGTACTATACATATAAACTCATTTAGTTCTTCTAAGACAAATGATAAGGAGATCCATCCACTTAAACGGTTAGGGGGCGATCCCCGCTCTTATGTATTGTCTAATTATTTCCTAAAGAACCGGTATTGAGAATTCCGAAAAATCGACGATTGGTTTTTGTTGAAACCGGAGAGCAAAAGAGTGTACTTGTAAGAGATGACTCGAAAACGGTTACCACTCCGAAACTATAGATGGTTCTATGGAGGAGTTTCATGATATTGAGATGTTAGAATCAATGGGTGATTCTAAGATTTATTTGAGATATGGGAATTCATGTGTGATTCCGAGACCCGTTGGGGTATAGGCATCCATGTGGGATTCCATGATTTGTTTTGATGGCGATGCGTGAGTTGGAATGCCGGATGTAGCCTCACCAGCGGTAATGACTAAAACCAAAGATAGGAGGCATGACCAGTAGGGTTGGCAAACCCATAGGGCGTAGTCCGCTCCTCCTAGATGTTACCCACAGTTGTTATGCATGCGTAAGGACGATGCACTTGGTCTTAGGGAAACCAGCTATGTTTTTCCTATGGTATATCACTAGGGATGTATGCTACTTCAGAAGGATATCACCCATCCTTGTGTAGGAGGACCATTCTTGAAGTACTGAAAGAACCTTCGTGGAAATTCTACATTGTTAGCAAATGTGACTTATCGGTTTTTCGATTATATACCTAGTATTGTTGTGATGTACACTCAGAAGATGAGTTGGGGGCCCAGAGACATATTCACGTATTGGTTATTTTTCAGTTGCACTCGTTTTTGTATTTATCAACAATTGTGAAGACGGGTTGTTATAACCGTCTGAGCTGAAATAGGTTAGTATACTCTGATTGATTTCTGTACATACATATACTATAGTTTTTTTGTGTAAAGGTTTGTTGTATATTTTAGATTATTCTTTCTGCTGTGAGATTCTGTGTTGTTTAGTTTCCTGTTATCTTCTTTCTTCTTTATTTCCCCTTACTATCCACCTTTTCGTTCAATTTGAGCAAGTCATATGTGGTTTATTAGTCGCTTAAACTATATGAAAAAGTAGGTCGTTACATTATTGATGTTATGATTATGTTCTAATCATTTTTGGATGCAGGATATGTTATGGATTACATATTGTTTGATAGAGTATTAGTAGGGGAAACCCATTCCTCTTAGCGGCGTGGTCTCACTAAATGCCTATACTTTGGTTTGAGATGGATTATTATTATTCATAACAGCCATTCTGTCCGACCCAAAATTTTTGTTTTCCCCGTAAACTCTTGGGTACTCAATTTGGATTTGAGTAGGCTAAGAGTAGGGCATTTAAAGTTTGACAAATAAACTTCCAAATACATGCAGGAGGAAAGCTACTGTTTAAAGTTTGTTTCCGTTGGGCGGTAGTTTAACTTCTTTTTATGGTTATTGTATCTATGTAAAGATGGAAATATAACAGTCTAAGTAGTTGAGTCTTATCACCCAAGGGGTCATGTTCTTATGTTGCTCTTAGAAGTATATTTGTAATTATTATATTTTATCTAAACGATGTAATTATGGCATTATAAGACTAAATTATAATGAATTTGCAAACTAATGAATGGAATTTTTTTGTGAAAATTTGTAAATTCTTGTGCTCTTGATGTTAGGTACATGATAAATGATGTCATTTTGTCACCGAGAAATAATGCTAAGGATGACTAAAACATAACTAATATCTATTTTCAAGCCTTAAAATGGAGGATGTTACACATTCATCTCGAAGTTTATGAACTGTCAGTCAGTTAAGGCTGAATAGAAGAAGCCAAGTTTTACGATTGCTTGAGATTACCCAATGGGAGTGGGAACACGTTCGATGGACATCGTCACCGAATTGTCAAAGACCGGATGGGGCATAACAGCATCTAGGACATTGTAGATAGATTGACAAATACTGCTTGAACAACGTCCAAAAATTCTTGTTGAACAACGTCCAAATTGGCCAATTTGTATGTGAAGTGGATAGTGTGATTCCATAATGTTTTGAAGAGCATTGTAAGCGATCAAGATCCATTATTCATGATGAAAGTTCGGAGGAGGTTACAGAGGTATTGGGATAGAGCTACGTTGGAGCACAGTTTACCATCCTCAGACCAAAAGAGTGAATCATAACTTAGAGGATCTCTTATGATCTTGATTTCTCGACTTTAGACGCTCATGGGATGATGATTTACATATTGCTGAGTTCGCATACAATAGTTTGTTGGATTTGGACCAACACACAGTGCATTAGATGAAAAAATTTCAAAAAATAATAATTCCATTTTGGATCTTATTGGGTCCATGAAGTCTAAATTTATTTTGATCTGATCAGAATTAATTTATAATAAAATTAATATTTTATTTACGTTGTACATAATTTTTTTAATGATGTATTCATATTATGTAATATAACATGCGTATCATATACATATGTGTATTTACATACATTTGCAACATATACTAAGTACATGGTCTAACATGCCTATATACTAATGTGGGATTTACACTGCAATAGACATATTAGCCCACCCATACATTTGTGTTATGTAATATATATACACATATATAGTTTTAATAAAAATATATTTATAAAATATAATATTTGTGTAAACATGTATATAAAACTATATATAATAATAATATTTGTAAATTCAAATATATAATTTCAATTTATATTTAGATTCAAAATCATTTTTCAAATTTTAGATCAAGATCTAGATTTCAAAATATCTTATAATTTCAAATTTAAAACTATTTGATAATAAATTATACTTTATAAATACAAATATTTGTATATACATAGTTATATAGAAAATAAAATGTTTATATATTTTATTAAATAAAATATGTATAAAGTAAATAAATATATATGTTTATGTGTATGTGTATATAAATATTAAAATCATTGTTTAAAATATAAAATGATATGTAGATAAATGTATGCATGTATAAATACCCACGACATGAAAAAAATTAATATTTTTATAAGCTTACGATTTTAAATCTATTTAGTATACATTTTTATTTAACATTTTCGTGAGAAAATTGTCAAAACATAAATATAAAAAAATTCAAAAGTATAATTTTGTAGCGTTCAAAATTTTATACTTATTAAACTTATTATCGTTAAAATATATACATATAATAATCATGTAAAACATAATATTTCAATGCTTTTATATATATATATATATATATATGCTTTTCAATATAAAATTATATATAATTTTTTTATTTTGAATATTATCGATGTGTAAGTATTTCTTAACATTTAATATGCAGTATATATATATATATGTGCATTAAACTTAAATTTTGTTTTAAATAATGTTTAATTCATTATTTTAAAGGTTTTGAGTTATATACATTTATATACGTATAAAAGATTCATTTAATGCGTGCACGCACACACATATATAGTTAACTAGTGATAACTACACAAACATATGTAGATTCATGATAATATACATATAATCTAACATCACATGAATATCATAATAAAAAATATATGTGTGTGTATACTACCATAACGAAAGTCATTACCTTAACTATAGCCTAGTTGTAACACATTGAAACATTGAATCAATTGACTCATTGAATCTGTATCCAAAAATTCCATAGAAAGCTACCAGACTAAATGCACCAACCACTGATCCAATATTTTTATTTAAATTTGTGTTTAATTTGCTTGAATCTATGGAGGAGGCATACTCCTAACATTACGAATCTCCCGCTTTCACTTAGGATCAATTATGCAATCTTAATTCATTTCTTCGATTAGCTTGATGAGAACCAACTGAGCTAGTCCTTTTGGAAATGGATATGCTTTGCTGTCCTTAATATCTACTCTTTGTATCATAACTTCTTTCTTCTCAATTAATTCTCCAATTTTGTAGAAATTTCCAAGAATATGTCATGATTTCTTGTGGGTTCTAGGATCCTTTGCGATCTGCATTACTACATTATCACAAAACAATGCCATTGGATTCTCCATGTTAGGAATCACCCAAGCTCACTTATAAACTTGCACGTCCAGACCGCTTTTTTAGCTGCTTCATTGTGGGTGATATACTCGGCCTCCATCATAGAATTAGCTACTATTTCCTATTTAGAACCTTCCAACTGGCATCCCCATCGTTAACAGTAAAAACATAACTTGACACTGACTTACTATCATCAATATCACTCTGAAAGCTAGACTTAGCATATCGCTTCATATAGAGGTCTCCATTCTCATATATCAGGAGTAAGTCCCTAGTATTTATCAAATACTTTAATATACACTTTACAACTGTCTAATGCTTTTCTCCCAGATTAGCCTGGTATAAACTTACGCATTCTACATATGCCACATCTGGTCTAGTAAATAGCATATCATACACTATGGAACCGACTGCCGAACCATACAGTATCCACTTTATATGCTCTTTCTCCTCATCTATCAGAGGAGTGTCCTTCTTAGAAAGGACGATTCCAGATTGTGTTGGAACATTTTAATGCTTGGAATTCCCCATATGGAACCTTTTAAGTAAGGTATCAATGTATAAGGATTGAGATAATTCCAACAGCCTCTTAGATCTATCACTATTTCGAATATATAGTATATAGATTGCTTCTCCCAAATCATTCATGGAGAAATTCTTCGAAAGCCAAGCTTTCATTGATTGCAGTTATGAAATGTTATTGCCAATCAATAGATCATTAACATATGACAATAAGCATACGATATCATTTACCTATTTCTTTTGGTGTACTCACGCTTCCTCTACATTCCGATAAAAATAAAATGTTTGATTACTTTATCAAAACACATATTTCATATTCTCGAAGCTTGTTTAAGTTCATAAATGGAACAACTTGCAAGTCTTTCCCTCACTACTACAGACCTCAAAACCCTTGGTCTGTGACATATAGATGGTCTCTTCTAAATCACCATTTAGGAATGCCATTTTTATGTCCATTTGCCATATTTCATAGTCAGATAATGCAATAATAGTTAACACTATTGAATGGACTCAAGCATTGCTATAGGAAAAAAAGTCTCATCATAATCAACGCCTTGAATTTGATGAAATCCTTTCGCAACTAGCCTAGCCTTATAAGTATTCACTTGTCCATATGCATTTATCTTTTTCTTACAAACCCATTTTTACCCAATGAGTTTTATCCCTTCGGGCATGTTAGACAAAGTCCACACTTTTTTTCGTACATGGAATCCATCTCAGATTTCATTGCTCCGAGCTAAAGTGCAAAGTCTTTACTCTGCAGTGCTTGATTGATAAAGGAGTGCCATCATCTAACACATGGTCCTCCTTCTCTCCATTCATGAGAGAACTGTAATATCTCTTTGGTGCATAAGATTTCCTATTAGACCTTCTAATAGGTAGCCTATTTTCGAATATAGGTTACTTGGTTCTCTCACTAGTTCGGTCTCCATGTCTAACTCTCGGATCTCATCCACTTCCATAACTTCACTATTAAATTCTTTTTACACAAATTCCTTTTCCAAAAAACAACATGCAAAGAAACAATGACCTTTTTTCCTCAACGTTGTAGAAGATATATTCCAGTAGTTCTTAGGATATCCTATGAGTTTACACAAAACCGATCTTACCTCAAGCTTATTGGGACCGACGTTCTTAACGTAGGCTGGACAACCCTTCACCTTCAAATAGTTGGTGGGGTTTCTTCCCATGCCAAGTCTCATATGTCATCGTAGGTATAGACTCAGTGGGTAGCAAATTCAACATATGTATTGCGGTTTCTATTGCATATCCTTAACATGATAGAGGTAACTCAGCCTTGCTCGTCATAGAACGAACCATATGTACTCAGGTTATGTCCCTTAACTCGAAATCACTATTGTGTTGCGGAGTGTACAGTGGAGTAACCTAAGAGATAATGCCATTATCTTTTAAGTATTATTGGAGTTCCTATCCAATGTACTCACCTCCTTGATCAGATTGAAGTATTTTAACATTTTGTTTCGTCTGATTTTCAACCTTATTCTTATACTCAATAAATCTATCATAGACATCTAATTTTTTTTATAAGATACACATGTTCCTGCCTTGAGAAATCATTAATAAAGGTTACAAATAAGAATAGTTATCTTTAGTAACCACTAGCATTGGGTAAATACATCACTATGTGTGAGACCCCAGAGTTCATCTGCTCTTTTATTGCTCCCACTAAAGGGGTGCTTGGTCATCTTACATTTGAGACACAACTCACATGTATTGAATGATTCAGAATCAAGGGATGGGAGAAAACCTTAGGCTTTCAATTTATGTAGTTGTATTACTCTTATATGACTTAATCTATAATGAAAAAGATAATTTTTTATATTCATATTGTCATTTGAAGAATTACTCACAACACAAAAACAATTTGTATTGATCACATAAATGCCATCATCTAAAATGCTATCACAGACTTTATTACCATCTAAAATAATGTCCATAATATTATTAGAATAGTGAAAAATACAACAAGTCTCAAATAGTCTTTACATTGAAATAATCTCATTAATAAAGACTTTTATATAAAATTTAATATTAAAAAAAATCCACTAGGCAAACTTAAATAAAAACCTCCAACCATCGGTGTATCTACTAGAGATTCATTAGCAACTCAAAGCCCTATCTCTCCATTTGTCACATTATGCTTATTCCCAAGCCCTTGTAACAAATTACAGTTTTGATCTCCAGATTTAGTATATAAAACATGAAGCAATTTACTAATTGCAAAATGCTTTCAAATCATAAATATACCTATAGGAGTAGCATAACCATTCTATTTCTTTTCTCTGACAATCATTGGGTACTCCGGACAATTCTTTTTCTACACTACAAGAAAAACCAATAACTATTGCAAACTAGGATGGCTTTGTAAGCTGGCATGCAATCTTTCGCTGCTTAGGGTATAATTAAATAAAAAATTCCTGGCATCACACACAGTCTCAAAATTGTAAGTGGAAAAAGTATTTCCTTTCCCTCTCTTATCGTTACATTTCAAATCTCCAGAAAAAGCTATTCCATGGAAGCTTCATCCACGCTCAAGAATCTCATCGTTTTCTTGTCAGTCACCAATTTTCTTCTGATCCTTTTGTTTATTTTGTTTTACACAAACTGTCTTCGAAGTTCGTAGCCAGCTAATCTTCGTTCTTTCATTAATCTCTCTATCTGCTGCTAGATTTCGTTCTGGGAAAAAATCATTTCAATTTCATGCGAATCTATTATTATTATTATCATTTTTATGTTAAAACTAATTCAAAATTGGGTTTTTCTTGTATGCTTGACTGAAGTACTTAGGGTTTTATATTAGGTAAATTAGGGCTTTTATGTTTGGTTTCAACCCTCTATGTTAGATTTTGATAGTACTACTGGGATTTTGACAGATCACTTAATCTTTAGAGAAGTTGTTTATGTTAGCTATGTCAAGGTGTTTTTTCCATGCAACTAATATAAGAAAATTTTAGTTTCAGATTACAATCTTACCTCCTTTATTTGAACTACTTCTTGAAAAATCATTTATTATTAATATTATTAAACCGCTAACTTTTCTGGTATCATAACTCAGGCTTTACTGTTGATATGTATCACAGTTCATTATGTATATGCATTACAATATTAGTTGGAACTTAGGACTTCAAATTATTTTCATGGTCCAATTTATGGTCCAATTTCCCTTTCTTCGGTTACAAGAAAAATTAATTATCTAAATAAGGTTTGTTTTATTTTGTAATGTAATGATGTATGGTCAAAAGTTAACTTTTTAGTTAACAAAGTTTATTTTTAATCTATTTTTGACAATTATTAAAATTATTAATTCAACATTGTGTGCACTCTGATTGTAATAGTAATTCAAAGCGTGCAGTGGTATAATATCTATCTATTTTAGTGGTAAAAATGGTTATTTTTTCACATCTAACACTAAGTCTTTAGCTCATTTCTAAAGCTCACATTATAACTTTAGTTGATCATTATAAAATGCAGTGAAGTCACATGTTGCAAATGCATGTTCTATGAAATCAATGATATCTCCATTGAACTTAAAATAAAATGGGCAATCCCTACTCCTTTTTCCAGATGTAAATGTTTGATCAAATTCATTAATTAATAAGCTGATTTCAAATTGCTATTATAATTGTGATACGTTATTTAGTACCCCTGCATTAATGGCCATGGAGTTACTTTTTGTCTCCTACTATAATTTTTTTGAAGTCCTCTTGTACATTCATTTCTTCAAGTAATCAAATTAATGAATTAATTACAAAACGAATGTATCGCTAAACCTCTAATGAAATACTGCATGTAATTGTTTTTTTAATCAAAAGATTCTATAGTCTTATCATCACTTAGCAGAAATAATTTTATTTAACTAATCTATCCTATTTCTAAGCATTTTGTTTTTTCTCAGTTTGTTTGTTGTCCACCATTTTTTTCTTTTACGCTTTTTTTATTAGCAGCATCATGTCCATCTCCTTCAATAAACAAATCAGTGTATTATGATTATCCATGTCTCAAACATTATATGTTTGTAAGAGATTATTACTTTGCAAATAGTGATTAAATGAAATAAAATGAAAAAAGACAATTGTATTACTGGATGACTGTATAAATGGTAAGAATAGTTATAATGCTAGACAAAAAGTAAGATAAAGGCAGTAGAGGTTGTTTGACAAGGTGAACAAGTTTCCAGAATCCTTAGAAAAGGATATTTATAATCAGATTAATACAAGAATTCCTATTAGTTTGCATTGAGGTTGTCTCTACATTGAATAGATTTTAATACAAGATATCCTTAAAAATAGATTTTATCTGATGTATTTATGGTGTATCACCATCAGCTCTTCTGAACTTAATACTAATATATATCTTCATTGTTATATTTTGTCTTCATCGATTATACTAATATTTATTGATGGTAGTTTGGCACCCTGGCTACATACCATCAAAATGCATCATTTACTAAGTTATAAATTCAATCATCAGTAAATTTATTACAAAGAAAAAGACATTGGATGGATTCAGATAAAGGGATGCTGATTTCATGATGGAAACACTTATATAAAATGGTCGCCTTCTGATACAAAAAGAAATCAATACATGGTTTTGGTTATGTTACTCCTATATGGAAGAACACAAAAGAGAATAGGTTACGAAAAAAGTGAGAAGCAAACTATGGGTTTTCACTGTGTATATTGCCTAATATAAGTGTAACATGAACACTTAGTATTTAAGCTGGATACATTGATTGTAATCATAATATCAACGATAACACATATCAATGGGTGGTTATCTGGACTGGGTATTTTGAGAATTTCACATGGGAACAGTTGATATCAAAGAGACGGTTATCAACTTTAGGGAGTTGTATACCTATGTAAACATGGATTATTATCTTTTTGGTATTCTGCATAAGATATTCATGCCTTATCCTCCATGTTTCTGTTTTACTTTGTACGACTGTATGTATCAGAAACCAAAATTTACGTTTTCTCCCAAAAAAAAGTACTGTTCAGTTTGTGTATGAATTCTGCGCACAGAAAAGATATGAGGTCCCTTTGTGCGACTTTCTTATTTCATTTCTTCACAATTTCCTACATACGAGCTGTCGAGAGGATTCCTCCTCTAAGTGAGCTGAATCAGATGCTTCTTGGCCAGATGAGCTTTCTTTTTCAGTTTTTTCTTCCTCTACCAATTTATTACCATCTTAGTTCCAAAGTTCTTTTCGTTGCACCACGATATATTTTATTTGTTTAGAATATTTCCCACTAAAAATTCTGCCCAATTATGTGCTCCCTTTTCTTTCCAGGAGCAAGTGAATCAAAATGATGTCGCTTATAGGTACTTTCAGCTTTCCGCTCACTAAATTAACTTTTGCAATTTCCCTTGAATTATTTATCATCAAATCAACTTTATATAATATCTGTATTATAATAGAGTATGACCTTATAGAATCTCAAGTTATGTGGACTGCATATAGACATAGCTCTGTCAGGTTATATAAGCCTATATGTGCAAGTTTACTATGGAAACATGCTCGTGCATTTACTCCAGTGACTGTGATACTCATTCAGTTAATTACTACACCTTCTGTATATTGCAATCAAATGATACTAGATATATTTCTGAATCGCTGCTATGTTATTGATTTTGGTGAAACCTAACTATTGTTTTATGAAGCACTCCACAATTTTCCATGAATATTTTTGCCCTATCGTGACACTATGCTATAACGTCTTGGTCTGAAATTAAAATAAAATAAACATTTTATAATGAATAACTAGAATTAAAAAGTTATTTTGCGTATTTTATTGAATTTAATTCAATAAATTGAATTTTTGGATTTATTTAATAATAAAAGAAGAATATTAGTTTAAAATTCAATCCCACACTTTTAGATAGATAATCAAGAGAAATACCACTATCCTATGGACATCTATGTTTAAATCAAGTTTATTTATTTTTAATCAAACAAGAGAATGATACTTCATTCATTCCCCTTATCTGTTTATTATGCATATTGTTACAATTGGGCAATGTTAGAGATGAATCCCTACGGTAGACAATTGGATGTTCATTACATAGACAATGGGTTTCCCTACATGATCACTCAGAGCTTATGGATTTGTTTGAAGGACTACAACATGCTCATGCTGATGTTGCACTTACAGAAGCGTTGCAAGACCAGCTAGAGTATTTTACCCATCTATTTGCTAGTAACAGCGGAAGGCTTTCTGCATTTACAGGTTAAATCATCATTATCATGTCATTTTTTGTCATTTAATTTGTCAAGTTTATCTTGTTAAACTAATCTTACCTAAAGCTTCAGCTGATACAAAAGAGTATTCACAGGGCCTTGTTTTGTATATTAATTTATATATTATAATGCGATGGATCCTTTTATCATTTAGCATTTTGTGTCGCTATGGGGTGGTAACAAAAAATTGCAGATAGGGTCCCTTTAATTCATACACTAGTTCTAATCAATAATTTGTTTGCATCTTGCACCCCTGTGATACTTCGCAAACTCTAAAGAGACTTTTTATTTATTTAGAAAATGAATCACTTTGCAGTTTAAAAAATTAAATGTTAGTCACGGTGCTCCTCAAAGCGGAAATATAATCATGCATACTTGCAAATCATTTACAATTTAGTATCTCAGTTCAGATTTTGAAAACCAAAGTCACAGGTCATAATTTTGAAAATTACACCCTAGCTTTCCTTGGTTCTAGTCATAAGTCTGAGCATTAAAGCCTATTAAATTTATCAGACTACAGTTTGAACAAGAACTTTATTATAAGTACCAAACATTCTCGAATTAAATTTCAGCTTCTGTATATTTTGAGTTATTCAAGCCTTTCAAATTTGCATTTACTGTATTTATGATTTATGTTGAAAATCGGCTAGTTTAATGCTTTATCTTCTTTCAAACGGCTAACTACTCGATAATTGTACTTAACTCAATTCGGTTTTTTCCTCTCGCTTCATTAGTTGTTGCTTAACAATTTTTTTGTTGTAACTGTATATTTTTTGTTATTTTAGTTTGTAATCCATCAAATTAGTAGCCAAATTAGATGATTATATAGGAAATTTTAGCATACATTGTTATGATTATAAAAAATAGCACTAACTCCCTTCCGATTATATTATGAAGTATATGTATCATATACGAGACAGTTATACTTTTGTTACTGCTAGTATTAGATATTGTTGAACATGAGCCACACATTACAGTGAATTCTGTCGACTTTCTGATAATAACATCGCATAAAAATTAAACTTAAACCATTTGTTGCTTGTAACGTATGTAATTTTAATCGACTAAATGGCTGACTAACCAACTTTCAAACAATTTTAGTACTTGCTTCAAACAATCTCGTGGAAAATTATATGAACAATATTAATGCATTCAACATTGAAGTCAAATTAGTATACAATCAAAGTTCCCCTATTAGTAAAATGATATTAGAATGCTTTATCATTATATATACAGTTTTCTTTCCATGAAGCTGGAGTTGTACATGTCCTAGTGATAGGAGGTGCAGGTTATATATTTTCTCATGCTGCACTTCGACTTCTTAAAGACTCTTGTAGAGTGACTATTGTGGTAAGCAGATAACTTCTTCTAATTTTTCTTTAGTTTAATTAGTTGGATTGCTTGACTATTGTGGAAAAAGGTATTTCACTGTAGACAACCAGAAACTACTTACAATGCACTTTGGTAAAGGTCCTTGGCGGTATAATTTTTGTGCTCCTATGTTCTCTATTTTAGTTACTAAGTCATATGTTGTATGAATTTTTCAGTTAACGTCAAAGTCTGATAAAAGTAAATCGCACTTAATTTTGATAAGCATAAACTAAGAGGGATGTTTAAGCTGGTATACTATAATATAAAATGCTGAATCCTTTTTCTACCATATTTTATTGTCACAAATTAATATCGTTGCTACATGATTTATTTGAATCTTGAATCAAAAATCATTTTTTTGATGCTTTTTTCAATTGCGTGGATAGAGGAGGAATAAGTAGTGATCCAAATGAAAGTAATATTAAGTATCATTTGATTGATTGAATTCTCTAGTCATATAGCAAAGGATATATACTGTGCTGAAAAGTATGCATATATCTTAGCATAATACATGCTTACACATAATTTATATTCAATGTTATACAAACCTATATTCAATGACATACATCTTCTCATTGGTTGATCATTATTGGTTGATCATCTTGCATCATGTATAACCAATGTACAGTGGCTGTACTAACTATGTACAACCGATGTACAATATCATTATATCATATGTACCAGCAGTAATCATTGGTTGATCATATTGCATCATGTATAACCAATGTACAATGGCTATACTACTATGCAGATTATAGTTTGTACTCACTGCAAACTCCCTTCTGCACTTGATGCGAATTAAAATTTGCACTAGCATTGCAAACCGTAGTTTGCAATAGCTCTCACAGTGCAAAGTTATTTGTGTCGCTTAAATCTGGCATTGTTAGTGCTAATGTTGGAAATAGCTCTAACAGATTTTAAATTTGTACATGCTTTACATTTTCGATGATCTTATAATTTATTAAAACAATTTAAAATATAGTGTATATGTTTTTAAGGACAATATTTTCAGTTTTAATATGGTTCAGGCTGGTTTCTTGAAGGGGATGGCAATGATGAGAAGGTGAAGCGGTATGGTTATTTGGCGGCAGTAGGATGTGTCAAAAATAGACAGTGCTGTAGGTTTGTGGTGATGTGTATAAGTTGAAGTTGTGGATGGGGGATGTTGATCGAGTCTGGGTGTTTGCAAGTGATGGACTATGGGCAGACACAAGTAGTGGCAGGCAACAGTTTTTGTTGTTGTGACGGCGGTGTGATGAGGCCTTGGTTTCAGGCGATGTGTGCAGTTGTTTCAGGCGATGGGAGCAGTTGGGCAATATTGTACAGAGAAGTGGTGAGTGGTATGTGGTGATGGCTGTATATGGTAGGGGATGAGGTGTTTCTTTTTCTTGAAATGTTGTGTTTGTTATGTTTGAAATGTTGTATATGCTGTGGTGTGCAGGGTAGAGAAATTGAGGGATGAAGTCACCGTTTGATCAGAGTTTTGGTTTGGGATGATGTTTGGTGGCACAGCAGGTGGTTTGTAAGATTTTGTGGTTGGTAGTTGGTTACTGTGTGGTGACAGGGGTTGTGGAAAGGTTGATGAATGTTTCTTTGTAGTGTGAAGCGGTAATATGGCTGTGAAGGGAATGTTTGAAATGGAACTGTGATCGGTGGCTTTGAAGTGTTATGTATGTGTTGTATAGGTGGTCAGGGAAGCAGTCGTGTGCTGGTGATAGAAAGTTACAGTAACTAGTAATAGCAGATAGAAGGTGGGGTTACAGTAACAGTATTGGCACCTGAAATTGAGATTCAAGGCAATTCGGAGCATGGGCGAAAGAACTCTTGGGGATGGAAAGCTACTGCAATAAAGAATTTGCAGAGGGGCTTGAGGTTATCCCATACACATTGGCTAAGAATGCTGGTCTGAATCCAACAGCCATTGTAACTGATTGCTGATGATGTTTTTGAGATAATAATTAAGGTGAAATTTATATGTCAATGCTTTTACTTTTATTTTTGTTCTTACTGTGTATAAATTATCTTTGATAGTTTATTCCAAGGTTAAAAGGTAAGTGCTTAAATTTCTTGCACTTTGTTTCTTTGATAGAATATTTCACTTTAGGGATGCGCTTGCATAAGCATTTATCCTAATTATTATCTTATCCTTAGTCATAATGAATTATTAAGAGTTATTGTTGATGCTGTCTCATTATAGGTCATACTGAGTGATTTATTTCCATTGCTCATGCCAAATCTATGCTATGATTTTCATTTAGGTTTTTTTCCAGCCATCATTGATTTGCTTTGGTATATTTTGTGCAATATTGAGATTAATGAGCAATTCATAGTTGTGGGCCTGTGATACATCATTTGGGTTGGACTGTAATTAGTTTTATATACCACATGACTAAATACATCTGTTTACATACAAAAATGGCATTGTACTGTTGACGTTCAAACATGATATGATTGATCACAATTTTAGATATGCAGTTGGTCTTTAATGTTGATTTTATGCATGTTATATACTTTGTATTAGTCAATCGCCTAATGAAATAGCGTGATGAATATTTAATGTTGCATTATGAATTCGATTTAACTTTGCGTACACTTTTTTGATGAATTGATTTTCAAGCATTACTTTTGCTTTACAGGCAGATAGATGACTGTGATGCAAAAAAAGGTTGCAACGAGTTATGAATCGAAGCTATTATTGCTGCTAGAACCACTTTTTGGTTTTAACGTATGTACTACTTGCTCTTGTTTTGCTATTGCTACTTGTTCTATATTTTGTTTTTGAACTATTAATGAAAAACTATTTATGTTTAGTGTAAGAATATTGTGTATTTGATTTTGAAATTTCATACGTTAGTTATCAAATATGAGTCCAAAATGTGGTATTGATATAATATGTTGATTTTGAAATGTGATATTGATATAATATGCTAATTTAGAAATGTGGTATATATATGCACATTATGGTGGATGTTTGCAGAAATGCAATTAAAACATTCCACGGCGTTTTTAAAAGGCCATTAAAACATTCCATGGCATTTTTTAAAGCAGTTAAAATATTCAACAGCTTTTTAAAAGCAGTTAAAACATTTCACAGCGTTTTTAAAACGTTGTTGAAAGTTTTAACGGCGTTTTTAAAATGCTGTCGAAAGTTTTAACGGCGTTTTTAAAATGCTGTCGAAAGTTTTAACAGCGTTCTAAAAATGTCATTAAATTGTATCTAAAAACATAAAGCACGATCTATTGCAACAACGAAACGCTGTAAATAAATATCACAGCATTGAAAAAACGCTATAAAATCTTATCTTAGCACAAAAAAAAGGCTAAGAAAGATCTATAACTGCACCCAACTAAACACTGTTAAAAGATTTCATGACACCAGAGAAACGCTGTTAAAAAGGACTTTTAACAGCGTTTATTTCTTGTCATTGTATATCCTGACATATAACTGCATGTCGATATACAACATACGCAAAAACACTATTAAAAGCTTTTATAGCATTTTTAAAACGCTGTTAAAAGTCCTGTTTGTTGTAGTGCTAGCGACTCTTCTTGTGACAGTGATGACACTCACTCTTATCGTTCGGAGCAAACTTCTTGTTCTTCTTACTAACCCTTTTCCGATTCTTCAAACCTTTCGAAGATGATGCATTCCCCTTAATAACAAGTACAACCCCTTGATCTTTAGATGAAGACTCGACCGACCTCAATATATTGAGGAGCTCCTTAAGGCTTGCATTCAACCGGTTCATATTATAGTTTAATATGAATGGCTCGTACTAGGAAGTATGAGCCCAAGGATCAAGTCTACTTGCATCCCATTACTTATCGTTATGTCTAACTGTGTAAGTTTATCGATATAGCATTTCATCAGTAGAATGTAACTATCCACATTCTGTCCTTCGGTCATTTTGGTATCGAAAAACTTCTTTGTAAGTTCATACTTTATGGAATGAGACTATTCACTAAATAGAGCTTTAAGACTATCGAAAATCTCATGGACACGCACGTTTTTATGTTGTCTCTTTTAGGAACTGATATGTTGGTTTTGATGACAACCTTTTAACTTATCTTATTATAAAATATATACTAACACTGTATCCTAGATAGATATGTATATGCAGGATACATATACATATACATACATACATACATACATACATACATATATATATATATATATATATATATATATATATATATATATGCAGGTATTGATTACTGAAGACTGATCAATATAAAGACTCAAGACTCAAGGTTCAGAACTAGATATCAAGATCGAAGACTCTAGAGTATCAAGATCAAGATTTCAAAGTACGTGTCTTGTTTTTGTTAAAATTCATAATAGCTCGGAAATCTTCATTCCAAATTTCATTTGGGATGGAACCCATTTCTACCTTCTTAGTGGCTTACAAACCCACGACAAGTAGCTTCCAAACCTACGACAAGTGGCTTACAAATCCATGAACATCCTGGTTTTGTATAGATTCTCGGGTCTTGATGTGATGAGATATTGTGTAGGAAGAAGCTTGCAAAACTACTTCAAAATCGTTTTTCAAAATGATTTTTCAAAACTGCTTTTCAAAATGTTTTAGCCTTAAAAATTATCTCTTCAAATGAGTTTCAAAAAGATGTTTTAGCCTTAAAATATTCTTTGTTTTTTCTTTTAAATATTCTTTATAATATATGTATACTTGAGATTTAAAATTAAATTTATATATGCATTCTAAAAATATTTTTTTTTCTACTCTTCTTTGTTTTAAAACATAGGAAAATTAGTTTATTTTACTCCAGAATCATTTCATCATGTTCTCCTTTCAATAACATTTTTCAAAACAACTTTTACATAGTTTTTAAAATACGGATGTCGACATCATGGGATACTCTATGTCGACATGGTCACCGTTGAATTCAAAGTTTCAATTTTCAAAAGAAGTGTCTATTCGTTTAAATCTCTTCATGAATGATTATGACTATTGGTACTATGTAAATAGCCTTCACAAACGAATTTTTTATCTAACTAATTTCTTATTTTCTTCACTCATTCTCCACAAATTCATATTCTAAAAATTTCATATTTTTAAGATCGTGTCGAAATTCTGCCAAATTCTAAAGTGAATCAAATTAGAATCTCACTCTTGTTTGATTCTCTTTCCTTGCTCGAAGATCAAAGTGCTATTCAGAGTTATAGGATCAATTTGTAATCAAAAGTTTATCGAGTCTCTCTATAAGATGTGGCTGTGTCTGGAAATCAATTGGGTGATCTTGTGTCCCATAAATCAAGAGAGTTTGCCTCAGACTCGTGAGATAGGAGGGTACCTCAAGGCCTTTAGAAATTAAGGATTGTAATCCCGACATTGGTGTAATAAAAATCTGTATGAGGTGTTTACCTTGGTATAGGACTGGATGTAGGGTAACACCAAACCAGTATATAATCCGATGTGTTCTTTCTTTTAATTCTTTTTATTTACTTTTTGCATCTGTGTTTGATTCTTTGATTGTTCTGTAATTAAGTTTTGCATTTGTTTATATCATAAATTTTAAAATAGTTCATGTAAGTCTTAGAATCCATTAAACACTATTCAGCCCCTCCCTTTAGTGTTAAATTAGCATTAATATCCTTAATCCGCACTTCCTTTCAATTGGTATCGGAGCCTTTGTTTTCATAGTTTTCATAATCTGAAACTTGAAAATTATTTTAATGTCTACCAACACTTGTAATGTCAACTCTAGCAGTAGTTCTGTTAACATTAACACTAGTTCATTTGTAGAAGGTTAGTCTAATATTAGACCACCATTTTTCAATGGCAGTGATTATGCGTACTGGGCTTGTAGAATAAAATTTATTTACAATCAGTAGGATTAGACACTTGGAATATCACACAAACTGAGTATATTGAACCAACTACCGATTTGTCCCATTGGACTGCTGAGAAAAAGAGTGTTGCACAAAATAACTGAAAGGCCATGAATATATTATTTTGCCCATTAGATGGGAATGAGTTTAATGGAATGCCTGTTTGTAAGTCTGCATTTGAAATCTAGAAAACTTTGAAAGTTACTCATGAAGAAATAAGCAAGTTAAACGGACTAAAATTCCATATTAACTAATCGGTTTCAATTGTTTAAAATGCATGCAAATGAGTCCATTTCCGACATGTATTGTCGATTTGAAGATATTGTTCATTCACTAATTGCACTGGGAGAAAGCTTTTCGGAGGAAGACCAAGTCAGAAAAATTCTAAATTCACTCACTCCAGAGTGAGATCAAAAAACACTTACAATCGAAAAAGCAAATGATATCGGTTTAATGAAAATAGAAGAATTGATTGGGAATCTAATGTCTTATGAAGTTCAACTGTAAGAAAGAAGAGAAAACAAGGCTACAAAAACAAAGTCATTAGCATTCAATGCAACAACTGAAGATTCGAAATCAGATAGTGATGAGGAGATTTCTTTCATGACAAGAAACTTCCGAAAATTCCTAAAATATAGAAAAATCAATAATTACAAAAGAAATTATCAAAGGAATTTCAAAAATAATACGGAGAATGTCAACAATGATAGATGCTACAATTGCAATAAATTTAGGCATCATAGGAAAGATTATCCGTATCTAGATAAACATTTGTTCCTCCAAACAAAGATTGTCAAGGAAAAGAAAGAAAGCATACACAGAAGTCTTGATGACTCAGACTCATCATCCAGTGACGATGAAAAGAAGATGGATAATTCAAATCTGTGTTTCACTATTATTCATGAATCAGATGACGATGGGAGTATGGATCTAAAAATAGGTATGCATTTACATTATTTTTTATTTCTTCTTGTTTGAATGGATGCTTGTTTGTTTACTTGATTTTTAAAAAAATTCCTTGAATTTTAGATTCAAATTTATCCCTTGAAATTTGAATTTTAAATTCAGAAATAATATTATTTTAAAAATATTTTAAATATTTTTTTGAGAAGAACGGATGTGTAACGTGAAACTACACAGCCGATTAGAGTTAAATATTAGTATAGTAATATCATGATCAACAAGCCTGATCATTGGCCGAAAAAAAGATTTGAAACAGCAAACATCAGTAGCAGATAACCAAATAAAGAGACATAGTACCAACCCTAACCAATATGTACATAAATCCAAGTCAGATAGAGGTATAAAAGAAGAGATACATTCGACTATGACATATGACTTCCAACCAACCAATCGTCTAGGAGATGAAGAAGGAGCGTCAATCCTGAGTATGTGGACCCGTCGGCGCAGCAGAAGAAGAGCTACCCGCCGACTCCGTTGGAGGAGATCTGAGTGTCCGAAGACGGAGCCTGACTGGTGCGGAGAAGCTGGAGCCTGACAAAACAGCAAAGTTATTAATTATTCTATTGCAAATATACACCCTCGAACTCTCTGGTTTGTTAAAAACGCGGGCGTTTCTCTCTTTCCATATTACCCAACAAAAAATGGCTAGAAACGAGTCCAGCCAAGGATCTGGAGCATTGTATTGCCAAAATTCAAAGAAATTAGAAACTGATGGAATGAAACCAAAAATATGAGCACTAGTTGATGCCCAAATGTAATAAGCAAAGTCATAGTAAAAAAATGTGATTTATGGATTCGGTTTCAAGATTGCAGAGGGGACAATGCTTATCAGATAAAATATTAAGTCGGGCAAGACAGTCTTTAGTGTTGATGCGGCCATGGATCAGACACCATTCAAAAAATAGGATTCAGGGAGGAAGGTGACAATTCCAGATTCATGCGAAGGAGAAAAGTCTGCCAGGGTGGTTCAGGAATGAGTAGCATTGGGACACAGAGAAGCGTTTGGAGGGGGGTAAGGACCATGTATAAAGATCGGAGGAAGAAGGAGACAGGTTAACGGATTGAAGCAGATTGGCGGCGACAAGGAATTCTCGGAGCAGATTATCGCCAAAGAGGGAAGCAGGACAGAGCGAATGAGGGCCGATGGAGACTGCGTCAGCAACCGTGAGAAACTTCTGGGATAAGGAGGAGAAAAAGGTAGGGAATATGCGATTTAAAGGAGAGTGACAGAACCAGGAATCAAACCAGAAACGACAATTGGAGCCATCGCCTAGGGTCACTTGAAAGAGAGGCTTAATACGGTTGATGGAGGATAAGACGCCAGACCAGAATAGGGAGGGTTTATTGAGGGGAGGTAGGTGAAGGACGCAAGATGGATTGCCTTGGTAGTAACTGAGAGAATCCAGTCTTTCCAGATGAATTATCCAGGTGTCAAAGTACGCCAAAGCCAATTGGCCAAAAGAGCAAGGTTGAAAGTTCGAAGGTTGATAATACTGAGGCCACCATGGTCTTTGTGTAAGCAAGCTATCTTCCAGCTGACAAGACTTTTGGCTTTTCCCCCATTCCAAAGGAAGGTTCTTCTGATGGAGTCAATTTTCTTGGATACCCAGGTAGGTAGTTTGTAGAACGAGAGCCAGTAAAGGGGAATGAAGGAGAGGACTGATTTGATTTAAACCCGTCGGCCCGCAGCCGAGAGAGCGTCGGCTTTCCAGCCCGAAAGTCTGGATTCAATTTTAGTGATAAGGGGAACCCAATCAACACGATGAAGTTTGTGGGACGCAATGGGATACCCAGATAGGAGATCGGGAAGTGAGCGATGTTACAGTTGAGGATAGAAGAGACTGAGGGACCAAGGTGATCTGTGTTACCAAGCATAATGATAGAGCTTTTGTAAAAATTGATGGAAAGACCTGAAATGAGTTCAAAGACGTATAGAAGGACCTTAAGACAGTGGATATGATCAGGCGAGGGGGAGACGAAGAGAATAGTGTCATCAGCAAATTGGAGGTTGGATACAGATAAGTTGGAGTTTGGGGGACCAATACCGGCGAGACAGTTGTTCGAGATTGCCAGCTTAGACATGCGGTTGAAGACGTCTGCCACCAGCACAAATAGAAGCGGCGAGAGAGGGTCTCACTGTCTTAGACCACGGGCAGATTTGATAAGACCCCCCGATGAACCATTAATCTGAATAGAGGAGAGACTGGAGGTTAGAATGCATTTTATCCATTCACGCCATTTAGGGAAGCCTCTGTGTGACAGGAGTTCAAGAAGGAAGTTCCAATTAACAGAGTCAAATGCCTTTGAGAAATCTAATTTAAGGAGGACACTTGGAAGGCTTTTTGTGTGGAAAAAAGAGATAACTTCCTGTGTTGCCGCCACACAATCTAGGATGTTGCGACCCTGGATAAAGGCAGATTGTTCCATGCCAATCAACTGATTCATATGGGGTAAAAGGCGGTTGGCGAGGACTTTAGTGATGAGCTTGAAGAGGTGTTAAGGAGGCTGATGGGGCGAAAGGCTGCAAGGGAATTGGCACCTTCAGATTTCGGGATAAGGACGATATTGGCGTAGTTGAGTCGGGAAATGGTCATAGGGTTGGACTGGAATTCAGAGCACAAATCTAAGATATCTTTCCTGATAACGTCCCAGAAATGTTTAAAGAAAAAGGGACCAAAGCCATCAGGACCTGGTGATTTGTTGTCGTCCATATCCTTGAGGGCAGCCAGGATTTCTTCTTCGGAGAAGGGAGCATCAATTGGATGGTGGGTGGATTGGGGTAGAGGAGATTCCAATCGATGAGGGGGGAGGGAGGAGGAGGGTTGGTCTAGGACAGAGCGGTAAAAATTGGAGAAGAGATTTAAAGTTTCAGTCTGATCAGTGACCGACACTTCATTGTGAATGATTTCGGGGATGAGCAGGGATCTGCGACGGCCTTTAGCAAGTCTGTGGAAGTAGGCCGTGTTTTTGTCACCATCAGCTAACCACTCAGCCTTAGAACGTTGTTTCCATCCAATCTCCTCATGTTTCATCAGCCTTTCAAGCTCTACTTTCAAACTTCTAAGCTTGAGTGTCTCAGAATCATCAAGTGGGTGAGACTCCTCAAGGATGTTCAGCTTAAGGATTTCATCTTGAGTGGAGGAGATACGGTTCCTGAGCGAAACCCAAATGGATTTGGCCTAAGGTTTAAGTAGTCTTCTCAGCGATCTTAGTTTTCCTACTACCCGGGCAGAACCAGAGATGGAACTGATGGGCTGGGCCCATGCCATTTTGATAAAATCTTCGAAGGATGGTTCGAGGAGCCAGAGTCTTTCAAACCTGAAAGGTCGATTGTGATTGATGAGGGATCTCGAATTGAGTATAAGAGGACAATGGTCAGAGAGGACAGTTGCGAGTCCTAGGCATGTAGATAGGAGGTGGATATCATCCCAAGCAGAGTTGAAGAGAAAGCGATCAATTTTAGCCAAGGTGGGTGCCCAACGCCTATTGGACCAGGTGAAAAGGCGGTTGTTGATAGGGGGTTCGATCAATGAGCAGGAGCTGATGAAAGCGTTGAAAGCATCTGAGTCAGGCGAGAAATTCCCTGAGTTTCTTTCTTCGGAATGTCTGGTTCTATTGAAGTCACCCCCAAGCACCCAAGCACCCAAGGACCGTATATGTGTGTTGCAAATTCCATGCATTTTCTCCAGAGATCTGCCCGTTCTTGAATAGTTTAGGGACCATAAATGTTTGAAAAGAAGACGATAGTGTTAGTCTGCTGGTGTCTAAGAGCTACATGGAGGACAGATGGTTGATGAATGATTTGGCTAAGGGACCATACAGATTCATTCCACATGGTAATTAGACCCCTGGAGCCAATAGCGTTTGCGTAGGTCCACCCCGAGAGCCGTGGACCACAAATTTGATGAAAAAGGGCGGGAGATGGATCAGAAAGTTTAGATTCTTGGAGCAGGAGGGTGTTTGTATATAGGGGAGACAAGGACAGGAAAACTGAGTGCCTTTTTGAGGGGTCCCCTAGCCCTCGAATATTCCAGTAGACAATTTTCATTGGGAAAAGGAGAGACGCTCTTGTTCTAGGGTTTGCATGGCCGAATAATGTTCCTCAAGTATAGAAACTCCCATGCAACGTGCTAATTTATTATTTAATCTAGAATTAGCAGAAGAAAAAACTACAGGTTCGTAAAAGCTACCTGTAGCTCCAAGCAAGGACGTGGCTCTGGCAGTCCTCGAGCTTCGTCTAACTACCACAGGGGAAAGGCCTTGCAGAATAGGTTGGGCTGTAGCCGTAGGAGGAATGGAGGATGGAGGAAAATCCGATGCTGGAGTTGGGTCAGGAGGCAGGACTTGGAGGAAGTAGGGCACAGAAAGATCAAGGTCGAGGAGGGGGTCCCATCTTGGTGGAGCTGGCTCAGAATTAAGGACCATCATACGGCTAACATCATCATTAAAATTCAAGGGAGGGGAGGACAAGGCTGGCTCGTAGTTCATGGCATCAAAACGATCATCAGAGTCTAGGTCGCGGAAGGAATGTTAAGTGGATCATTAAAGCATTTAAACTCCCTTCGATGTCAATGCCAGGAGGGTAGGTCTCTGGTCTGAAGCGGGGGTGTGAATGGTCCCAACGTGAAACCGAGATGAGATAATCGGCGTTATTGAGATGAACCAAGTAAGAAGAGGAAGCGGGTATTCCCACCAGGAATTGCATCTTAACATGGATTTGACAGCGATCAAACTCTGACCATTCGCATCTGTCAGAATTAGTGAATCGCCCTACAAGATTTAGAGCGGTCTAGACAGCATCCCGATTGTTTCGAAGGAGTTCCGGAAAGCCCTTAATGGTTGCCCAACTGGGCGGTTCAAGCTCAATGGATGGCGGCGGTTCATAGTCTGGCCATGCCTCGAGATAAATCGAGCTACCCGCTTTGGTGAGGATCTTGGAATTGAGCACAGTGGTTTTCATCTGAATAGAGGGGTAGCAAATCAGAAATCGGTTGTTATCAAGCAACCAGATCGCCCATTCTCTGTGGTTGAAGGTGGAGGACAGGACGGTATTTAGACTCTCCACACTCCAAATGCCGTCAATGATGGTTGCAGTGATGTAGAGCGAGAAGTCAGCCATGGGAAAGTAGAGTGAGAACAGAAAAGGATGAAGGGGAGAAGAAAGAGAGTTGGTTTGAAGAGGAGAGAGGGAATTGAGTTGATTGGATGGATTGGAGATAGAGGGGTTGAGTGTGGGTCCAGCTGTGGGCCGATTTGATTTCTGGACACGTGGGTGCCTGGAAGTGGAAACATCTGAAGAATGTTTCAGTATTCGAGAATTGTGTGCAGAGAGATAATTACTCAAAGAAACTGAAGGGTTTTTCAAGAGTCCCAATGCAGTAGGCTTAGATGGACAACGAGCATAATAATGACCAAAAAAGCCACAATAATAGCAGATCCTGGGGTCCCTACAGTTGGATGCCACATGGCCCAGACCTGCACATTTGAAACATCTTTTTTTCGATTTCAGAAATTCAAAAGTTTGGCTGTATGAATCGAAAAATGGGAACGGGCGCCGACGATTTAGTTTTGGGGGGGGAGGAGGGGTCGGGAGAAGCGGCTGTTGGTTAGGTGAAGGAGTGGGGCAAGGTGCTGCAGCTACCTGAGCATAGGTTCTTCCGTTGGATAGGTTGACCGATGGGGTGGGTTTTATAGCAGAAGTAGGAGGAGCAGTTTCAGCCATTCGAGGTGGATCTACTAGAGATTGATCTTTGGAGCCTTAAAGTGGCCCGGGGAGAGGATAGGGGGATCAGACAAGTACTTAGGAGGGACGAAAGAAATTCCAGAGAACGAAAGAGAAGGTGAAAACGAAGAAGAAGGCTTTGGAACTGGAGAGGAGAAGGACGCTATTACGAAAAATTACTGCTTACATATGTATAAAATATATATAATATTTTAAATATTAAATTATTAATATTTAAGTATTGTTACATTTAATGTTATCATAGGAATTATATAAGTAGAATATAGGATATAACATAAACATTTATTGGAAATTTGGAACAGAAACTTGTCCTTTGATTCAATAAGCACATTTCGACATACCCGGATACCCCATACAGACATTCCCCTCAGAATTTGATTTCAAAATTTGAATTCAAAATGTTGAATTTCCCTCCACCTTTTCACCAACTTAAAGCTCTGGAAAGATGCCTCTTGACCAGAGAACATGTCTATAGAATCTTTATTTAATTTACTCTCCTTGTCATCACTTTTCACTTTCATTTCAAATTTTAAGTTTATTTTCATTATATTCAACTCCACTTAAACTTCTTCAAAGTCCTCTTCGAGCACTTATAATACCATTAAGCTTCCAAAAACTATCAAAAACTTTCTTTTTAATGACCCGGAAGCTATCAAAGCTTACATCAACTATGTAAACTTTGGTAAAATTCATACGGGTAAATTTTTTATTTTTGAAGATTTTCCTTCTTATGAAATTGAAAATCTTTTTCAACAATGTTCTATTCTTAGTGTAGTAGATAACAAACAAAATAATTTTGTATGTTATCCAAATCTTATTAAAATGCTTTATGTGAATTTGAATCATGGTTTTATGATGGGAAAGATGGACAAATTTGGAGTAGTGTTAAAGGAACACAAATAGTTTTGGAATGCGAAATTTTAGGAAATATTTTGGGATGCAAGTATACCAGAATGAATCTCTCGAAATTTCAAATAAATGAAAATGATCGAATGACATTTCATCACATCTTTGAAGGGGATGATAATTTTGAATTCAAAAATCGTTACTTTCGTCCTAAAGAAAGAATTGTTAACCTTCTTGTTCAACACACTCTTATACCAAGATTGGAAAACTACAACAACCCGACTTTCAAAGTTCACAAAGCACTTTTTGCAATTTTTGGAAATTATGATATTAATTGGGCTCAAGTTATTTTTGATGAGCTAAGGCCTAAGAATTTTACTATGGGTGAAAATACATTATATCATGGAATTTATCTTACTCGAATTTTTAATTACTTTGTAGTTGATTTCAAAAGGGAAGAATTTATAACTAGAAAAGTGTTTAACCATGGAAACATTTTCCTTATGAAAATTCCATTAGTGTTTCAACCATATGAAACACTTGCAGAAAAAGAAGAAAGGCTTGCTCATGAAGAGGTGGAAGAAATGGAGGAAGAGGAAGAGGAAGAGGAAGAGGAAGAGGAAGGAATGGAAATTGAAGAGGAGAAAGAGGAAGATCAAGAAACTTCCTTAGAGAATATTGAATATCCTACTAATCCCGCTAATCCATCCAATAAGATCAATCTCAATAATCAAAGAATTACAGTGGAAAATCAAAAGACACATAAAAGATCAATGAGTAAGAAAATGGATGAGATTTCCACTAAAATCGACAAGTTCTTAGGGAAAATTAGGGGAAAGCTTAGACTATCATCTTCTTCATCTTTATCTAGTTAGTTTGAGTTCATGTTATCTTGTTTACTTCAAGTCAAATCCATGTATATTCTTTAATGTTTAGTTAATATTATGTTATTTTATGTAATATTGATGATGTGTATGTAAATGTGCATATTTTTACCAACATATTTATTCTTTTTAAATTAAATAAATGTTTATATTGGGTATTTTAACTTGTTTTAACCAAAATCCATATTAATTCCAAATTATCACATATCCATCTTCATATAGGGGCAAAACGGTCATTTGTGTGCATATATTTCTTTGAGAAAAATTAATTGAAAATTTATATATATTTTTGTAGGAATTTGGTCTCAAATAGGAGTGGTTTCATGAAGGAATATGCATGCACAAAGAATATAAAGGAATGGAGATGGAAATAATTCAAAGTGAAGATCATGGAGGACCCCACCTACCAACCACCTTAATGTACAAATTAGAGGCTAATGCACATGCTTATGGAATTAATGGTTTCATGTACACTTAGATATTGATTAGCAGAAGCTAATGATTACTTTGCCTCCACACTTTCTCAAGGGTAGTTTGGTCATTTCCCAAATTATGGATTAGGGTTTCATGCATGTATAAATAACCCCTTATGTTTCATGTAACCTTCCTCTCTTACTTAGTCTCTTTTTAGTTAGTTTTAGGCTCAAAATAAAATCAAGCTCTCTTCTTCCTTTTCATGGCTACTTGGCCATTTCTCTTTATGTAATTTTTTTTTATGCTACTTCAATACATGTTCTTTTCCTTTTCATGCTTATTTACTTTCATGTTGTAGTTTAGGTTTATTTTTCATGCAAGTAGAATAGTTTTTATTTTTCTTGCTTTCTTTTTCCTTTTCTTTTTCTTTCATGTTGCAAGCTACATTTGTTGTTTTAATGACAAACATGAGAGGCTAAACCCCTTCAATTTAGGGGGTAATGAAGCTCTCTAATTATGTAGCTTCAACTATTTGTTGATTCATGCTCTCTTTTTGTGCTTAATGATGATGATAGAAATGGTTTACTAGTTGTTTTTGCTTTGAATTTGATAGCCTATATTGTTGACACCAAATAGGCTATGCTTAAACAATCACTAACACTAATTGCCTCTTCATCAAAATATGACTATGGCAAAAGAAAGTGATTTGAAATTAACATTTGATGGTCTATATTTCTAATCAATAGTTAATAGGCCATACTTAAAATCGATTTCATTTTTATTTTTTTTGTCAAGTTTCATGAAAGTTAGTAAGTGATTTAAGGGATGTGTTATAGTTTGATGGCTTATGTTGGCTAATCAATAGCACAAATATGCCATACTTATGATAAGCACATCCTAATGACCACAAAAGAGAGATTACGATTTCATATGTGTTGAACTAACTGATCTAGAGAGTGGATTTATTTCCTATATTGTCACTTAACTCTTATATTTGCTTCTCTTTTCTTTTAGTTAGTTCTCTAATTCTCTAGCTTAACTTTCACTCGACTTTGATTTAATTTGATTGAATAGAATTTTAAAATCATCAATTCCCTGTGGATCGACCCGTATTCGCCACGTGCTACATTCGTACAACGTGCGCTTGCGGTTATATTAGTTTTGAAATTTCTTAGCAAATTATAAACCGATAGAAATTTTTTTCGATTAACAGTTGACTAGAATCATTAACGAAATATTTTATTTTCTGTTATTCAACTCCACTTGTCTCTGTAATTTCTTGTTTTTATATTATACAAATTTTAATTGCATAGATTTGTTCATAATATTCAAAACAAAGCAAATTGTCACTTTAGGCAAAGGCATGTTGACATCTAGCATCCCTCAATGTCGACATACAACGGGCAGAAAGTAGTTGCACTTTAAAATTTTAATTTCATGTAACTAACTTGTGTCTATTCATTATAATCGACTTTTTACCCCTATTTATTCCTGTTTCTTCCAGAATAAATTATCAAACTTCATTTCTAATCACTCGCTTTCATAGTTCTTCCTATTTCTTGAATTATGGCTTCTTCGATTAAGAATCTAAGTGACAATCTTAAAGAAAGTCTCACTTCCTTTGATAATATCCTTACATTCATACTTCATAATCAGCACCACTTAGAATTGAGTCAAATACAGATGATCAAGGAGCAAGAGAGGTATTTCGACGCCCTTCATCAGATGATCTCAGCCCTTAACAAGGATGATCTGGAAGGAAATCCACTAGTCACTCTCGATAAAGATAAAGAAGAATGGGATGCCATCAAAGCAGACTCTATCTTTAGAGAAGATGGATGGGTGGAAGTACCAAGGAATGTCTAGTCATCCTATATGATATTTGTTTGATTTGATTGGTGTGTTTTAAACTTGATTGACTCGACTTATTTAACAACATTTGGTGTGGTTTGTATAAATTATTGGATTGAATAATTACTATAAATATGATTGGATGATGATTGATTTACTTCTGGATTACACTTATGATCACACTCATGATCACATTTCACATTTGTGATGACATTTCATACTTATGATCACACTTAGCACTTATTACACTTATATATAGATTACTCTATTATATTATGGTTGATTATCTTATATCAAGTCCATGGGATTTATTAGTAAGAAGTTTTTGTTGATGACAAAAGGAGAGAAGTTATAAAATAGTAGTTGGCTTGAAGTAAGGTGGAGTTATGATTGGAGTAAGGGGGAGTCAAGGAGTAACTGGGAGTTATGATAGGAATTATGGTATGGTAAATATATTTTATAAATACAGATTGTCATCATCAAAAAGTGGGAGATTGTTAGGAACTGAGATGTTGTTTTGATGAAAACATACTTTTAACTTATTTTATTATAAAATATATACAAACATTGTTGTCTAGATAGATATGTATATGCATGATATATATATATATATATATATATATATATATATATATATATGCAGGTATCATTACTAAAGACTGATCAATATAAAGACTCAAGACTCAATATTCAGAAAGTAGATATCAAGATTGAAGACTCTAGAGTATCAAGATCAAGTTTCAAGATATGTGTATAGTTTTTGTTAAAACTTCATAATAGCATGGAAATCTTCATTCCAAATTTCATTTGGGATGGAACCCATTTCTACCTTCTTAGTGACTTATAAACCCACGACAAGTAGCTTCCAAACCTACGACAAGTGGCTTACAAACCCACGAACATCCTGGTTTTGTACAAGTTCTGGGTCCTGATGTGATGAGATATTCTGCAGAAAGAAGCTTGCAAAACTACTTCAAAATGGTTTTTCAAAATGATTTTTCAAAACTGCTTTTCAGAATGTTTTAGCCTTAAAAATTATCTTTTCAAATGATTTTCAAAAAGAGGTTTTAGCCTTAAAATATTCTTTGTTTTTAAATATTCTTTATAATATGTATACTTGAGATTTAAAATCAAATTTATATATACATTCTAAAAATATTTTTTTCTACTCTTCTATGTTTTAAAACATTGGAAAATTAGTTTATTTTACTCCATAATCATTTCATCTTGTTTCCTTTCAATAATATTTTCAAAAAAAATTTTACATAGTTTTTTAACTAAGGATGCCGACATCATGGAATAACTTATGTCGACATGGTGGCCGTTGAATTCAAAAGTTTAAATTTTCAAAAGAAGCGTCTATTTGGTTAAATCTCATCGCGAATGGTTATGATCGTTGGTACTCTGCAAATAGCCTTCACAAATGAATTTTTTAGCTAAATAATTTCTTATTTTCTTCACTCCTCCACAAATCCATATTCTAAAAATTTCGTATTTTTAAGATCGTGCCGAAATTATGCCAAGTTCTCAAGTGAATCAAATTAGAATCTCACTCTTGTTTGATTCTCTGTCCTCTCTCGAAGATCAAAGTGCTATTCAGAGTTATATGATCAATTTGTTATCAAAAGTTTATCGAGTCTCTCTATAAGGTGTGGCTGTGCCTGGAAATCAATTGTGTGATCTTGTGTCCCGTAAATCAGGAGAGTTTGCTCCGGACTCGTGAGACAGGAGGGTACCTCAAGGCCTTTAGAAACTAAGGATTGTAATCTCAACATTGGTATAATAAAAATATATATGAAGTGTTTGCCTTGATACAGGACTGGATTTAGGGTAACCCCGAACCAGTATAAAATTTTGCATGTTCTTTATTTTACTGCTTTTTAATTACTTTCTGCATCTATATTTGATATTGTGATTGTTTTATAATTATGTTCTACATTTGTTTATATCATAATTTTTAAGTTAGTTCATATAAATTTTAGAATCCATTAAACACTATTCACCCCTCCCCCTCTAGTGTTAAATTAGCCTTAAGATCCTTAATTCACACTTCCTTTCAGTCTCTATAACGGCTTGTCTAACACAGACAATGCGAAAACTTGGGTGATTTCAAGGTTTTATACCCATTTGTTATAAGCTAATCTTAGTTCGGGGCACAAATCATCTGATGTCTAACCTTAGGAGGTTTATTTATTTATGACCAAAGATGTTCATAAGTCAATGATGCCTTTATCGCTCTTAGTCAGTCAATGTAGAACGGTTTGGTGAGTTTTTCATTTTTAGAAAAAAACTTGGGTGTAGACATTTTTTATTAACTGGGGACCAATCCAAACTATTAATTGCGGAATGTGACAAAAGCACAGCTGTCACGAGTCGATCTAAATTCTTCATTCTTTAATGAAATTAAGAATCAATCAAATCTCCCCAAGTATCCTACTAGTCTTTTATGTTTCTCCAAACCATAGGACAAAACAAAGAAGTCCTTTTGACTTCACTAGTAGGTGTTAGGACTCATTTTTCTAGGGGTTCCAACCTTGAGGAATATCAATAAATCATACCCTCACAAATGATGGATAACTCCTAATCATTCATATCATATACAACTCCTAACCCATGATTCCTAGTCCTGATCTCATTTCGACCTTAAGTAATATCAACAAATCGAAAGAGATTATACATTCATACCTACCATTTTGCTTAGGCCTAAGTATAAATGTATGCATCTTGAGGAATATCAACAAATGCATACATATATCTTACCCGGGCTATTCAATATATTAATGGTACGACACATGACATCCTTACCTAGAGGAATATCAACAACTTAGAAATATACATGTAATCCATTAATATATAAATAGTAGAGGATAACTTTATATTAAAGATTCATAATCTTTAATATATTAAATTAAGTGATATCGACTTATGGATTAATATATTTCTGATGATATAGCCTCATGGTTCAAGTGTCGAAAACATCAGAAATCACCTATATGTATTATGCATATACATATTTATCCCTTAAGTCTATTTTGGATTTCTTATTATTCCACATTTAATTGCACATTCATATTATATAAGTTTTAATTATTATATAATAACTTTTATAATTTAATCTACTTATATAATAGTCTTATTTATAATATTATTTCAATTAAATCTTATTTAATTAGTTAACAATTAACTAATATTATATCATTCAATTAAATGTTTATTTTGAATATTTGTACTATAACATTTATAGTTGCATATTATATCTTTAAATATATATGTACGTATGTATGTATATGTATGTATTTTATTATTTATTAATTAACTTTTAATTGATATATTTAACTAAACAATTTTATTTATTTATAGATTCAAAAATTTCTTATGCATATATATATACTTACATCATCTTAAACGTTTCAAGATAATGTAACATATATTGTTATATATTACGTATACTTTAATTAATTAACTATTTAACTAATTTATTTAATTAATTAATCTAATTAATAATTTTAAAATTTAAAATTTTATTTATTATATTTTCAGAACGCCTTTTAAAATTATATTATAATATTTATAATATATTTCTTATTTCAAATTTAACTATTAAATTTAAAATTTCTTTTTTAGTTCATTACAATTTTGAAAATTGTCCCAAAGCCCAGTTCAAATTGTTCCTTTTCTATTAAAGGCAACCTTTGGCTCACTTCACCTTTCGGGCCAAGCCGGTAGCCAAGTAGGATAGGGTGCTTGATTACCCATACCCATCCTAAATAGTACTTTTATAAACACCATACTAAATGGGTAAGCTTAATTAGTTAGACCTAACATTACTAATTTAGACCATATAGACTATTGAGCTTTGATACCATTGTTGGATTTGGGCCAACCGCAATGAGTTGAATGGATAAATTTCAAATGTTTATTCCATTGTCGGTTCTTGACCTATGGGGTCTAAATTTATTTAGATCTAACCTAAACTAATTTTACAAAATCAATATTTTATTTAAGTTGTAAATATTTTTTATTTTAATGTGATATTTGTATTATATAATATAAAATGCATACCATATACAGTGTGCTTACATGCATTTGCACCATATATAATGTACATGGTTTAACATGTCCGTAAATAAGCGTTAGGATTTAAACCACAACGTACATATTAGTCCATCCACATACATATGTGATGTCCAATATACACACACGCACCAACACACACATATACATGTAGTTTTAATATGATATAAAATTATATTTATAAAATATAAGATGTATATAGACATGTATGTATATAATTATGTATTATAATAATATTGGTAAAGTCAAATATATATAATTTCAAATTTATATTTAAATTCAAAATTTAAACAAATTTCAGATCTAGATCTTGATTAAGAATATCTTATACATACATACATATATATAATTTCAAATTTATATTATATATAAGTGTGTGTGTGTTTATATATATTGTTACACACAAAATTCCGAGAACCAGTAAAGTCATTGTGCCTATTTGGAATCTTCGTATGAAAATGGAGGCCATCGCGCACAATCTAAGCCGTCATATATAGTTGGAACCCTTGCATAACATTAAATTTTCTTGCATGGGATTATCATAAAGTGAAGCCATCCTGACAAATGAAGTCATCACAAGATAACTTATGGAGGTCGTCGTGTGCTAATCCCCCAAACTAAAAACGAAGTTACCAAGAAAAGTCCTATGAAGCTCTTGTGAATAATCCTATATAAGCCATAGCGATGAGTTATAGAGTAATTTGCAAAAAGCTTCTAAGTAATAGCATTATACATGAAAGAACAAAGCCATCGCGAGAGGTCTTGAAGCAGTTGCTTGACAAAATAGAAAACCATCATGAGCAATCTAACCAGAACTTCGTGGTCTATCTCCAAATGGCAAATTGAGGTAATTAAGCTGTTGCATTCAAACAAAGCTGCAAAAGCTAATATTCACATGAGAATTTCATGAAGATTATTGTGGAAGGCCTCATAAAGTTTTTCAAAGAGCCATCACTAGGAATCTTTCAAAGAGCCATCGCTAGGAGTTTTTCAAAGAGCCATCGCTAGGAATATTTCAAAGAGCCATAACTAGGAGTCTACCATAGATCTATCACTAAGTATCTTTCAAAAAGCAACTGCTAAGGAAGTTTCCTTTTCAAGCTGTCACAAAGAGTTTATGAAGTAATTTGATGGGTGCTCCTAAATGATAACTTTAGATACATAAATTAAGTTGCCACAGCATGTCCATGGAAGCAACCACTCGATAAAATGAAAATATCATCATGGGAAGTTATGTAGAACCTTCGCGTTGAAAAAAACAATTAAGCTATCGCGAAGCAATGTAACAAGATCCTTTGTCGAAAGAACCTTGAAGCTATCATGTATCAATCTCCTCGCGACACCAGTTTTTCCTTACACAAATCACAATTCATTTACTATAAGGGACATATGGCGCTAATCTAACAACTACAATTCTCTATAAATACAGGGGTACCCCACCCCAAAGGAAGGACTTTTCAAATTAGTTCTTCTTTATTTTCATTTTTTTCTATCTTATAGAAAAAGCTAGAGTAAAAAGCATTAATGGCTGCCAATATCGTCCATGGTTTGTAACTTTGTATGAGAGAACTTAGAAAATAAAGAAACTGCATAATGACATCTTAAGTGTGCAAAGAAAACATCCATCAACTTGTGATCAGCATACTTGACTAGTAGTATAACACTACTTGAGTTTTCCAATTCATCTTGACCTAATTTTAACTCAAACACTAAGTGGTGCTTTCATCAAGAGCCTAAGTTAAGGCCTTATGAATCGATTAACAATAGCATTTATATGATAGGAAAGTCAACTAAGGAAGTCAGACCAAACGAGGAGGTATTACGCCACGTTTATCTCGAAGAAAACATAACCCCTCACTTTGATATTGGAAATACAGAAATAGGACAACCATCTACACCTAAGAAGACATTAAAAGAGAAAGATGGTCTTCATACTATGAAAAGGAAATTGGAGGTTGTGCACAAGCTTATTGAAGAATTGGTTTCCCAGAAATAGTCGTCAAAAAGAGTGAAATAAACAGTGGGAGGAAGTTGAATCTCCACCTAAAAAGGTAACGGAGTATAACCTAATAAGTAATAGTTCAAAAAAGCAAATTGGGACCACAAAGAAAGGAAGGACTCAACAAAGTTCTGACAAAAGATCAAGATTACAATCTATAGGTTCCACTTTGAAAAAGTATTATAAGCCAAAGCGTGCGAATTACAAGCATGAAGAAGCTTACTTAAGTGATTTGGCCAAAAGATGACTAAAGACATGGCCGAGTCAAAAGGAAAGAGAATAATGGATCCTAAAACCAATAACAACTTCAAAGGATCACCATTTACTAAAAGAATTATCGCTATACCATTGCCCTCCTATATCAAAATCTCGTCTATTAGACACGATGGTACCATTGATCCAGATGACCATTTAATGACATTCGAAAGTCATATGGACCTATAAATTCTCTAGGTGTTGTTTGTTTCATAATACATCCGACCACTTTTTTGGAGTAGCGACATAGTGGTACCGACACTACAGAGAGAAGATAATTTATTCATGGGAATAATTTTTATATGATTTTTCGGCTCGATTCTATACTTAGAAGGAACCTATGATAGATGTTAGCGTACTGGCTAGCCTTAAATAAGAACAGGAGAATTGCTAAGAGACTACGTAAAGCGATTTAATGCGGAGGCCAATAAGGTGGAAATATTAAGCGACATTAAGAAGTTGATGGCGGTCAAATCTGGTTTGATCGGAAATATACCATTCTGGAAGGAGCTATGCATTCATGGATGCAGGTATTAGGGTTTCAACTTCCAAGCCGATATATCCATACAAATGGATGAAATATTTCATATTAGGTGAAACTAAGAGGTGAAGAGGATTCAGCCCCAAACAAAAAAGGAAAATAGGAAGAATTTTCTAAGGAAACTGCCATTGAGCTAAATCAGGCTGTCTCCTACATATATGTTGTCTCAAAAATTGAGATTGATTATCCCGTTTCACTTGAGGCAAAGACAAATCCAGAACCAAATAAGGTAGGATACTACTACAGTTACTATATGGTAAATGATCAAAAAATGGATGAATTTTGTGTCTTGGCCGGAATGAGCCAGAATATGATTAGGAAGGGGATATGGGAATACGTGAAGGCCGAATAATATACTACTTATAATGAAAAGCCACCCATATATAATACTAATATCATGGAAAACGAGCTTCCTCGGAGGCTATTACGGCCGATATTGATGTTATCCATGGAGAACCACATATTATGGTTTAAGCAAGGGTTCGTAAAGAAGATATGTGAAGGAGGCTAAAGAGGGGATCTACTCGACAAGCAATGAGCCTCCATTGAAATCTTTCAAAAGTTCAATACAAATGCTAGATTTTGTCATAACTCCTCAATGAGCTAAGAGGACTTCGACAACCCATAATGACCCTTTAATGATCACTGCTTAGATAAGACTTCACTCATATCTAAAATTTTAATAGACACAGGTAGTTCTGTAAATGTTATCTTAAAAAGTGCCTTTGAGCAAATTGGAATTTCGAAAGAAAAGGTTTAACCTAGCCTAGAGCCAATCTTTAGATTCAACAATAAAGGCTCTACTCTGATGGGTCAGATTATACTGTTCGTACATATAGTAACTCCTCCATATTAAAGAATGTTTGAGACATTATATATGATCATAGGCCAACCTTCCTACTACAAGGCTTTCTTTGGAAAGCCCACTATGGACGAGATTGATTCTTTTGTGTCGTTAAAACACTTGTTGGTTAAGTTTCTTTGCAAAACGAGACGGGGAACTGTTCGAGGTGAGCAGTTTAATTTCCATGAAATATATTTTGCTACCCTTGAGAATTTTAATAAAATGAGAGGATCTTACTATGGATCTGATTCAAGTAAATGTAATCCAAATCAAAAGCACTTGCACATTAGTGTATAAGAACTGGTACCTAAGGTAAATAACTTACATTTCTCTTCAACAGCATACCAAGTGACTAACCAAGAAGGTAGATTCAAAACAAGAAAAGGAAAGTATGTCGAGATGAACTAAGTAGTAAATGGAGATAATGTAGTTTCGGAGGAGTTAATCCCTGACATAGACTCACAGAATGACCGAGAGAACTCCAAATTGATAGAAAGTTTAGAAAAAGTAGAATTGAACCCTCAAGATTATACCAAAACAATAAATATTGGAAATGGCATGAACAAAGAAACTAAGGAAATGTTGATTTTGTTCTTATGATCAAGCATAGATGTATTCACATGAACTCATGCTTAATGGAAGAAATAGATCCATCTTTGGTGTGTCACAAGCTTAATATTAACCTTAAATTTGTCCTTGTATGGCAAAAAAAATTGTTTGATAAAACCTAAGCCACAGCGTTGAAGGAAGCAGTGAAAAGGTTATTTGAGAACGGATTGATAAGAGAAGTATTTTACCCGAAATGGTTGGTGAATCAAATATTAATAAAGAAATCCAACGGAAAATGGAGTGCTTGCCTCTAATATACAAATTTCAACAAAGAACATCCAAAAGATTGTTACCCACTACCTAGAATCGATCAATCAGTATATGCAACTAGTGGTCATAAATTACTATCTTTTATGAATGCTTACTCATGGTATAATCAGATTCATATGATTAAATCTGACGAGGGGCATGCACTTTGTCATAGATTGAGGAATGTACTATTATGAGGTAATGCGTTTGGGCTAAAGAACACAGGGGTAACTTATCAACGACTCATTAACAAAATGTTCAATAATCAGATAGTTAGAAATATGGAAGTATATGTTAGTGTAGTCTAAGAGAATGGAAGATCATGTAAAAGATTTGAGAGAGATGTTTGGAGTGCTCAGAAAGTATAGTATGAAATTAAATCCAAAACATGCTTTTTTGGAATCCAATTTGAAAATTATTAGGATACATTGTAAATGCCAAAGGAATCAAAATCAACCCGATCAGATAAATGCCATTAGAGATATGGCACCACCTAAAACATGCAAGGAAGTAATGGTGTTAAATGGACGGATCATAGCTCTCAAATGATTCATGTCCAAAGCCACAGATAGGTGTATCCTTTTTTGGATGAACCGAAGAAAAAAGAAAATGTAACGACCCGGGATTTCTAACGTTTTGATTTTTGAATGTTGATTTTTAATATTCAATAATATGGTATTTTAATCAAACAAAAATTCCCATTAAATAACAATTGGCAATAAAATATAGCTTTTAAGCCAAAAGAATATTTTTAGTTTCCAAATTTAAAAAAATAAGAGATTGATTCAATTGGAATTGTTGATACATATGTATGTATGTATGTATGTATTCAAGACAACAATATATATATATATATATATATATATATATATATATTGGAAAGGAATTCATAGTAAATAAATATACATGAAAAACCGAAAGAAAATATTTTAAATAGAAATGAGTTTGGTTTATGAACAATATTAAATAGGAGAGTCTAAATTTTTATTTTCTTATATACCTATATACATATTAGTTAGGAAGAATGTATATATATAAATAAAAATATCAATTCAAAAAGAAAATATATGGTACTTACAAAACAAATAATATCGCATTATGAGAATATAAAAAGGTGTGTAAAAAAATATATATGGACTAAATAAAAATAGTTTATTAAAAAGTAAAAATATATTTTTATATATTGAAAAAGGAAGAATATATATATGGACTAAATAAAAATAGTTTATTAAAAAGTAAAAATATACTTTTATATATTGAAAAAGGAAGAATATATATATATATATATATATATATATATATATATATATATGAAAATGTATTTCATATAATTGAGAAAATCTAAAGAACCTTTTCAAAGGGAGATCATTAACAAAGTAATGCTTTGTTAAAAATGCTATTTTATACCCTTAAAATAAAATAACAAAGTTTCCATTTTTACTTCGAATTGTATTAAGGTATGTATATATAAATATGTAAACATTAACATCATCTTAAACCATTTGTATAATTCTTGTTCCAAGACATATATGTATATATATACGAAGGCATGTAAAAAAATCAAGTAAAAAGTAAATTGAACATTTTCTTGGTCAAGAAAAAACAAAATGTATGTAAAGGCTGATGTGTGTGTGTATATATATATCAATTCAGTAAACAAAGCAAGTAAGAATAATAAAAATAAAATAAAGGAAATGATTAAAATCGAAAATAAAAACATATATGTCTAAACTTGTTTAGATTATTGTGAATGTTAAAGAAATCAAAAATGGTAAAAAAATTATTAACCACAGAATTTACATTGAAAATTCGGCTTAATTAATTTAATATTAATTTATTTAATTTCTAAAAATAGCCATTTTGGCCACTGACTCGAATTTCGACGAAACCAATTTCATCGGATCCGTAATGGTGAATTATTGTTGGATTTCAAGTTTCGTAATAATCGGACTGGTCGTTTGATTGTATGGGCTCGAAACGCCTAGAAATCAATTATAAGCTGATTTTATCATAAATTCTTTATACGATGAAATTAGGACTTGATATCCATCCCATTGATTTAAAATTATCAAAAACATCTATTTTGATATATGGGTTGACCCATTTTTGCTCCGGAGTCGAAATGGGCTTTTCGGATCGTTTATCGTTCAACTTCCTAAACAAGTCAAACCCATTCATTTCTATTTTGTCCTGCCTATATGTGTGTGTGTGTATGTATGTGTGTGTGTGTGTTTATATATATATATATATATATCTTTATAAACTCTAATTCGTTTCTTAATTTTGATTTTAGTACGTACAATTCCATTTGCTTCTCTCTTCCCAATGGCAGACAAACCCTAATTCCCAATCGCAATTTCAAATCAATTTCAAATCCAAAAATTCAAACTCCTCCAATCAAAACAAATTTTATATCGATTTGAAGCTCTCGACGAGCATAATCTTTTGGTGCTATTCATTTTTCAATTCGATGCATCATTTGTCCTGAAATTCAAGTTGAACCTCGGTCGTTCATAGGCCACAATCTCGATCCAACGATGGATCTACGTCCTGGTGACGATCGGGAGGCGGGGGGTGGTAGCGTGTGTCGAGAAGACCTAGGGTTTAAACTTCATCTCAAATATCAATTCCAGCCATACAAAACTTTAACTCAGTTTTTATTAAAATCTCATCAATCCATCAACCCATCACTGTGCAAAACCTTGAATAGCATATCAAGATCTTTGAGCTAAGATATTATACGAAATACATCAGCTCACTCTTGCATAAACATGTATATATGATATCCCGAAATTTCAAGCAATCAAAATGTGATAATCTCTTTTATAAATAATTTATAATTGGCAAAATTGTTATTTTCAAACAATAAAATATGGAGTTGTTTATATATAATATATAAGTAGAATTGGAGCTTGGGGTTGATGTCGAGGTTGGCTAGAGGGTTGACGATCACTGAAAAATTGGTCGGAAATTTTATAGTTTGTTGTAGAGGCCAGGGGAAGATGATCTAGGGTTTTAGTGTGGTTTTGGGTTATATGGAATGACGAGGTGATCTCGACGACATTATCGCATCGGGCTCGATCGTGAGCGTTGGATTAGTTGTGTGGGTCAATGACGATGCTATGGTCGGAGGGACGTGGATTCCAGTCGTCTTGCTCGTCGTGGCGTACCCCCTTTTGGGCGAGGTGGTTTGGCTCTGTGTTGTTCAAATTGCTCGATTTGATTTGGTAGTGAGATCTTCCAATCTGGGTGGTATGAAGGGTAGTGGGGATTATCGGTGAGGTGTCGAGGACGGCGTTGTTGATCGGAGCGACGTAGAGTTGCCATGCACGTGCACTGTGCACGTCTGGGTTCCTTATGAATCGTTGGCTTTGAGAAGAAGTGCTAGCTCGGGTCGTTACTCGAAGAGGATGGGGTGTTGTCTCGAACCAGAGGGTCAGTGAGAATGACTCGGGAACGATTTAAGGTGGGCTCGGGGAAATCGTGTTTTAGCACGGGTCGTTATAGTGGTTTTAAAAATCTCAAGAATATTGCGTAGTTGCTCGAAGTAAGTGATAGTTCATGAGTACGTAGGGTCTGGCTTGGGAAATCAAGGGGTAAACTCGGGTTTCTTGCTATGTTAGCAAGTTTTAAATATATAGAAAAGGAATAACAAGTTTTAAGTTCAAACTTGATCAAGTATAAATAATTTATCAACTATTTCAATTTACAATAATTAAGGTTTGGAATTTATTAAAGGTTTGAGAATAGAATTATTTTGGGTTCAAAGAATTTGAATATTTATAACTTTTTAAAATTTTATTTTAAATAAACTTGATAATGTAATTAAATAGGTTTAAGAATAATTAATTAATTAATTAAAGCATTGATTAAAGGGTTAATCGATAATTAGTGGAATTTATTAAAAGTTGATAACTTAATGTAATTAAAAAGGATAATTCCTTTATTAAATAATTAATGAATAGTTAATGAGAATAATAAATTTAAGGTTTATTAACTAGTGATTAAGAAGTAATTAATTAATGGAAATTAATTAAAGGAATTTAATTGGTTTAGTAAATTTAAAGATAACCACTTGTGAAAATGATTAAGTATTAATTACTTAATTAAATTAATTAAGTGATTACTTAGTATAAGTAATTAATGGATAATTGCTAAATAAAGAGAATAATTACTTTATGGAAGTAATTAAGGAGGGATTACTTAGTGTAAATAATTAATGGATTAATTAGAGTAAGTAATTAAAGGATAGTTAATTCTGAATGTGAGTAATTAAAGGAGTAATTAATGAAAGTAATTGAGGGTCATTAATTAATTACTGAGAGTAATTAAAGTGAATGGTTAATGAAAAATTTATTTATGAAATTTATTTAAGGCCAATTACTAAATGTAATTAGGAAATGATTAAGCAAGGATGATCAATTAAGATGGATGATTAAAGAATGTTAATTAATTGGGTTGTAATTAATTAATGTTATGTAAGCAGCATTAAGGCAATCCAAGTGATTAAAGTTGGTAATTAATTAAATTGGAGATTAATTAAATTAATTAGGAATTATATATCTAATAAATCTTGCTTATGGATGATTGAATGATATTTGAATGACTTGGATTGTTGATGTCTCTGATGGACGATTGAGATGGGCTAGGAAATGATGGATTGAACTGTGATATTGTAGGATGAATTCTTGTGTGGTATGATATCTTGAATATGAATTTTATTATTTTAAAGCTTAACAATTTGGATTAGAGATGATATTGATTTCAAAGAGACCGGGGTCGGGTATTGGCAGTACCTGGAGCCACTTCGATTATTAATCTTAATTCCTTATAAATTGGATATGGGAAATTAAACAGGCTGGGATGGAAGAAATTAGATAATTTGGACATTTAAACTAAAACTGTTGTGTGTGATAGATGATTTACCATAACAAGTTAAAAACTCGTAGAAAGTACGAGTTACCCTAGAATTTCACATAAGTTATATAGCTTGGTATTTCATATTATTTCGGTTTACTCAGGCTGGTTTCCAGCCTGACTTGGGTGTTACTTTGATGTAATGCTCAGGTCAGACCGAGTATTACAACTTTTCACGTTAGGACGTTCTGGAGCTCAGGAGGCGAGCTGGATGGCAGGACGTATGGAGTATTCCTCTATGTATAGTATTGTAGTTTATGTGGGACGTGTTGATTTTAACTGTCCAGTGTTTGTGTTAATATTGTAACTCTGATGTATTGATGTAAATTAACTAATACAGTTTTCCTTTGTATAACTGCTATTTTATTTGATATTATATTTTAATCCGCTGCGTATGTGAGAATATGTGTTTTGGTGTTTGTTTCTTCTTCTCCTTCTTTCTCTTTTCTTCTTTTCCCTAACTATTTTGAATTTTCGGAATCGAAAATTCTGGGTCGTTGCATTTTGGTATCAGAGTAGAAGGTTAAGCGAGAACCTTGGCTCTGGTGGATGTACTCATTAAGGATAGTGTAAGTAGTACCCTAAAAATGTGTGTATATATATATATATAAGAGCATACTTGCTATTTTCTTATATAAAGGTTTTAGAATGGTTTTAAAAGCAAAAGATTTTTTATAAGTATATATTTTGATATATAAAGCAATAATTTTTCTAATATATAAGTTAATTGATTGTTGGTTATTGAAATTGAATAAGAATTAAGTGATAAATATACATATCCAAATAGAAATTGAATAGTATGAACTATACAAATAAGATCAACTAGAATGGATTCAAACCAGAGATATAAAATGGTTATTGTGATGTTTGTTTCCTAATAATAATTATTGATGAAGAAAAATGAAAAAGTTTAAGGAAATAAACTTTTGGATGAGTATAACTTGTAAATTAGAATGGATTTAGATAGTGGAGTTTTAAAACATTTGAATTGTTTCAAAGTGTTAAAAAGAAAAGAATAAATAATATTATTCAGAATATTTTTGAATATATTCTTATTTTAAAATAAGAGGTTGTATGAAAACTTTAAAGAAAATTTGTTTTGAATTAAAACCAAAGGTGGTTTAAATTTTAAGGTATAACTTGGTGTGCAAAGGAAATAACTTTGTATATATAAGGGATATACATGATATCAAAGATGATTTGAAAATAAACTCTAAGTGTTGAGTTTTAAATTTTTCCTTGGAATGTGATATGGAAACCCAAAGTGATAAGTCTTTGAACTTATAAGTAAGAAAGACTATTGATAGAAATTTGAAATTTGAAATGGATAATTCAAATTTGAGTAAGGTTAACGGGATTAAATTGAATTTAACTTGGAGGAAGTTAAATAAGTTTGAATGAACAACCTGATTTGGAAATTTTTAACTTAAGGAAGTTAAATGAGTTGATTTATAAGGGAGATATATAAGATCTCAAACGGGTTTGAGTTCTGGGAATATGTGATAGATGCTATTGGTAGATGTTTAAATAAACTGGCTCTTGAAAGATTAAATTGTTTAAAGATTTAGATTGTTGATTTAAAAATAAAGGTTAATTTGATTTAAGGGATTAAATCAACATTTAAAACTTAACTCGAATTTATATAATTCGAGATGGTGTAAAGTTGAGATTTAAATTGAATTAGTTCAAATTGAATTTGATTTGAATTAATTAGAATTTTGATTGAAGATGGATAAGTTTAAAATTCAAATGGGAAATTTAAATTGGATTAATTTGAAATGAAATTGAAGTTGAAGAGTTCAAATTCAAATGGGAAGTTGATTTGAATTTGGGATGGGAATGGAAGTTAACTTAATTTGAAATGAAATTGTAAGTTAATTGGAAATTGGAAATTGATTGGAAATTGAGATTGGAAATTGAACAGTTTGACTCTGAACTATTTTCAAATAAATTATTTTATTGTGAACTGTTTTTAAATCTATTTTTCCTAGCTTTGTACTATACAACTTTTTAAACCCAAAACTATCTTATACTTGTTTTACAATTACTTTTGGAACTATTTAACTATTTTACAACAATTTTACAACTATTTTATAAACTAATTACTATTTAATACTATATGACTATTTTACAACTATTTTATAATTATTTAACTATTTTACTACTATTTTGCAACTAATAACCGTTTTACAACTACTTGTCTATTTCAAAAAATTTCAAGCTATTTTCTTAATACAAGTTTGTCAGAGTGTAAACTGTCTAAAATTGAATGCCAAATGAGGTAAGAATTGAAGTGATAATCTAAATAAGGATTGAAGCAACTGTGAATAAGTGAATAGAAATCATAAAGGGAGGTGAATTAGAAAAGAAACTTGACTTAGTTAATGATCAATGAAGATAATTACGTAGGATGTATGTATATTATTCTATTCTCATAGTGATTTGATCTGGAGTCGAGCACGGAATTTTGATATAATATATCGATCCGAGTTAGGATTTTTCACTCGACTTTCGACGGCGAACCCTGGATATGGATTTTTGGTTGATTCTAGATATTCTCTATCATAGTTATGACTATGCAAGGAGAATGACGGTTTCTGATCAAGAAACCAGATCTGAGTCCGCACTAGGAAGTCGGGTGGACGATACTAGTTCGAAAGTGATATTGTATGATCGAGTGAGCGATTAAATTTGAAATTGTGTACGAATGGTATATGCACATCGAGGGGGTTTGAATGAAATTGATATTGAAAAATTTATGGATAAGAAATGTAAAATGGTTTTTGAAATGAAGAGTATATTTTGTGAAATATATGATGAAATAAAGTGGAAATTTAATATTTCTACGGTAAGAATTTACTTTATAGAAGTAAGTAATATGGTAAGTGACTTTATAGAGTAATTAAGTTTGAATATTGATCTGGCATTAACAAGGTTATGTATATATAATTGATAAAATCCCCTTATTTAATCTATAGCCAAAGAAAAGGGTTTTTCAAAATATTTGAAGTATAAAAAGGGAATTTGTACAAGTATGAAGTGATCCAAAGATTTTCAAAGTTATATATATATATATATATATATATATATATATATATATATATGAAGGATTTTATAAGAATGATTTTGGGAAAAAGGTTTTGGAACCTACGCATTCTGGAAAGGCTTTTGATTTTTGGGGAAAAATCAATTTTCGAAATTTGGAAAGCCTAGTTTGAGAATTATCGATTTTGGAATAATCGATTTTGAGAAAAGGAGATTTATAAGGGATTCATACTAGTTTATGATTTGGAAGATACTATATGTGCATAGTATAAAGTGTTTTGAAAATGGCTCTGGAGAAAAAGGCGCTCCCTTGAAATGAACTTCTCAGGAGTACCATAGGTTGGTAATGCCTTGAGCCCCAAAGGAGGGAGGCTCTAAAGTGGATCCTATGAAGAAGTCCAGATAAACTGAAGTTTATGAGGATTATTAGGTAGCGAAAGTCGAGGGCGATGATGCCTAAAGAGGCATTTGGGTTATGCTGTGGCGACAGTGTAACTCGATGTCACTGCGATCTACTGTGGACCATAGCGAAAATCATGTGGAGGTGAGTGTCAACGGTCTGCGCTTGATTTTGCCGCGATGGCAACGTAACATCGGTTGACTGCGATATATGATCGAGGGGAGAAGTTTCGTTCTTTTGGCAGCGAAATTCAAGGGCGCTGATGCCTACAGTTATAAGGGTTTTTGCTGTGATAGCAACGTAACCCCAGATGTAGCTGCGATCTGTAGGAGGTTCCATGACATAATCGAGGGGCGTAGAGTGCCTACAGTTATCTATGAATTTTGCCAGGATGGCAACGTAACCATCGGGTTAACTACGTGTGATATCCCGAAAATTTTGACAACAACAATTTAATAATTTATGTCAAAATTTAATTGATTTAACCATATTGTTAATAATTAATTTAATAATCTTCTTTAAAATAAATATTTAAACTAATAATCTATTTTAAAGGCAAATAAATTGTTTTATATTTGTAATGTATACATATCTTATATATTATAACTAGATAAATCTTTGTTTTAAATTTAATATATATATAGGCCTGTTTTCTTATTCTAAAATTTTTGATAAATTAAAATTGGATTCAAATTGATATTAAGCTACTAAATAAATAACCATATAATTTTAATACCCAAACTAAAAACTTAATTATTTAAAATTGATTTTAGTTTAAGTTTAAATTTAAATAAAAGGATTTGTTTGTCTTTAATGTAGCTAATAAAATAAGTAATGTATTGAATAAGAAGACAAATTCATTTATTATTTTAATTTAATCATGAGTTATATTTAACAATATTAATAATGTAATATTCTTACAAAATGGATTTTTATATAGATAGAAATTTCTATTTCAAAATTTATTTGAATACATTTACATGAGAAGTAATGATTTGTAAATTTGAAAAAGCATCTTTCAAACATGTTTAAAATGAAAACAAGTCTTAAAATATATTAAACTCAAACATAAATTAAATATATGGTATTAAAATGAGTATAAATACATAAACATCTATGATATTAGCATAGGTATTAAAATTAATTAATAATCACCAAATTAAGTAATTGATAGTTAAGGTTTAAAAATAGAAGAGAGAATAAAATAAGCATAGAACTTAATACAAGTTAAAATTCATAACTAATAACCAAAACAACTTCACATTTTGTACTTAAGTATAAAAGTATATACAAGTCAGAAATGAATATGCAGGCAAGAACAAAGTAAGATAAGATTTGAAAACATAACCAGGCAAAATGATGATTATGTTGCCTGTAAGTAATAAATGCAAGATTAGACAAAAACAAAAAAAATTAATATATGTAGCCTGCAAATAGATATGCAGGCAAGAAAAGAAAACAGGTAAGAATCTTATATTGAAAGCTTAGATTATCTGCATAATTAGATAAGGTAAGCTAGAGTAAACAAAAAGTACAAAGGGCATTTAATATTTTCAATTCAGCCGAAATGTAAAGAAATATCTCTGACCCACTGCAAAGCTTAAACCCAGAAAACACCTACCCCTTGTACAAATCTTTTCTTTTTATTTATACATCTTCTTAATTGCAGTTTGTTCAACATAGAAAACCTGATATACTATCTAAACTAAACAAGTTCAACCTAAACATCTACATAAAATTCAATACAAACCAGGGTCCATCTCTGGAAATCTGAGATTTTTAAGTTTGAGTATCTTCTTTTCAAAATCTAAAGACAAGCCTGTGCATCTCTGAAACCAGAAGTCTGCATCTTTTCAAAACTAAAGCGTACATGCAGTTTATATATCTAGAACAAGGAAGCAAAAGCATTTTAGCATTCATGTTTTCAAGAGATTTCGAGCTAGCAAAATTTAAAAGCATGCTTCAAAAATAAATAGAGCAGCTCTGTTTTGGAAAACTCAGGTGAGTAACATCACATCTGAAAATGTTTAAGTATATTTATTCTGTTATATGTTCTCACTGAAATTTAGTTATTGGTGAGTATAGTTTTAAATATACCTCTGTGTTAGGGTATGAATATATGATAATCATTTCTGTGTATTCTTCTCTGTTTTGATTCCAGGCTTAAGTTTACATAAAAAATACTTTTGTTCTTAATTAAAGCTTTAACAAGACATAAGTTTTGAATATAAAATGTTGTTATAACATAGACTTGAGTCTAAAAATTGGTTTAAAGGAAAAATAGTCTGTATTATTTCTGGAAATACAGAACAACAGTGGAAAGTTAAAATAAGTTAAAACCCAATTCTTATAACACATAGTTTCAGGCATACGAATCAAATGCTAAAACAAAAACTTGATTTTTAAAACCAAAATCACTATTTATAATTAAGTGTTGGAGGAGTAATTCTGGATTGCACATAATAGGAGAAGTTGTGATTTTTGGGGTGATCTATGTGAATTTGGAATTCGAGTTTCTTTCTGGAGGAAGAAGTAGGAATGGAGTTTTGTGTAAAAATGGTGGATGTTGATAAAATTCACCTGGGAATTCACGGTAGGGGTTTTTCTTATAGAACCCTAATTTTTGCTGCGCGTAAAGAATCGATCACCAAAACCTATATAGTGGCTCGAGTATTACGTGCTCTTGAGGGGAGGTAGAGGAGACATAGACGTGATGATGGCCGGAATTGTGGCGTCTCTGGTGAACGAGGTGGGGTTGACGGCGAACTTCCAGGATTGGGTTTGGGTTGTCTGTGTTTTATGATGGGAGCTCGAACCCTTCTTTTTGATTTCAGGTTGGATTGGACATGTTGATGGTTGCGAAGGGGTGTTGGGGTGATAGATGGTGTGGAGAGATCGTCAACGATGGTCTGCGTCGACCATCGGCACCGTGCATATGCACGGTGCACTATGTCATACCTGGATTGTTTTTGTGAGATAGGGAGTACTCGAGTTTTTAAGTGTTTCAACTCGGGAAAATACATCGCGCGACTCGAAGCGAGCTCGTGATTGACTTAGAGTAATATGGGAAGGGGGGAACCTGGGTAAGTAGTAACAGGTTTTTTTTTTAAAACCTGTAAAGTTTAAAATTGTTTAAACTGGGTTTTAAAATGAGATAAAGGTTTAACATGGTTATTTAAATAAAAGAAAAGTTTGGATTTGAAAGAAATTTGAATCTCAGTTTAAAATAAATAAATAAAGCTTAAAATTTTGAATTATTTGAAACACTTTAAAAAGGGGGATTTGTTGTGCGAGTTTCACTCGAGTGATTCGAGTGTCGGACTCGAAGAAATTTAGGGTTTTGCTCGTAAAAATAATTGTTTGTCTCGGGTATTTTTTAGCTACAGGTTTTAAACATGTAAGTTTTATAAAATTTTTAAAACCGGGCTTTTAAATGAAAAATATACGTATTTTAAACAAAGTTTAAACCAAGATAAACTTGGATTCAAAGCGTAGTTTGAATCTCAGTCTTTAAATAAATAAGATTTTTAAGTTTAAATTTGTTTTAAACAAATTTGAATGATAAAGAGAATTTTTAAATTCGATTTAAATTCAAAATGAAATCGAGTTTTAAATTCTTTAATCTTCTGTTTTAAGATAAATATTCTTTAAGTTGTAAAATAAAAGGAGTTTGGAATTGATAAAATTAATTTGATTTCATTTTAAATCTTAAATTTAAAATGAATTTAAAAGTAAATTTAAATTAAATTGATTAAATAGCTTATAAATGATAAATTGGTCATTAAATAGAATAAGAGTTTTAAAAACTTAAGGCTTGTAATTATTAAATTAACTAGGTGGATAATGAATAACTAGAATTAATTAACTCAGAAATTAAGAGTTAAATTTATTTAAATAAGATATAAGTTAAAGGTAAATTAATTGGTAATTAGGAAATCATTGGTTTAATATTAAATTAATGATTAGTAATAAATTAATGAATTAATAAAGAATTAATTAATGAGTTATTAAGACTAACTTAAAATGTAAGTTAATTACTTTAGGAAAGTAATTAAAGGATTTTAATTAGTTAATGAAGGTCATTAACTAAAATTATGAAATAATCAAATTAATGGGATTATTTTTAATAACTAATTAAATTATTTATTTAAGATAAGCAATTGTGAATTGTTAAGTATACTTACTTAACGAAAGTAATTAAGAAATTAATTGCTCATTGTAATTAATTCTATGAATTGTTTAAGTTAATTAATTAAGTTTAATTAATTTAGACAACCATTTTGATGTTGAGATAAGTATAATTGCTTAGGGAAGTAATTGATGATAATTACTGGATGTAATCAACTAAGGGTGATTTAATAATGAAAGTAAATTGGAATATAATTACTTTGTATAATTAATCAGGGGATTAATTAGAGAAATTAATTAAGGAGCCATTAATTTATTTGATGAGTAATTAAAGATAGTTAATTACTGAATGGTATTAATCAGAGGTGATTAGTAAATGTGGTTTAATTGAAGATTAATTACTTAAGGTAATTAATTTAAAACAGGGAATTAATTAAAATGTAACTAGAAATCATTAATTGATATAATTAATGATGGGATAATAAATTTAGATTAATTAATCAATAATAAGAAATTAAAGAGGAATTAATTAGTGAAATTCAGAAGTAATGTAATGTTTATAATTTAAAGTTAATTTCTATATTTAGACAAGATAATTAATTTGTGAAAATAATTATTTGTGTATAATTAAATGTTAATTAATCAAGTCTGATTAATTGAACCGAGTAATTAGTGAATGAATTATTAATTGATTGGAAATTGATTAATAATTGTGTAAGCAAGTTTTAAATGGTAAAGTAATTAATTTAATTTACTTTAAATTAATTAGAGATGATATAATTAATTTAATTCATTTTAAATTAATTATAGCTTATACGATTGCTTATATATGGATGGATGAAATTGTTTACCTTGATTGATTTGAGATCTCGGATATGTGATAATTGATGCTATATGATATGGATGCTTGATTTAAGTATGAATTATCTGTTATGATGATATGCCTTATCTGTTTGTAGTGATAATAATGATTATTTGTTTCTGTTGATATTGACTATCTATCTGTGAGTATTGAATCATTTTGAATTAAACTGTTAAGACTAAATAGACAACTTGGCCCTAAAAGACACGTTTTGGATTTCGATGAGACCGGGATCGGGTTTTCCACATTTGGAAGTCCGAAAACCACATTGATTCCAAATTAACGTTTGGTCGTAAATCTGAAGTGAAGATGAAGATTCAGAATGCAAGGGTTATCGTCGTTAACTCTGAGGGTGATTCCAAAATGAGTGTAACGAGATAATGCCTTCGGTTTCGTTCGAACCCGGAACGAACTTGTATGGATTGAATGCTTTCAACACATCGTCAGGTGGGCGATGATCATTCTAAGAAATATGTTCTCTAAAGGTAATCGTAGCCTCAAGCCTCATCAACCGGGAATGGCTAAAACATGGGAGGTGCAGCAAGGTTATGTGGGTCATGCCCAAGAAGGACAAGATTTTCCCCTGTCTAGATGTCCCTTTTTATTCGGATGTGTGGACAGTTGTGAGCTCCAAATGTCGGGGTTGTCTTGTTCGGGACTGTTCAGTAAGGAATGGTTCCGGCCTTGTGTTGCAGGGGATGAAGGGAGTAATCCTCGGTACGTTGATCTAGGCCACGTACTGTGACGGGCGGTACCCCAGTAGCCCTGCCATTGTAAGGAATCCACAATCCAATAAGTGCCAACGGTTTTGATTGTATTACCCACTTTTGTGGCTAGTAGCTGGAATTTAATAGATGTAACAATTTCGGCTATTTTCTATTTACTTGAAAACCCTAGACCTATTATAATATCACAGAATTTCCTATCAAATGTTTTGGTTAGCGTAAGGTAAAAACTTACCCATATTTATTCGTGGGAGGTCTTACGTGATACCTTTTGTTTTCAAATGTTTTTCAAAGTTAAGCAACTTTAACCTGTTACTCATACCAGACCCATGTCTGACCCGGAGTTTATTTTTGTTTTTCATAAACTCTCGGGTACCCAAATTTTTACGGGTAGCCAAGGGATTCAGGTTAGCTTTGACGAATTCTGGAGGAGCAATGGAGCAGGAGGCTTCAGCGTTGTAGATAGATATATATAGTGTTCCGCTGTGTTCATATCTCTGAGTTGTTTATCTGTATTGTATATTGACTTGTATTAACTAAACAGGTGCTTATAACTGTCTAGTATGTGATGTATTGACCGTATAACTCTGATATATGTAAAATTATGTAATAATTATGTATTCTATTATATTTTGTTCCATTCCGCTGTGAGATTCTGATGTTGTTGTTCTTTCTTCTCTATCTTTTCTATTTTATCATCCCTTTCTTTCTTAAAGACGATACGTCTTTCTGGGCGTTGGAGGGCGGGTCGTCACAGTTGGTATCAGAGCGCTAGGTTGAGTGAATACCTAGGCTCTTGAGTGATTTCTATCTTGAGAGAGCGTATTTGTAATTTTAATATATATATATATATATATTTATTTCTACCTATTTGTTGGGTTACCTGTCCGGGTTATCCAATATAAGTTATAAAGGTAGATAGGGTAGGGTGTGTGTAACACGACTACCAATGGTTGGAGTTTGAATATTTGAGATTGGAAGTGTATCTGTCGAGACTGTAGACCTATTACCGTCTTGAGTGAGCTTTGAATGGAGTAAGGATTTCATTGATCTCTGAAGGAAATTTGTTAAGGCTCGGAGTTCATTTGAGGTGTACGTTTGGATGAGCTAGAGTTTGGACTCGTTAGTTTGGTTTGAGCAAGTCCGGATATCTTACCTCTGGATGTAGTAGCTGTGTGATGAGACACAGTGACTATGGAAGTCTTTGAAGATGTTTCTTTGGAATCGGTTAAGGAAGTGTAGCTGTTTCGATGTTGGGCTGAGTTCAGTAGAATGTTTCTGTATGGTTTGAGGTCCGAGTGTCTCGAAGAGCTCTGGGTTAGGAATTTCTTGGCATTGGTGTTGGCAGGGAAGTTTTTAACTTCTGCATCAGCAGTGGAGTTCAGAAATTGCAGTGTGGTTCCATTTCTTTGATAAATTGGCTAATTAAGCATAGGCTGTTCTGTTTGGTAAAGAGAGAACAGTTTTTCTTTGGTAGCAAATCATCAAATGACCGTGTCAATGTGCATATCATCAAATGAGGGGATAAGCAAATTAAAGAACTCAACATCCATATAACTCTCTAGAACCACCAAAAAATCTAAATGTTCCGATTCAATTGATAAAAACTCCTCAGTAATCATATTGTCAAAAGAGGAATTATCTTCAACCCCATTCGAAATCTCATCTACTAAAAAGCAATGATCGGCACAGTCAATGACCAACAGTGACTCAGAAAAAGAAGGCAAAACAACATCCATCCTCGAAGAGAAATCAAAAACCTCTTCAAACAAATTCTCACTATCGTTTCGAAAATTAAAGTCATGCTCAGGTAAATGGATCAGATGCTCGAGAGCAAAGAACCAGTCTAATACATCCAAGTTATCAACTGAGGAACAAGAAGTAATATCATAAGAGAGATCGCCATCAACATGATTCAAGGAGCGATCTAATGAGAACTCTGAAACAAAGCCAATGTTAGGAGACATAACACAGTCTATAGAATTTACAGAGCAATCTGAGGTGACTACAGAATCAAGGCCAGCGAATCTGTTGAATGTAGAAATCGTAAAGGAGTCTAATTTGCGAGATGAAGATAAGGCTTTCTTGATCTTTGGAAAAGTAAACCCATTCTTATTCATGGAATCAGAAGAAGATATACAGAAAGCGACATCAGGATCAAGCAAGATAGAATCTGAAATAGAATAATCTATTCTTCTACCAATTTCGAGAAAAACACTATCATCTAAATTCAATCCTCCCATGATATTCTCTGAGATGACAGAAGCATCAACATTAACCACAAGATTCTCTTATTCGCCAAAACATTCTTGATAACCCATACCGATGTTTGGCGAATTGACTATGTTAAAATGATATAAAAGATCATCTAACAACAACAAACCTTCAGATCTTTTGAGCCAGAGATAGTTAATTAAGATTCCTCTCAAGTTAATGAAATTTAGAACAAAACGGAATCCATGTTCAACTAACAGCTCAGAAGAAATTGGGGAGACAGAAGAGGATTCGATATTACCAAAAAAGTCTTCAGGATCTCCAAACCTTGCTTGATAACCTTTACCAATGTTCGGGGTATTAACAAAGTTAAAATGAAGCAGCAAATCTTCTAGATACTTAAAACCATCATCATGATTTTGCCACAAATGATCGAGCATAATCCCTTTCAAAAGCATGATCTTTAACACAAACAGGAAACCATTTTCAACCAAGAAATCAGAAGAGGCAGAAGATTCAGAAAAACTCGAACACTTATTACTCTCAGTGCCAAAATTACCGCAATTAAAGCATCTAACAGGGTCACGGCATTGAGACGCCAAATGGTTGTTGTCGCCACATCTATAACAGAAGAACTTGCCTGATTTTGAACCTATCCATCTTTTATTCGATGTTGAAGGCCGTAACACACGATGAGTTGAAAATGGCATTCGATCTTTGACAACTTGAGCATAAGAACGATGATGAGTCGAATTCGAATCTCTGACTAAATTATCCGCTTGCAAATGAGGACGATTGAGAAACGAAAGAGGACGAAATGGGGATTGGGGACAAGAACCAGACGCAGACGCCATTAATCTTCTATATTAATTAATTATTCTTTAGTTACCTGAAATATTCATTTAATTCACCTTAACCCAAAATGAAGTAATAAAAATCATACCTTTTAAAATTCCCAATTTAATAAATTTCACATCAAACTTACTTGAGTTTAATTCTTAAATAAATTCAAATTCAAATCAATTTCCATTTTATCTCCCACCCTTAATTTATTTAAGTCATTAAAAACTCTATATTAAAATAAAATTTAAACTCTTTACCATATTATCTTCAATAAAAATTAAACTTATTATTAAGCTTATTCTATATTAAAAAAAATTATACACAGCTCAAAATCAAGAATAAAATACATTTATATAATACCTAAAATCAATAATTATCTAAAACCATAGAAATCATTTCAAAATATTTTTATATATAGCCCACGGTGTCTGTATATAATTTTCTATTCTATGGTCAAGTGATACAGATATTTATCATTTTAATTCGTAATTTAAAATATAAATACGGTTATATATCATTTCAAACCGCAATCCCGAATGAAATAAAAATCCATAACCACCTTGCAATTTGTGACAATATAAAATACAACATCCATTCATCCTATCACAATCATCATCCAATTCAATCAATAACATTAATATAGAACAAATAATAAATAACAAGTATTTACTAGCAGTTATATTCAATAATAAATTAAATAACTATTTTATCCAAATAAATCCAAATAAACTGAGATGATAATTCAAAATGTGCCAAACAGTCGTAAATAAATTTCTAATCACGTCATATATCAATTTAACAAACATAAGAAATTTTAGAAGTTGTTAGTGGGTTAAAACACTCACCTTTGAATTTAAATCCAATTTAAATCCAAAATTCAAACAGTCTCAAAATCCGTCTAAACCAGTGTCAAAGTGTCTGGAATTCCAATACGATCCTAGCGGAAGAAATCTCGCGTGAATCCGAGTTCGTATGGAAAAGTTTTGACAATTAGAAGTCAATGATTTAAAAATTAAAAAAAAACAGCTACCTGACATGTCATTGCTCTGGAAACACATGAAACCCTATGCTCATCTCCTACACGCGATCGAACAGCAGCAGGCCGCCACTACCGAACCTTAGTTGCAATTTTCGCCGCCACTATGTGAGGTTCCACCTCGGTCAGACGTCACCAACGAGATGCCCCCCTTGGCTGACCTCACCACCGCTACACGACCCCCCGCAAGCCATCTCGAATGCACGCGGCCGACCTACGTTCATCTTCCAATCATGGCGAAAACCCTAACTACTTTGACCAATTAGCCACATGGATTTGGGTCGCTCGACGTCACCTACACACTGATCATCTCCGGTCGATCACCCGACGCAAATCCACCGTCAAACGAAGAGATGATCAATGAATGACCAAGAAAAATTGCCCAATTTTGGCCACGTAGAAACCCAAATCGAAAAACGAATCATAGATTTGACTTGCGCTTGTCGAGGGCTTCAAATCCATATACAATTCGATATATATTAAGGAGTTTGAACTTTTTGATTTGGTTTTGATTTGCAATTGAATTGGAAATGGAACGTGAATTTTAGGGTTTGTCCGCCATTGAGAAAGAGGAGCAACAGAAATTTTGTACGTATAGAAATAGGAATAGAAAGGCTGCTAGGGTTTATAACTGGATATATATAAGCAGAACAAAATGGAACAGACGGGCTCGATCGAATTTGGGCTTTGAACGATAGTTGACCCGAAAAGCCCGTTCCGACTCCGGAATGAAAATGGGTCAACCCATATACCAAAGTAGATGTTTTTGAATATTTTAAACTCAATGGAATAGGTTTCAAGTCCTAATTCCATCGTATGAAGCAGTTACGAACAAATCAGTTTATTTCAAATTGATTTCAATTTCATTGATTATTAGGCGTTTCGAGCCCGTACGATCAAACGACAAGTCCGATCACTACGAAACTTGAAAACCGGCAATGATTCACTATTATGGATCCGATGAAACTGTTTTCGTCGAAATCCGAATCAGTGGCCAAAATGTCTATTTTCCAATTAATTAAATAATTTAATATTAAATTAATTAATCACTTCTTCAATTCAAATTTGATTATTTACCATTTCTATCATTCTTGATTGCAATTAAACTTATAATTCATTAACCAAATTTCCAGGTCAATCTATTAAGGATTTATTGAAAAATTTATAGTGCTTACCTTCAATTTAAGTAAATTCAAATAAATTATGTTTTTAATTTCAAATAAATTAATTCAATTCATTTTCAATCTCTTTATTCAATCAATCATCATCTTATGGATTAATTTAACATTAGCTTATATCCAATTACCCTAATATTTTTACAGTCATCAACTAAATTCATATTAATGTAGTTTTTAATTACGTTTAATTGCAATGGATTTAGATCAATAAATTAAATAAATCGGTAAACAATTAATAGTTATCACTATTTGCCTAATTTAATCTCATTCATACTTTATTATCAACCAAAAATTACTACAATTACTTATCTAGTATTGATTCTATCAAATCAAAATTTTCTTACGTATTATTTCATAAGTTAACATAACTTTGAATTTATTTTCCAATTTACTAATTACAATCAATTATAACCTTACAATTGTAGCAATTAATTGGGATTGCACTAAATTAGTTATTTATCATCTTGCATTAACATTATTGCCTTAATTTACATTCAGTTACTCTTAATTAATATATATTATTTCATTGGTTAATTCAATGCTTACCTTTATTTACTTATTTTCAATTTTATACCCAAGTGCAACAATTTACACTATTTCCTTATTGGGATTTCACTCCAATTGTCAATAATTATATACTAATCCACCAATTAATTCAATATTACACTTGTTTTCTTATATTCACTTTATAACCAAGTTATAATTTTTAAATTATTTTGTTTAATTGGAATTCATTCAAGTTCATAAATTGTTAACTTTAATTAACCTTGTTACGTTTCATCTTAGTTATTATTTCATTATTACCTTACAACTTTTTATTTCTTCGGATATTAAATAACAAGATCCATTAAATTAATAAATTAAATTATCGAAAATTTACGGGTTGTTACATGGATGGCAGGACGTATGGAGTATTCCACTGTGTATATTATTGTAGTTTATCTGGGACATGTTGATTTTAACTGTCCAATATTTGTGTTAATGTTGTAACTCTGATGTATTGATGTAAATTAATTAATATAGTTTTCCTTTGTATAACTGCTATTTTATTTGATATTATATTTTGATCCGCTGCGTATGTGAGAATCTGTGGTTTGGCGTTTCATCTTCTTCTTCTATCTCTTTTCTTCTTTTCCCTAACTATCTGGAATTTTCGGAATCGAAAATTCTGGGTCCTTACAGTATGTATGTATATATATATATATATATATATATATATATATATATAGGCATGGAATTGAGAATTCGTGCTTTAGTTTTCAAAAGCCTGCAAACAAAAATATTACACTACAAAACATCTTCTGTTTAAAATCAAACCAAAAACAAAACACATTAACAAAAAGGGTGTTTCTCTTCAAAATCCAAGGCAAGCAAGGTGATTCAAGATTTCAGATCAAAACTCAAGATCAAAACAGAGTTCAAAAGGTTTCAAGAAATGTTTAGGGTGAGAAACTATAAATTTAAGACCCGAAAGTGTAAAACTTTTGCTCTGTTCTATTTAACAGTAAAAATATTTATACATGTCCAACCTTCTAAAATCTTTATCTCAAATTCTAGTTCGAGTTTGCAAATGACGTTAACTTGAGAAATGATTGCTGTCGAGTGTACTTTTTAATAAAAATGGTTCAAAGCCAGTTCGTTTTGTATATTATGAGAATTAGTGAGAATATAATGAGTAGACCCAAATTAGTCGATTTTTGACATGCTCGAATTTGTGTTTCCCGCATATGCGGGTGATCGTCGATTGAAAATAGGATTTTTAGTGGAATTATCATGATTTTTAGCGGCTTAAATCATGTGAAGTCCTGAGTTGATCGTATTTCGTTCAAAAATTTATTTACGGTGACCTAGGCAACGGAAGGAGGCGCGGTTTGGTCGAGGGAAACATGTTGACAAGGGAAAGAGGTTCACCGTTGCGAAATATGGAATTAGACGCTTTTTTTGTGTCGAAGTGGTGGTTTTTAGGGTTTTAGGGCAAGTTTGGATGGGTTTTGATTTTTTTCTTCATTGGTGCGACGGTAGGATCGGACTGTGTGCTGAGGGCTCGGAGGCAAGGAGAAGGATAAGCGGCTTCGTCAATGGGTGTGGCTTGTCCTAAATATCGATGGTTCGATGGGGTGAGGCCGATTTCTTTTCATGGTGGTAGAAGTCTAGGGTCGGCATAGTATGATTTTGGGCTAGGGAAGGTTGGAGAGGGAACCATAGGTAAAGGACGGTTGAGTTTTGGTTTGGGCGCGCGCGAGTGGTCATGGTTGGGAAGTTTGATGCCGGAAGAGTTTGTGCACATGTATGTGATGCGTGCACGGTTGATCGAGAAGAAGGATAGTTTTGGGTAGGACAGAGAACAAACTCAGGGTGATTGATTGCTGGAGTTTGGCGTGGGAAGTGGGTTCATCGGAGAGAGGACAAACCGATTGGAAATTGATTTTTGGTTTTGGGATTTGTGGTTTGATAATTGGATTTAGGAATTATAGAACAGGAAGTTGAGAATTGGAGTTGAGTAAGAAAGGGAAGAAGGAAGAGGGGCGGTCTTTTTTTTATTTTCCTTCTGACTTTCGAATTGGGCTTTGGCCCAAATAAAATTATGATTTAAAATAAAGATTTGGAATGTATTTAAAGATTTGAATGGAATTTTTTTAAAGAATTGGAATGTATTTATATGTCAGGTGAATTTTAAAATGACACAGTCGATGCATAGGAAACCCGTTCGATGCAAACCAAAATGCGATGGGTTCGTATCGACGAAAGCTACATCGTCGTACGACCCGTTGTAGAATTTGAACTAGTGAAATTTTACAATATTGAAACAGACAGATTTTAAATACCGTTTAAAAACCAAATATCGTCGCTAAATCTATGCGACCATATATTGAAGATATTTCTGGATAAAAATAAGTATGGGTTAATTTGTTTTAAATTACAATGTTTTGACATTGTTTAGCAGGATAAAACACCGTCCACCTAATTGCTTTAATTGTACTCCCGTTGGAGGAATAAATCATCGTTCTGCCACTATTACTGAATATATCTATTGTGAACATTTACAAGCAGAAAATAAAATCCTGATTTGCAATTTATTTGTACGGACATCTATTTATTTTCCTGGTAATTATATTGGGCAGTATGATGTGTGAATTGATTGTTAAAAGCCTATTAATATGGATATGGTAACTCGATTAAGTACCATTGGGATTGTTGAGCCTTATTTTTCGATTTAGGTTGATCTTGAACTAAAATTGTTTTAAAAATGGTTATTATTTATTTATAATATTTGTAAGGTTAATGGGAAATATTTTGATAATTATATAAAGTAATTATTTTATGATCCTCAAAAATTATTTAAATATTAATTATTGTTTTAAAGTTATTAATTATCTAAATTGTTAAAGGAATATTATTTATTAATTAAAGTTAATTTATTGTGGTTATTCTATAGTAAAAAATTTATTTAAGGGTAAATTAGTATTAAAGTATATTTATTTCAAAGACACATTTATCAAATATTAATGATGTTTTAAAAATAATATTTATATAGTAAACTTTTATAAAAGAGTATTGTACATAAATTAGAACTTGGAAAATCCATATTGAAAACTTTATAGGTATTTATTTTGAAGAATTTTTAAAACAAAAATTTTCAAAAAGTAATGGTATACTCGCGTGGCGTAAATCAGAGGCAGTGAGTGCCTGCAGCTAAGTCTTGAATTTCTCTGGGATAGAGACGTAACCATTGAGCTGTGATCCATAGTTTGACATCGCAGTGGTGCTTTCCAGATTTTATTTTTAAAAAAGGTTTTTTTTTTGAAAATGAATGGTTTTGTAATTATACTTATCCAGTGAAATAAGCAAATGCCATTTGATTAAGTGATTTTAATTTATTGGAATTCTAGATTAAATAAGGCATAATGTTTGCAATGGTAAATGAAACTTTAGTTGATTTGATTGTATATTTGGTAGTTAAATAACCGACTATCAATTCTAGACCCTATACGACTTTGGGAATATCTAGATGATACTCAGGAATTGCATGGTGCAGTTACCGTTCGAGGTGCTATACTGTATGTATAAACTCGTTCGTACTTCTAGGACGTTGATAATGGAATCCTTCCACCAATGGTTAGGAGATGATCTTTGATCTTATCTTCGTTTGTGTATTTTCTAAAGAACTGGGGTTGAGTTTAGTGGGAACGTCGAATGTTGTTTTGAAGAGACTTGGATCGGATAAGTTATCCGAAAACCACTTCGATCCAACGAGTACATTTTCGAACGGAAAGCAAGAGCATGGAGTCGAAGGTGGAGCAGTGAAATGCAAGGGCTAATCACTACTAATCCTGAGGGTGATTCCAAATGGATGCAGTAGGAATAGTGCCTTCGGTTCCGTTCGGACCGGGAACAGACTTGTATGGATGAATGTTATCAGTACGTTGTCATTGGAGGACAGTGAGCATTCTAAATGAATCTCTCTAAAAAGTTAATCATAGCCTCTAGCCACATCAACTGGAAATGACTGAAAATTAGGGGGAATGTAGCAAGGCTAAGTGGGTCGCACCCAAGTAGGGTATGTCTATCACCTTCCTAGATAACCTCAGATATTATCACTATGCATGAAAGGAGCTTGGAAAGGGTAGGAATACCCAGGGCGATAGCATATTCGGTCAATCCAGATTAGGGATAAGCCGGTATTGTGTTGCATGGGATCCCGGCGTGGTCCTCGGTATAGTGTTTCTATACAAGTACCGTGACAGGTAGTACCCCTGTGCCTAGTCATTCAAATGGAATCCATTCTCCAATACGTGCCCTTACGGTTTTGATTGTAGAGCCTAGTATTACTGGAATTTACTTAATGTAACAATTTTAGCTATTTGAATAAGTATTTGTACTTAGACACTATTATAATATCAGAGGATTTTGATATGAAATATTTTGGTTATCGTAAGTTAGAAACCCAAAGTTTTTATTTGGCATGGTCTTATGAGATACCTTTGATTTTCAAAGGATTCTGAAACTTTAATAATTCAAATTGAGTGTGTTTCTCATGCTAATTTTACCAAACTGACCCGAGCGTGGTTTTTCCTATATGCTCGGGACAGACCGAGCATATTCCTAGGTTTAGCAGAAAGAATGGGAGCTTCAATAGAGGAGCTGGAAGGCCGGATTTGTATTCTTATAGATGATTATATTCCGTTGCATTTGGTTACATTTATCGGCAAATTGTAAGGACAAATTATTATAACTGTCCGTGCTGAATAGGTGTATACTCTGATTAATGTATGTATATGTTTTAAAGTTATCATTTTGTTTTATGTAAAGACTTGTTCTATATTATAGATTATTCGTTCTGTAGTGAGATTCTGTGTTGTTCTATTTTCTTTCTACCTTCTTTCTAACTTTCTTTTCTTTTACTATCCGCCTTCTCATGCAAATTGGCTGACTAGTGGGGTTAAAAGTCCGTTCAAATCTGTATGGAAAAGTGGGTTGTGACGTCGTGGTATCAAAGCTTAGGTTGAGCAAATACCTAGGCTTTGGTGCGGTTACTCATTTGTCATTAGTGATAGGGTCAATGGTACCCTGGAATGAGTCTGAGTGTATATATTTAAACGAGAGTTCGTATTTGTTAGTGATATAAAAATATTCTATATTGGGTTAATTGGTGTTCTGACGCCCTACCTCTATGCTCACAATAATAAAGAGTATTAAAAGAAATACTGTCTGTTATTACGAAGAATAAGGCTGGATAGGAGCGGCCATCCGTAGTTAGGTCTTACACTAGTATTGATTATCTCGATAGGAGAGGTATATATTATTTTTTTCATCTCTTTATTTATTTACTCCCATCGACATATCCAATTCCATTATAAAACGAACTACGATGGTTCACAATAGTTTAGGACAAGATATATAATAATAACACAGATAAGTTAAGCACGGAACACAGATAATAAAAAAGTCTCATATATATATAACTGATGTCAGTTACAATACATGTGATACAATACATATGATACAACTGCAACCGTCGACACTGGAAGTTACAAATACAAGTACATTATTGACAATAATATACATGAATACATATCATCCTATACTATGACAATGACTACTCCAAAAGATATAAAGAGACTTCATAGCTCAAGAAGCAACCCAAAGCAAGATATCTACAACCTGAAATAACTTGGTCTGATCCGAGTATTAATTCAAAAGAAAATAATATGCGGGCCAGTCTAATTCAAACTCAGTTATTAATGCACGGAAGCAATAATAATAAATAACCAATAGACGACAGTCAAAATAAATTCACATATCCAATCCTTTAATAAGGAAATCGGATAACGGTAAATATAATGCATAACAGCATTAAACAACGAATCAACAAAGCCAAATCATCAACAAAGATAAATAAAAGGATTATTAATGAAGATAATTTAGAAAACAACAGAATTGCCTAAACAACAATTAACAGCAGGTGGCCAAATCAAAACTCAAGCCAGTGAACAACATAAACCACAAAATCTAATTATCGATACCATAATTAGAAAACGCATAATCTAATTATCAAGTAGATAATTAGACAACAACAAAATAATCAAATTAAACCGAATCAAAATACAATTTCAAAATATTGAATTGGACACATGAAACAATTCAAGCTATTGAAATATCAATTAAAACGTCAATACTGTTTTGGCTGCAGTACACGCACGCGCGCACTGCCTCGCCACTACAGTGATGAAATACACAAAAGCTCAATGGATCAAAAGCAAATGGCACCAACTCAAATCAAAATGAACCCGATCGAACTGCAACAGCAAGCACAGCATTCATTCGGTAACCATCAAATGAACAAAGTGCACATGAAGGCACAATGAAAATTCACAAACGAGCACAAGGTCAAACCCAAAATACCGGATTCGACTCTAGTGCAATAAAATAATGTCACAACTTTCAGCACAAGGTCAAATTCAAGCTACAAGATGGATTCAACTCAAGTGAATTCGAAAAAATTCCAAATGCAATCAAGTGGTCAAGACGGCTACAGACAGTCTTAAGTGAAAGGTCACAGTGAAGACCGTATGCCAGCCAAGTGCACAAATACTAAACAGGAGAATGGATGATAAACCCCAATGCAGACCAGTGAATAGGGGAGGCAACCCGACACGGTTACAAGCCGGGATGAACACTGCAACAGTGGTGTTGCAGTGCAATACAATATGAATTACTGGAGCAAATGCAACAAATATATGATGCTATGCACAACAAAGATTACATGTGCAACAGCCTCAATAATGAAATAGGCATGTTCGAAACCCAATACAGGGAACTACTTGATGAATAGGTATGCAAGTGAATGCAACATGAAGCAAAGAAGGCACCAGTAACAACTACATGAAATTGGATAGTGCAAACTCAAATAGAAAATGTATTTGAACATGAAGCAGTAACAAATGTACATGAACATGAAGGCAACAGATACAAGGCACCTAAATGAACAGAGTACCAACGCAACCATACTGATTCAGGGAATAAGCATCAACGACCAAACTCATTAACCAAATACAGAGGTCAGGTCGCTATTATCAGGACTCAACACAACTGCAAGGCCAAACCAAAGCTAACAGCAATACCAAGAAATTACACAACAATGCAGGCTTAAGAGCACCAAATGTAAAGAAACAAGACTCAACATAAATGGTCATGCAATACTCACATAACCATCAGGTCAAAGCATGCAAGTGAATCATAAACCAAGTGATCAAAAGATACAACATATATGCAACTGTAAAACTGGATAGTGCAAGTGATGCAACAGTCAATCAAAATGACCGAAGTCAGTAGCAGGTTTTGCAATTCAAATCCAATGTCGTAGTCATTTTTATTTTTCACAGTAGATAATATGAGGAAAACATCCAATATCAAGTTTAAGTTATACAAGAAACTCAAACCAGAGGCAATAATTCAAATGAAAATGGACAGCAAGCTCCAGGTGGATAATGCGAGTACAGACTCGAGTGAATCGAAGTAAACAAATTTAACAAGTGCACCAAACAGTAACAGTGCAATTCGTAGTCAAAACAGCAAGTGGTACAAGACCGAAGTCAGATAACATGAGGAACAATGAATTAACAAAGTTAATGTGAGAGTTAAAATGCCAGAAATTCACAGCCATATGGCTAAGGTGATAGATCATAGCAGAATATCTAAAATGGCCGAAGTCATGGAACAACAGGTTACAAGTTCGAACAAAACAAAATTAAGAAACCAAAGTCAAAACTCAAAGCAAACTTTATCACAGTATCAAGTTGAACAAACTCACAAATTCAAAACCGCGTGAATAAAAAAAAAATCAGAGAAATCATCAACACTAACACGAAATCAAATGGCGGAAGCTAAATGTTGAAGATGAATTAGGATGTGAGTGAAAAGAATCACTCACCTTGTCTTGACGAGCACGAAGCCAAAGATCGAACAACTCCGAGTTGAAGCTGTGGCATCACGAAGTCGATCGAAGCCAAAAAAACGTAACCCTAGCAGCGGCCATTAATTTTCTCTCATTTTTTTCGTTTAGGGCTTGCGAAATGAACAAATGAAGGAGGAACCGGGTCTATTTCGATATGACGCAACCCCAAGACAAAAGAACGTGGGCCAAGATTCGATTAAAAGCCCGCACAACATTTAACAATTTTTCAAAGAATTACCACTCGATTAAAAATTTCAATAGAAATTAGTTAGCAATTTTAATCATTTAATGACGATAAATAAATTGATGTGAAATCCCGGTTTGTTACAGGTGTGTTGAGTGGCACATGGATTCTGGTCAATATGAGTAGCTAACGTTATTGGTAGGGATCTCTAAACACTTGAACAAGGCCAACGGTCACAATGTTGTTTTAAAAGGGATAGATGAAATAATTTTACCCAAAGAATATTTTTATATAAAAGACAAGATTTTCAAATATATATTATTTTGAGGTATTCTTTGGTAAGTGATGATAATGTTTTATCGTCTAGGATTTGAGTGGTCATTGCCGTTAGCTTTAAGTATCCTTCATTTGTTGGCCCCTTTGACTTGAGTATTCCCTTAGTGATCTGAGTCCTATAAGATACGAACTTTGGGAAATGTGGAATTTTACTAAATTTTATTTACTAAGAGAATTTGGAATATTTTTAAATAAATAATTTGGGAGATTTTTCACAAGATAAAAGCTAATTTTATCATAATTGATTTATAAAAGGGATATGTGAGAATTAAAAACCCTAGTGATTTCGAAAATTTTGTCTAAAATGATTTTTTTTGAAGGAAAATGATTTTGTAAAATTTTGAATAATAGAAATTTAAAGAGGGAAAGATATTTGAAATGTGAACCTATATATGTACTCTTTAGCATATATGAACTCCTGAAACCTTAGGATCTCATTCTTGGTTTTGATAATTGATTTTAGAGAACCCGTAGTATTGATCGAGGAGGAGCACTTTCAAAAGCTAGGAGAGATGGCAATTATGACTTAGTTAGGAGGATTCTGTAGTATCTTAACGAGCCATCGATATACGAGGAAGAGCTAGAGGAGGAAATAGAGCCGGTCGAGCAGCCACCGCATCAAGAAGAAGAGCACAAGAAAGAAACAGAAGAGGAGCCTAGAGAAGAATTCAATGACGAGGAAGACTTCGAAGACGAGGAAGAACTCGAAGATGAAGAGGAGAAATTTGAGGATGAAGAGGAATTTGAAGCAGAGGGAGAACCCGGATTAGAAAATGGCGAAGCTATCGTTTGGTAAATGGGTGAAGTTGAAGATGAGCAAATTGCAGATGGAGATTACCGTCAGAGGGAGCAAAGCCCAGTGTTTGCATGGGCCAGATAACGATGGGGAGTCCATGGAATTAAAAGGTCTCGAGGTAGAGGACTCGGATAGAGAGAGTCCGTAGTGAGTGTGGGTTTGGGTTTAGTGGTCTCTTAGTAGGGTATGCCCTATTAATATGTGTTAGTAGCCTATAATCGTCATGTTTATTGGATTGTAATTCAGTAAGTATGATAATAGATGTTTGGTATTATATATATATGTGTGTGTGTGTATATGTGTGTGTGTGTGTGTGTGTGTTTGTGTATAAATGATGGCAGTACTTGTGGATGTATTTTAGTCGATCCTAGATGTAACTGATATTTGGAAATATATATAAATATATATTAACTGGTGTGATATGAGTGTTTATTAATTCGTTAATTAAATAATTAAAATTCGATTAGTACTACGTACTAGCCTAATTGTGGAAAATTTCGAGGACGAAATTCTTTCATGGGGGAAGGAACGTAACAACCCAGGATTTTTGGCATCTTGAGTTTTGAATATTAATTTCTAATATTCAATAATACGGTATTTTAATCAAATAAAATTCCAGTTAAATAACAATTGGCAATAAGATACATTTTTTAAGCCAAAAGAATATTTTTAGTTTCCAGATTTAAAAAAATAAGAGATTGATTCAATTGGAATTGTTGATATATATATATATGTATGTATGTATGTATTCAGGACAATAATATATATATATATATATATATTGGAAAGGAATTCATAACAAATAATATAGATGAAAAAGCAAAAGAAAATATTTTAAATAGAAATGAATTTGGTTTATGAACAATATAGTGAATTTTAAAAAGGAGGGTTTAAATTTGAATTTTCCTATATACCTATATACATATTAGTTAGGAAGAATGTATATATATAAATATAAATATCAATTCAAAAAGAAAATATATAGTACTTATAAAAAAATACATTGCATTATGGGAATATAAAAAGGTGAGTAATATATATATGTATGTATGTATGTATATGTATGTATGTATATGGACTAGATAAAAATAGTTTATTAAAAAGTAAAAATATATTTTTATATATTGAAAAAGGAGGAATATATGAAAATATATTTGATATAAATGAGAAAATCTAAAGAACCATCATATAGGAAGATTATTAACAAATTAATGATTTGTTAAAAATGCTATTTTATACCTTTAAAATAAAATAACAAAGTTTCCATTTTACTTTGAGTTGTAGTAAGGTATGTATATATAAATATGTAAATATTAACATTGTCTTAAACCATTTTTATAATTCTTGTTCCAAGACATATATGTATACTTATATGAAGGCATGTAAAAAAATTAAATAAAAAGTAAATTAAACATTTGCTTGGTTAAGAAAAAGCAAAAAGTATCTAAAGGATAATGTATGTATATATGTCAACTCTGTAAACAAAGCAATGTAAGAATTATAAAAATAAAATAAGGCAAATGAGTATAATCGAATATAAACATATGTATGGTGTGTGTGTATAAGTATTGTCTGATCAAAAGAGGCAAAGACTAAAATCATTGTTTAAACTTCATCTCAAATATCAATTCCAGCCATAAAAAACTTCAACTCGGTTTTTATTAAAATCTCATCAATCCATCCACCCATCACTGTACAAAACCTTGAACATCATATCAAGATCTTTGAGCCAAGATATTATACGAAATAAATCAGTTCACTCTTGCATAAACATGTGTGTGTGTGTGTGTTTATATATATAGGTATGGAACTTTGGATCAGCGGATGGCTTTACTATACCCTCCTCAGGAGTTTACCGGCCCAACGGGTTCTCCTGGGTTTTCTCTATATATATATATATATGTATGTATGTATGTATGTATGTATGTATGTATGTATGTATGTATGTATGGATCTGAGAATTTTGTGCTTCAGTTTTCAAAAGCCTACAAAAAGAAATATTACACTGCAATACATCATTTGTTTAAAATCAAACAAAAAACAAAACACATTAAAAAAAAGAAAGTTTCTGTTCAAAATTCAAGACAAGCAAGGTGATTCAAGATTTCAGATCAAAACTTAAGATCAAAACAGAGGTTCAAAAGGTTTTAAGAAATGTTTAGGATGAGAAACTCTAAATTTAAAACCTAGAAGTATTAAACTTTTGCTCTATTCTATTTAACCGAAAAAATATTTATACATGTCCAACCTTCTAAAATCTTTATCTCAAATTCTAGTTTGAGTTTGGGAATGAAGTTAACTAGAGAAGTGATTGTTGTCGAGTGTTTTTTTTATTAAAAATAGTTCGGAGCCAGTTTGTTTTGTATATTGTGAGAATTTGTAAGAATACAGTGAATAGACCCAAATTAGTCGATTTTCGACATGCTCAAATTTGAGTTTCCCGCATATACGGGTGATCGCTAATTGAAAATAGGATTTTTAGTGGAATTCTCATGATTTTTGGCGGCTTAAATCATGTGAAGTCATTAGTTGATCGTTTTTCATTCAAAAATTTATTTCCGACGATCTAGGCAACGGAAGGAGGTGCGGTTTGGTCGAGGGAAACGTGCTGACAAGGGGAAGAGGTTCACCGTGGCGAAATTTGGAATTAGACATTGTTTTGGGTTAAAGTGGTGGTTTTTAAGGTTTTAGGGCAAGTTTAGATGGGTTCTTTTTTTCATCGTTATGGCGGTTTGGAGGATCGGACTATGTGCAAAGGGGCTCGGAGACAAGGAGAAGGATAGGCGGCTTCGTCGGTGGTGGTGGCTTGTCCTAAAAGTTCATGGTTCGATGGGTGAGGCCAATTTCTTTGCACGGTGATAGAATTCTGCGGTCGGCATAGTTCAATTTTGGGCTAGGGAAGGTCAGAGGGGGAACCATGGTAAAGGGATGATCGAATTTTGGTTTGGGCGCGTGCGAGTGGTCGTGGTTGGGAAGTTTGATGCCGGAAGAGTTTGTGCACGTGCACATGCACGCGTGCATGGTTGATCGAGAGCAAGGATAGTTTCGGGTAGGAAGAAGAATGAACTCAGGGTGATTGATTGATGCAGTTTGGCAAGGGAAGTGGGTTCATCAAGGGCGAGCCGATCGAAAATTGATTTTTGGTTTTGGGATTTGTGGTTTGATCGTTGGATTTGAGAATTGTAGAATAGAAAGTATGAGAACTGGAGTTGAGTAAGAAATGGGAGGAGGAAGAGAGGGGACTGGTCATTTTGTTTATTTTCCTTCTGATGCCCGAATTGGGCTTCAACCCAAACAAAATTATGATTTGAAATAAAGATTTGGAATGCGTTTGGAGATTTGAACAGAATTTTTTTAAAAAGATTTGGAATGCATTTATTTGTCATGTGAATTTTAAAATGTCGTAGTCGACGCATACGAAACCCGTTCAACGCCAACCGGATTGCAATGGGTTCGTATCGACGAACGCTACGTCATCGTACGACCCGTTGCAGAATTTGAACCAGTAAAATTTTACAATATTGAAACAGACATATTTTAAATACCGTTTAAAAACCAAATATCATCGCTAAATCAATGCGACTATACATTGAAGATATTTCCAGATAAAAATAATGACGGGTTATTTTATTTTAAATTACAATTTTTTGACGTCTGTTTAGCGAGATAAAACACCGTCTTGCTAATTACTTTAATTACACCCCTGTTGGCGGAATAAATCACCGTTCTGCCACTATTACTGAATATATCTGTTATTAACATTTACTAGCAGAAAATAAAACCTCGATCTGTTATTTTATTCTTACGAGCACTTTTTATTTTCCTGGTAATTATGTTGGGCAATACGATGTTGAATTGATTGTTAAATGCTAATTAATATGAATATGGTAACTTGATTAAATACCATTAGGATTGTTAAGCCTTCTTTTCCAATTTAGGTTGATCTTGAACCAAATTGTTTTTAAAATGGTTATTATTTATTTATGATATTCGTATGGTTAATGGGTAATATTTTGATAATGATATAAAGTAATTATTTTATGATCCTAAAAAATTATTTAAATATTAATTATTGTTTTAAATTAATTAATTATCCAAATTGTTAAAGGAATATTAATTATTAATTAAAGTTAATTTATAGTGGTTGTCCTAAAGTAAAATTTTATTTAAGGGTAAATTAGTATTAAAGTATATTTATTTCAAAGACAAAATTTTCAAATATTAATGATGTTTTACAAATAATATATTATATTGTAAACTTTTATAAAAGAGTATTTTACAAAAATTAGAACTTGGAAAATCCATTTTGAAAACTTTATTGGTATTTATTTTGGAGAACTTTTAAAACAAAGTTTTCGAGAATTAATGGTATACTCGCGTAGCCTAAATTGGAGGCAATGGGTGCCTGTAGCTAAGTCTTGAATTTCTCTGGGATAGAGACGTAACCATTGAGCTATGATCCATGGTGTTATACCGCAGTGGTGCTTTCCAAATTTTATTTTTAAAAAATGGTTTTTTTTTGAAAATGAATGGTTTCATGATTATACTTATCCCGTGAGATAAGCATATGCTGTTTGATTAAGTAATTTTAATTTATTGGAATTTTAAATTAAATAACGCTTAATGTTTATAATGGAAAATGAAACTTTGGTTGAATTGATTGTACATTTGATAGTTAAATATCCGACTATCAAATCTGGAACTAAATATAACTTTGGGAATATCTAGAGGAAACTTGGGAATTATATGGTGTAGTTACCGTTCGAGGTGTTATACTGTACGTATAAACTCGTTCGTTCTTCTAGGACGTTGATAAGGGAATCAGTCCACCAACGGTTAGGAGGTGATCTCCGATCTTATCTTCGTCTGTGTATTTCCTAAAGAACCGGGGATTGAGTTTACCGAAAACATCGAACGTTGTTTCGAAGAGACCAGAATTAGATAAGTTATCCGAAAACCACTTCGATCGAACGGGTACGTTTTTGAAAGGAAAACAAGAGCATGGAGTCAAAGGTGGAGCAGTGAAATGCAAGGGATAATCGCTACTAATCCTGAGGGTGATTCCAAAATGGACGTAGTAAGAATAGTGCCTTCGATTTCGTTCGGACCAAGAACGGACTTATATGGATGAATGCTATTAGTACATTTTCATTGGAGGACAATGAGCATTCTAAGTGAGTCTTTCTAAAAAGGTAATCGTAGCCTCTAAGCTCATCAGCCGGTAATGACTGAAAATCAAGGGGAATGCAGCAAGGCTAAGTGGGTCGCACCTAAGTAGGGTATATCCATCACCTTTTTAGATATCCTCGTATATCATCACTATGCGTGAAAGGAGCTCAAAAAGGGTGGGAACACCTTGGGTTATAGCATATTCAGTCTATCCAGGTTAGGGATAAGCCAGTCTTGTATTGCAGGGGATCCCAATGTGGTCCTTGGTATGGTGTTTCTAGACAGGTATCGTGAAAGGTGGTACCCCGGTGTCTAGTCATTCAGGTGGAATCCATTCTCCAATATATGCTTTTACGGTTTTGATTGTAGAGCCTAGTATTGCTAGAATTTAATTAATGTAACAATTTCAGCTATTTGATTATTTGTGGTAAGGTCTTACGAGATGCCTTTGATTTTCAAAGGATTTTGAAACTTTAATAATTCAAATTAAGTGTGTTTCTCACGCTGGTTTTACCAGACTGACCTGAGCATAGTTTTTTCTTATATGCTTAGGTCAGACCGAGCATATTTTCAGGTTTAGCTGGAAGAATGGGAGCTTGAGGAAAAGTGCTGGAAGGTCGGAGTCTATTCTCATAGATGATTATATTCCATTGCATTTGGTTGTGTTTATCAGCAAATTGTAAGGATAGATTGTTATAATTGTCCGTGTTGAATAGGTGTATACTCTGATTGATGTCTATATATGTTTTATAGTTACAGTTTTGTTTTATGTAAAGACTTGGTATATATTATAGATTATTCTTTCTGTTGTGAGATCCTGTGTTGTTCTATTTTCTTTCTACCTTCTTTCCAACTTTCTTTTCTTTTACTATCCGCCTTCTTATGCAAATTGGCTGAAGAGTGGGGTTAAAAATCAGTTTAAATAAGTAAGAAAAAGTGGGTCGTGATAGAAAACCTTTGAATGGATAGAAGAATTGTAACATCCCTCATCCCGAGGCTTGAAATAAAGCGTTATGAATGTTGCAGTTATCAATGGAATTAATTTCCAATGACAAATACGGTCATGTAAATCATATCAATAACATTAGAAGCATAGGATTATGAAAATTTTCAAACACATTTCATTAATAATTTCCGTATTCAATACATAATTCCAAATGTTTCCCAGGTTTGGATAAAATACAATTATTACAAAATATTCTAAGATCGACATATCAAGATGCACCTTGGTTGATTAGAGTTTACTACTTGACAGATATATTTTCTACCATTATATACATTCAGATATAATGAAAAGATAACACGATGGATAAATATCTCCTTAACATAGATAACTTGCCTCCATCACGTCTTCGAAAATATTACTTATCAACATAGAAACCTATAAACCGTAATTTTAGATTACTCAAATGGGCACCCAAGAGTTAAAGGGGAAATATAAACTTCGGTTCAGAGAAAAGGTCTGGTATGAATAATAATATGCCATCTCGAAATTAGATATCTAGTGAGACTACGCCGTTGAGGGGAACGAGTTTTCCCTTCACTAGTATCTTTTGAGAATGTGTCAATCCAAATAATGCTATTGAAATCAAAGTGGTTAAATAAACATAAAATAATCATATGCATGCTTGCTGCATGGGTGAATCTGCTTAGTCTGTCTAAATCAATAAACTATTTGTTCCAACTTCATAGTTTTCCTAGGGTTATACTAACCTATATAGCTGACTCTAGCCTACCAGATATATCAAATTCTCCAAATTAACGTTAGGAGGAAAGTAGACTGTCCATGCGAACATAATCTTCTTAGTGTAAACCTGACTATCCGTCAATCTCATAGTTTTGCTAGGCTCACTATGAACCTAATGTTTTTGCAGGCCTACTAATAACCTAACTACGTTATAAATTACCTTATGTGCATAAACAAGTTTTTAGTATTTACCCTCAAGAGAGCCCTACATACAAGAATTGTAGACAAATATCAACTAGGGGCTAACAGTTAAAGTATAGGACATAACCATGCACCAGTCTCATTATCTGTTTCTCTAATCTTTAATCCTTGAGCCTCGATATCATATCACAAATTATCTAATGGTGATAAAAATAATTCTTATATAAAACCTTAGGCTAAAATACCCTTTTTGTTTCCTTGAAAACTTAAGTATTTATAAATGATTTATCCCTTGAAATCTATAAATGATTCATCCCTTGAAATCATATTTAAAACAAAGAAAATATAGCTCTTTTACTTAGCTAGAGTATAGTGCCAAAATATGTCTTTCTTTGAAATAGCTTTCATCAATTTCAAAATTAATAGGAGGTTCACGCACTCTAACACCTTAGGCTACCAAGCCATAAAATAAAGCTATTTAAATTGACAAAATGCAGCATCAATACAGCCGATATGGGTGGTTGGCCCATTTAAATATCAAAGTTATAATAAAGTACTCTTATTTATAAAACTTAAGGCCAAAGGGATGAAATTATTCTTGATTGTCGAACCTATGAAACTTGTTAATATATTTGTGTAGTATAAAGGCTTTCAACTTAGAAAATTGGAATACGGAAATTGATAACTTACAGCATCATTTCCTTAAAATAATTCATATTAGAAATAAGAACTTGTGGCATCATTTTCCTCAAAATAATTCATGTCGGAAATAAGAACTTGCGGCATCATTGCCGCAAAGTAATTCATATCGAAAATAAGAACTTGTGGCATCATTGCCTCAAAATAATTCATAGCGAAAATATTAACCTATGGCAACATAGCCTCAAAATAATTCATATCATAAATAAGAACTTGCGACATCATTACCTGAGAATAATTCATACCAAAAATTAGAACTTGTGGCATCATTGCCTCAGAATAATTCAGATTGAAAATAAGAACTTGTGGCATCATAGCCTCAAAATAATTCATATTGGAAAAAAGAACTTGAAGCATCATTGCCACAAAACCATCGATATCAAAAATGATGACTTACGTCATCAGTATATTTAAGGCATGGGTTTTAAGATAGAAGACTTACGACATCGAAACCGTATGATATAGGTTTCATAAATAAAAGGACAAGGAATGTCAAAATGGTTCTGGTGAGTTACGAATTCACTTATTTCAAAGTGATGGTATGCCGAAGTAAACAATCAAAAGTGAGATGGATAACTATTATCCAACTTTATTGGATAAGGAGATTTGAGATTAAGTATTGATTAAATTCCCCTTACCTCTAATTCTGATTTGCTTTTCTCCTCTTTTTTTCCTTAGTAGTGGGCGACCTCAAGTTTATTTTAGTTTGTATAAAGTGAAATGGAATGAGAATAATGCTAGAGGAAGAGTTATGGTTAGGAAATAAGTGGTTATTCGTATTTTAACCCTCACATTATTCCTCCTTCTTATGGTTTAATTAATCTTATTAACCAATTATTTAAGACATGTCCACATCAAATTATCAAATCTCATTCTCTTAATCTCAACATATTATTTTACTTTACTTATCTAATTAATTTTCCTAGATAATGTTAATCAAAATTAAGGGTGTTATAGACTCTCCTCATTCAAGAATTTCGTCCTCGAAATTACGATAAGGGACATATCAAACATATAACATAGATATAAAAAATACCATAAAAAAATAGGATAAGTGTCTCTAATCATGTCCTCTATCTTCCAAATGTAGTCTTTTTCATTGTTATTCCACTAGAGGTTCACTAATCTGATTGTCTTATTCCTTAACTTCTTCTTATCCCTAGCTACAATATGAACTGGATGTCTAACCAAAGTCATGTATGGTTCCACCACTAAATCTTCCAATGTAGTCGGAGTGATAGTTGTCCCAGGATCACGAATACACTTTCTAAGATAAGATATATGAAAAACATTGTAGACACCTGCCAAACTGTTAGATAACTTATCCTATAAGCGAGTTTCCCGATCCTTTCTATAATAGGGAATGGTCTGACAAATCTAGGTGTCAATTTTCCCGACTTCTCAAACTGAATTACACCCTTCATCGGCGACACTTTGACAAACACATGGTCTCCAACTGAGAATTCTAAGTCCTTATGTCTCTTATCTACACAACTTTTCCATCTTATCCAAGCTTCCTTCATCATTGTTTGGATTAACTCAATCATTTCTATAGCTTTTCTCCGCATATTTGGACCAAGAATCAATCTATCTCTGGTCTCTAACCAACATGCGGAAGATTTGCATAGCCTTCCATGCAAAGCTTCAGAAGGAGTCATTCCTACACTATCCTAATAACTATTATTATAGAAATACTCGACTAAGTGCAAATGGTCTTCCCATGACCCTCCAAAGTTTAGTACACAAGCTGTCAGCAAATCTTTAAGTACCTTATTTACTCTCTTTGTTTACCCACCGTAAATGGGTGATAAGAAATACTCATCTTTAGCTTAGTACCTAATTGTTCCTGTAGAGTCTTCCAGAATTTACTAGTAAACAAAGTATTTCTGTCCCTAATGATACCACTTGAAATTCCATGCAGTCTAACAATATTATTCATAAACAACTTAGCTAATATAAGTGTCGTTCTTGTCGACTTAACGGGAACGAAATGTGCACTCTACATTAATCTGTCACTATAACCCAACTACTTTCATTTCCCCTACTCAATCCTGGTAAACCATCAACGAAATCCATAGATATAGAATCTCATTTCCATAGTGATATATCCAAAGATTGAAGCAATCCACTAGGCTTTTGATATTCATCTTTCACTCGCTAAAATTTTAAACATTGCTTCACCCGTAAGCCTACATCCTTTTTTATACCTTCATAGTAGAAACTTCTCTTTGTATCCGTATGGATCTAAGTTCCCCGGGATGAATAGTAAACTTTGATTGATGATACTCCCTTAGAACTTCTTTCCATAGGTTCTAAACTCTGGAACACATAATCATCTATTTTTCTTTAAGCATCTGTTTTGATCAAGACTTAAACTTTTAGATCATCACTCTCGGTTCCACATTCAAGGCTTCTAATCCATTCAGCTAGCAATGGATCATCTCTCTGCTTAGAACCAATCCTTTTGATCAATATTGGTTGAACTTCCTAACATGACAACATGACAGATTCTTAACTAGAACTACCAGTTCGATCTTAACTGCACATCACAAGTAGTTAATGCTTCAAAATATTTCCGTTCGGTTAACATTGCTAATACCGCATTCTGATGATTCCTTCTAAGTGCATCTGCGACTTTATTTCCTTTCCCTAGCATATACTCAATTCCAAAATCATAAGCTGCTATGAACTCTAACCATCGTTGCTGTATCATATTCAACTCCTTTTGAGAGAATAAATATCTTAAAGACTTGTGATCTATAAACAACTCCAATATTTCTCCCAAAAGATAGTGTCTCCATACCTTCAATGCAAATATTACAACTGCCAACTCCAAATCATGAGTTGGATATCTAACTTCATGCGGTCTAAGCTGCCGAGAAGCATATGCAATCACTTTGCCTCTTTGCATCCACGCAGATCCTAATCCTATTTTGCTTGCATCAGTATACACCAGCAATGCTTGATTCCCATCCACAACAATTAACATGGGTGCATTGGTTAATAAATGTTTCAGCTTCAGGAAAGTCTTTTCAAATTTATTGGTCCAAACATAATTTACGTTATTCTTGTTAATTTAGTCATCGGTGCTGCTATACGAGAGAAATCCTTGGTGAATCTATGGTAATCGCCAGCTAATCCAAGAAAACTCTTTGTCAAATCCACAGTCTTGGGTCCCTTCCAATTAATAACAGCTTCGATCTTAGACAGATCTACTGATAACCCATTCTTCGAAACTACATGACCAAGAGACTTAAGTTCTCTCTTCCAAAAGTGACATTTCAAAAACTTGGCTTTCAGTTGATGCCACCTCATCGTCTCAAGCACTATTCTAAAATGAGTCTCGTGACATCCCTTATTCCTAGAGTATATAAAACTGTCTTCTATAAATACTAACATGAACATATCCGAGTGCACTCTGAAAATCTGGTTCAACAAGTCCACAAAGAAACCAGGCGCATTAGTCAACCCGAATGGCATGACTAACCACTTATACGAACCATACCAAGTTTGATACGTCGTCAAAGGAATATTGTCCTCTGCTACCCTTAATCGATGGAACCCAGTCGTGAAATCCAATTGAGAAAATACTTTGGATCCACTCAGCTGATCAAACAAATCATCTATTCTCAGCATAGGATATCAATTTTTTATCGTCTTTTCAGTCAACTTACGATAATCGATACACATCCTTAATGACCGATCCACGAACACGCGTCTGATTCCGAAAGAAAACTGCTTTGTCTGATAAAACTCTTCTCTTCCAAGTCCCGCAGCTAAATTTTTAACTCTTTCATCTTGGTAGGTGTTATTCTACTAGTAGTCTAATAATGAGTTCGACTCTAGGTACCAGATCTATTCTAAACTCAATAGCTCTTTACGCTGCAAATCTTGTAACTAGTCCAAAAAATCTATGAATTCTCTTACAACAAAAACTTGATATATCTCGTCTTTTTCCTCCATTGCACCTAATAAGTGTAAACGTCAAAATTCGAGTCATATACTGGGTATATAATTTGATCTCTACTATCACTACTATTAGGATGTCTTAGTTATATTTTCCTATCTTGGCAAAATATCCTAGCATCATATTTGCTTATCCAGTCCTTACCCAGAATAATCCCAAAGCCTACAAAATCAAAGATAGCAAACTGCAGGAAAATATATGACCTAATAATTCAAACTCAAAATGGTCACATCTCATCCCAAGAGCTGCGTACCATCCTATTGGGTTCGCAACCCTTAAAGAAGTAACAAGGTATGATGGTTCTAAACTTGGCTTATCTACCGAATAACGTAAGAATTTCTTCATTACTGCATGCCATGTCCACTACCACATCACATGGGTCTCTAAGATGTGCTACTATTGCCTTGGAAAGCTTCGGTTTCGACCCTCTCGTAAACTTCTCATTCCATTTTATCACCATGCCCACAGTAGCATATCCATTCCTAGATAGCTCTTCAAATTTGGTTACATATCTCCTTGCTCCAATTCAACAAAATTTCTGAGCAAATTTGACTTGGCCATTTCATACATAAATCCCTCTTTAAATCTCCTTTTGAACTCAGCCCAAGTCAAGTTCTCTTTTGGTATTCCCATTGTTACACTGTTCCACTTGTATAATGCAGTTCTTTACAATTTCCTAGATGCCAATTTCCTCTTCTGCTCATCATTCAAGCCTAAATCTACGAAAATACTTTAACACAATGCAATAGCCAAATCTTTACTTCGCTAGCATCTTCGGTCCAACAAATGTCTTTCCTCCGAGTCTAGCATAATTCCGACTAAACACGGCATAGTTAATGATAATATGAACTTCAGGATATGCTTGTCCTACATTAGCAACATTTCCATCAATTAATCCGGATGTAGCTCCGGCTTGCATCATATTAACAAAGAAAAGATCATAGCTCCCACATCCACTTGTGGCATTCCAGCACCCATATTTGCAATTGCTTGTCGACCCGGATCCTTCTAGTGTTGGGCCTGCCAGTTTCATTGAATGTGATGATTCCTCCACCGAGATTCACTCTTTCATTTCCTGCCTCCATACCTTAATCTTCATAAATCTACATTTGAACCTTAGTAAGATATAGAAGAATCGTCTAAGAGAGAGGGAATAATTTCGATAGGGTATATACTTATATATAGCAAATACAAGTACGTTACTATAACATTATCCCATACCCCAATCTTATTCGCTTATTTATACAGATTATGTTTTCAACACTCTTTTTAAGCTCAAAATCCTTTTTGTTTTACATAAACCTTTGCTCTGATACCAAGTTTCTAAGGCCTAAAACTAAGCGTTATGGATGCTGCAGTCATCCATAGTATTGGTTTCCAATGACAAAATGCGATCATGCTAATTATATCAATAACATCAAAGGCATAGGAATATGAAAATTTTCAAAACACATTTAATTAATAATTTCCATATTCGTTACATAATCCCAAACGTTTCCCTAGTTTAGATAAAATATATTTATTGCAAAATACTCCAAGAGCGACATATGAAGATCCCTCCTTGGTTGGTCAGAGTTTACTACTTGACAGATACATTTATAGTCGTTACGTATACTTAGACAAAATGAAAAGATAACACAATGGAAAAAATGTCTCCTTAACTAAAGTTTATCATTCAAAATAAATAAAATAAGTTTTTTTTTAAATCAAAAATTCAATTAAAATAATTAAAATATACAAAAAAATAACAAAATACAGGGTTGTTACATTAAGTGTTAATTACTTAATGAATTAATTAAGTGATTGCTTAGTATAAGTAATTAATGGATAATTGCTAAATAAAGAGAATAATTACTTTATATAAGTAACTAAGGAGGGATTACTTAGTGTAAGTAACTAAAGGATTAATTAAAGTAAGTAATTAAAGGATAGTTAATTCTGAATGTGAGTAATTAGAGGTGTAATCAATGAAAGTAATTGGAGGATCAATAATTAATTATTGAGAGTAATTAAAGTGAATGGTTAAATAAAAATTTATTTAAGAAATTAATATAAGGCCAATTACTAAATGTAATTAGGAAATGATTAAGCAAGGATGATCAATTAAGATGGATGATTAAAGAATGATTAACAAATTGGGTTGTAATTAGTTAATGTTACGTACGCAGGATTTAGGTAATCCAAGTGATTAAATTTGGTGATTAATTTAATTGGAGATCAATTAAATTAATTAGGAATTATATATCTAATAAATCTTGCTTATGGATGATTGAATGATATTTGAATGACTTGGATTGTTGATGTCTCTGATGGACGATTGAGATGGGCTGGGATATGATGGCTTGAACTGTGATATTGTGGGATGAATTGCTATGTAGTATGATATCCTAAATATGAATTGTATTGTTTTAAAGCTTAACAATTTGGATTAGAGATGATATTGATTTCGAAGAGATCGGGGTCGGGTATTGGCAATACTCGAAGCGACTTCGATTATTAATTTAAATTCCTTATAAATTGGATATGTGAAACTAAACAGGCTGGATGGAATAAATTACGTAATTTGGACATTTATACTAAAAATTGTTGTGTGTGATAAATGATTTACCATAATAAATTAAAAACTCGTAGAAAGTACGAGTTACCCTAGTGTTTCACATAAGTTATATAGCTTGGCATGTTATATTATATGGGTTTACTCACGCTGATTTCCAGCCTGACTTGGGTGTTACTTTGATGTAATGCTCGGGTCAGACCGAGTATTATAGCTTTTCAGGTTATGATGTTTGGAGCTAAGGAGGCGAGCTGGATTGTAACATCCCGCCTTTTTGTACGTTTTAAATCGACGATAAACCACACATGTCAGACTCAAACATACAAAAGGGCGAATTGTTATTGGGGTGAATAAGCAAAAGGAAGAAAGAAATAAAACAAAATAGAATCTTGCAGCGAAATGAAAAAATATAATATTCAAATAACAGTTCATGAAGCTGTTTACAAAATATTTGATTTTACTAATACAATATAGAATCAGAGTTACACATACTAGAGAATAATAAATAACAACGCAGTGGAACAGTATGATCGTAGTGGAATAATATAATAGATAATAGTAACATAATCTTCGTCTTCGTCCTTCAGAAAAAAAGTCTTCAAATCCTAAAATGCTCAGGCTGACCTGAGCGAATTGAAAAGACAAAACACTCGAGTCAGAACTAAAACATCTTATGTAAGACAAATCAGCGGTAAATAATATGAGTGGAACGACGTCAAAGATGTTTACGGGATTTGACATCTCCTATCCAGTGTCTAACGTGAGTGCAGTAACTTAAGAGATGTTTAGGATTTACATCTCCTAAGGATCCATTAAACTATCTACTATGTAGTAATGTACACTGTTATAATAATGTCTATTAGTAAAATAAACTTACTTTTAAAGAGCATTAAGGGGTTAACCATATAGCCCTTAACACGTAATAGTCCCAGTAGTCCATCCAGTATCATGGTCCCTCCTGATCGGGAAGCCACCAGAGGATACTCCACGGGCTACGGGAGAAAACCAAACTCGTACAAGGCGCGCTAGGGTAGGTGACACGGCACAACTAGGCAATGCCAGGGTATACATACCAATTACGCTTCCGAGCCGGTGGTAACGCGTAGCAGCTACTACCACCCACCTCGAGCCACACCCCCAATAAAAAATCAAAGTGTCCGCCGAATCAATCCAAAGGTCAGAGTATAATATCGAAGGGATGTATCCAATCAAAGGAGCTACCTCATTTGCCCGTCAATTGCTCCTATTTTGGCCACCTTATGCCAACTCACGGGAGTCCAGTCCACATATATACCTCAATAGAACGTTGCCACCATCCTACTTCATTCTGGAATCTCCACCGCGTACACGGTTGTTAAAGTGGTTTTCATGGTTGGCAGAGAGTATGACAACTTCCGATCCCGGTGTCTTTAACAACCAAACGTTATTATAACACCGCGGTCATTTTCAAAATCGTTTATACTTTAAAACCAAATATCATTGCCTTTCCAAACCCAAATCAATACAATATCATTTTCATTTCAAATATATCCTTTTCTAAAATCATAACACTTTCAAAGTTATACCATTTTGAAATCAAAACACTTGAATATAACACTTTCCAAATTATAATACCTTGAAACTCAGAACTTTGAAACATAACTTCCATCACTTAAATGGTTTAAATATTTAAAATACTTTACATAATAAAATAGCTTGTTCAATTTCACAAATCAATTCCAAAACAACTCGAATTTCTAAATTTTTGATTTAACCAAATCCCAAATCATAAATTTCAATTCAATTCAGTTTCCAAATAAATTATTCCAAATTTATCGATTTCAAGACAGATTTGATCCACAGAATAAACCATTTCAAATTCAATATATTTAAAACTTTAAGTATTCAACAGTTTCAAAACTAAGTTTGGTAATTTCATGTGTGTGTGTGTGTGTGTGTGTGTGTGTGTGTGTGTATCAAATGCAATTTTCTATTATTTAGTTTTGAAATATTTTACTTATTAAATCCATAATCATTTAAACAAATCTCAAATTTTCAAATAACTAAATATTTCCTTCAATTTATTTATACCTGAAATATTCATTTTTTTTTGAGAAAAATGTGCGATCCTCTAATAAAAGAGGAGAGCACACATGGAACACTATATATATAACAAAAAGGATGGAGCAGCCAACATGCCTGGCAGGTGGAAAGATTAAAAACTAAAAAAATAAAGAAAAAGATACCCCTCAAATGAGCTCCGGCAAAGCCACCACCCATTACACCCTATTACCGAGCTCCGGCAAGGCTACCGCCCAATAATAGGGTGTTAGAGGTATCTAAAAAACGAGACACACATGAAAGAGCATCCAAAGAGACGAACTCCAATAGGAGGACCAAAATGGAGAACTCCTCACTGAAGACCTGGAGAAACCAAAGAGAAATGCCAGACACAATCCGAATCCCTGAGAAAAGCAATCCTGACAACCTGCAAAAAGCTGAAAGCTATCCTGCAAACCAGATAATAGAAAAACCAGCAACCTTCCTAAACCAAACCTGAAACAAAACTAGGGAAACAAGTTAGAGTGAATCACATATATGTATATAAATGGAATTTATATACATATATGTGAGTGAAATAAATCAAGGAACAACTAGAACTAAAAAATATCAATTCTAAAAAAGTAAAGGAAAAATTTGAAAATAAAAGAAGAAGAAGAAAAACAGAACAAGAAACTAAATTAAGGGCCTAAAATAGAAAGGGAATTATGATGCATCATGTGAACATTATTTAAATCAGAATATGGATTATTAAAAGTAATATTAGAAGCAAAATTATTGGTGTTAAGATTGAATAAGTTAATATTATTTCTAACCTTGTTAAGATAATCCTTAAAGCATTATTTTTGGCTAACTTATATTTGGGATTAGATATCCAATTTAAACAGAAATTTGAAATTAAAATTATCAAATTATTATATTGTTGCTTTTTATTATTAAAAATCCTTTGATTTCTTTCAAACCAAATGAACCAACAAGAAATAGTAAATAATGAATCAAGCAAGTAACTATAATCCTTATTGAACATAAATCTAAAAGAGTTCCAGTAGAAAAAACAATCAGAAACTCTAGAACTAGTATTGAACTCAAAGATATTCAGGGTCTTAATAAGAATAAAGTGTGTATCCATGCATTCATAATAAATATGATTAATATCTTCAGAGTGTGAGTTGCAAAAGTAACATTTATTATCAATGTTAATATTTTTCTTTTTTAAAAGTTCAATAGTGTTTAATTTACCATGAATCATAAGCCACATATGGATCTTTGATTTTGGAGGAGCATTTGATTTCCAAATAAGTTTAAAACAATTGACCGAAACCCCCGAAAAGTTAATAAATTTGTAAAAGGAATTAGAAGAATATTTCTTACTCTTATCCCACACCCAACTAATATAGTCATTATCATTGTCAATGTTATAAAGATTTAATTTAGCATACAGCAAGAAAAGTTGCCTAAGGGTAGGGCTTATTAAAATACAATTAAAATTAAAAATCCAAGGGGGGTCACTTTCATAATTGAAAACATCATAAATAAACGCAAATTTAAAGTTACAAATATCATATAAATATTTAAACTCATTCTTAAGAGGAGTAGAGGAAATCCAACTATCATGCCAAAAAGATGTATTATTACCAGAATGAACAATAATATTTATACCTAAGTTGAAAATATCACTACATTTTAATATTGATTTCCAAAATAAGAAAGTTTACTAGAAAAAGAAGGACAAGATTGATAGAGATTATAACTACCATTGTAGTAATATTTAGAAATAATCTTCTTCCAAATGGCATTATCACTAGTATCTCTGAATTTCCATAACCATTTACCAAGAAGAGACAGATTCATATTATGTAAATTAATGACTCCTAAACCACCCTCTTTTTTAGATTTACAGACAGTATCCCAATTAACTAAACATTTAATGCTACTGTTAGGGTTTTCAACACTCCAAAGGAAATCCCTTCTAATTTTATCTATTTTATCTATCCCCCATTCGGGAAAAAGGTGCATAGACATCCAATAGGTAGGGAGAGATGATAAGACAAAATTAATCAAAACCAGTCTACCAGCTCTAGATAAAAATCTCACATTCCAATTATAAATCCTAGTTTTAATTTTATCAATGATTATTAACCAATCATCATGCTTAAGTTTTGAAGGTCTAATTACAAAACCAAGATAATCAAAAGGAAAACTCATAGTTTTACAATTTAACGTATTAGCAACTAAATTCTCTACATTATCAAAATCATTTAAAACTAAAACAGAACTTTTATCAAAGTTTATTTCTAAACCTGATAAAAGTTCAAAACTATAGAGAATAAACTTGAGAGCAATAATATTACTAGGAAGATGAGAGGAAAAAAGCAAAGTATCGTCAGCAAATTGAAGGACAGACAACCAAAACTAGAAATATCATTATCAATAGAACCCAAAAGGTTATTATTCACAGCATTCTTAATAATCTTAGAAAAGACATCAGCCGCTAAATTAAATAGAAGGGGCGATAAAGGATCCCCTTGCCTTAAGCCTCTCTTGGATTGGATCTTATTACCTAAAACACCGTTAACCATAATACTAGAGTTACCCGATTTGAGCAAGTTAATGATCCAATTAATCCATCTATTGCTAAAGCCTTTGGCAAGGAATATATCAATAAGAAAATCCCAATCCACCGAGTCAACAGCTTTAGCAAAGTCAAGTTTTAAAATAGCGCATGTTATATTATTTTTACAACAAAAATTAATATATTCTTGAACAACAGCAACACCATCGGTAATATTTCCACCTTTAATGAAAGATGATTGAGAACGGTCAATAAGATCATTCATTTTTAAGCTAAGCCTATTAGCTAAAACTTTAGAAATAATTTTAACCGAGCAATTAATCAAAGAAATGGGTCTAAAATCTTTTAAAGTATTAGCACCAATTTTTTTATGTAATAAAATAACGTTTGCAAAATTGAACCTACCTAATTGGAGATTACCATTATAAAATTCATTAAACATACAAATTAAGTCAACTTTTAAAACCTCCCAAAAAGATTGATAAAAGAAGATAGGAAAAGCATTCGGGCCTGGAGATTTATCTCCAGGTAAATCAAAGATGGCTTTTCGAATTTCCTCTTCAGAAAATGGAACATCTAAATCAGAAAGATTAATATTAGAGACGGATGGATAAAGATCATTCCATCTAACACTAACTCTATGCTTATTTTTAATGCCAAAGATATCTTTATAATAATCAGTGAAAGCATTGTTAAGATCACGTTGTTCAACTAATTCCACATTATTAACTAAAATGGAATTAATTGTATTACTACATTTTCTACCATTAGCTATATTATGAAAAAATTTGGTGTTATTATCACCTTCATTGATCCATTGAATTTTTTATCTTTGTTTCCACATGACTTCTTCTTTTTCAAGAATAGAATTAAGATCTTCCTTCAAATTATTCAGAAACTCTCACCTAAATTTAAATGTCTAGATTCTTCAATCTTATTCATCTTAAGCATCTCATTTAGGATATTATCTTTTTTAATTTTAATATTACCAAAAATATTTTTATTCCAATTTTTAAGAAAACTCCTGAGTTTTCTAAGTTTAAGAACAAAAGCTTTAGCTGAATTATCACTATACTTAAAACTATAATAACTCAAAGACAACCATTTATTGATGATTAAATTTGAAAAACAGGGGTCAAGAAGCCACATTTTTTCAAATTTAAAAGATCTAGTAATAATCCTATGACGATCACAAGAAAGAATAATGGGACAATGATCTGATAGAGTGTAAGGTAAACCTGACACTCTACAGATAGGAAATTTATCCTCAATTTCATCACTAATGAAAAATCTATATAAAAGAGAAAAAGAAGGAAATTCCCTATTATTACTCCAAGTAAAATCTTTATTGGATAAAGGAATTTCGATCAAATTAGAATGAATAATAAATTGATCGAATTCCTCCATAGCCGAATAATCGCCTTCCTGGGGAGAACGCTCCCCAATAAAACGAGTCACATTAAAATCACCCCCCAATATCCAAGATCCGGGGGCAAAAGATCTAAACTCGAGGCATTCATTCCAGAGAATCCGCCTATCTATTTTTTAATTAGGACCATAAACATTAGAAATATTTAACAAAGAATTGTCTAATAGATTAACTAAAATAATGTGTAAAGAGTGTTGTTTTTGAATACACTGCAGAAATTTAAAAAGACTATCTCTCCAACCAATCATTAAACCCCCTGAAGAGCCCACAGAGGGAAGAAAAACCCAATTTCTAAAAAGAAAGCCACCTAATCTCCTAAAAATCGAAAATCAGGACAATCTATTTTAGTCTCTTGAAGAAGAGCAATATCAATGGAAAAGTCTTTAAAAAAGATTCTAACTTTATCACATTTATTAAGGTCATTCAAACCTCTAATGTTCCAACTAATAACTCTCATAAACCCATAGATCTAGCCCTATCAAGTTCCTTACTACTAATAAACTCATGATCTAACTCAATATCAGAAAAAATAAAAGCAGATCCACTAGCTAACTGACTAAAATCGAAAGCAGATAAGTCACCGAGAGCATAAGAAGAATAAAAACTACCCAAATCAAAAAATGAACCTGAGCTTGAATCCGTATCACCGCTCACGGTGTTCGAACCAGGAAACTCACCCAAAGTCTGAGATCCACTACCACGAATCCTGACACTACGACGAACCGACCCACTTGAAGCAGAAAACTTCCTTCGTCTACCTCTCTTCGAAGAAGAAATACAAGGCATTGAAACACTATCAGCCACACATAACTGTCCAGACATAATATTCCCTGAACTCCTTATAGAAGCACAAGGAACACTAGAATCAATAGGACCCAATAATGCCACATCCAGATTTCCATTACTACCCAAACAGTCAACAGTGGATGCAGTTTTGACTTCTCCAAAATCACTAACAACAATACCATTAGAGGTGGCAACATGAGAAACATTATCAGCAGTTGGAACCTGAACCCATACATCCTTCATGACCGTGTCAGTGTGCATATCATCAAATGAGGGGATAAGCAAATTAAAGAACTCAACATCCACATAACTCTCTGGAACCACCAAAAGATCTAAATGTTCCGATTCAATTGATAAAAACTCCTCAGTAATCATATTGTCAAAAGAGGAATTATCTTCAACCCCATTCGAAATCTCATCTACTAAAAGTAATGATCGGCACAGTCAATGACCAACAGTGACTCAGAAAAAGAAGGCAAAACAACATCCATCCTCGAAGAGAAATCGAAAACCTCTTCAAACAAATTCTCACTATCGTTTCGAAAATTAAAGTCATGCTCAGGTAAATGGATCAGATGCTCGAGAGCAAAGAACCAGTCTAATACATCCAAGTTATCAACTGAGGAACAAGAAGTAATATCATAAGAGAGATCGCCATCAACATGATTCAAGGAGCGATCTAATGAGAACTCTGAAACAAAACCAATGTTAGGAGACATAACACAGTCTACAGAATTTACAGAGCAATCTGAGGTGACTACAGAATCAAGGCCAACGAATCTGTTGAATGTAGAAATCGTAAAGGAGTCTAATTTGCGAGATGAAGATAAGGCTTTCTTGATCTTTGGAAAAGTAAACCCATTCTTATTCATGGAATCAGAAGAAGATATACAGAAAGCGACATCAGGATCAAGCAAGATAGAATCTGAAATAGAATAATCTTTTCTTCTACCAATTTTGAGAAAAACACTATCATCTAAATTCAATCCTCCCATGATATTCTCTGAGATGACAGAAGCATCAACATTAACCACAAGATTCTCTTATTCGCCAAAACATTCTTGATAACCCATACTGATGTTTGGCGAATTGACTATGTTAAAATGATACAAAAGATCATCTAACAACAACAAACCTTCAGATCTTTTGAGCCAGAGATAGTTAATTAAGATTCCTCTCAAGTTAATGAAATTTAGAACAAAACGGAATCCATGTTCAACTAACAGCTCAGAAGAAATTGGGGAGACAGAAGAGGATTCGATATTACCAAAAAAGTCTTCAGGATCTCTAAACCTTGCTTGATAACCTTTACCAATGTTCGGGGTATTAACAAAGTTAAAACGAAGCAGCAAATCTTCCAGATACTTAAAACCATCATCATGATTTTGCCACAAATGATCGAGCATAATCCCTTTCAAAAGCATGATCTTTAACACAAACAGGAAACCATTTTCAACCAAGAAATCAGAAGAGGCACTCGAACACTTATTACTCTTATGGCCAAAATTACCGCAATTAAAGCATCTAACAGGGTCACGGCATTGAGACGCCAAATGGTTGCTGTCGCCACATCTATAACAGAAGAACTTGCCTGATTTTGAAGCTATCCATCTTTTATTCGATGTTGAAGGCCGTAACGCACGATGAGTTGAAAATGGCATTCGGTCTTTGACAACTTGAGCATAAGAACGATGATGAGTCGAATTCGAATCTCTGACTAAATTATCCGCTTGCAAATGAGGACGATTGAGAAACGAAAGAGGAGGAAATTGGGATTGGGGACAAGAACCAGACGCAGACGCCATTAATCTTCTATATTAATTAATTATTCTTTAGTTACCTGAAATATTCATTTAATTCGCCTTAACCCAAAATCAAGTAATAAAAGTCATACCTTTTAAAATTCCCAATTTAATAAATTTCACATCAAACTTACTTGAGTTTAATTCTTAAATAAATTCAAATTCAAATCAATTTCCATTTTATCTCCCATCCTTAATTTATTTAAGTCATTAAAAACTCTATATTAAAATAAAATTTAAACTCTTTACCATATTATCTTCAATAAAAATTAAACTTATTATTAAGCTTATTCTATATTAAAAAAAATTATACACAACTCAAAATCAAGAATAAAATACATTTATATAATATCTAAAATCAATAATTATCTAAAACCATATATCTCTTTACAAAACCATAGAAATCATTTCAAAATATTTTTATATATAGCCCACGGTGTCTGTATATAATTTTCTATCCTATGGTCAAGTGATACAGATATTTATCATTTTAATTCGTAATTTAAAATAGAAATACGGTTATATATCATTTCAAACCGCAATCCCGAATGAAATAAAAATCCATAACCACCTTGTAGTTTGTGACAATATAAAATACAACATCCATTCATCCTATCACAATCATCATCCAATTCAATCAATAACATTAATACAGAACAGATAATAAATAACAGGTATTTACTGGTAGTTATATTCTATAATAAATTAAATAACTATTTTATCCAAATAAATCCAAATAAACTGAGATGATAATTCAAAATATGCCAAACAGTCGTAAATAAATTTCTAATCACGTCATATATCAATTTAACAAACATAAGAAATTTTAGAAGTTGTTAGTGGGTTAAAACACTCACCTTTGAATTTAAATTGAATTTAAATCCAATTTAAATCCAAAATTCAAACAGTCTCAGAATCCGTCTAAACCAGTGTCAAAGTGTCCGGAATTCCAATACGATCCTAGCGGAAGAAATCTCGCGTGAATCCGAGTTCGTATGGAAAAGTTTTGACAATTAGAAGCCAATGATTTAAAAATTTAAAAAAAACGGCTACCTGACATGTCATAGCTCTGGAAACACATGAAACCCTATGCTCATCTCCTACACGCGATCGAACAGCAGCAGGCCTCGACTACCGAACCTTAGTTGCAATTTTCGCCGCCACTACGTGAGGTTCCACCTCGGTCAGACGTCACCAACGAGATGGCCCCCCTTGGCTGACCTCACCACCGCTACACGACCCCCCGCAAGCCATCTCGAATGCACGCGGCCGACCTACGTTCATCTTCCAATCGTGGCGAAAACCCTAACTACTTTGACCAATTAGCCACATGGATTTGGGTCGCTCGACGTCACCTACACACTGATCATCTCCGGTCGATCACCCGACGCAAATCCACCGTCAAACGAAGCGATGATCAATGACTGACCAAGAAAAAATTGCCCAATTTTGGCCACATAGAAGCCCAAATCGAAAAACGAATCATAGATTTGACTTGCGTTTGTCGAGGGCTTCAAATCCATATACAATTCGTTATATATTAAGGAGTTTGAACTTTTTGATTTGGTTTTGATTTCAATTGAATTGGAAATGGATCGTGAATTTTAGGGTTTGTCCGCCATTGAGAAAGAGGAGCAACAGAAATTTTGTATGTATAGAAATGAGGAATAGAAAGGCTACAATGGTTTATAACTGGATATATATAAGCAGAACAAAATGGAACAGATGGGCTCGATCGAATTTGGGCTTTGAACGATAATTGACCCGAAAAGCCCGTTCCGACTCCGGAATGAAAATGGGTCAACCCATATACCAAAGTAGATGTTTTTGAATATTTTAAACTCAATGGAATAGGTTTCAAATTCTAATTCCATCGTATGAAGCAGTTACGAACAAATCAGTTTATTTCAAATTGATTTCAATTTCATTGATTATTAGGCGTTTCGAGCCCGTACGATCAAACGACAAGTCCGATCACTACGAAACTTGAAAACCGACAATGATTCACTATTATGGATCCGATGAAACTGTTTTCGTCGAAATCTGAATCAGTGGCCAAAATGTCTATTTTCCAATTAATTAAATAATTTAATATTAAATTAATTAATCACTTCTTCAATTCAAATTTAATTATTTACCATTTCTATCATTCTTGATTGCAATTAAACTTATAATTCATTAACCAAAATTTCCAGGTCAATCTACTAAGGATTTATTGAAAAATTTATAGTGTTTACCTTCAATTTAAGTAAATTCAAATAAATTATGTTTTTAATTTCAAATAAATTAATTCAATTCATTTTCAATCTCTTTATTCAATCAATCATCTTCTTATGGATTAATTTAACATTAGCTTATATCCAATTACCCTAATATTTTTACAATCATCAACTAAATTCATATTAATGTAGTTTTTAATTACGTTTAATTGCAATGGATTTAGATCTAATTCAATAAATTAAATAAATCGGTAAACAATTAATAGTTATCACTATTTGCCTAATTTAATCTCATTCATACTTTATTATCAACCAAAAATTACTACAATTACTTATCTAGTATTGATTCTATCAAATCTAAATTTTCTTACGTATTATTTCATAAGTTAACATAACTTTGAATTTATTTCCCAATTTACTAATTACAATCAATTATAACCTTAAAATTGTTTCAATTAATTGGGATTGCACTAAATTAGTTATTTATCATCTTGCATTAACATTATTGCCTTAATTTACATTTAGTTACTATTAATTAATATATATTATTTCATTGGTTAATTCAATGCTTACCTTTATTTACTTATTTTCAATTTTATACCCAAGTGCAACAATTTACACTATTTCCTTATTGGGATTTCACTCCAATTGTCAATAATTATATACTAATCCTCCAATTAATTCAATATTACACTTGTTTTCTTATATTCACTTTATAACCAAGTTATAATTTTTAAATTATTTTGTTTAATTTGGAATTCATTCAAGTTCATAAATTGTTAACTTTAATTAACCTTGTTACGCTTCATCTTAGTTATTATTTCATTATTACCTTACAACTTTTTATTTCTTAGGATATTAAATAACAAGATCCATTAAATTAATAAACTAAATTATCGAAAATTTACGGGTTGTTACATGGATGGCAGGACGTATGGAGTATTCCACTGTGTATATTATTGTAGTTTATCTGGGACATGTTGATTTTAACTGTCCAGTATTTGTGTTAATGTTGTAAATCTGATGTATTGATGTAAATTAATTAATATATTTTTCCTTTGTATAACTGCTATTTTATTTGATATTATATTTTGATCCGCTGCGTATGTGAGAATCTGTGGTTTGGCGTTTCTTCTTCTTCTTCTATCTCTTTTCTTCTTTTCCATAACTATTTGGAATTTTCGGAATCGAAAATTCTGGGTCGTTACAGTATATATATATATATATATATATATATATATATATATATATATATATATATATAGGTATGGAATTGAGAATTTGTGCTTTAGTTTTCAAAAGCCTGCAAACAAAAATATTACACTACAAAACATCTTCTGTTTAAAATCAAACCAAAAACAAAACACATTAACAAAAAGGGTGTTTCTCTTCAAAATCCAAGGCAAGCAAGGTGATTCAAGATTTCAGATCAAAACTCAAGATCAAAACAGAGTTCAAAAGGTTTCAAGAAATGTTTAGGGTGAGAAACTATAAATTTAAGACCCGAAAGTGTAAAACTTTTGCTCTGTTCTATTTAACAGTAAAAATATTTATACATGTGCAACCTTCTAAAATCTTTATCTCAAATTCTAGTTCGAGTTTGCAAATGACTTTAACTTGAGAAATGATTGCTGTCGAGTGTACTTTTTAATAAAAATGGTTCAAAGCCAGTTCGTTTTGTATATTATGAGAATTAGTGAGAATATAATGAGTAGACCCAAATTAATCGATTTTTGACATGCTCGAATTTCTGTTTCCCGCATATACGGGTGATCGTCGATTGAAAATAGGATTTTTAGTGGAATTATCATGATTTTTAGCGGCTTAAATCATGTGAAGTCCTGAGTTGATCGTATTTCGTTCAAAATTTATTTTCGTTGACCTAGGTAACGGAAGGAGGCGCGGTTTGGTCGAGGGAAACATGTTGACAAGGGAAAGAGGTTCACCGTTGTGAAATATAGAATTAGACGCTTTTTTGTGTCGAAGTGGTGGTTTTTAGGGTTTTAGGGCAAGTTTGGATGGGTTTTGATTTTTTTCTTCATTGGTGCGACGGTAGGATCGGACTGTGTGCTGAGGGCTCGGAGGCAAGGAGAAGGATAAGCGGCTTTGTCATTGGGTGTGGCTTGTCCTAAATATCGATGGTTCGATGGGGTGAGGCCGATTTCTTTTCATGGTGGTAGAAGTCTAGGGTCGGCATAGTACGATTTTGGGCTAGGGAAGGTTGGAGAGGGAACCATAGGTAAAGGACGGTTGAGTTTTGGTTTGGGCGCGCGCGAGTGGTCATGGTTGGGAAGTTTGACGCCGGAAGAGTTTGTGCACATGTATGTGATGCGTGCACGGTTGATCGAGAAGAAGGATAGTTTTGGGTAGGACAGAGAACAAACTCAGGGTGATTGATTGCTGGAGTTTGGCGTAGGAAGTTGGTTCATCGGAGAGAGAACGAACCGATTGGAAGTTGATTTTTGGTTTTGGGATTTGTGGTTTGATAATTGGATTTAGGAATTATAGAACAGGAAGCTGAGAATTGGAGTTGAGTAAGAAAGGGAAGAAGGAAGAGGGGCGAGTCTTTTTTTTATTTTCCTTCTGACTTTCGAATTGGGCTTTGGCCCAAATAAAATTATGATTTAAAATAAAGATTTGGAATGTATTTAAAGATTTGAATAGAATTTTTTTAAAGAATTGGAATGTATTTATATGTCATGTGAATTTTAAAATGACACAGTCGATGCATAGGAAACCCGTTCGACGCAAACCAAAATGCGATGGGTTCGTATCGACGAAAGCTACATCGTCGTACGACCCGTTGTAGAATTTGAACTAGTGAAATTTTACAATATTGAAACAGACAGATTTTAAATACCGTTTAAAAACCAAATATCGTCGCTAAATCTATGCGACCATATATTGAAGATATTTCTGGATGAAAATAAGTATGGGTTAATTTGTTTTAAATTACAATGTTTTGACATTGTTTAGTAGGATAAAACACCGTCCAGCTAATTGCTTTAATTGTACTCCCGTTGGAGGAATAAATCATCGTTCTGCCACTATTACTGAATATATCTATTGTGAACATTTACAAGCAGAAAATAAAATCCTGATTTGCAATTTATTTGTACGGACATCTATTTATTTTCCTGGTAATTATATTGGGCAGTATGATGTGTGAATTGATTGTTAAAAGCTGATTAATATGGATATGGTAACTCGATTAAGTACCATTGGGATTGTTGAGCCTTATTTTTCGATTTAGGTTGATCTTGAACCAAAATTGTTTTAAAAATGGTTATTATTTATTTATAATATTTGTAAGGTTAATGGGTAATATTTTGATAATTATATAAAGTAATTATTTTATGATCCTCAAAAATTATTTAAATATTAATTATTGTTTTAAAGTTATTAATTATCTAAATTGTTAAAGGAATATTATTTATTAATTAAAGTTAATTTATTGTGGTTATTCTATAGTAAAAAATCTATTTAAGGGTAAATTAGTATTAAAGTATATTTATTTCAAAGACACATTTATAAAATATTAATGATGTTTTAAAAATAATATTTATATAGTAAACTTTTATAAAAGAGTATTGTACATAAATTAGAACTTGGAAAATCCATATTGAAAACTTTATAGGTATTTATTTTGGAGAATTTTTAAAACAAAATTTTCAAAAAGTAATGGTATACTCGCGTGGCGTAAATCAGAGGCAGTGAGTGCCTGCAGCTAAGTCTTGAATTTCTCTGGGATAGAGACATAACCATTGAGCTGTGATCCATAGTTTGACATCGCAGTGGTGCTTTCCAGATTTTATTTTTAAAAAAGGTTTTTTTTTGAAAATGAATGGTTTTGTAATTATACTTATCCAGTGAAATAAGCAAATGCCATTTGATTAAGTGATTTTAATTTATTGGAATTCTAGATTAAATAAGGCATAATGTTTGCAATGGTAAATGAAACTTTAGTTGAATTGATTGTATATTTGGTAGTTAAATAACCGACTATCAATTCTAGACCCAATACGACTTTGGGAATATCTAGATGATACTCAGGAATTACATGGTGCAGTTACCGTTCGAGGTGCTATACTGTATGTATAAACTCGTTCGTACTTCTAGGACGTTGATAAGGGAATCCTTCCACCAATGATTAGGAGATGATCTTTGATCTTATCTTCGTTTGTGTATTTTCTAAAGAACTGGGGTTGAGTTTAGTGGAAACGTCGAATGTTGTTTTGAAGAGACTTGGATCGGATAAGTTATCCGAAAACCACTTCGATCCAACGGGTACATTTTCGAACGGAAAGCAAGAGCATGGAGTCGAAGGTGGAGCAGTGAAATGCAAGGGCTAATCACTACTAATCCTGAGGGTGATTCCAAATGGATGTAGTAGGAATAGTGCCTTCGGTTCCGTTCGGATCGGGAACGGACTTGTATGGATGAATGTTATCAGTACGTTGTCATTGGAGGACAGTGAGAATTCTAAATGAATCTCTCTAAAAAGGTAATCATAGCCTCTAGCCACATCAACTGGAAATGACTGAAAATTAGGGGGAATGTAGCAAGGCTAAGTGGGTCGCACCCAAGTAGGGTATGTCTATCACCTTCCTAGATAACCTTAGATATTATCACTATGCATGAAAGGAGCTTGGAAAGGGTAGGAATACCCAGGGAGATAGCATATTCGGTCAATCCAGATTAGGGATAAGCCGGTATTGTGTTGCATGGGATCCCGGCGTGGTCCTCGGTATAGTGTTTCTATACAAGTACCGTGACAGGTAGTACCCCTGTGCCTAGTCATTCAAATGGAATCCATTCTCCAATACGTGCCCTTACGGTTTTGATTGTAGAAACTAGTATTACTGGAATTTACTTAATGTTACAATTTCGGCTATTTGAATAAGTATTTGTACTTAGACACTATTATAATATCAGAGGATTTTGATATGAAATATTTTGGTTATCGTAAGTTAAAAACCCAAAGTTTTTATTTGGCGTGGTCTTATGAGATACTTTTGATTTTCAAAGGATTCTGAAACTTTAATAATTCAAATTGAGTGTGTTTCTCATGCTAATTTTACCAAACTGACCCGAGCGTTGTTTTTCCTATATGCTCGGGGCGGACCGAGCATATTCCTAGGTTTAGCCGAAAGAATGGGAGCTTCAAGAGAGGAGCTGGAAGGCCGGATTTGTATTCTCATAGATGATTATATTCCGTTGCATTTGGTTACATTTATCAGCAAATTGTAAGGACAAATTATTATAACTGTCTGTACTGAATAGGTGTATACTCTGATTAATGTATGTATATGTTTTAAAGTTATCATTTTGTTTTATGTAAAGACTTGTTCTATATTATAGATTATTCGTTCTGCTGTGAGATTCTGTGTTGTTCTATTTTCTTTCTACCTTCTTTCTAACTTTCTTTTCTTTTACTATCCGCCTTCTCATGCAAATTGGCTGACTAGTGGGGTTAAAAGTCAGTTCAAATCTGTATGGAAAAGTGGGTTGTGACGTCGTGGTATCAAAGCTTAGGTTGAGCAAATACCTAGGCTTTGGTGCGGTTACTCATTTGTCATTAGTGATAGGGTCAGTGGTACCCTGGAATGAGTCTGAGTGTATATATTTAAACGAGAGTTCGTATTTGTCAGTGATATAAAAATATTCTCTATTGGGTCAATTGGTGTTGCGACGCCCTACCTCCATGCTCACAATAATAAAGAGTATTAAAAGAAATACTGTCTGTTATTATGAAGAATAAGGCTGGATAGGAGCGACCATCCGTAGTTAGGTCTTACACTAGTATTGATTGTCTCGATCGGAGTGGTATATATTATTTTTTTCATCTTTTTATTTATTTACTCCCATCGACATATCCAATTCCATTATAAAACGAACTACGATGGTTCATAATAGTTTAGGACAAGATATATAATAATAACACAGATAAGTTAAGCACGGAACACAGATAATAAAAAAGTCTCATATATATATAACTGATGTCAGTTACAATACATGTGATACAATACATATGATACAACTGCAACCGTCGACACTGGAAGTTACAAATACAAGTACATTATTGACAATAATATACATGAATACATATCATCCTATACTATGACAATGACTACTCCAAAAGATGAACAAAGTGCACATGAAGGCACAATGAAAATTCACAAACGAGCACAAGGTCAAACCCAAAATACCGGATTCGACTCTAGTGCAATAAAATAATGTCACAACTTTCAGCACAAGGTCAAATTCAAGCTACAAGATGGATTCAACTCAAGTGAATTCGAAAAAATTCCAAATGCAATCAAGTGGTCAAGACAGCTACAGACAGTCTTAAGTGAAAGGTCACAGTGAAGACCGTATGCCAGCCAAGTGCACAAATACTATACAGGAGAATGGATGATAAACCCCAATGCAGACCAGTGAATAGGGGAGGCAACCCGACATGGTTACAAGCCGGGATGAACACTGCAACAGTGGTGTTGCAGTGCAATACAATATGAATTACTGGAGCAAATGCAACAAATATATGATGCTATGCACAGCAAAGATTACATGTGCAACAGCCTCAATAATGAAATAGGCATGTTCGAAACCCAATACAGGGAACTACTTGATGAATAGGTATGCAAGTGAATGCATCATGAAGCAAAGAAGGCACCAGTAACAACTACATGAAACTGGATAGTGCAAACTCAAATAGAAAATGTATTTGAACATGAAGCAGTAACAAATGTACATGAACATGAAGGCAACAGATACAAGGCACCTAAATGAACAGAGTACCAACGCAACCATACTGATTTAGGGAATAAAGCATCAACGACCAAACTCATTAACCAAATACAGAGGTCAGGTCGCTGTTATCAGGACTCAACACAACTGCAAGGCCAAACCAAAGCTAACAGCAATACCAAGAAATTACACAACAATGCAGGCTCAAGAGCACCAAATGTAAAGAAACAAGACTCGACATCAATGGTCATGCAATACTCATATAACCATCAGGTCAAAGCATGCAAGTGAATCATAAACCATGTGCACAAAAGATACATCATATATGCAACTGTAAAACTGGATAGTGCAAGTGATGCAACAGTCAATCAAAATGACCGAAGTCAGTAGCAGGTTTTGCAATTCAAATCCAATGCCGTAGTCATTTTTATTTTTCACAGTAGATAATATGAGGAAAACATCCAATATCAAGTTTAAGTTATACAAGAAAACTCAAAGCAGAGGCAATAATTCAAATGAAAATGGACAGCAAGCTCCAGGTGGATAATGCGAGTACAGACTCGAGTGAATCGAAGTAAACAAATTTAACAAGTGCACCAAACAGTAACAGTGCAATTCGTAGTCAAAACAGCAAGTTGTACAAGACCGAAGTCAGATAACATGAGGAACAATGAATTAACAAAGTTAATGTGAGAGTTCAAATGCCAGAAATTCACAACCATATGGCTAAGGTGATAGATCATAGTAGAATATCTAAAATGGCTGAAGTCATGGAACAACAGGTTACAAGTTCGAACAAAACAAAATTAAGAAACCAAATTCAAAACTCAAAGCAAACTTTATCACAGTATCAAGTTGAACAAAGTCACAAATTCAAAACCGCGTGAAAAAAAAATCAGAGAAATCATCAACACTCACACGAAATCAAATGGCCGAAGCTAAATGTTGAAGATGAAGTAGGATGTGAGTGAAAAGAATCACTCACCTTGTCTTGACGAGCACGAAGCCAAAGATCGAACAGCTCCGAGTTGAAGCTGTGGCATCACGAAGTCGATCAAAGCCAAAAAAAGTAACCCTAGCAGCGACCATTAATTTTCTTCCATTTTTTTCGTTTAGGGCTTGCGAAATGAACAAATGAAGGAGGAACCGGGTCTATTTCGATATGACGCAACCCCAAGACAAAAGAACGTGGGCCAAGATTCGATTAAAAGCCCGCACAACTTTTAACAATTTTTCAAAGAATTACAACTCGATTAAAAATTTCAATAGCAATTTGTTAGCAATTTTAATCATTTAATGACGATAAATAAATTGATGCGAAATCCCGGGTTGTTACAGGTGTGTTGAGTGGCACATGGATTCTGGTCAATACGAGTAGCTAACGTTATTGGTAGGGATCTCTAAACACTTGAACAAAGCCAACGGTCACAATGTTGTTTTAAAAGGGATAGATGAAATAATTTTACCCAAATAATATTTTTATATAAAAGACAAGATTTTCAAATATATATTATTTTGAGGTGTTCTTTGGTAAGTGATGATAATGTTTTATCGTCTAGGATTTGAGTGTTCGTTGCCGTTAGCTTTAAGTATCCTTCATTTGTTGGCCCCTTTGACTTGAGTATTCCCTTAGTGATCTGAGTCCTATAAGATACGAACTTTGGGAAATGTGGAAATTTACTAAATTTTATTTACAAAGAGAATTTGGAATATTTTTAAATAAATAATTTGGGAGATTTTTCATAAGAGAAAAGCTAATTTTATCATAATTGATTTATAAAAGGGATATGTGAGAATTAAAAACCCTGGTGATTTCGAAAATTTTGTCTAAAATGATTTTTTTTGAAGGAAAATGATTTTGTAAAATTTTGAATAATAGAAATTTAAAGAGGGAAAGATATTTGAAATGTGAACCTATATATGTACTCTTTAGCATATATGAACTCCTGAAACCTTAGGATCTCATTCTTGGTTTTGATAATTGATTTTAGAGAACCCGTAGTATTGATCGAGGAGGAGCACTTTCAAAAGCTAGGAGAGGTGGCAATTATGACTTAGTTAGGAGGATTCTGTAGTATCTTAACGAGCCATCGATATACGAGGAAGAGCTAGAGGAGGAAATAGAGCCGGTCGAGCAGCCACCGCATCAAGAAGAAGAGCCCAAGAAAGAAACAGAAGAGGAGCCTAGAGAAGAATTCAATGACGAGGAAGACTTCGAAGACGAGGAAGAACTCGAAGATGAAGAGGAGAAATTTGAGGATGAAGAGGAATTTGAAGCAGAGGGAGAACCCGAATCAGAAAATGGCGAAGCTATCGTTTGGTAAATGGGTGAAGTTGAAGATGAGCAAATTGCAGATGAAGATTACCGTCAGAGGGAGCAAAGCCCAGTGTTTGCATGGGCCAGATAACGATGGGGAGTCCATGGAATTGAAAGGTCTCGAGGTAGAGGACTCGGATAGAGAGAGTCCGTAGTGAGTGTGGGTTTGGGTTTAGTGGTCTCTTAGTAGGGTATGCCCTATTAATATGTGTTAGTAGCCTATAATCGTCATGTTTATTGGATTGTAATTCAGTAAGTATGACAATAGATGTTTGGTATTATATATATATGTGTGTGTGTGTGTGTGTGTGTGTGTGTGTGTGTGTTTGTGTATAAATGATGGCAGTACTTGTGGATGTATTTTAGTCGATCCTAGATGTAACAGATATTTGGAAATATATATAAATATATATTAACTGGTGTGATATGAGTGTTTATTAATTCGTTAATTAATTAATTAAAATTCGATTAGTACTACGTACTAGCCTAATTGTGGAAAATTTCGAGGACGAAATTCTTTCATGGGGAAGGAACGTAACAACCCAGGATTTTTGGCGTCTTGAGTTTTGAATATTAATTTCTAATATTCAATAATACGGTATTTTAATCAAATAAAATTCCAGTTAAATAACAATTGGCAATAAGATACATTTTTTAAGCCAAAAGAATATTTTTAGTTTCCAAATTTTAAAAAATAAGAGATTGATTCAATTGGAATTGTTGATATATATATATGTATGTATGTATGTATGTATGTATGTATGTATGTATGTATTCAGGATAATAATATATATATATATATATATATTGGAAAGGAATTCACAACAAATAATATAGATGAAAAAGAAAAAGAAAACATTTTAAATAGAAATGAATTTGGTTTATGAACAATATAGTGAATTTTAAAAAGCAGAGTTTAAATTTGAATTTTCCTATATATCTATATACATATTAGTTAGGAAGAATGTATATGTATAAATATAAATATCAATTCAAAAAGAAAATATATAGTACTTATAAAAAAATATATTGCATTATGGGAATATAAAAAGGTGAGTAATATATATATGTATGTATGTATGTATGTATGTATGTATGTATGTATGTATATGTATGTATGTATGTATATGGACTAGATAAAAATAGTTTATTAAAAAGTAAAAATATATTTTTATATATTGAAAAAGGAGGAATATATGAAAATATATTTGATATAAATGAGAAAATCTAAAGAACCACCTTATAGGGAGATTATTAACAAAGTAATGATTTGTTAAAAATGCTATTTTATACCTTTAAAATAAAATAACAAAGTTTCCATTTTACTTTGAGTTGTAGTAAGGTATGTATATATAAATATGTAAATATTAACATTGTCTTAATCCATTTTTATAATTCTTGTTCCAAGACATATATGTATATTTATATGAAGGCATGTAAAAAAATTAAATAAAAAGTAAATTAAACATTTGCTTGGTTAAGAAAAAGCAAAAAGTATCTAAAGGATAATGTATGTATATATGTCAACTCTGTAAACAAAGCAATGTAAGAATTATAAAAATAAAATAAAGCAAATGAGTATAATCGAATATAAACATATGTATGGTGTGTGTGTGTATAAGTATTGTCTGATCAAAAGAGGCAAAGACTAAAATCATTGTTTAAACTTCATCTCAAATATCAATTCCAGCCATAAAAAACTTCAACTCGGTTTTTATTAAAATCTCATCAATCCATCCACCCATCACTGTACAAAACCTTAAACATCATATCAAGATCTTTGAGCCAAGATATTATACGAAATAAATCAGTTCACTCTTGCATAAACATGTGTGTGTGTGTTTATATATATATATATAGGTATGGAACTTTAGATCAGCGGACGGCTTTACTATACCCTCCTCAGGAGTTTACCGGCCCACCAGGTTCTCCTGGGTTTTCTATATATATATATATCTATGTATGTATGTATGTATCTATGTATGTATGTATGTATGGATCTGAGAATTTGTGCTTCAGTTTTCAAAAGCCTGCAAAAAGAAATATTACACTGCAATACATCATTTGTTTAAAATCAAACAAAAAACAAAACACATTAAAAAAAAGAAAGTTTCTGTTCAAAATTCAAGACAAGCAAGGTGATTCAAGATTTCAGATCAAAACTTAAGATCAAAACAGAGGTTCAAAAGGTTTTAAGAAATGTTTAGGATGAGAAACTCTAAATTTAAAACCTAGAAGTATTAAACTTTTGCTCTATTCTATTTGACCGAAAAAATATTTATATATGTCCAACCTTCTAAAATCTTTATCTCAAATTCTAGTTTGAGTTTGGGAATGAAGTTAACTAGAGAAGTGATTGTTGTCGAGTGTTTTTTTATTAAAAATAGTTCGGAGCCAGTTTGTTTTGTATATTGTGAGAATTTGTAAGAATACCGTGAATAGACCCAAATTAGTCGATTTTCGACATGCTCAAATTTGGGTTTCCCACATATACGGGTGATCGCCAATTGAAAATAGGATTTTTAGTGGAATTCTCATGATTTTTGGCGGCTTAAATCATGTGAAGTCATTAGTTGATCGTTTTTCATTCAAAAATTTATTTCCAACGATCTAGGCAACGGAAGGAGGTGCGGTTTGGTATGTATGTATGTATGTATATGTATGTATGGGAATATAAATATCAATTCAAAAAGAAAATATATAGTACTTATAAAAAAATACATTGCATTATGGGAATATAAAAAGGTGAGTAATATATATATGTATGTATGTATGTATATGTATGTATGTATATGGACTAGATAAAAATAGTTTATTAAAAAGTAAAAATATATTTTTATATATTGAAAAAGGAGGAATATATGAAAATATATTTGATATAAATGAGAAAATCTAAAGAACCATCATATAGGAAGATTATTAACAAATTAATGATTTGTTAAAAATGCTATTTTATACCTTTAAAATAAAATAACAAAGTTTCCATTTTACTTTGAGTTGTAGTAAGGTATGTATATATAAATATGTAAATATTAACATTGTCTTAAACCATTTTTATAATTCTTGTTCCAAGACATATATGTATACTTATATGAAGGCATGTAAAAAAATTAAATAAAAAGTAAATTAAACATTTGCTTGGTTAAGAAAAAGCAAAAAGTATCTAAAGGATAATGTATGTATATATGTCAACTCTGTAAACAAAGCAATGTAAGAATTATAAAAATAAAATAAGGCAAATGAGTATAATCGAATATAAACATATGTATGGTGTGTGTGTATAAGTATTGTCTGATCAAAAGAGGCAAAGACTAAAATCATTGTTTAAACTTCATCTCAAATATCAATTCCAGCCATAAAAAACTTCAACTCGGTTTTTATTAAAATCTCATCAATCCATCCACCCATCACTGTACAAAACCTTGAACATCATATCAAGATCTTTGAGCCAAGATATTATACGAAATAAATCAGTTCACTCTTGCATAAACATGTGTGTGTGTGTGTGTGTTTATATATATAGGTATGGAACTTTGGATCAGCGGATGGCTTTACTATACCCTCCTCAGGAGTTTACCGGCCCAACGGGTTCTCCTGGGTTTTCTCTATATATATATATATGTATGTATGTATGTATGTATGTATGTATGTATGTATGTATGTATGTATGTATGTATGTATGTATGGATCTGAGAATTTTGTGCTTCAGTTTTCAAAAGCCTACAAAAAGAAATATTACACTGCAATACATCATTTGTTTAAAATCAAACAAAAAACAAAACACATTAAAAAAAAGAAAGTTTCTGTTCAAAATTCAAGACAAGCAAGGTGATTCAAGATTTCAGATCAAAACTTAAGATCAAAACAGAGGTTCAAAAGGTTTTAAGAAATGTTTAGGATGAGAAACTCTAAATTTAAAACCTAGAAGTATTAAACTTTTGCTCTATTCTATTTAACCGAAAAAATATTTATACATGTCCAACCTTCTAAAATCTTTATCTCAAATTCTAGTTTGAGTTTGGGAATGAAGTTAACTAGAGAAGTGATTGTTGTCGAGTGTTTTTTTTATTAAAAATAGTTCGGAGCCAGTTTGTTTTGTATATTGTGAGAATTTGTAAGAATACAGTGAATAGACCCAAATTAGTCGATTTTCGACATGCTCAAATTTGAGTTTCCCGCATATACGGGTGATCGCTAATTGAAAATAGGATTTTTAGTGGAATTCTCATGATTTTTGGCGGCTTAAATCATGTGAAGTCATTAGTTGATCGTTTTTCATTCAAAAATTTATTTCCGACGATCTAGGCAACGGAAGGAGGTGCGGTTTGGTCGAGGGAAACGTGCTGACAAGGGGAAGAGGTTCACCGTGGCGAAATTTGGAATTAGACATTGTTTTGGGTTAAAGTGGTGGTTTTTAAGGTTTTAGGGCAAGTTTAGATGGGTTCTTTTTTTCATCGTTATGGCGGTTTGGAGGATCGGACTATGTGCAAAGGGGCTCGGAGACAAGGAGAAGGATAGGCGGCTTCGTCGGTGGTGGTGGCTTGTCCTAAAAGTTCATGGTTCGATGGGTGAGGCCAATTTCTTTGCACGGTGATAGAATTCTGCGGTCGGCATAGTTCAATTTTGGGCTAGGGAAGGTCAGAGGGGGAACCATGGTAAAGGGATGATCGAATTTTGGTTTGGGCGCGTGCGAGTGGTCGTGGTTGGGAAGTTTGATGCCGGAAGAGTTTGTGCACGTGCACATGCACGCGTGCATGGTTGATCGAGAGCAAGGATAGTTTCGGGTAGGAAGAAGAATGAACTCAGGGTGATTGATTGATGCAGTTTGGCAAGGGAAGTGGGTTCATCAAGGGCGAGCCGATCGAAAATTGATTTTTGGTTTTGGGATTTGTGGTTTGATCGTTGGATTTGAGAATTGTAGAATAGAAAGTATGAGAACTGGAGTTGAGTAAGAAATGGGAGGAGGAAGAGAGGGGACTGGTCATTTTGTTTATTTTCCTTCTGATGCCCGAATTGGGCTTCAACCCAAACAAAATTATGATTTGAAATAAAGATTTGGAATGCGTTTGGAGATTTGAACAGAATTTTTTTAAAAAGATTTGGAATGCATTTATTTGTCATGTGAATTTTAAAATGTCGTAGTCGACGCATACGAAACCCGTTCAACGCCAACCGGATTGCAATGGGTTCGTATCGACGAACGCTACGTCATCGTACGACCCGTTGCAGAATTTGAACCAGTAAAATTTTACAATATTGAAACGGACATATTTTAAATACCGTTTAAAAACCAAATATCATCGCTAAATCAATGCGACTGTACATTGAAGATATTTCCAGATAAAAATAATGACGGGTTATTTTATTTTAAATTACAATTTTTTGACGTCTGTTTAGCGAGATAAAACACCGTCTTGCTAATTACTTTAATTACACCCCTGTTGGCGGAATAAATCACCGTTCTGCCACTATTACTGAATATATCTGTTATTAACATTTACTAGCAGAAAATAAAACCTCGATCTGTTATTTTATTCTTACGAGCACTTTTTATTTTCCTGGTAATTATGTTGGGCAATACGATGTTGAATTGATTGTTAAAGGCTAATTAATATGAATATGGTAACTTGATTAAATACCATTAGGATTGTTAAGCCTTCTTTTCCAATTTGGGTTGATCTTGAACCAAAATTGTTTTTAAAATGGTTATTATTTATTTATGATATTCGTATGGTTAATGGGTAATATTTTGATAATGATATAAAGTAATCATTCTATGATCCTAAAAAATTATTTAAATATTAATTATTGTTTTAAATTAATTAATTATCCAAATTGTTAAAGGAATATTAATTATTAATTAAAGTTAATTTATAGTGGTTGTCCTAAAGTAAAATTTTATTTAAGGGTAAATTAGTATTAAAGTATATTTATTTCAAAGACAAAATTTTCAAATATTAATGATGTTTTAAAAATAATATATTATATTGTAAACTTTTATAAAAGAGTATTTTACAAAAATTAGAACTTGGAAAATCCATTTTGAAAACTTTATTGGTATTTATTTTGGAGAACTTTTAAAACAAAGTTTTCGAGAATTAATGGTATACTCGCGTAGCCTAAATCGGAGGCAATGGGTGCCTGTAGCTAAGTCTTGAATTTCTCTGGGATAGAGACGTAACCATTGAGCTATGATCCATGGTGTTATACCGCAGTGGTGCTTTCCAAATTTTATTTTTAAAAAATGTTTTTTTTTGAAAATGAATGGTTTCATGATTATACTTATCCCGTGAGATAAGCATATGTTGTTTGATTAAGTAATTTTAAATTAAATAAGCTTAATGTTTATAATGGAAAATGAAACTTTGGTTGAATTGATTGTACATTTGATAGTTAAATATCCGACTATCAAATCTGGAACTAAATATAACTTTGGGAATATCTAGAGGAAACTTGGGAATTATATGGTGTAGTTACCGTTCGAGGTGTTATACTGTACGTATAAACTCGTTCGTTCTTCTAGGACGTTGATAAGGGAATCAGTCCACCAACGGTTAGGAGGTGATCTCCGATCTTATCTTCGTCTGTGTATTTCCTAAAGAACCGGGGATTGAGTTTACCGAAAACATCGAATGTTGTTTCGAAGAGACCAGAATTAGATAAGTTATCCGAAAACCACTTCGATCGAACGGGTACGTTTTCGAAAGGAAAACAAGAGCATGGAGTCAAAGGTGGAGCAGTGAAATGCAAGGGATAATCGCTACTAATCCTGAGGGTGATTCCAAAATGGACGTAGTAAGAATAGTGCCTTCGATTTCGTTCGGACCAAGAATGGACTTATATGGATGAATGCTATTAGTACATTGTCATTGGAGGACAATGAGCATTCTAAGTGAATCTTTCTAAAAAGGTAATCGTAGCCTCTAAGCTCATCAGCCGGTAATGACTGAAAATCAGGGGGAATGCAGCAAGGCTAAGTGGGTCGCACCTAAGTAGGGTATGTCCATCACCTTTTTAGATAACCTCGTATATCATTACTACGCGTGAAAGGAGCTCAAAAAGGGTGGGAACACCTGGGGTGATAGCATATTCAGTCTATCCAGGTTAGGGATAAGCCAGTCTTGTATTGCAGGGGATCCCAATGTGGTCCTTGGTATGGTGTTTCTAGACAGGTATTGTGAAAGGTGGTACCCCGGTGTCTAGTCATTCAGGTGGAATCCATTCTCCAATATATGCTCTTACGGTTTTGATTGTAGAGCTAGTATTGCTGGAATTTAATTAATGTAACAATTTTAGCTATTTGAATAAGTATTTGCACTTAGACACTATTATAATATCTGAGTATTTTCATATGAAATATTTTGGTTATCGTAAGGTAAAAACCCATCATGTTTATTTGTGGTAAGGTCTTACGAGATGCCTTTGATTTTCAAAGGATTTTGAAACTTTAATAATTCAAATTGAGTGTGTTTCTCACGCTGGTTTTACCAGACTGACCTGAGCATAGTTTTTTCTTATATGCTTAGGTCAGACCGAGCATATTTTCAGGTTTAGCTGGAAGAATGGGAGCTTCAGGAAAAGTGCTGGAAGGTAGGAGTCTATTCTCATAGATGATTATATTCCATTGCATTTGGTTGTGTTTATCAGCAAATTGTAAGGATAGATTGTTATAATTGTCCGTGTTGAATAGGTGTATACTCTGATTGATGTCTATATATGTTTTATAGTTACAGTTTTGTTTTATGTAAAGACTTGGTATATATTATAGATTATTCTTTCCGTTGTGAGATCCTGTGTTGTTCTATTTTCTTTCTACCTTCTTTCCAACTTTCTTTTCTTTTACTATCCGCCTTCTTATGCAAATTGGCTGAAGAGTGGGGTTAAAAATCAGTTTAAATAAGTAAGAAAAAGTGGGTCGTGATAGAAAACCTTTGAATGGATAGAAGAATTGTAACATCCCCCATCCCGAGGCTTGAAATAAAGCGTTATGGATGCTGCAGTTATCAATGGAATTAATTTCCAATGACAAATACGGTCATGTTAATCATATCAATAACATTAGAAGCATAGGATTATGAAAATTTTCAAACACATTTCATTAATAATTTCCGTATTCAATACATAATTCCAAATGTTTCCCAGGTTTGGATAAAATACAATTATTACATAAGAGCGACATATCAAGATGCACCTTGAATGATTAGAGTTTACTACTGGACAGACATATTTTCTACCATTATATACATTCAGACATAATGAAAAGATAACACGATGGATAAATATCTCCTTAACATAGATAACTTGCCTCCATCACGTCTTCGAAAATATTACTTATCAACATAGAAACCTATAAACCGTAATTTTTAATTACTCAAATGGGCACCCAAGAGTTAAAGGGGAAATATAAACTTCGGTTCAGAGAAAAAGTCTGGTATGAATAATAATATGCCATCTCGAAATTAGATATCTAGTGAGACTACGCCGTTGAGGGGAACGAGTTTTCCCTTCACTAGTATCTTTTGAGAATGTGTCAATCCAAATAATGCTATTGAAATCAAAGTGGTTAAATAAACATAAAATAATCATATGCATGCTTGCTACATGGGTGAATCTGCTTAGTCTGTCTAAATCAATAAACTATCTGTTCCAACTTCATAGTTTTCCTAGGGTTATACTAACCTATATAGCTGACTCTAGCCTACCAGATATATCAAATTCTCCAAATTAACGTTAGGAGGAAAGTAGACTGTCCAAGCAAACATAATCTTCTTAGTGTAAACCCGACTATCCGTCAATCTCATAGTTTTGCTAGGCTCACTATGAACCTAATGTTTTTGCAGGCCCACTAATAACCTAACTAAGTTATAAATTACCTTATGTGCATAAACAAGTTTTTAGTATTTACACTCAAGAAAGCCCTACATACAAGAATTGTAGACAAATATCAACTAGGGGCTAACAGTTAAAGTATAGGACATAACCATGCACCAGTCTCATTATCTGGTTCTCTAATCTTTAATCCTTGAGCCTCGATATCATATCACAAATTATCTAATGGTGATAAAAATAATTCTTATATAAAATCTTAAGCTAAAATACCCTTTTTGTTTCCTTGAAAACTTAATTATTTATAAATGATTTATCCCTTGAAATCTATAAATGATTCATCCCTTGAAATCATATTTAAAAAAAAGAAAATATAGCTCTTTTACGTAGTTAGAGTATTGTGCCAAAATATGTCTTTCTTTGAAATAGCTTTCATCAATTTCAAAATTAATAGGAGGTTCACGCACTCTAACACCTTAGGCTACCAAGCCATAAAATAAAGCTATTTAAATTGACAAAATGCAGCATCAATACAGCCGATATGGGTGGTTGGCCCATTTAAATATCAAAGTTATAATAAAGTAATCTTATTTATAAAACTTAAGGCCAAAGGGATTAAATTATTCTTGATTGTCGAACCTATGAAACTTGTTAATATATTTGTGTAGTATAAAGGCTTTCAACTTAGAAAATTGGAATACGGAAATTGATAACTTACAACGTCATTTCCTTAAAATAATTCATATTAGAAATAAGAACTTGTGGCATAATTTTCCTCAAAATAATTCATGTCGGAAACAAGAACTTGCGGCATCATTGCCACAAAGTAATTCATATCGAAAATAAGAACTTGTGGCATCATTGCCTCAAAATAATTCATAGCGAAAATATTAACCTACGGCAACATAGCCTCAAAATAATTTATATCATAAATAAGAACTTGCGACATCATTACCTGAGAATAATTCATATCAAAATTTGGAACTTGTGGCATCATTGCCTCAGAATAATTCAGATTGAAAATAAGAACTTGTGGCATCATAGACTGTAACAACCCGTATATTTGTACTATTTAAATTGTCAATAATCCACACATGACAACTTAAATAGTGCAAAACACGAATCATTAATGGAGTATATATATAAAATGAGAATCATCACAGAATCACAGAAATATAAATAAACAGAATAGTGCATCGGAAATACAACATAGTCATAAGGGGGAAATACAACATAGTCATAAGAGTAGTTCATGAAGCTACCCATAAATACAACAATGTCTCAAATGAAATAACTAGAACAACATAATGTCCAATAGTCCAAATAGAAAGAACAATACTGATAAATAAAGATAAAGATAGTCTTCGGTCTTCAGCTTCCAAATAGAACAGCAACAGCAATCTTCAGACTGATCCGAGCATGTGCACAAACAAACACTCGAATCAGGACATATATTCTTATACATATAATATGATTCAAAGTTTCAAATAACAATAACTCAAAGATGAATGGAATAAACATCTTTCAGGATCCGGTAAACTATCTATATATAGTAATGTACGATAAATAGATAATGTCTAACAGTAAAGTAAAATATCAAAATAGCGTTAAGGCGTTACCATTATCCCCCTTAACACATTTTATAAATATCATAGTCTATACAGCATTGTAAACTCCATCGTAAACTAGTGGGATATCAGGGAGTACTCCATAGGTATAATACAAAACAAATTCGTAGTGGTCGCGTATATGGGATACAAGTATGACAAGGCACATGAGGCAATACCCAAGGTAGTGAAACTACCGTTTGCCTGATCCGGACTGGTGAGAACGCATCGCCGCAACGATCGCAACACCGCGAAACAACACTCCAAATTTCAAGGGTGCGCACCAATCAATCACAAAAGTAAATGAGTAGTTTACGAAGAAGTGTGTTCACTCGAGGTAGCTAACCCCATTTGGCCCGGCACGGCTCCTGATTTTAGTCATTTCCAATTTGACACAAGTGTCAAGGCTATCCATTATCGTTCACTTTCTTCAGTCATCGCGCACGTCAAACCAACCACTTCATTCTGTATCACACTCCGCGTATAGTTATTAAAGTGGTTTTCGGTTTAGACAGTGAGTATGTCCCTAACCGATTCCGGTCTCTTTAATAACTTTCCGTAATTTTTTCGATTGGTCGCTTAATAAATTTCAAAACAAATCAATTTCAATTTATTATCAAATAATTCTAATTTAATTATTAATTAATTTAGTTTCAAAACAATGTTCTTCGTCAATTATTTGTTCAATTTCAAAAATTCCATCTTTTTCATTTATTAGAATTTTAAATTCTAATTTTATTTCAAAACCTAGTTATTAGTCGAATAAAACTTTATTTTATTTTAAATCAAAAACATCGACCAATCGATTTAATTAAATTTTCTATCCTAAGTCCAATTATTTGGGTATTTATCATTTCAACCCGATTCCATTTAAATTCAAAATCAAAGCATACAAAGGGAACTTGCAGTGTGAATACTGGGATGGTGTCAAAGTAAATAAACAAGCAATTCCATCCATACAAACAATTTAACAGTTTATTTAAATAATCCCGAAATAATCGTATTAATTTACATTTGTTATTTATGGAAATTAATATAATTATTTCTAGAATCTACACTATCATTTCATGTAGATTAAAGATTATTACGTTACGGTTTTTCACTTGTCGTTCAATTGCAATTTCAATTTAAATAATACAACAATTAAACAAATCTACATTCACAGGTTCAAAAGTTACTTATCAAATTCTACGCCAAATATAATTTAAGGGATCAATTTCGACTAACTTAATTTAACTAATAAAAGGGGTCAGGTTTACCAATCAAATTCGACAATATAATCCGTTTTAATTTATTAACTATCCTATGTCAAATTACTTGCAATTTAATATCATTTAGCACAAATAGCATCCAATTCATATCACATAGAAATCAACTAGCATAAGAATATATGTCGTGAAAATTAATTTCACCTTTCGTGGATAAAGGAATTGACCCAAAGCAAGATGAAGCACGAAAGAAAATGGTATGCACAACCAACGAACACGAATACGGAGAAGAGGACAAAAGCTGAAGATTGACGCTGCTGCAAAAGACGCTCAAACGGATGCTTCTGCACACAACAAACAAAGGAAATTGGTTACTATTTTTTCGATCAAATAAATACTGATGGAAATATTTTACTGCAAAATTTAGAGCAAATCTTTTCACGCCACTGCACTTCCACCACGCCACACACAACACCCCTCTACTGAACTCCCTACCCGCACACATTTTTTTTTTTTACACGCGTGCATTACTTCACTTTTCCCCCCAACAACACATCATATATCTCCACTCAACACACACGCATGCCGCAACATAACATTTTGTATGTGATTCTTTTTTTTCCCTTTAAGGCATGCACTGTTCCATGCTATCAACACATACTCACGCATTCATCACCAAACTCCTCCAAATGAATTCGCCAAACTCCCCTGCATGCTTCACCAAACTCCCCATATATTTGCATTATCATTTTTTTTTCATGCTGAGACCTTCCCAAACTCCACTCCCCCACCACATATACATGCACCAGCACATCGCACAATACCCTTCACACACACACGCGCGGCTCCATACACACGCACACAAGCAGGGGCAGAGGTGGCACATAGACTAGGGTGGTGGTGGTGGCGTAGGTGGCTGCGACTGGGTTGGATCGGCTTAGGTGGAAGTTGACGATGCCGCACGTGGTGGAAGGGGACAGTGGGATGGAGGATGCTCGGTGGTGGAACGGCGGCTGACGTGTGGCTTTGGTGGTCGGTGGACAAGGTGGTGAAAGTGGGAGATGAACGTGATGATGAGATTTAGTGGGAAAAACTGGGCTCGGTCATATTTCTTTCCTTTGCGTTGTCATATTTTTTTTATATACTTTCTGAAAGAAGAATAAGGAGAAGGTGAGGCAGAGAGATTACCTGAAGAGTTTTCGAAAGAACAGATAAAAATGGAATTGTGAAAATGAATTGTTTTGTTAGCTTTAACTAGTACGTGAATACATGCATTAATTTAGCTTCAAACGTTTCATTATTCCACACAACCCTTCACACTTCACCTCCCCAATAAACGCATTAATTCAGCTGGCCTTTTATTTTCTTTTCAATTTCTTTTGTAACGGGTAGAAGATTTGGGTTGTAACGTGTTTAACCGGTCCGTTTAAACAGTTAAAACAACGTGACGTTTTTTTTTCTGTCTCTGTTTAACACGAATAAATATAATGTTTTGGTCAGCGCGACGAGGCGATTCCAACGGTATACAGATTATTGCGATACGATGGTTTTATAAAATTCGCATTCACGCCGCTAAAATTGCGCGTTTTGTAAAACAATTTAAACGGAGCAGGCGATGGCAGTTTTTGCCGAAACGAATTTCATAATCATGATCATAATAATTTTTACAACATAACTGTGTAAAAATAATTTGATTTGGAAGATAAATTTTACGTAGCTTTATATGGACTGATATACAGTAAAAAGCGAACGAAGTTTACTGTAATATTTTGCAACGAAACTTTTTCTATGTGCATATCTAACTAGACGTATGTCATAAATAAAGTTTGGACGCAAATTGAGATCGTTTATAAATTTCAAAATTTTTACATTAAAACGGTGAATTTACAAATTTAAATCAGGTCGGAATTCAGGGTCGTTACAATCTCCCCCACTCAAAACTTTTCGTCCTCGAAAAGGAACGAGACGAGTGAAATAGAAATGAAATAAGCAGAAAAGATCAAGATAGTTTAAGAAATTTAAATTATACCTGAAATTAGTAATTCGGGGTTTGAATCCCGAATACTATCCTCAGTTTCCCATGTGCAATCTCGCTCATCAGCACTCCATTGGACTTTGACGAGATTAACCGACTTCCTTCTAAGTTGCTTTGTCTCGCGATCAACTATCCGAATTGGCTTTAGCTCAATAGTCAAGTCAGGTTCTATAACTATCTCATCCAACTGAGCAGTGGGAATGGTCGTAGATGGATCGTGAACAACTTTGCGAAGATACGAGACATGGAATACATTGTGCACACCGGCGAACTTCTCTGGTAATGCAACTCTATAGGCCAATGTTCCAACTCTTTCAGTAATCTCAAACGGACCAACAAATCTGGGAGCTAGCTTCCCTTTCCTTCCAAATCGAACAATATTCTTTAAAGGCGACACCTTTAGAAATACTTTGTCTCCTACACTGAATTCGAGATCTCTTCTCCTTCTGTCAGCGTAGCTCTTCTGTCTATCCTGTGCCGTCTTAATCTTTTTCCTGATTTCTTCGACTTTTTCAGAAGCTTCCATAATCATTTCTGGACCAAGCACTAATCGATCACCCGACTCAATCCAACAAGCTGGTGATTTGCACGGCCGTCCATATAAGGCTTCGAACGGTGCCATACCAATGCTTGCCTGGTTTATTACATATGCTTAATTCAAATTCAAATATACTTATTCAAATTTGAAATTCAATATCTTTACCTGGTAACTATTATTATAAGTGAATTCTACCAAGTGAAGATGGTCTTCCCAGGATCCACCAAAGTCAATAATACAAGCTCGGAGAAGGTCTTCCAATATCTGATTCACCCTCTCAGTTTGGCCATCTGTTTGAGGATGATATGCAGTGCTCAGATTCAGTTTGGTGCCTAAAGTATCCTGAAATGCTTTCCAGAATTTACTAGTGAAAATAGGATCTCGATCGCATACGATACTAGATGGTACACCATGAAGTTTAACAACCTCTCTCATGTATATCTCTGCCAAACTCGAAGTTGTACGAGTGGACTTGACTGGAATAAAGTGAGCGGATTTTGTCAGTCTATCGACAATCACCCATATGCTTTCGTTCCCCTTTCTAGTCCTTGGCAGCCCATCAATAAAGTCCATGGAAATTTGTTCCCACTTCCATCCTGGAATCTCTAATGGTTGAAGTAAACCAGCTGTCTTTCTGTGATCAGCTTTTACTTGCTGGCAAGTTGTGCATCTGCTGACATAGGTAGAAATATCACGCTTCATCCCACTCCACCAATATAACTTCTTCATATTCTGGTACATTTTAGTAACACCGGGATGAAATGAAAGTGAAGAGTTATGGTTTTCTCTCAGCACTTCTTGCCTTAGGCCATCAACATTGGGAACACAAATGCGATTGTCAATTCTCAAGACTCCGTTACTATCAGCATGTGCACCCAATTTATTGTCAGCGTTTCCAACTCTTCCAAGGACTATTTCCTTGATACGATAAAGCAACGTGTCCTCGTATTGCTTAGCTATAATACGATCTATAAGAGCTGGGGAGACGGAAAGCTGGAATAACATTCCTTCAACAAGATTACAACATGCCATTGCTTGGTTCCTGCTCAAAGCGTCGGCTACGGCGTTTGCTTTTCCCGGAGTGTAATTAATATCAAGATCATATGCAGCTAAGAATTCGAGCCATCGGACTTGTCTTTGATTCAAATCCTTTTGCGAGAAGATATATCTCAATGACTTGTGGTCAGTGAATAACTCGAATTTTGTTTCCAATAAATAGTGCCTCCATAGCTTAAGAGAAAATACAACTGCAAGGAGCTCTAGATCGTGAGTTGCATAGTTTGTTTCATGGGTCTTTAACTGACGACCAGCATATGCAATCACTTTTCCTTTCTGCATTAAAACTGCGCCCAATCCATCACGGCAAGCATCTGTATAGACTGTCAATCCTTCGCTACCGTCTATAACTGTAAGAACTGGGGCGGATGTCAACTTTCGCTTCATTTCATTGAAAGCTGCTTCGCACTTTTCATTCCAAATAAATTTCACATTCTTTCTAGTCAGTGCGGTAAGTGGGGCAGCAATACGAGCAAAATTTTCTATGAATCTGCGATAATAACCGGCTAATCCCAAGAAATTGCGGATATCTGTAGGAGTTTTGGGAGTCTCCCAATCCTGCAAATTTCAAGAATTCGAATTTAGATATTGATAAGTTGTTTTGATAGAATTGACAAGTAAGAATAGAACTTACATTGATTACGGCGATCTTAGCTGGATCGACCGAAATCCCATTCTCTGAAACAATATGACCCAGAAACCGAACTTCATCTCGCCAAAAGTGGCATTTCGAAAACTTGGCTTTAAGCTGATGTTTGCGAAGAGTTTCAAGTACAAAAGCCAAATGCGATCTATGTTCTTTCTCATCTTTAGAGAAGACAAGAATATCATCGATGAAAACAAGAACGAACTTGTTAAGAACATCCTGGAATACTCTGTTCATTAGGTCGACGAAATAGGCTGGAGCATTAGTGAGACCGAACGACATAACTAGCCATTCATAGAAACCATTTTCTGTGCGGAATGCTGTTTTAGGAATGCTATCCTCAGCGATTCTGAGTTGGTATCAGAGCTTTGGTTCCCGATAACCTTAGCCTGTGGAGTTTTAAAGCTCATTAGAGATAGGGTAAATACCCTAGAATGAGAAGAATCATTTCAGAATCCACATCCTTTGATTCATCTTTCTTATTGAATTCGTTTGAGTAGAATTTCTTTAAGTTCTATAAATTCCTATCTTAGATTCTAAATCACTTTTGGTATTCCAGGATGACTACCAGAAGAAACGTTAGGGGTGGAAATGCTCCTGGTCCACATGCTCCAGTTCCTGCAGTCCGATTCTCCACTCTTAGCAAGGAGTACACTCAGCTTGGAGGAGTCAAATTTACTGGCTCCGAGAGTATCATCGAAGCAAAGCAATGGCTAAAGAGTTTGGAGAGGATCTTTACTGGCTTGGAGATCACAGATGCTCAGAAGTGTAAGTTGGCCGCTTGGCAGCTTCAGGATGCTGTACAAGATTGGTGGGAATCCGTCACTTCTCGTACCGATGAGGAAACCATCAATTGGGCCCAGTTTAGGTAGAAATCTTCTAAATTACATCAAAATAATTTCCTTCTATCTCGTCCAAATTTTGACTCGTTTTCATATCGTGTGTAAATAGGGACTCCTTTGTGGCTCAGTGGATGCCAGCTGCTGGGAAAGCCCAACTCTATCATTCTTTTATGGATCTCAAGCAAGGCAACATGACTTTCACTGAGTATGAACGGAAGTTCAACGAACTATCTAAGTTCGGCCCCGGGCTGATCGACACACCTCTGCTTAAGAATGAGAAGTTCATACATGGCGCACGCCCTGAGTATTACGAGCTTCTCACCGCTCATGTCCATGGAACCTTCACTGAGTTGATGGACTTTGCTCTTCACCGCTTTGATACCAACTGTAACAACCCGTATATTTGTACTATTTAGATTGTCAATAATCCACACATGACAACTTAAATAGTGCAAAACACGAATCATTAATGGAGTATATATATAAAATGAGAATCATCACAGAATCACAGAAATATAAATAAACAGAATAGTGCAGCGGAAATACAACATAGTCATAAGAGGGAAATACAACATAGTCATAAGAGTATTTCATGAAGCTACCCATAAATACAACAATGTCTCAAATGAAATAACTATAACAACATAATGTCCAATAGTCCAAATAGAAAGAACAATACTGATAAATAAAGATAAAGATAGTCTTCGGTCTTCAGCTTCCAAATAGAACAGCAACAGCAATCTTCAGACTGATCCGAGCATGTGCACAAACAAACACTCGAATCAGGACATATATTCTTATACATATAATATGATTCAAAGTTTCAAATAACAATAACTCAAAGATGAATGGAATAAACATCTTTCAGGATCCGGTAAACTATCTATATATAGTAATGTACGATAAATAGATAATGTCTAACAGTAAAGTAAAATATCAAAATAGCGTTAAGGCGTTACCATTATCCCCCTTAACACATTTTATAAATATCATAGTCTATACAGCATTGTAAACTCCATCGTAAACTAGTGGGATATCAGGGAGTACTCCATAGGTATAATACAAAACAAATTCGTAGTGGTCGCGTATACGGGATATAAGTATGACAAGGCACATGAGGCAATACCCAAGGTAGTGAAACTACCGTTTGCCTGATCCGGACTGGTGAGAACGCATCGCCGCAACGATCGCAACACCGCGAAACAACACTCCAAATTTCAAGGGTGCGCACCAATCAATCACAAAAGTAAATGAGTAGTTTACGAAGAAGTGTGTTCACTCGAGGTAGCTAACCCCATTTGGCCCGGCACGGCTCCTGATTTTAGTCATTTCCAATTTGACACAAGTGTCAAGGCTATCCATTATCGTTCACTTTCTTCAGTCATCGCGCACGTCAAACCAACCACTTCATTCTGTATCACACTCCGCGTATAGTTATTAAAGTGGTTTTCGGTTTAGACAGTGAGTATGTCCCTAACCGATTCCGGTCTCTTTAATAACTTTCCGTAATTTTTTCGATTGGTCGCTTAATAAATTTCAAAACAAATCAATTTCAATTTATTATCAAATAATTCTAATTTAATTATTAATTAATTTAGTTTCAAAACAATGTTCTTCGTCAATTATTTGTTCAATTTCAAAAATTCCATCTTTTTCATTTATTAGAATTTTAAATTCTAATTTTATTTCAAAACCTAGTTATTAGTCGAATAAAACTTTATTTTATTTTAAATCAAAAACATCGACCAATCGATTTAATTAAATTTTCTATCCTAAGTCCAATTATTTGGGTATTTATCATTTCAACCCGATTCCATTTAAATTCAAAATCAAAGCATACAAAGGGAACTTGCAGTGTGAATACTGGGATGGTGTCAAAGTAAATAAACAAGCAATTCCATCCATACAAACAATTTAACAGTTTATTTAAATAATCCCGAAATAATCGTATTAATTTACATTTGTTATTTATGGAAATTAATATAATTATTTCTAGAATCTACACTATCATTTCATGTAGATTAAAGATTATTACGTTACGGTTTTTCACTTGTCGTTCAATTGCAATTTCAATTTAAATAATACAACAATTAAACAAATCTACATTCACAGGTTCAAAAGTTACTTATCAAATTCTACGCCAAATATAATTTAAGGGATCAATTTCGACTAACTTAATTTAACTAATAAAAGGGGTCAGGTTTACCAATCAAATTCGACAATATAATCCGTTTTAATTTATTAACTATCCTATGTCAAATTACTTGCAATTTAATATCATTTAGCACAAATAGCATCCAATTCATATCACATAGAAATCAACTAGCATAAGAATATATGTCGTGAAAATTAATTTCACCTTTCGTGGATAAAGGAATTGACCCAAAGCAAGATGAAGCACGAAAGAAAATGGTACGCACAACCAACGAACACGAATACGGAGAAGAGGACAAAAGCTGAAGATTGACGCTGCTGCAAAAGACGCTCAAACGGATGCTTCTGCACACAACAAACCAAGGAAATTGGTTACTATTTTTTCGACCAAATAAATATTGATGGAAATATTTTACTGCAAAATTTAGAGCAAATCTTTTCACGCCACTGCACTTCCACCACGCCACACACAACACCCCTCTACTGAACTACCTACCCGCACACATTTTTTTTTACACGCGTGCATTACTTCACTTTTCCCCCCAACAACACAGCATATATCTCCACTCAACACACACGCATGCCGCAACATAACATTTTGTATGTGATTTTTTTTTTTTCCTTTAAGGCATGCACTGTTCCATGCTATCAACACATACTCACGCATTCATCACCAAACTCCTCCAAATGAATTCGCCAAACTCCCCTGCATGCTTCACCAAACTCCCCATATATTTGCATTATCATTTTTTTTTTCATGCTGAGACCTTCCCAAACTCCACTCCCCCACCACATATACATGCACCAGCACATCGCACAATACCCTTCACACACACACGCGCGGCTCCATACACACGCACACAAGCAAGGGCAGAGGTGGCGCATAGACTAGGGTGGTGGTGGTGTAGGCGGCTGCGACTTGGTTGGATCGGCTTAGGTGGAAGTTGACGATGCCGCACGTGGTGGAAGGGGACAGTGGGATGGAGGATGCTCGGTGGTGGAACGGCGGCTGACGTGTGGCTTTGGTGGTCGATGGACAAGGTGGTGAAAGTGGGAGATGAACGTGATGATGAGATTTAGTGGGAAAAACTGGGCTCGGTCATATTTCTTTCCTTTGCGTTGTCATATTTTTTTTTATATATACTTTCTGAAAGAAGAATAAGGAGAAGGTGAGGCAGAGAGATTACCTGAAGAGTTTTCGAAAGAACAGATAAAAATGGAATTGTGAAAATGAATTGTTTTGTTAGCTTTAACTAGTACGTGAATACATGCATTAATTTAGCTTCAAACGTTTCATTATTCCACACAACCCTTCACACTTCACCTCCCCAATAAACGCATTAATTCAGCTGGCCTTTTATTTTCTTTTCAATTTCTTTTGTAACGGTAGAAGATTTGGGCTGTAACGTGTTTAACCGGTCCGTTTAAACAGTTAAAACAACGTGACGTTTTTTTTCTGTCTCCGTTTAACACGAATAAATATAACGTTTTGGTCAGCGCGACGAGGCGATTCCAACGATATACAGATTATTGCGATACGATGGTTTTATAAAATTCGCATTCACGCCGCTAAAATTGCGCGTTTTGTAAAACAATTTAACCGTAGCAGGCGATGGCAGTTTTTGCGGAAACGAATTTCAAAATCATGATCAGAATAATTTTTACAACATAACTGTGTAAAAATAATTTGATTTGGAAGATAAATTTTACGCAGCTTTATATGGACTGATATACAGTAAAACGCGAACGAAGTTTACTGTAATATTTTGCAACGAAACTTTTTCTATGTCCATATCTAACTAGACGTATGTCATAAATAAAGTTTGGACGCAAATTGAGATCGTTTATAAATTTCAAAATTTTTACATTAAAACGGTGAATTTACAAATTTAAATCGGGTCGGAATTCAGGGTCGTTACATAGCCTCAAAATAATTCATATTGGAAAAAAGAACTTGAGGCATCATTGCCACAAAACCATCGATATCAAAAATGATGATTTACGTCACAGTGCCTTTAAGGCATGGGTTTTAAGATAGAAGACTTACGACATCGAAACCGTATGATATAGGTTTCATAAATAAAAGGACAAGGAATGTCCAAATGGTTCTGGTGAGTTACGAATTCACTTATTTCAAAGTGATGGTATGCCGAAATAAACAATCAAAAGTGAGATGGATAACTATTATCCAACTTTATTGGATAAGGAGATTTGAGATTAAGTATTGATTAAATTCCCCTTACCTCTAATTTTGATTTGCTTTTCTCCTCTTTTTTTCCTTAGCAGTGGGCGACCTCAAGTTTATTTTAGTTTGTATAAAGTGAAATGGAAAGTGGATAATGCTAGAGGAAGAGTTATGGTTAGGAAATAAGTGGTTATTCGTATTTTAACCCTCACATTATTCCTCCTCCTTATGGTTTAATTAATCTTATTAACCAATTATTTAAGACATGTCCACATCAAATTATAAAATCTCATTCTCTTTATCTCAACATATTATTTTACTTTACTTATCTAATTAATTTTCCTAGATAATGTTAATCAAAATTAAGGGTGTTATAGACTCTCCTCATTAAAGAATTTCGTCCTCGAAATTACGATAAGGGACATATCAAACATATAACATAGATAAAAAAAATACCATAAAAAAATAGGATAAGTGTCTCTAATCATGTCCTCTATCTTCCAAATGTAGTCTTTTTCATTGTTATTCCACTAGAGGTTCACTAATCTGATTATCTTATTCCTTAACTTCTTCTTATCCCTAGCTACAATATGAACTGGATGTCTAACCAAAGTCATGTATGGTTCCACCACTAAATCTTCCAATGTAGTTGGAGTGATAGTTGTCCCAGGATCATGAATACACTTTCTAAGATAAGATATATGAAAAACATTGTAGACACCTGTCGAACTGTTCGATAACTTATCCTATAAGCAAGTTTCCCGATCCTTTCTATAATAGGGAATGGTCCGACAAATCAAGGTGTCAATTTTCCTGACTTCTCAAACTGTACACCCTTCATCGGCGACACTTTGACAAACACATGGTCTCCAACTGAGAATTCTAAGTCCTTATGTCTCTTATCTACACAACTTTTCTATCTCATCCAAGCTTCCTTCATCATTGTTTGGATTAACTCAATCATTTCTATAGCTTTTCTCCACATATTTGGACCAAGAATCAATCTATCTCTGGTCTCTAACCAACATGCGAAAGATTTGCATAGCCTTCCATGCAAAGCTTCAAAATGAGTCATTCCTACACTATCCTAATAACTATTATTATAGAAATACTCGACTAAGTGCAAATGGTCTTCCCATGACCCTCCAAAGTTTAGTACACAAGCTGTCAGCAAATCTTTAAGTACCTTATTTACTCTCTTTGTTTACCCACCGTAAATGGGTGATAAGAAATACTCATCTTTAGCTTAGTACCTAATTGTCCCTGTAGAGTCTTCCAGAATTTACTAGTAAACAAAGTATTTCTGTCCCTAATGATACCACTTGAAATTCCATGCAGTCTAACAATATTCTTCATAAACAACTTAGCTAATACAAGTGTCATTCTTGTCGACTTAACGGGAACGAAATGTGCACTCTTCATTAATCTGTCACTATAACCCAACTACTTTCATTTCCCCTACTCAATCCTGGTAAACCATCAACGAAATCCATAGATATAGAATCTCATTTCCATAGTGATATATCCAAAGGTTGAAGCAATCCACTAGGCTTTTGATATTCATCTTTCACTCGCTAAAAGTTTAAACATTGCTTCACCCATAAGCCTACATCTTTTTCATACCTTCATAGTAGAAACTTCTCTTTGTATCCGTATGGATCTAAGTTCCTCGGGATGAATAGTAAACTTTGATTGATGACACTCCCTTAGAACTTCTTTCCTTAGGTTCTAAACTCTGGAACACATAATCGTCTATTTTTCTTTAAGCATCCGTTTTGATCAAGACTTAAACTTTTAGATCATCACTCTCGGTTCCACATTCAAGGCTTCTAATCCATTCAGCTAGCAATGGATCATCTCTCTGCTTAGAACCAATCCTTTTGATCAATATTGGTTGAACTTCCTAACATGACAACATGACAGATTCTTAACTAGAACTACCAGTTCGATCTTAACTGCACATCACAAGTAGTTAATGCTTCAAAATATTTCCGTTCGGTTAACATTGCTAATACCGCATTCTGATGATTCCTTCTAAGTGCATCTGCGACTTTATTTCCTTTCCCTAGCATATACTCAATTCCAAAATCATAAGCTGCTATGAACTCTAACCATCGTTGCTGTATCATATTCAACTCCTTTTGAGAGAATAAATATCTTAAAGACTTGTGATCTATAAACAACTCCAATATTTCTCCCAAAAGATAGTGTCTCCATACCTTCAATGCAAATATTACAACTGCCAACTCCAAATCATGAGTTGGATATCTAACTTCATGCGGTCTAAGCTGCCGAGAAGCATATGCAATCACTTTGCCTCTTTGCATCCACGCAGATCCTAATCCTATTTTGCTTGCATCAGTATACACCAGCAATGCTTGATTCCCATCCACAACAATTAACATGGGTGCATTGGTTAATAAATGTTTCAGCTTCAGGAAAGTCTTTTCAAATTTATTGGTCCAAACATAATTTACGTTATTCTTGTTAATTTAGTCATCGGTGCTGCTATACGAGAGAAATCCTTGGTGAATCTATGGTAATCGCCAGCTAATCCAAGAAAACTCTTTGTCAAATCCACAGTCTTGGGTCCCTTCCAATTATTAACAGCTTCGATCTTAGACAGATCTACTGATAACCCATTCTTCGAAACTACATGACCAAGAGACTTAAGTTCTCTCTTCCAAAAGTGACATTTCAAAAACTTGGCTTTCAGTTGATGCCACCTCATCGTCTCAAGCACTATTCTAAAATGAGTCTCGTGACATCCCTTATTCCTAGAGTATATCAAAATGTCTTCTATAAATACTAACATGAACATATCCGAGTGCACTCTGAAAATCTGGTTCAACAAGTCCACAAAGAAACCAGGCGCATTAGTCAACCCGAACGGCATGACTAACCACTTATACGAACCATACCTCGTTTGATACGTCGTCAAAGGAATATTGTCCACTGCTACCCTTAATCGATGGAACCCAGTCGCGAAATCCAATTGAGAAAATACTTTGGATCCACTCAGCTGATCAAACAAATCATCTATTCTCAGCATAGGATATCAATTTTTTATCTTCTTTTCAGTCAACTTACGATAATCGATACACATCCTTAATGACCGATCCACGAACATGCGTCTGATTCCGAAAGAAAACTGCTTTGTCTGATAAAACTCTTCTCTTCCAAGTCCAGCAGCTAAATTTTTAACTCTTTCATCTTGGTAGGTGTTATTCTACTAGTAGTCTAATAATGAGTTCGACTCTAGGTACCAGATCTATTCTAAACTCAATAGCTCTTTACACTGCAAATCTTGTAACTAGTCCAAAAAATCTATGAATTCTCTTATAACAAAAACTTGATATATCTCGTCTTTTTCCTCCATTGCACCTAATAAGTGTAAACGTCAAAATTCGAGTCATATACTGGGTATATAATTTGATCTCTACTATCACTACTATTAGGATGTCTTAGTTATATTTTCCTATCTTGGCAAAATATCCTAGCATCATATTTGCTTATCCAGTCCTTACCCAAAATAATCCCAAAGCCTACAAAATCAAAGATAGCAAACTGCAGGAAAATATATGACCTAATAATTCAAACTCAAAATGGTCACATCTCATCCCAAGAGCTGCGTACCATCCTATTGGGTTCGCAACCCTTAAAGAAGTAACAAGGTATGATGGTTCTAAACTTGGCTTATCTACCGAATAACGTAAGAATTTCTTCATTACTGCATGCCATGTCTACTACCACATCACATAGGTCTCTATGATGTGCTACTATTGCCTTGGAAAGCTTCGGTTTCGACCCTCTAATAAACTTCTCATTCCATTTTATCACCATGCCCACAGTTGCATATCCATTCCTAGATAGCTCTTCAAATTTGGTTACATATCTCCTTGCTCCAATTCAACAAAATTTCTGAGCAAATTTGACTTGGCCATTTCATACATAAATCCCTCTTTAAATATCCTTTTGAACTCAGCCCAAGTCAAGTTCTCTTTTGGTATTCCCATTGTTACACTGTTCCACTTGTATAATGCAGTTCTTTACAATTTCCTAGATGCCAATTTCCTCTTCTGCTCATCATTCAAGTCTAAATCTACGAAAATACTTTAACACAATGCAATAGCCAAATCTTTACTTCGCTAGCATCTTCGGTCCAACAAATGTCTTTCCTCCGAGTCTAGCATAATTCCGACTAAACACAGCATAGTTAATGATAATATGAACTTCAGGATATGCTTGTCCGACATTAGCAGCATTTCCATCAATTAATCCGGATGTAGCTCCGGCTTGCATCATATTAACAAAGAAAAGATCATAGCTCCCACATCCACTTGTGGCATTCCAGCACCCATATTTGCAATTGCTTGTCGACCCGGATCCTTCTAGTGTTGGGCCTGCCATTTTCATTGAATGTGATGATTCCTCCACCGAGATTCACTCTTTCATTTCCTGCCTCCATACCTTAATCTTCATAAATCTACATTTGAACCTTAGTAAGATATAGAAGAATCATCTAAGAGAGAGGAAATAATTTCGATAGGGTATATACTTATATATAGCAAATACAAGTACGTTACTATAACATTATCCCATACCCCAATCTTATTCGCTTATTTATACAGATTATGTTTTCAACACTCTTTTTAAGCTCAAAATCCTTTTTGTTTTACACAAACCTTTGCTCTGATACCAAGTTTCTAAGGCCTAAAACTAAGCGTTATGGATATTGCAGTCATCCATAGTATTGGTTTCCAATGACAAAATGCGATCATGCTAATTATATCAATAACATCAAAGGCATAGGAATATGAAAATTTTCAAAACACATTTAATTAATAATTTCCATATTCGTTACATAATCCCAAACGTTGCCCCAGTTTAGATAAAATATATTTATTGCAAAATACTCCAAGAGCGACATATGAAGATCCCTCCTTGGTTGGTCAGAGTTTACTACTTGACAGATACATTTATAGCCGTTACGTATACTTAGACAAAATGAAAAGATAACACAATGGAAAAAATATCTCCTTAACATTGCTAACTTTGCTTATGCGCGTCTTCAGAAGCTTTATTCGTTAACCTAGAAACCTGTAAACCTTACTCTTGACTACTCAAATAAGCACCCGAGAGTTAAAGGGGAAAACAAAAACTTCATGTTAAACAAAAAGTCTGGTATGAATAATAATATGCCATCTCAAAATTAGATATCTAGTGAGACCACGCTGCCGAGCGGAACGGGTTTTTCCTTCACTAGTATATTTTGAGAATTTGTCAATCAAAATCATGCTTCTAAAATCAAAATGGTTAAACAAACATAAAATAATCATATGCATGCATGCACATGGGACCCGTCTGTCTAAATCAATAAACTATATGTTCCTACTTCATAGTTTTTCAAGGGTTACTACTAACCTATATAGTTGATTCAGGGCTACCAGATATACCATATTCTCCAAAATTATCATTTGGAGGAAACTAAACTATCCGTCCGAACATAATGATCTTGGTGTAACCCTGACTGTTTTTCTATCTCATAGTTTTGGTATGCTCACTATAAAACTAATGGTTTTTCAAGCCAACCAATAACCTAACTACGTTATAGATTCTATTTTGTGTGTAAACCTACTTTTAGTCTTTACATTCAACAAAGCCCATACACTATAATTTTGGACCAATATCAACGAGGGCCGAATAGTTGAAGTATAGGGCACGACCCTATACCAGTCACATTATCTGGTTTTCTAATCTTTAATCCTTGAGGCCAGATATCCTATACAATTTATCTAATAGTGATAACAATAATTCTCATGTAAACCTTGGGTTAAAATACCCGTTTTATTTCCTTAGAAACGTAAGTCTTTATAAATGATTTATCCCTTGAAATCATATTTTAAAAAAATGAAAATATAGCCCTTTTACTTAGTCAGGTGATCATGCAAAAATATGTCTTTCTGTGAAATAGCTTTCGTTAATTTTGAATCAATAGAAGGTTATCGCATCTCTAAAACCTTAGGCTATCAAGCCATCAAATAAAACTATTTAAATCGATAAAATGTGACATCAATATGGCCGATATAGGTGGTTACCCCCTTTCAATATTGAAGTTATAATAAAGTACTATGATTTATAAAACTTATGGCTATAGGGTTGAAATCATTCTTGTCGTATAATAAAAGTATATAGATTGTCGGATCTATGAAACTTGCTATTAAATTTGCACAGTATAAAGGCTTTCAAGTTAAAAATAAGAATACCGAAATTGATAACTTACGACATCATTGCCTCAAAATAATTCAAATTAGAAAAACGAATTTGGGACATCATTACCTCAAAATAATTCATATCAGAACTAAGAACTTGCGACATCATCACCTCAAAATAATTAATATCGAAAATTAGAACTTACAGCATCGTTGCCTAAAAATAATTAACATCGGAAATAAGAACTTGCAGCATCATTGCATCAAAATAATTCATATCAGAAATAAGAATTTGCGGCATCATTGCCTTAAAATAATTCATATCGGAAATAAGAACTTGTAGCATCACAGCCTCAAAATAATTCATATTGAAAATAAGCTACAGCATGATAGCCTCGGAATAATTCATATTTGAAATAAGAACTTGTGGCATCATGGCTTCAAAATTATTCATTTCGAAAATAAGAACTTGCAGCATCATAGCCTCAAAATAATTCATATCGAAAATAAGAACCCGCGACATCATTTCCTTAAAACTGTTGATATCAAAAATGATGACTTATGGCATCAATGCCTTCAAGGCATATGTTTCAATATAGGAGATACAACATCAATACCGTATGATATGGGTTTCATAAACAAAAGGATAAGGAATGTCAAAATGGTTATGGTGAGTTAGGAAACCACTGATGGTGAAGTGATGGTATGCCAAAGTCCATATATATATATATATATATATATATATTAGATTTATTCGATACCAACATAAGTTGACATTGTATGCATCTGTTCGCACTAATATCAAATTTTATAACGGTAACATGGATATCGGCCATCCTCTAGCATCTGGCATTTTAACATATGACATGACAATATTATAGTTAATATGAAACTGTTGTATTTCTATATATAGGAATTTCTTTTCACCAACTCTAATCCTTTGTCAATTTTCTATTGGTTGAAAACAAAATTTACTCATTTCTTTTTAAAAACTTCCACAAGTTATTTTTATCTTTCCAAAAACGTTTGCTAACTTGGTTAATTAGTGACCTTAATTAATATTAATTTAAATGCTTGTCTAGCATAATAAATTCATAAAAATTCACAATCACTTGGGAAAAATCCCCAGAAATCACTAAAAATCAAAATTAACATATTATTTCATATATAACAATTTGGGAACCAAAATAATTATATAATTATGTTAATAATTAAAACCCGAAACAAATCATTTTCTTTACTTAGGAAATTAACAAAATATTTATACAACTTGAAAAATTATGAAATTAAAAATCCATCTCCAAATTAATTTTTTAAACATCATATACAAATTTCAAGTCGATTTTAGGTCATAAACTAGGTTTTTGCATTTAAAACCTATCAAATAATTTCATAAATAATCCAATAAATTATCAGACATGTATATAATGCAACAATTATTCATAACTTGGCATAATATCACCATATGATTTGGGTTTAAGCATTAAACCAAAACAAACAAGGAAATATGCAATGAATAACTATTATTCACCTTGATTGGATAAAGAGATTTAAGATTAAGTGGTGATTAAATTCCCCATAGTTTTAATTCCGATTTCCTTTGCTTTTCTCCTCTTCTTTTCCTTAGCAATGACCGAACACAAGTTTGTTTAGTTTGTATGAAGTGAAATGGAATGAGGATAATTAGAGAGGAAGAGTTATGGTCAGGAAATAAGTGATTATTCGTATTTCACACCTACATTATTCCTATTTCTCCTTATGGTTTTATTAATCTTATTAACCAATTATTTAAGGCATGTCCGCATCAAATTATCAAATCTCATTATCTCAATGCATTATTTTCTTTAATTTATCTAATTAAATTTTCTAAATAATGTTAATCAAAATTAGGTGTGTTACGAGAATGTCAAAAGTTTTCCAGGAATTGAAAAGTCATCCAGAATCAACATCAATACACTCAATCCTAGTAGAAGGAGAATACTTGTTTCTTTACATGGTTGTATCAGAACAAGCCATCAGTTCTGGTTTGGTAAGAGAGGAAAAAGGAATCCAATTCCCAACTTGTTACACAAGCAAGAGGCTAAAAGATGCTAAAACTAGATATCAAGTCATAAAAAAGTTAGCATATTATTTATTGCTATCAGCATGAAAACTAAGGTCATAATTCCAAGCTCATCCAATCAAAGTCCTAACTAATTACCCACTAAGGAAATTTTGATACAATCTAAACTATTAGAAAGGTTGATGAAAGGGTGAAAGGAGCTGAGTCAGTATGATATTGAATACCCACCCAGGAGTTCAATTAAAAGGCAAGCTTTGACAAACTTTATCATAGAATATACATGATTCATTATGGAACAATAAAAAAAGAGGAAAATCGAACCGAAATGGCCGTTGTCTATGGATGGTGCATCAAACAAGAAAGGTGCAAGAGCACGATACGTTATAATTACCCCTAACAGACACATATTTCATTACACAATGAAGTTAGGCTTTCTGGCAACCAACAACGCAGTAGAATACGAATCATTGATCGTAGTCTAACCTTAGCATGTCAAATCCTAGGATCAAAATATTTGACGACTCACAGTTGATGGTAAACTAATTGAATAGGACATTCCAAAATAAGTGCATTCGAGTAGCCTAGTACGTCAAAAGAATCCATGAAATGTTGGTCCACTTTGAGGATTTCTCCATACACCAGATGCTAAGGGAAAAGAATGCACAAGAAGATTCTCTAGCAAAGCTAGCATGCTCGTGAGGCACACCGAAAGTCAAAATCATACTTGTTGGGTTTCAACCAAATATAAGGATTAGGGAAGAGAAAGAAGGATAGGAAAATGAGCTTTAGTCCAACTAGATCTCAAGTCCATTCGCAATCAAATAATGAGTAAAATCCCTAAGGAAATGGTGAGGTCGGAAAAGATCCCTAAAGTATAGGTATGCATGAAAACCCATATGACAATAATTGGATGACACCCTTTGTCGTATATATGGAGAAGAGTTTTTTTACCAAAAGAAAAGAAAAAGGCATGAAAACTAAGATATCAAGCCCCTTCGTACACCTTGGTTGATGGAATACTGGATAGGAAGGGATATTCAATGCCTTACTTAAAGATCCGTCACACCCGAATTGGGTATGAAATGGCTAACGGAGGCTCATGAAGGATTCTTTGAAGATCATTTCAATTGAACAAAATGAGGGAAAAAAGTAAGGGGATAAGAATATTATTGGCCTTGAATGATAGAGGAGGCCATAAATTATGTCAAGAGGTGCAACAAATGCCAAAGGTTCTCTAAAACTCCTTCCAGCAATTTAACCACCATTTCCATCCTACGGTCGTTCAGTGTATGGGAAATTGAATATATCAACTGTCTTCCAGTTTCAAAGGGAGAAGCGAAATTAGGTTTGGTAACAATCGATTATTTTACCAAATAAGTGTAAGCTGAACCCCTACCAAATATAACTACTAGAGAAGTTCTAAATTTTGTCATTAAGAATTGGGTAACAAGATTCGAGCTCCCAAACAAGATCATTTCAAACAATGAAACTCAAGTTAAGAGTGAGGAGTTCACCTGCTCTTGTTAAAAAATAGAATCATAAAGTTTTTTCATCGGTAGCTCACCCAAGAGCCAATAAAGAAGCCGAGGTAGCAAATAAAACCATAAAGAATACTTTGAGGAAACGATTAGGAAGAGCCAAATAAAATTGAGTGGATGAAACGAACTCCCTTTTTTTGTAGGTATATCGAACATTTGCAAGAACATCGGGCACACCCTGTATTCTTTAACCTATGGGTTTGAAGTAATGCTACCTACTGAAGTTGACGTCCTCTCATGTCGAAGAATCGCTTATTCCTATGAGACGAATTAGGAATTGAAAAAAGAATCGTTGGACTTACTTAACAAATTAAGAGACCAAGCCGCAATTCGAATAATAGAATATCAATGTAAAATCACAAAGTATTACAACACAGAGGTGAAAGAAAGGACACTCAAGAAAGGAGATTTAGTAATGAGGAAAATAATGGCAAACACAAAAGACTCTGTAGATGGTCCTCTCGAACCGAATTGGGAAGGACCATTAGTCATTCATGAAGTTATCCCACCATGACCCTATCAATTTAGTAAACCCAATGGAAATGTGATATGAAGGACCTAGAATACTGAACATTTATGGCCTTATTTCCTAAAAAATTGAATGAATAAAGAAATTTACTCAACATAACTTACCAAATAAAATGAGAATCTATATAATAACTACCTCTGGAAGTGAAACGCTTGCATTCAAATTTAATTTTCAACCTGAAAAGGTTCATAAGATTCATTGAACAAGGGCATCCTTCACAACCAAAAGAGGACAAAAGCCTTTGGTCCCGCCATCGAGTCTACCTAAAGCAACCATCAATAGAGTGATGGTCAATTAAGCCTTTAATCCCACCGTCGGGCTTATTCAAAGCACCCATCCAAGAGTAATAAACGAAAAGCCTTTGGTCCCACCATCGGGCCTGGCCAAAGCAGCCATCCAAAAAGTGATGATTAATTAAGCCTTTGATCCTACCGTCGGGCCTGGCCAAAGCACCCATCCAAGGGAGATGGACAAGAAGCTATTGCTCCCGCCAATTAGCCTGGCTAAAGCAACCATCCAAAGAGTGATGGTTGACAAAGCATTTAATCTCGCCGTCGGGCCTGGTCAAAGCACTCCTCCAAGGGAGATGGATGAAAAGCCTTTGGTCTTACCTTCGTGCCTGGCCAAAGCAATCATCCATGGAGTGATGGTTAATAAAATCTTTGATCCCCCCACCGGGCCTGGTCAAAGTACCTATCCAAGAGAGACGGATGAAAAGCATTTGGTCCTGCTTTTGGGCCTGGACAAAACACCTATCTGAAGAGAGATGGTCAATTAAGCCTTTGGTTCCTCCATCGGGCCTGATCAAAACACCCTTTAAAGGGAAATGGTCAATGAAAAACTCTAATGATCAAGCAAGGACCATGAAAAATAAGTGTCCAAAGAAGGGCAAACAGTTGAACTCCTAGATAGTAAACCATCAAATTCTAAACAAGAAAAAGATAAAATGAATTTTTCTAGAACCTCGGAAGTTCTATTTATTCACAACAACAGTTTACTCTAGAAAAAGCTACTTTTACAAGATTTCAAATTTCCTTATTTACAACAATTCATTTTTCAAAAACCTTACTTAGCAAAATATATACACATTTGGTTTTTACCCCAAATGATTTTCAAGCTAAGTGTTGAGATCAATTATAAAGGATTGCATAACTTATGCATACTGAGAAACTATTTTGGAAAGGCATATGGTCAAACGAAAAAGGTTATAATAACACGCAATCAACAATGAGGATGAAGGCGGCAAGAGATGATGATTGCAAAGAGAGCAATGCAAGGACAAGAAGTTTACTTAAGCTAAAGTATAAGAGACTTCTTATACAAGGAGGGGGCAAGTGTTGTAAAATCCCACATCCCAATGGGCCTGGATTTTCACAAAATTGAAAACCCCAGTCCACCAAAGCGTGGACCATTGGTTTGGTATCCTGAAAATAAAACAAAAGAATGCATCTCAAAGCTTTAAACTTACGTTGAATCCATTACTTAACCTCAAAAGCAGCAACCCCAATCTACCTACGTGGCCTTCTGTTTCACCTCAATTTCAAAATAAAGAATTCCTAATTGCTTTCTCCATTTTATTTCAACAAAAAATAAATTTTGTACTGTAAGTTATTCCCTCCCCACACACACACAAAAGAATTAACTCTAATTGCTTCCATTTATCTTCATCCATGTTCCATTTTTACGTTTATTTCTCCCACTACTCCAATCAGTTGAATTAACTATGCAGTATGATTCATTCTATTCTCCTATTCAATCACCTTCATAATGTTTCCTTCCTCGATCTCTTCTTTCTTTTTCCCATCAAGTTTGTTTCACCTGCTTAAAATTCTACCTTGCCTATTTTCGTACTCGTATACATCTTTCAATGTTCAGCGAGAAGAGGAAAAATAGCCTTCCAAACCACTGAGCAGTTGCGTTACCATCACCATTCTTGCACCAGAAATTTAGAAACCCTAAAATTAATTGTTCAACAGCATTTATGAAGTAGTTTTTTTGTCTTTTGTTCGATTTACTCCTTCACCAAATTCATTTGAAGGAATGCTTGAGACTAAAGCATCGCTCTTACTTCTTCCAATCTTAGAACCATTTAAAGCTTTAAGCCATGGATGCAGTTATGAGTTTCACGATTAATAAACTGTATGTCAAACCATGCCATTGAAGAGAAATGTATTGGTGATGATGTTCCTAATGGTTCATCTTCTATTTTCGTTTTGTTTTTTAAGAGCGCAAAGCAAAAGGAGGAAGTGCATGTTTCATTAAAGAGAATTATATTGGCGAGAATGTTTCTAATGTGAATTAGATTACTCTGATAGTTGATATTATTATATTGATGTAGCTTCAAAGGATTTTATTAGAGCACTAATGTGAATGTAATAACAGAAGACGATGGTTTGCATGATACATCATACAATTGATTAAATATACCACAAAATAAAAATCTCGCAGTACTACATGATAATTCATTATATGGTGCAGTTAATAGAAGCAAAAGTTGAACTGCAATCTTTGAATCATGGGATTTCAATCACTTGGATAAGGCTGCTCATTCTGGTATTTTTTTCTTCATACTTTGTTATACGAAACCCTTATTTCACAAGTTTGTGGCACTGAAGTTAAAAGTGTAATATTTTTCATCAGTGATTACAAATCCCTTCGCCCTAATGCATTTGATGCGGCTATTTAAAGAATCATTGGGTGGAACTTCAAAAGTTTATCAAACCTGCAGTTCAGGGGGCGTTTCAGGAAAAGGAAATTCTTGACCACAAATCCCTTAGACTTGATTCCTTAGGTGTAGTTTTTAAGGAATTAACTAGTGCGAACCCGTGCTTCGCACACGGACCGCACTCAACCTCTTATCATCATAACAGTTTAAATGATTTATATGGTTCATTGATTAAGAAATAGCGATCTTTTTTTATCAATTTTCAAATAAGATTGCATTTTGTCTAAAACTTGTGTATAAATCTTTGAATACAGTAATGCAGATAGTACTGGTGTTCGATAAACAATTGCAAAATATCGGGCAAACATGATTTCAACGATAAAATTTCCACACAATACACATAAAAATTATACACATATAAATTTATTGTGTGCATCAGCTGTTGCTCCATGCATCACCTGTATTATATGTAACTTCATTTGGTGAGATACCCGTATCAATCATTTACTTTACTACTTGATGTTGTTGATTCCATTTGCTGCTTTGGTAATAACTATCTATAAGAGCAGTGTAGGTAACAACATTTGGTTTACACTTGACCATTGATCCCAAAATTCCAAAAGCAATGTTGACATGATTCATGAGAACGCAAGTGTTGATGATGATCCCATAACTGACTATGTCTAGGAACACATTATGCAGCATCATATTATTGTAGAATGATAAGATTAGAGGATAAAGAGATTTATTTCTGTTTTGAACGATTCTTGTGAAAAATATGCTAAATCTAAAGAATACATATTTTATGTCTGAAATGTTGGAAGTAACAACCATTATTCAATAATATTTATTTTAATGTGAAGAATATCATTGTATTTCTTTTACAGTCAAATCCAATTCAATATAATAAGAAGCATATAATTGTATTTAATGCTTTTGAGCTTTCTGCTTCCATTTGTAATTCCATCTAACGTTATTGTTGTATTTTGGCAATGTTGGATTTCACCAGACTTAACTGCAATTTTTGTAAGTAGAATCAGAGGCTGGAAATTTTCAAAAAAATCAACGACATAGATTAGTTAAAAGAAATAAAGTCAAACAGATTTAATAACTTTAATAATATGAATAATCCAAAAAACTATAATTTTAAAAAATTTATTTTTAGCTATCAACAATGGATATCACTGGAAAGCATATTAAATTTGAGATTTAATAGTGAAATCGATTCTTAAATCCAATTAATGTAGAAAAAGTTATCACATTTTGAAGTTTGAAATAGAAAGAAATTTAAAACGTGACTGTTCATTTCCCAAAATATGAAGGAGGCCTGTGTGCTCTTGAAATCTAATTCAATAATAATACTATAGTATAGATGGGAGGAACTTCAGTACCTATAGTCCAAGGGGCATTTCAGAGCAAGACAATTCTTAAGAAGATTAATCGCACACACTTTTTGACTATACCTGACCAAACCAGAGATGCGTAAGATTGGGCTTAACAAGTTGAATATACATGTGGAGGTTAAAAATGGTGATTCAAAAAAGCAAGTAGATCCATTATTGCTATCAAGTTGATTTACATGACAATTTCTAGCTCGGATATATCAATTTTTGTTTATTAAATGTTTGTTCCTCCTACATTTTGTTTACAGGTTGTTTTCATAAGTAATTCCCACTAAATAGCCAATGCTACATAGCAAGAGTGTATGCATAGGCAAGGTTTCTCTCTTGCCACTTCACTCTGTTATTTAATTCTGAACATGTGGCTGATATTCATGGTGATTTGAGAAGTAACAAAAATAAGGTGTAGCCGATCCTTGCCCTACACACATATATACACATACATATATACACACATAAAGATATTGTATATTAATCATAGCCTAATTTTCCTTCTTTAATTTATCATGTAATATGTTGGATTCAGTTTGCACCCATAATATTTTTAAACCTACTCCCATGGATATGGAAGTAATCGCTTACTCATTTTTGTAGTAGTTACCTAGAGGGTTTCAATTCTGGACAAAATAATTGAAGATTCTCTAACGAGTTAGAAAATGGACACAAGCATTTGTAAGTACAAAACCAAATAAAACTTGTTCCACTACAAGTTTGAAAAATGATAGGATCATTTGATTCGACATGCTGTCGTTAAGAAATTGATGGCAAGAATGAAAAGCTAATTACCTTTAGTATAAAAATAACAAACTATTTTGAATTGTTGAAGCCAGGCATAAATTAAATTTTGTTATCTGAATTAAACTTACAAACATATGCTCTTATTAAAGGTTCTTTTTTTTCTTGTGATATGGTATGGATTGTCTTTGAAACTTAAGAGGTAATCAATAGTTCTTCTTTAAAATGTGTACAAAATTGCAACATATCATACCACACATCAAACACGTAAGCAAGTCAATCCATAGTGTATAACTCAATTAGGCCTGTCACGGATACTTTCGAATGTGGATAGTGTTATATCTGTATCCGCATTCGAAATCTTTTTCGAATATCGGATATTCGCATCCGCAGATATGGACGGATATTAGATAATTATCCTATCCGCTAATGACCGATAAATCAAGAAACATAAATTGAAATTTTTAGTTTAACATAAAGTTTATCAATCCTAATGATTATTAAAGTGTAACAAATAAACAAATATGATGATAATAAATAGTTTTGAGTAGTTAATATGCATTTAGTGCGTATAATATGAACTTTTAACTTAATAAAATAATAAATAAATATATTTTACTATACTAAAATATGAAAAATTTAAACTATAGCATTGAAAAAACCAAACGAATAATTTTTGGATGCGTATGTTTTCATATCCGCATCCACATTCGTTTTTTCGGATATTAGATATTTATCCACTTTTCGGATACGGATGCGAACAGTTTTTGAATTTTCGGGTATCCATTGACATCTCTAAACTCGATAATACTATATATTCTCATAACTCATACATGTTAAATAAGCTTACAAATCCTTTATGGAACAAATCTTATAAATGCGTGTGAAATCCAAATTCATATTTGTAAAAGAGGAACACCAAGTTTTTTGCTTTATGTATGTTGAAAAAATAAGTGTACGGATCATGTATGATAAATTAGGTTTTTAGATTTCCATCCTTTTTTTTCATAACATATCACTTTCTTTAAGTAGAATTCCCACTTTGTAACTTTTCTGTTATATTTGCATGCTTCATAAATAGAACCAGTCTTCCGAATATAACACAAATCATTGGAAGTTAAAATCGAAATTAGTGCACATGTTCTTAAATCTACTAGAAGGATATATATATATATATATATATCACACTTGGTTGGATGTATTTAAGCATCATAAATTAAGAGTGATTTTAAAATGTATTAAATGAAACTATTATGAATTACAGAATATTGACATTATATATATTCGGTTTTTTAAAGTAGAATGCTGATCTGTAAAAATGAAAAATCTACCACATGGCCTTGTAACTTTTTAGTAGTATTTAGCAATCACATACGAATATTTCTCATATATTTTTCCTTTTAGTTTAACTTCTATAGTCAAAAGTAAAAATAAAAAGTGCAACTACATAGTATAAGGATAGCTAATCCTTGCAAACACAAAATGGTCAATCGTGTCAATGTTTAAACTTAACATAACCATTATGTTAAATCACCAATGGATCATTTTCACATTTTCGAGGCTTCATCTAGTATATAATACATCGAATTTGTTTCAGAGCAAATTATCTTCTTGATATAAAAGTTAGTTTGTTTGGTTTTTTGTGCACAAAGAGGCATTTAGCAACTCTTTAGTTAACATGCATTTCTAATTTATTAGTCCTTGTCAGAAATGATGCCTGAATTCGATAAACCATTAGAGAAGCTCGCAAAGCTTGAAGAAGCCTAAACCCTAGGAGCGATAAAGGAAGAAGAAGCAATGAGACGATGAAATTGAAGAGGAGATGATTTCGTTCGGTAAATTGGCTAGGGATATAGGGCACGAAGTTATGAGTGGTGGAAAAATTACCGAGTGATGGAGGAGGACCGAACGAGATTTATCGTTTCGTGGTGTGTTCGTTAGGAGGTGCTTTAAGTTGAAGTGGTGAAGAAGGCCGAATGAAAGATTTCGTTTGATAATTTGGTAATGCCGAATGAAATGTTTCATTCAGTGTTTTTCGAACCAAAAGCATACCGGTCCAAATTTTTCGCTTGGCGTTTTGCTGAACCAAATACCAAGTGATGCATGTCGAACCTAGATTGCCAAACCAAATTGTGCCAGATCAGATGCATGCTGAACCAAACCCTAGGGGTGCTATATATCAGCTACCCTCCTCATTTCTTCACTTTATAAATAGATGAGCTTCTGGACAACAATACCAACCGAAATTGAGAGCTAAAAGCCATCCTAGAGAGTTGAAACTTTGTATAATTTTGTTTGTATTGTAAATTCTTCTTATGTATAGCCTCCAAAAGTGAATCAATCTTGTAACTCTAATCTTCCAATGATTAATAAAATCTCCCCTCCCAAAGTGGGCGTACACTGCCTCACGGTTGTGGAACCATTATAAGTATGGGTGTTGTTTATTTTTCTGCATTGCATAGATTTATGACCGTCTGTTTTGGTTTTTATCTCTGTTTGTTCTGTCTCACTACAGTCACAATCCAGTTCATTGTTTTCCACTGCATTGGGTTTTTTATTCCCTTAGACTGACCATCTGATGGGATTTTCCCCAACAGTCTGGCATCGGAGCTACAAGGCTGATTGAGGAGTGTTAGACGCTATGGCAGGAGATGAAGCAACTTCATTTGTTACAAGACCCTATGCTAGAGGGATGTATATCGCGTTAGGATCAAAGTTGAAAACAGAAAAAGGGAATGTGGATAAAGACTTCGAGAAGTGGAAATGGAGGATGAAGGATGTTCTAATAAGGAATGAAGTCCATACAGTAGTGTGTGCCCTTGAGGAATTGACGGCTGACATTTCAATCGCGGAAAGGAAGGAGATGGAGAAATGGTCGTTTACTACTTTACAACTAGTTATGGGAGAGAATGTTGTCTCAGAGATTAGCAGTTAGACCACTGCTAGGGGCATTTGGACCAAGCTAGAAAATCTCTACTTGAAGAAATCTCTAACTAACTGTCTAATATTGCTGAAGATATTTTTCACCATGCGGATGAAAGAGGGTACTTCAATGAAGGAATTTTTTAATTTCTTTGATGATCTCGTGATGAAGGTAAAGACTTTTGACTTGAAGATGGACGATGAGCAAATGGAAATGATTCTCTTGTATTCTCTTCCAAAGCGATACACAGGTTTTGCTAACAGCCTTATCTTCGCTAGAGACACATTGACAGTGGAAGATGTTAAGTTAGGCCTTCTATCTGAGTGCTTTGAGATATCAGATGAAGTAGATAAGTGAAGGAAGTAGAGGTGGAAGTAATAGTCACGGCCTATTTTTTAAAAGAGGTAGAGATGATAAGAAGAATTGGCACTCTAAAGGGCATTCCAGATCTAAGAAGCCCGGTAATGGCAAGGGAGGAAAGTCTAAGGACAGGAAGTGCTTTATCTGCAAGAAACCTGGTCACTGGAAAAAGGATTGTTCAGATTTGAAGAAGAAGGAAGAAGATGGATCTTCATCTTTTGTAGTGGAGAAGCCTGCATCTGATGATATGTTGTCTACAGCAGCATCGGATGTCTCAGACCATTAGATGCTGGACTCAGGGGCATCTTTCCATATGACGCCTAATAAGGATTATTTCAGTTCTTTTGTTGGACGAGAGAGAAGCTCTATTCTTATGGGTAATGATGCTAGGTGTAGAGTAATGGGTGAAGGTACAGTAAGGATCAGGATGTTTGACGAAGCGATATGCACTTTGATAGGTGTCTGGTATGTTCCAGATCTTCGGAAGTCCTTAATTTCTTTAGGTCAGTTGGCATCTTTGGGATACAAGGTAGCTATCGAGAAGGACAGTCTGAAGGTTTCGAGAGGTGCACTACTTCTTATGAAAGGAGATGTCTTTCAAATCTGTATTTGCTGAAAGGAACCACAGTTATTGGAGAGTCGTGTGTTGGAGTAGATAGTTCATGTGCGTTGGATTCCACAAAGCTTTGGCATCTCAGGTTGGGTCATATTTCGGAGAACGGATAAGAGTTGCTTCAAAGATGGAAGCTGATCAAAGGAGAAAGCTTCGACAAGATAGACTATTTCTAGGAGTGTGTTTTAGGCAAATAAACTAAAGTATCTTTTGGAGTTGGACCACATAGATTAAGACGAGCATTTGAGTATGTGCATATAGATGTTTGGGAGCCGGTTGCTACTTCTTCTCTTGGAGGAGCAAAGTATTTTACCTCTTTCATTGATGACTTTTTTTGAAAAGTATGGGCGTATGTGATGAAGGCCAAATCAGAGAGTTTTGATAAGTTCAAAGACTAGAAAGCACTTGTTGAGAACCAATCTGGTTCTATGTCGAAGGTGCTGAGATTTGATAATGGCGATGAATTTTTCTCTAGGGAGTTCCTCGACTTTTGTAGACAGCATGGCATCCAAAGACATTTCACTACACCCGACGATCTACAATCTAATGGGGTTATAGAAAGGATGGACATGACTCTACTGGAGAAGGCTCGTTGCTTGAGATTGACGGTGGGTTTGTCTAGAGGCTTCTGGGTTGAGGCATTATCAACTATGGTGCATATCATAAATTGAATTCCATGCTCAGCATAGATGGAAAGATTCCAAAGGATAAGTGGAGAGGTAAAGTAGTGTATCTTGGTTACTTTCAAATTTTTGGTTGTCCTGTGTACGTTCATTATACAGGCGATTATAAGTTGAAGGCTAGAGCATACAAGAGCATACTAATATGATACACCGATGGTATCAAAGGGTATCGAATTGGAACCATGTTGATCAAAAGATTTTTCATTCCAGACATGTTACTTTTGATGAATCTACTATGTTCAATCCGAAGGAGAAGCTACCTACTACATCAGAAGATTCTTGTAAGCCTAAGGAGATGGAAGAAGTCCCATGTTCGAGCCAAAGAGTAGAGTTGTTATTGATGCTGTCGAGGAAAACACAATTGATGAAACATCACAGGATAGTCCACAAGTACCTTCTAGTAGTGCCGGTGATATGAATGAACTATAGGAAGTTCAATTCAAGGTGGAGCTAAAAGTGGTTTAGGTGAAGCAGTACCTACCCGGGTCAGTTGTAGGAATATTAGGCCACCCGAAACGTATGGTGATTGGCAGATTGCAAACCTTAGCCTTGATGATTAGTTTGACTATGCCCTACATGTGGTTCATGAGGAGCCGCTTAACCTTGATGAAGATTTGAAGTCATTTAATAGTTTGAAGTGGATGTGTGCTATGTAAGAGGAGTTAGAGTGGTTGAAGAAGAACAAGACTTGGGATTTGGTACCATCTCCTCTAGGAAGCCAAGCCATAGGTTGCAAATGGGTTTCAAGGTGAAGGATGATGGGAGATAGAAGGCTAGACTAGTTACTAAAGGGTTTTCACAAAGAAAGGGATTGGAGTATGAAGAGATGTTCCCTCCAGTAGTGGGGTATACATCCATCTGCATTTCGCTTGCTATCGCCGCAGCTCATGACTTGGAGCTGGAGCAAGTGGAGCTGAAAACTGCTTTCTTGCATGGAGACTTGGATGAGACCATCTATATGAAGTAGCCAGAAGGATTCGTTGTAGATGGAAAAGAAAATTGGATTTGCAAATTGAAGAAGTCTTTATATGGACTTAAGCAGTCGCGTAGACAATGGTACAAGAGATTTGACTCTTTTATGCTTTCATTTGGTTTTGATCCTAGCATCAAAGAAGCTTGTGTGTACTTTAAGCATTTAAAGTATGGTAGATGGGTGTACCTACTCTTGTATGTGAATGATATATTGATTGCTTCCAAGGATAAAGCTGAAATCGATAGTTTAAAGCGAAAGATAAAAGCGGAATTCGAAATGAAGGACCTTAGAGAAGCAAAGAAAATTTTGGGTATGGACATCCAAAGGAATAGAAAGCTAGGACTTTTGAGCCTCACTCAAAAGGAGTACATTCGAAAGGTGCTTACTCGGTTCAGCATGGAAGGGGCAAAGGCAATCAGCATACACATGCCTTTGAACATACAGCTTTCTAGCAAAGGCTTTCCGATCTCGGAAAAGTACAAGGCTTATATGATGAAGGTATCATATGCAAGTGCAGTTGGCAACTTGATGTATGCCATGGTCTGCATTAGGCCTGACATTGCAGAAACGGTTGGACTGGTGAGTAGATTCAAGGCGAATCCAGGAAAGACACATTGGAAAGCAATGAAGTGTATCTTCAGATACCTTAGAGGAACTCCAAACCATGGACTTGTCTTTGGCGGCAGAGGAAGAGATTTCAGCTTGGTTGGATTTTGCGATTCCTACTATACCGGTGATAGAGATCAAAGGATGTCAACCTCCAGATATGTATTCACCATTGGTGGGACAATGGTCAGTTGGAGAGCGAGGTTGCAGACGATTATGGCTTTGTCTACTATAGAGGCAGAGCTCATAGGTGTGGTTGAAACAGCTAAGGAAGTGCTTTATTTGATGCGACTATTGTGTGATTGGGCTTCGTATGTAAAGGAGTGAATGTGAACTGTGACAGTCAAAGTGCAATTCACTTAGCTGAAAATCTGGCGTTTAGCTCGAGGACGAAGCATATTAAGGTGAGAGTCATTCCTTGTCTCGATGAGTGACGAGAAATTAGTTTGTGTTTAGAAAGTTCACACAAAGGAGAATATAGCAGACATGTTTACCAAGTCATTGCCTGTTGCTAAGTTCAAGCATTGCTAGGACTTGATTCGCTTAATGAAGTGCTAGATGCCCCAGGGTAGCACGTGGGGAGAGTCGAGATGGTTTATGGAGATGTTTGTTTACATGGTGGAGATTGATAGGGTCTACACGGACTGGGTACTTCGAACACTTTCTTGATGGGTGGTGGCCTTGCCGGAGTTCGTTGACAGAGTGTGATAGGTGATGGCATTGCCGAAACTCATTGGCTTAGTATCCATTGCTTGGAGCATGAAGGTGTAGATGGAGTTGGAAGGCTTGTATGGAATTCGGTATGAAGGTGAAGATTGTCAGAAATGATACCTCAATTCGATAAACCATTGGAGAAACTCACAAAGCTTGAAGAAGCCAAAACCCTAGGAGCGATAGAGGAAGCAACGAGGCTAAGAAATTGAAGAGGAGATGATTTCGTTCGGTAAATTGGCTAGGGATAGAGGGCATGAAGTTATGAGCGGTGGAAAAATTATCGAGCTATGGAGGTGGACCGAACAAGATTTATCGTTCTGTGGTGAGTTCTTTTGAAAGTGCTTCAAGTTAAAGCAGTGAAGAAGACCGAACGAAAGTTTTCGTTCAGTAATTTGGTAATGCTGAACGAAATGTTTCATTTGATATTTGCCAAACCAAAAGCATGCCGGTCCAAATTTTTTGCTCGGCATTTAACCGAACCAAATATCAAGTGATGCATGCCGAACCAGGATTTCCGAACCAAATTGTGCCAGAGCAGATGCATGCCGAACCAAACCTTAGGGCTGCTGTATAGCAGCAACCCCTCCTCATTTCTTCAATCTATAAATAGAGGAGCTTTTGGACAACAATAGCAGCCGAAATCGAGAGCTAATTTTAGCCAATTTCATAGCCATCCTAGAGGGCTGAAACTTTGTAGAATTTTGTCTATATTGTAGATTCTTCTTATGTACAGCCTTCAAAAGTGAATCAATCTTGTAACTCTAATCTTTCAGTGATTAATAAATCGCCTCTCCCCAAGTGGACGTACACTGCCTTGTGGTAGTGTAACCATTATAAATACTGGTGTTATTTATTTTTTTGCATTGCATGGATCTATGATTGTATCTTCTGGTGTTTATCTCTATTTCTTCCGTATCACTACAATCACGATCCAGTTCGTTGTTCTTCTATTGCATTGGATTTTTTATTCTCTTAAACTGATCATCTGAAGGGATTTTCCCCAATAGTCCTGACCTCATCAGTCCTCATGTAAAAGTAGGTCTTAGCTTACAGTAACTCCCTTGAGCAAAATGGTATCTCAATTATCTTTGCAAGTTCCTTTTATTATAAATATGGTTAGATTCTTTGTGAACTATTACCAAATATGAAATAGCAGTGGAAATTTTAGTTTCATTGACTAATTATCTGCTTACATTAGGTTTTTTTCGATTATAACTAATAAATGATGTGGACTTTTTCTTGAAATGTTATGCGACTACCATACGAAAGGAAAATAGTGCTTGTTGAAAGAGTTCTTGATCATATACCAACTTGATTGAAAGTAAGATTTAACTACGACAAAAACTATACGTACCGTTATTGACACTTCAAATTTAGATATACGGAGTATTTCGGTGGGGATTATGTCGAATTTGGACCCAAAATTCGACGTGGATGTGCCGATATATGTCTAAAATTCGATGGGTATGCCAAATTCAATGTAAAAAGTTATCTTCGGCGAGGTATCCTTAATTTTATTCTTTTGGTTGTTTCCTTCACATTCACTTTTGGAGTGCCAATAAAATACCCGAAACTATTATGACTTCATCAATAATATGATGTCATTAGTATTCATTTCCCTGTCATTGACATTTTTGTATACTATCCTAAACAATATTTTATGTGTTAAGCACTTAAGGACTAATCGGTTTGTTGAATAAAATTAATCCATAAGTCCATATATAACATCGTTTGGTATCTCTGAAAAAATGTGCCACATTTTAAGTAAATAATTGCCATTAATCAAGTATTTCTGTAAAAATATCTAAAATTATTTTCTTACTTAATTTAACAGATAAGCAGTAGGAAATATTTTGAATCGGTGTTAGATCTCCCTTACCATGTTATATTACATGAAATTCACCCCTCCATAAGTCCAAATGCAATAAACAATTGATTATCATGCAATTTTTGCATGTGCCTAGAATATGAAAAGGGCAATTAGTGTCTATATTGTTCTATGTGAATGGTGGATATGACCAATACTGATACTGGATGGTTATAGTTTTTTATTTAGTTTGCTTTTTATGCTCTACCAATCAAATTTCCCATATTAAGTTGAAGTGGAGTTGATAAAAAAATATTTGCATTGGCACACAGATGAGTTTTCGCCTTTGTAATCATAATCCAACAAGCATGAGAAATATCAAATCACGTGTAATGGTTAAATGCATCAAATGCCAATCACACCAAATTAAGCCACCCTATACGTACATACGTTATGCTATTCTATGACTTAATGAAAATATCTAAATTTGTTTATTACCATATAAATCACTGCAATTTTTTTAGTTTTTCTCGGTATATTGAATCAATTATGCATTCAGATCATGATCTTTCATGAAAAAGGCTGTGTACAAGTGTACGTACTAATATAGTACACACGGATCGTGTAATATGGAATATAATAAAAATGCGGAAATAGATGATAGTAGCAAAGTAAATAAAAATAGAAAAATCACACCAGAGATTTTTATACTGGTTCGGAGCACCGTCCTACGTCCAGTCCCAGACTTCTATCTGGATTTTCACTATTAACTACCTCGCTTCACCCGGAGGAACAGGTTTACAACACCCGAGCAAACGAACGGGATTTCACGCCTCTAATACACTGAGGACTTCAACACTTGCCTCTTACAACACCGAGGACTTCAACACTTGCCTCTTACAACACCGAGGACTTCAACACTTGCCTCTTACAACACCGAGGACTTCAGCAACGATGAATATAATTGTTTGTTGACGGTATGTGTTCTTGCTAACACAGTTTTGTCACTTGTAGTACAAATTTCCTATAATCTTATCCTCAAAATATGTGAATGATGTTTTGTGAAGATTAAGGGAAGTATATTACTTATTGAATCAAAAGATATGAAATAATATCAATGATTCAATAAGCGATTAAAATAATTGAGAGCTTTTTAGAATGCAGGAGTATTTAGAAAGTAAGATCAGAAATTAGAGTAGAAAAACATATATTAATGTATCTTGAATCAATGATTTAGATGAGTTTATATAGAGAAAAATGGTTGTAACTCTTTGTGAACAGTAGCCATTAATAGATATGATCATTGATGAACGGTAAGAGATGCAACCATTGGAGAAAGAAGTGTCTTTTGGAAAAGGTTGCTCTCTGTTTAAAAACGGTCGACGGGTCAAAAATTGGCCAGTAGACAGGATTTCAAATATATAGTCGTTATGTGCATGTGTGCACGTTCATTGTGCATTTTACACAGAAACGGTCGACCGCCTGAATTAATACCGGTCGATCGGTCCCTGTTAATTTGCTCAATGAATGTGCAATGCTATCAAACGTATATATATCGATTATATTGAGTTGCAAGATTATTTGAGGATAGATTTTAACAAGTTTACCACTATTACAATATCAAATAATCAACCTATAATCTAGAGTACCATATGTAGCTCTTTTGTGCCTCTTTATAGCCATGATGTCTGTGTTTTGTCGATCGCCTTTATTTCTCTGTCAGAAATCAAAAACTTCATAGAATCCGTGACTCAACATTTCACTCTCCCCCTCTCCAAAGCCTTTTTAACCTAATATTTATGAAATTGCAATTATAATGGGATCGGAGAGCAAAATAGAAGATGTGGGACTTATTTTTTATAATTTTTAAAGATCCGCCTCCGTTGGAATTTTTTTCTGAATCTGCCACTAAATACATGTATCGATATTCTGAACTGCTCATTATTTGGTAAGGACATTAAAAAAGAGGAACCCAGTGTACATAACATTTCTCTCGCATTGCGAAGTGGTCGATAATATAAATGGTTACATCGATTGTCTAGTTGATATGCTTTAGAATGGATACATTGTATTTTAATCCTATACTGTAAGAAAGTAAAGCTGGATGATCATTGAACAAGAAGAATACAATTATTATATGGAGACTAAGAAATATTATGATAAGCTAGACAGATGCATAATCTATTACTACATTACTGCTTTTATTTTTATGTCTTTTATGAATAATGGTTTTCTATTTGTAGTGAAGATGCAGTTGAAGCCTTGCATCATGTAGTAGTTATGTCAGTAAACGAGAAAGCCATAAGCCTAGGAAGAAATATTATATGAATTTGTAAGCTCCTGCCCCTAAAACTGTAGGAAATTTATTATGTATACCATCGCAAGATGGAATTGAAATTTTGGATTTCAGCTTCAGATTGGTTTATAGATCTATGATTAAATTTGTATACCATAGGGAATGAAACGTTGAATCTTTAAGATCAAATTAAATACATACCTTATTTATACATGTAATGATATAAATTTACCTTGATTTTTTATCACTTTGCCTAATATGATATCTTTAGTTAGTATTTCTCTATTAAGGCATGCCAAACAGAAAATGATGGATGCTTAGAGCGTTATCTCTACATCTTCATTTAAAATAAATAAATATCGAATATTTATTGTACTAGATAATGACCATAATGGATTATAAAATTGGAAGTATAAACACAAATTTTTGGTTTAGCATATCATTCTTTTCAAATCCATTGGCTATAAATTTATGAAAAACAAACAAATACGATGACAATTATTAGGATGAGTTGTTAAAATGCATTAAATGCATATAGTTTAAACTATTAACTTAATAAAATGATAAACACATATGATTAATTACAGGCAAATTTTGTTGGAACGCAAATATGTTGTGGTGATAAACCATGTATCTCAAACCAAGTACGTTATGCTTCAAACTCCCTATACTATAGTTTGCAACCTTTTAAACTAATGTGATAAACCAAATAGAAATCCCTAAATCCAAATTCAAACTGCACCTTCAATAATTATTCGAGTTCGAAGCACGGGTTTCATACTTGTAACTAAAATATAATAAATGACATAAGTATTGACCAAGATTTGACACTTCCCACAATCAAGTGTCCTTGGCAGCATTGAACATGCCAAGCGGCAGTACCTGTCCTTTTAACTATCCAGTGGTTGTAATGAGGAGTGGATCAAAACAACGTCCTGGTGACTGATAAATTATACATCTTAAACATAACGCTATCTTATGCCGATTGTTTACTATCTCATGTTATGCTTGTCTACATTTTATTGGTCCTCTCGACTGCATATTTGCATACGAACCATTCCCATCTACCTTCCGTAGATATATATCTAAGCATATATGTATATATATGTATGTATGTATATATGTATCCCATGCTCCCGTTATTGACTTATAGACTATCCCCACTAGTATCTCTCGTTCAGCACACCATCAGAATACAAAGTCTCAACGTATCACGATCTCATTTTCGTATAACTCGTGGAAGTCTTGTAGTGCTTATTGACGGCCCTTCATCAATTTCGCCGTACTCTTTTCGATAGCCTTTCATACATTACGCCATATTCTCTTTGGAGATTTTTTACATTAACTGCTTCCTAACATGGACTTAGCTCCACTAACCACCCCTGTTATCCCGCTTTTTGGCAAAGCCGTGATACCAAAAGATCGATCGAAAACGAAGGACAGTTCATCTCAGAGATTAGTCGTACTTCGTTTCGCTATGGATATTGCTTGATTTTGTCCGAGTCCAGATTGAGCTACAATTGATAGGACATGACAAGAAAGATCATAAAAGTCCGCATCTCAAATTTCAAGTCAATCGGAGTTCATACGCTCGAGTTATGATCGATTCAATTTGAAGGGAAAAACCTAGGTTTCGAATCCATCACGGAACACTGGTTCGAACCGATCACCTTCGTATCGGTCAACTTCGAATCCATCGAAGTGCCTCGGATTCGACTCCATCAACTTCGAATCCATCGAGTTCATATCGATGGACCTCGTATCCATCAGCCAATGTTTGCTTCGTATCCATCAGAGAAAGGCTACTTCATATCCATCGAGCATTGGTTGTTCGACTCCATCAGTGAAGCCTTCTTCGAACCCATCAGTGAAGCCTTGTTCGAACCCATCAGTGAAGCCTTGTTCGAACCCATCAGTGAAGTCTTGTTCGAACCCATCAGTGAAGCTTCGTTCGAATCCACCAATTCAACTAGCCATGATGACGTGTAATCCATCGGTTCGAATGCGCCGAGATACATGGAGTCGAAGCGGTCAACTCGGAGCGAAATCCGGATCGAGGCGGAAGCGTGCGCTCCACGTCAACACAAAGGCGCGTGCCACCATCGGTTCGAAGCTATCGGTTCGAACGCATCGATTCGAACCAAGCAGCCACACAATGAATCCCATTTCGTATCCATCATATCTCTCAATCCACTGATCCAAATGCCACGAAATTTTCACAGAAGCTTGCATACATGTTGAAGAATGTCCACACCAAGTTTCACCTCGATTGGATGATTTTCTTATCGATTCGAATGGAGTTCGAATCTATGCCAAAGCGGGCCCAAATTTCCTAAGGTCGGGCGCGTGGGCCCCCTCGCGTGCCAGAAGTGGTCTCCCGAGTTTCAGCGAAATATCAGCATCCTACGCCTATAAATAGAGCCCCAGAGCCAACAGAAAAGGGACCTTTCGACTCTCAAGCGCCCAGACTCGACCGGATCGAGATCTCCATCATCCTACATCATAATTTTGCTGTTGATTTCGAATTTCCCATTGTAACTCGCTGTTGATCGCTGCAACAACTTGTAATCATTGAAAGAGAATCAATAAAACATCAAAAAACTTCACAGTGGACGTAGGCAACACGCCGAACCACTATAAATCGCTTGTCTACGTATTTACCTTACGGTTGATTGGAGTTTTTGTTATATAATATTTGTTTTGAATTTACATTCTTCATTGTTATCTCTCCAACGACTCTCGAAGAGTGTTGTGACAAATTTTGGTGCAAACACTTTGGTGCTCTCACTGAGAAAACCCAGATTTTCTCCTGCTCTTTGGATCTGTCATCGATACCGGATTGAATAAATCTAAGAGGGAGATCCAGATCATTCAAGTCGAACTTCCTTCCCTTCTATTCAGATTTGCACAAAGTCTAGGAAAGGAATTCAATTTTCAAGATGGTTAGCACAAGAACCACCTCTAACGCTATCAATCAAGAAGAACAGGATAGGCAGAATCCTGTCGCACTACCTCCATCTAATCAAGATACTACTGGACATTCAGAACCATCAGGTCCTGTTACCCGATAGGAGTTGTAGTTGCTGCTCCAAGAGCTGACCCAGAGTCGGCAACAACTAGCGGAACAGCTACGTGCTAACGCCGAGTTGATCAGTAAGCTGGATCGCCAGAAGCGAAAAAGATCCAAAAGAGACCATGCTTCTCGCTCCTCCAGCGAAAGTTCTTCATCTTCTGATTATCATAATCGATCTCCACGACCCCGGCTAGATGGGAGTCACATGCCAGCCATTGGAGATCAACCAACACTGACCGTTGGACAACTGAGAGTTGGTCCATCAGCCAGTTTCTAAACCGGACCCTCCTCCCGAGGAGGTGCCGTCCCTCACCACACCGTAGAATACCGCACCACTAACGTCGCGGCTGAACCAGGAGTCGACGCCCAAGATCAGTCGGATCTGGACCGTCGTCATAGCGGACGTACTCCTGAACCGTACGTCCCAGAGGACTATGAGCCGAGAAGGCAAGACTTGGACCGTCGACAATATCCGGTTCAACCCCAAAGTATGGAACGTAATCATACTCCGATGCAGGCCGCACAAAACGCGCAAATGCCGGATCTTTCAACTATGATACGTCAGATGATCCGTGAGAGTCAGGGATTCACAAATGACGATTGGGGAGTTTCCCCAAGTCACACTCCTTTTACGGACGATATTCTTACTGCTGAACCCCCACGGCGATTCAGGATGCCAACTCTACCCATGTATGAAGGGAACTCCGACCCCAACCAACATATTCTAAAATATGAATGGTCAATGACCACTTCCAGAGCCGACGATGTAGTGAAGTGTCGTAGTTTCCCCATATCCTTGGGGGGCATCGCTACCATGTGGTTCACACGACTGCCACCTCGATCCATCTCATTATTCGACCAGTTGGCCATAAAATTTGTTGAACAATTCCGCATGCACGTCGCAAGGCCAAAAGATGTCAGCACTCTGTCCAGCGTCACCCAAGCGCCTGGAGAGACGCTCAGAAAATACTTAGAGAGATTCCATACTGCATGTGCAAATCCAAACGATAAATCCATCCTTATTGCGTTGACTAAGGGGATCGACCCCGATTCTGAGTTTGGCAACTGGTTACCTGGAAAACCACCCGCATCGTTGGACCGTTTCCATGCCAAAGCGGCTCAATTCCTGAGACGGGAAGATGCGAAATAGTCTAGGAAGCAAACCGATGCCGGGCCAAGCACGGAAGGAATCCAAAGCAATGTTGCAATCAAACAGTCCGGTGAGAGCTTCGAAAAAGTTCGGTTGAACATTAAAAACAAGCAAGCTCGGCGAAGAGAGAGCGTGAATCAAACTAAAAAACAAGATCAAAATCGTGGCCCGCAGCGCAAGAATCCAATGTTTGACAGTTACACTCCTCTGAATACATCACTAGAGGACTTGTACTTACGAACCTGTAATACAATTCAGTACCAAAAACCTGCACCAAAACCGCCGTCAGAGAGGCAAATCCAGACGGGAAAATTTTGCAGGTTCCATGAAAGCTAGGGCACAATACGAACGAGTGTCGCCACTTACAAGACCTCGTTGAAAAACTAATCAGAGAAAGAAAGCTGGAACAGTTTGTGCGGACACCGCAGCCAAGAGAAGCGGGCCCATCCAATCAAAACAATGAACCCAATCGACCGAGACAGGAGGACTCGGCCTGTCCCCGTGGAAGATTGGTGATAAATGCCATCAGTGGCGGACCAACTTTCTCAGGAGCCTGGAACGACGAAGATCCTCATCACTGTCACACATGACAGGCTCTGTTCAATCTATGAATATTTTGCAATTTCCTTTACATTATGGAATTTGAATTTGTAATAAGGCACTGACTTCTCTGTATTTTCTTATTTCAGCAATAAATTACTATCTCTTCAAGCTAGAGCTGTGATTCACCGAATGCAACATTCAACAATCACGACACACGAAGAGATAAGTTCCATCAAACAATGGAATTTATTCAAATAGCGAGTGACTGTGACACGACCGGCCACTCACTAAGTGAAACCTCGGCTCGGGGGAAAGCCATCACGTCAAAGGCTGAACTGGACCAACACACGACAGTCCTACAACTAACTCCAAATTCCCAGAGCATGAATTGGAGTATAAACATTCAATAATTCGTTCCCGGAGTGCGAACGGACTCCAACTTCCCAGAGTGTGAATTGGAGCATAAACATTCAATAATTCGTTCCCTGAGTGCGAACGGACTCCAAATTCCCAGAGCGCGAATTGGAGTATAAACATTAATTCGTTCCCGTAGTGCGAACGGACTCCAACTTTCCAGAGTGTGAATTGGAGTATAAACATTCAATAAGCCGTTCCCGGAGTGCGAACGGACTCCAACTTCCCAGAGTGTGAATTGGAGTATAAACATTCAATAATTCGTTCCCGGAGTGCGAACGGACTCCAAATTCCCAGAGCGCGAATTTGAATATAAACATTCAATAATTCGTTCCCGGAGTGCGAACGGATTCCACTTTCCAGAGTGTGAATTGGAGTATAAACATTCAATAACTCATTCCCGAAGTGCGAACGGACTCCAACTTCCCAGAGTGTGAATTGGAGTATAAACATCCAACAACTCGTTCCCGGAGTGCGAACGGACTCCACATTCCCAGAGTGCGAAGTGGAGTATAAACATTCAATAACTCGTTCCCGGAGTGCGAACGGACTCCAACTTCCCAGAGTGCGAATTGGAGTATAAACATCAGATAAACCGTTCCCAGAGTGCGAACGGACTCCAACTTCCCAGAGTGTGAATTGTAGTATAAACATTCAATAATTCGTTCCCGGAGTGCGAACGGACTCCAAATTCCCAAAGCGCGAATTGGAGTATAAACATTCAATAATTCGTTGTTGGAGTGCGAACGCACTCCAACTTCCCAGAGTGTGAATTGGAGTATAAACATTCAATAACTCGTTCCTGGAGTGCGAACGGACTCCAACTTCCCAGAGTGTGAATTGGAGTATAAACATCCAACAACTCGTTCCCGGTGTGCGAACGGACTTCACATTCCCATAGTGCGAAGTGGAGTATAAACATTCAATAACTCGTTCTCGGAGTGCAAACGGACTCCAACTTCCTAGAGTGCGAATTGGAGTAGAAACATCAGATAAACCGTTCCCAGAGTGCGAATGGACTCCATGTTCCCAGAGCGTGAATTGGAGTATAAACATCAAATCCATCGTTCCAAGAGTGTGAACGGACTCCTAAAAAGCCCAAATAGATGTGACTGACCATCCATCGGCTAACTCCAGATTCCCAAAGCGCGAGTCGGAGTACAAACATCAATTCCAGGTTCCCGGAGTGCGAACCCAAACATACATGCTATCTCCAAGTTCCCAGAGTGTGAATTGGAGCACAAATACCAAGTCAAAGTTCCCGTAGTGCGAACTGAAATATCAATACTAACTCCAAGTTCGCAGAGTGTGAAGTGGAGTATAAACATCAATTTCAAGTTCCCAGAGCGCGAACCGTGTTACAAACATCGATAACTCTCAAATTCCTGGAGTGCAAACCAGGTTATCGATCTCAAATTATCCTAAGTCCCCAGAATGCGGACGTGTACTTAAGATTTGCAACAAGTGCGATCAACCACCAAAATACAAATGTTGTTCCCCGAAACTGGGGGGCAAAAAAGCTAAGTGTTAATCACTAACCAAAGTGATACAATGTCCGAAGATCAACCCATTCATCGGTCACAACTTGCGACCAAGATTTTCAGACTCGGCAAATAAAACAAACTCTACTTGATGGTAAAAACACTACAAGTACACCGGACTGAAAACCAAACACTACAAACACTTAATCACAAAAGAAATGAGAATTGAAACAAAGAAAGTGAATTTTATTTCAACTAACTAGAGACAAGGACTTACATGCAAATAAGTTCTTCCAAAAAAGAATTCCTACTTGCAAGGGCCGAACCTGCGTCTATACACGGCCTACTAGCGGAAAACTAACACGAGTTCCTATCTACCAAAAAATCCGCTTAAACGGCCCATCTATTTCTTCTTTCTAAATCTCCTTATCAGTGGTTCATCCTCGGACTCGCTAGAAACAGAGATCCTTCGTTTGGAGTGCTTCCTCTCCGGTGGTTTTTCTTCGGCTGGGGGCATAATGTCAACGTCCTCCTCAGAGCTTGAATCTACATGTAGGCTTCCCACCGGAGGAGTAGGAGGGACTGGATCCGCGACGGAAGATGGGATAGTGCCACCTGATGATATTGTCCTTAAAGTTGCTGGGCTATGCGCCGCCGTACTACCACCAATATTGCCACTTTGTCCCGCAGCTTCTAATTCTGCATGAATCTCGGCCAAGATCTCTTCATCACGAATCGCTCGGGCTTGGCTGGGGGCATCTGCAGTCTGCATTGAAGAGCTAGAGGTTGGCGGGAGGTCACTAACGATGAACGACAGGTCTATGGAGAAGCCACCCTGCTCGCCGAGCAGCTCGCTCACCATTTGTTCATCAAGAGATAATCCGCTCCCCTGCGTCGCCTCAGTTGATACTGCTGTTACGACGGTAGTCTCGGTGGTAATGGCCTTCTCCCCATTACTCAATTCTTGAGTCGCGGCAATCGGCGCAACTACAGTCACTAAGCAAAGATAAGAAGAAGTTATTAGTAACTGCTTCAAAACAAACTCTCTGTTCGAAATACACTTGAGATAAGTTCGGAGTACCTTCCTCAGTTTGGCTTGCGGACGGCTGAGCGGCCTCAGAAGTATGCTCCTGAATAGGAGATAGCCGCGGCTGTTCTGGGTCGTAAGCTGGAACGGATTGTGAATCAACCACAGATACAGGCTCTAACGAAGGTGGAGCAGTAAATTCAAGAGTAGTAGCGTGATGCTCGACACCCGATCCTTCCCCAATCTCCCGGTGCTGGCCACCAATCATCTCCTTCTCATGAGAAATTATGGCATCGTGAAGGATCTTCTTTTCATCATCGGTCAGCAACCGGTTCTCAAGCTCGAACTGGTTGATTGATGCATCCGGGTGCGCTTCTCCTTCCTCCTCAACCAATCGGACCCAAGCGTTACGAAGATGAACCAGATAATCCTGAAGCCAGGCCAAATTTCTATGCCTCAGCACATTGGCGTTGTAAGTAATGAGGAGATCTTCGATGTCAGCCTCCAGCCTGGCCTCTACCCTTTGAACCTTCTCCTTAACCTCAGCCTCGACTGCCTGAACTTTGGCCACTGCCGCATCTCTTTCAGTCCGAAGCACTACGGCTTGTTCGCATGCTTCTTGGGCCGCGTTATGCGCGTCATCTCTATCTTTGGTGATTTCGGCAAATTTAGCCTTAAGCTCATTAAGATCTTTCAAAGCTGCATCTCGCTCGGCGGTGACGATGGTGTTCCGGTGGCCCATGTCTTCCACCGTGACATAGTGCTCTTTTTTCATCCTATCCATTGCCGCTTGAGCTTCATCGGCCTTCGTAAGAGCCTCCATCTCTGATTTTCGAGATGATTCAGCTTCTGTGTTCAGCACTTGTATGATGCGATCTTTTTAGCCAGCTCGGCTTGTAGCTTTTCAATAATGGTCGCTCGCTCAAAGGCCAACGCCGATGCTTTATCAGCAGCTTTCGCCCACGCTTTGTATTGGGCACAAAAGTCGTGCACGTAGTCATGTACTAACTGCTCGGCTTCCTCTGGAATCCTCTTTAAATGTGGAGGAAAGATGTAGTTATCAAAGCAGATGTTTGGAAAATCTTTCTTTAGCTGAGCAAGCTTGATTTCTCCTTCCCCTGAAATTTCCACGGGGGGCTGTTCTGTAACAGCAGCAGTTATTGTTTCGCTCCTAGAATGGCGGGATTCATGCCTAGAAGATTGAGAAGCCGACTTGTAGTGTGAAGATTCAGAGGGACGAGAGACATGAGTAGGAGGTTGTATGGGATCTCTGGGAGGAGGAGGAGTACGTGATCGAGATCGACGCTTATAGCCTCTATCTGTATCATATCTTTCTTGACCAGAATACCCAGAGCATCCCTGGTCGTAATCTCTGTCCCCTTCTAGTCTGCGCGACTCATGATATGAAGACTTGCGAGCATGTCGGAGACTCCCTAACATTGAACCTCGCCCAGACATAGTATCTGCAGAGAAAAATAAAGTAGAATTAATCACCTTTCGAAACAGGTAGTTTACAGTCAAAGGTTATGCAGTGTTGTGAAATATGTATGAATGTGCAACCCCTCGACCAACCGGATGTGTCTGCCACACCAATGGGAAAAGACTCGCTAAAAACTAAAGTTCCTGAAAGTTCTTCCAATCCGGCATCATGCTGCAGGGACACATCGTCCCGAATTGGAATATCGACGAGCCCTTCATAAAGATTTTCAGTTCTCGGAGGAGACATCTCCGAAATTCTAACTCCGGGAGCGGATCGGGCCGTGACAACCGATTTCCATCTCCCCTTCTTAGTTGGCTTAAAAACGGCTGCCTTGCCTTTTCTCTGCTCTGCGACATCCTGAACTACATCTGTAGGCTCGGTCAACGGCTCATCGTCGGTATGGGTTCTTTCAGAATCAGCTTCCTCGGCTATAATAACTTTGGGCTTCTTGTGCTTGACTCGTTTTTTCAAAATGGTCCTTAATGCCCCGTCAAACTGTATGCTCTGCCCTCGATCAATCAACCCAAAAGTCCGGAGATTCCTATCCGTCAAGAGCAATTCGATATCCCTATCTTCGCTCAGGACTCCCCGGAGTACTCGTACTATCTCCTTAAAGTGTTCACCTTCGGGTCGCTAAATCGTTGCTGTAAAAAGGAAAAAATATAAGTTTCACTTCGAATGCAATTGCCGAAGTAATTATTTGAGAACTCAGCTATACTTACGTCTGAATAACCATCGCGGGCAAACCCTGGAGGACATCTGATGTAAAACCATTTTGTCCTGTAATAGCTTAGCCTGGTCCAGGACCCGGTGACCACTTGACAATTCCTCACCGCTTCCAGAATTGTGAAGGAAGGGTAATCACCTCGGGTTTTGAAATTGAATAGATATCTGATCTCGGTCGGGATCGGTGGTCTATGAAGGTACTCCATGAAGACAATGAACAAACTATTCACGGAAGCATATCCGTTCGGGTGTAGTTGAGATGGGGCGATCCTCAAAAAAGGCAGTACTTCCCTTATGCACTCATTGAACGGAGGAAGCGTCCCGGCCACGCACGCGTGGCGATTGAATGTTGTATATCCTTCCGACGGATTGTGTGGTCTATCATTCGGTCCCGGTAATAACACGTCATCCAGTGACAGGCCGTGCCTTAAGCATATTCTCCCCAACATATCTTCAAAAATATTGGATTGAACGGAATCCGATGGATTGGCAATAAAAGACGCATTGGGAAATTCGTCCGAGGCTGGACCGATGATCTCAGGTTCAATATCCGGAACCTCTAGTCTCGAAGTAACTGTACTTTGAATCTCTTGCTGCTGCGAACTTGAAGGTTCCATAACTAGCTAACTCATGAGAAACCATCGTTAGACGACAAAGGACCCGTGCATTCCCCAGTGTAAAGTGTATGAATGTGTGTGGTGCAGTGCTGTGCATTACTTGAATAAATGTCGCAGAGTTAAAGAAAATATGCAAACGACGAAGCTACAGAGTCCAGTTGTAATGACCGTCATCATTATACCATTTGTATGATGGAAATTGATTCGGATAGAAGTTGTTGTGGTTCCATCGACGAGCTTCGAAAGGCGGTCAAGTATGCAGTTTAATTATCAAATCCAAATATGCAAGAATGAAGCTCGTCGGAATTATGCTAAGAAAATGTCAAACTTTGGTATCCATCATAGAGGGTTTCGAACCGATCACAGGAAGCTCGTTCGAACCCATCATTATACCACTTCGAATCGATGCATAGGGGCACGCTTCGAACCCATGATCAAGTGCCGAGTTCGAATCGATCGATGAAGGATGACTTCGAATCGATCCTTGGTTAGCTGGTTCGTACCGATCAGGAAAACCTTAACTTAACATCGATCACGTTCGAATCGATACCTTTCGTATTGGTCATAAAGATGTAATTCATATCGATGTAAAGTTAAAAACTTCGAATCGACCAATCTCGTATCGATCATTTCGTATCGATGCGACCCATCACAATGGTCAATCGGTGCGAACTGCGTCCCCTCCAAAGGGCATCCCAGGGATCGATGCGAAATCCAAGGAAAAGTGGTGTCGCCCTCATCAATTCGAACGCAAATTCCCAGACCGATTCGAAGCTTCTCCAAAACAGATCTGGCTTAACCAATCATCAGAGTGGCCAATCGATGAAGAAGAGGTAGGTTTGAAATAGCTTTGCTGTTTGGATTCGAGATTAATTACCTAATTTGAGTATGGAATTCGAGGAATTAAAAGGTTTGGATCTTGAATGGTTCGAATACGTGACACAGTGCTTTCCTCTCTGAAACTTCGAGACGATGCAAGACGCAGTAAACACAAGGCAACGGTGAAAAGTGAAAAAGTGAAAAAGTGAAAAAATGGCAAAGCCCCTGCTATTTATACGGAACTTAGAGAGTAACCGAGGTGATTCGCCTCCCAGTAAACTTGACCGGTCGCAACCAGTCAAAACACGGATGGGTTCGAAATCTCCATTCGAACCCATTTGCCTAAGGCCTTATCGATGCGAAGTTAACCTCACACTTCATCGATACGAAGTATACAACCAAGGCTGTACAATGTACATTGAGCTCTATCGATGCGAAATGAACAGTGAGCACATCGACTCGAGGCCTTCGTTCGCGTCAACAAATTCACAACTCCATCCACAACCTACTGGTACGAACATGAATTTCGTATCCATCGTTTCTCGTCAATACCGACCAATACGAGCGGCAATTTCGTATCCATCCTTTCTCATCGGTACGAATGGACGTTTCGTACCCATCCAAGTCATCGATACGAATGTTTATCTCGAATCCATCGATGCTCATACCCATCGGTTTGAAATATTACGTTCGTGCAACACAAAGTCGCTTCCTTCAACCTTCTATATCGGTTCAGGAGAGGATCGATATGAAGGGACTTTTCAAAACAACCATCAAGCGTTGTCTCAACTCAAATTTCCAAATCGGTTTAGGAGAGAATCGATACGAAATTCAATAGCATACAAAGCTAACAACGACTCGTGGACGCACGACGTTAACGAGGGTCAAACTAACATACATGCATATATGTCAGACTAACATTCGATTTTAAACATTCACAGGGATCGAATACTCACCTTGTTACAAATGCAACAGCCAACGGCTAAGCACTATTATACAGCAATCAATCATATCAATGCAAGGTTACATCAATACAGGGTACGAATCTCAACAAAAGAGAGCAATGATTGTTCAAAGAGAAATTGCAGCTTTTCAAAGCACGTTATGTTTCCACAAGACGTACTTTGGGGGGCAAATGTTATCCCACTTTTTGGCCAAGCCATGATACCAAAAGATTGATCGAAAACGAAGGACACTTCGTCTCAGAGATTAGTCATACTTCGTTTCGCTATTGATATCGCTGGATTTTTTTCGAGTCCAGATTGGGCTACAATTGATAGGACATGACAAGAAAGATCATAGATCTTTGCATCTCAAATTTCAAGTCAATCCGAGTTCATACGCTCGAGTTATGATCGATTCAATTTGAAGGGAAAAACCTAGGTTTCGAATCCATCACGGAACACTGGTTCGAACCGATCACCTTCGTATCGGTCAACTTCGAATCCATCGAAGTGCCTCGGATTCGACTCCATCAACTTCGAATCCATCGAGTTCATATCGATAGACCTCATATCCATCAGCCAATGTTTGCTTCGTATCCATCAGAGAAAGGCTACTTCATATCCATCGATCATTGGTTGTTCGACTCCATCAGTGAAGCCTTGTTCGAACCCATCAGTGAAGTCTTGTTCGAACCCATCAGTGAAGCCTTGTTCGAACCCATCAGTGAAGATTCGTTCGAATCCACCAAGTCAACTAGCCATGATGACGTGTAATCCATCGGTTCGAATGCGCCGAGATACATGGAGTCGAAGCGGTCAACTCGGAGCGAAATCCGGATCGAGGCAAAGTGTGCGCTCCATGTCAACACGAAGGCGCGTGCCACCATCCGTTCGAAGCTATCGGTTCGAACGCATCGATTCGAACCAAGCAACCACACAATGAATCCCATTTCGTATCCATCATATCTCTCAATCCACTGATCCAAATGCCACGAAATTTTCACAGAAGCTTGCATACATGTTGAAGAATGTCCACACCAAGTTTCACCTCGATTGAATGATTTTCTTATCGATTCGAATGGAGTTCGAATCGATGCCAAAGTGGGCCCAAATTTCCTAAGGTCGGGTGCGTGGGCCCCCTCACGTGCCAGAAGTGGTCTCCCGAGTTTTCAGCGAAATATCAGCATCTTACGCCTATAAATAGAGCCCCAGAGCCAACAAAAAAGGGACCTTTCGACTCTCAAGCGCCCAGACTCTACCGGATCGAGATCTCCATCATCCTACATCATAATTTTGCTGTTGATTTCGAATTTTCAGTTGTAACTCGTTGTTGATCGCTGTAACAACTTGTAATCATTGAAAGATAATCAATAAAACATCAAAAAACTTCACAATGGACGTAGGCAACACGCCGAACCACTATAAATCGCTTGTTTACGCATTTACCTTACTGTTGATTAGAGTTTTTGTTAGATAATATTCGTTTTGAATTTACATTCTTCATTGTTATCTCTTCAACAACTCCCAAAGAGTGTTGTGACCAATTTTGGTGCAAACAACCCCATCCATGATTTGAAGGAATCTCAATATGGGTTAACTAGCCTTGCCCTAACAAACAACTGTGGCAGTGCATGAGCCATCATGGTCCACCCTGGTAGGCTATTGACGAAGACCCGCTAGGTGTAACCCTATCCTTCCCGTTGACGTTTTCACCTTATGAAAGCTCTACATCTAAATTTGGTACCAACACTCACTACATAGTGCATGAACCCGCTCATCATCTGTTTAGATTGTCTAGTGCAATCAAGGCAATACCCTTCTTTATAATAAATCTGAAGCATACTACTCTTTTCTAAGGGTACCCCTTCATCTGTACGCATGTGTATACTCTCCATGGGTCCTATGGTTGGACATGGCCCATATCAGTATGATGTTACACAACAGCTGATAGCCCCTTATGGTGGGCAGACTTCTGTCCAACCTACTCTAATGACCTTTTGTCATTTTCTTTATATAATACATACATTAAATTAGCAATTCACACCCATCATAAACGCATATTCGAGGCTATATCCCTTATATATTTATGTTCTCATTCTTACATTCTTTTACTTTCATTGTCTTTACGGTTCTTATAGTTAACCATAGGTCTTCATTTTATTATGCGTTTTACTTTTCTTTTTCAAGTTCATTGTAACGACTCAGAATTTTACCACTTTGATTTGGGAATATTTAGTTAATTTTAAATATTCAAATAATAGATTTTACAATTAAAATAAAACTATTTTTAATAATAGATAATGATGGTAAAATAATTTTTAAATTTTGTTTACAAAAATATATAGCTCGAAGAAAAATTGAAAATGTGACCAGAATTTGTTTTCCGAATTTTCGACTTTTTGTCGGCTAAAAGTTGTTGGTAACATTTTGAACTCTATGATATAGATATACATTTGCAATATGTTTTGAAATACATACACATATATATACTTAAGAGAATATAATAAGATGATGTGACATTTTCCTAAGAATTTAAAAATAAGTCACAACATATCACATCATTAGGAAACATAAAGTACTTGGAGCATGAAATGCATGTTTGGGAAACAAGAGAAAAGGGGAGAAAGGTCCATATGCATGAAACATGAGTGGAAGGGAATCTTGATGAGGTGGCACATAAGGAATGGAGGGCAAGGTACATAAGGCTATTTTGGTAATTTACTAAATGTATTTTATATAAAAGCAATTCTCTCATTTTTCCTCCTCATTTTTCATTTTCATTTCTTACTTTACAAAACCTTCATCATCTTTATTAAGCTCTTTAATGGCCTCTCTTTTATTTTCCAAAGTTTAAAAAAATCAAAACTTTTCCTTTAAATCGTTAAAAAAAACTTGTTTAAACCCTTATTCCTCCTTTTACAACTCCTTCTCCTCTAAAATAAAACCACATGCAACCCCACCACCCCATGGCCAAGCCTAATCCCTTCATGGTCGAACCTTCCTTGGCCCTTAAGGCCTTTAGAATTCCATTTTGCTAAGGAAAAATCATGGATCTGGGTCATTTGCAAATCATAGAGGAAGTTCGGTTTAAATCGGTTAGCTTTTGGTGAGCAAAGCTAACTCTTTTGTCTAAATTTTCAGCTTTAAATATTGTTTTTCTTGGTTGATAAATATTATACTTATTTGGATGAATTTAATGTGGGTTGTGTGAATATACATTTGGTTGTTTATGATGGTTATTTAAACTTGGATAAGTGAAGTAAAAAGTTAGTAAAAGTTTGCAAGTTAGGACATTTCCTATGATATGATGTTATGGCCTATGAATATGCTTGTAATCATGCGTGAAATGTTGTAGGCTAAAGAAAGTTTAGCAATTTAGCTTGTTGTATGTTGCGGCATTGAAATCCCTTACTTTAAATTTGTTTACTTAAGTGTTTCTAAAAAAGATTTTAATAAAGTTTTAAATTTGTTTTTTATTCAAAACTTTATTAAAACTTTATAACTTTATTAAAACTTTATAAAAGTAAATTAGAACTGAAAAGATAAAGTTTTGAAAGTTATTTGATATAAATATCAAGTTTTGAAATTTCGGGTAATATAACAATAATTGCTATAAGTGCAGTTCGTGAAGCTAGCTAGTTTTGGAAAATCTAAAAAACAAATATTTTTACTTAAGTATTCTTTTTACAAAGTACTTTCTTAACTAAATTAGTCTTGAATCATTAGTTTCTAAAGGTAATCGACACTTAAGTAATCAGTTAAGTTATTTACAATTAGTTAATTAATTTAAGTTAATTGTTATTTAATTGATATTTAGGGATTAATTATTATTTAATTATTTATTTAAGAATAATTATTAACTAATTATGTATTTATAAAAGGGATTAATTATGAATTAATTACTAATCACGTTTAATTTAAGTGAAGGTTTAATTAAAACTTAATTATGATTTAATTATTTTAAATGAAGGTTTAATTTATTATTTAAGTTTTAATTAAGGAATATTTAATTAACTGATTGATATTAATTAATATTTAATTATTAATTAAGGGTTTAAATTATTATTTAATTATTAATTAAAGATTAATTATGGTTTAATTATTTATTTTTAAAGGATAATAATTATTTAATTATTTATTTAATATTTAATTATTATTTAATTATTAATTAAAGGTTTAATTATCATTAAATAAAAAGTTTAAATGTTATTTAATTATTATGTAAAAGTTTTAAAGTTTTTAAGCACTATAGTTCTAAAGATCGGTTTTGTTTCAAAAAGCAACTTTCTTTTAAAGAATGTTTTAAATCCAAGGGATTTCTTTGTTGACTATCCTTAAGTAACCCAGTTGAACATGAAACCCAATAACAACTGTTTAGCAGAATAAAACATCGTTCTACTAATTAAGTTATATTGAATGTTTGTTTGGTAGAATAAATCACCGTCATACCATAGTTCACCTAGTAGATTATGTTGATATCTATTTAAGCAGAAAAAACGCATTATACTATTATATTAACTTGGACATGTGTTTAGCAGAACAAAGCTCGTCTACTATTATAGTAACATGGACATCTTACTTATATATTGATTTGTTTGTTGTTAGCAGATTCCCCTATACATATCTACTTGTTATGTAAATACCCATGCTATAACTTGAAAAGTAAACTTAATTAATGGAGAACCATTGCGGACACTAAGCTTTTTTCTAATTTTTAAGGTCAATCATACTTTTAATGATGGTTCAGTTAAGTAATGATTTTAGTAAAGATGTTTTAAATAATCGCTTTGCGTATTAAAAGGACTTTATTAAATGAGTTTATTTAAGGAGTTTTGTTTTAAATAAGGAATATTTATAAGGAAGTTTTATAAATAATTTTGGAGATTTACAAAGAGATATATAAATGGTTTTGATATTTATAAAAGAGTTTTGTAAATTTAACTTAGTGATTTATAATAATTTTTGTAAACGGGTTTGGAATTTAAGTAAAGAGGAATCATAAATAAAAGAGATTTATTAAGAGGATTTATAGAAGGAAATTTGTAAAAGGATTTGAGATTGGATTTCCTTTAACTGACCTTTTTAATTTCGGTGGTATGGACATTCGTTCCACACTTAACACCGAAGGGATATTGTTTGAGGTTATCTTTATCTATGCTTTAAATAACATTTTGTTTTGAACCTTCTATATGATTTGGAAACGAGAAATCTTTCACAGATGTTTTATGAATATACTTATGTCAATGAGAAAACTATATGAACGTTTTTTATAAACACTTTTGAAAAGATTTTAATAAATGAAAGATTTAGTTTGAGGCTTAGTGATTGCTATGGGTAATTAAATTTTTGAATTTGTTGTTTTTTTTTTATTTGACAGATAAAAAACTGACTATCAAATATGGACCAAAATATATCTTTGAAAATATTTAGAAGAAACACGTGAGTTATATGGCATAGTCATCTTCTATGATGTTGTATCGTGCGTTTAAATCTCGTTTCGTTCTCCTGGGACAAATGATAGGGAGATCCATCCATTTAAACGGTTAGGAGGTGATCCCCGCTCCAATGTATTGTCTGATTATTTCCAAAAGAACTGGAGATGAGTTTTCCAGAACTATCGAATGTTGTTTTGAAGAGACCAGGATTGGATAAGCATAAATTATCCAAGAACCACTTCGAACCAACTCAAACATTTCGAAATGAAGACATCATGAATATGAATGAAGATGGAGCTTTTGAAGTGTAAGGGCTACTTGCTACTAATCCTGAGGGTGATTCAAAAATAGATGTAGTAGATGTAGTGCCTTCGGTTTCGTTCAAACCTAGAATGAACTTGTATGGATGAATGTTGGCACTACATAGCTGCCTAGATGATAGTGTTAGGATACCAAGATGGTCGCTATATATAAAGGTAATCTTAGCCTTAAGGCTCATCAACTGGGAAAATGACTAAAGCAGGGATATGCAGCAAGGCTATGTGTGTCGCTCCCATTAGGGTATGGTCATCCCAAGACCTATTGTCGATATCTCTATGTATGCTTAGGGCGCATTATGGTTGTTTGATCACAACCAAGGAGTGATCATATTCGACGCTATCTTGTAAGGGATAGGGTCGGTCCTGAGTAGCAAAGGTGCAACGCGTTGTGACCTCCCATACATTTTATCTAGAGGTGTACGATTTGGTGGGTAGACCCTTACCCTTTCAAAGTTGGAATCCATTCTCCAATAAGCACCTTCGGACTTAATTGTATACCTATTATGCTGGAATTTAAAAATGTAACAATTTCGGCTATGATTAATATGTGTTTGTATTCTAGACATTATCATAATATAACTAGATTTTCTATAAAAATATTTTGGGTATTGTAACGACCCGTAATTTTCGATAATTAAATTTATTAATTAAACAAGTTTTGGAATTTAATGCTATGAAAAATTTTAAATTCAAGATTTATTAAGGAGAAGAATAACCAGAATGAAAACATAATAATATTAATTTAAGGTAATTGCTAACTATTTTAATGTAATTCAAAGTAATTTAAATGATCGTAAAGTTATAATTGGTTATAAATTGTAAATGAAAAAATAAATTAAATTTTATATATTAAATATGGTGAGATAATATGTAATTAATTGAAACTGAATATAATTAGTGCTATGTAAGTAGTTATAACATTTGTTTGTAGATACTAAATTTATAAATGGGATTAAAAGTAAGAAAAAGGGTATAATTGTTATTTATCTCCTATTATTTTTCTCCTATTATTTAATCGGTTGAAATTAAATTGAAAATCAATTACAGTTAATCTAATTAATTATTGCTGTTAATATGAATTTAAAATGATAACTGAAAAACATTGGTGTAATAGAATGTAAACCAATGTTCATTCTATTTATAAGATAATAGTTGATTCAATAATAATAGTGAAAGCAAAATAAATGAATCTATTGGAATTTAAATTTTAATTAACTGAAATTTTATTGCAATTGCAATTGAACGCTGAAATTTATGCAATATATTGAAATTAACATGGAAAGTTTATTTCAAAAGATTATAAATTTATATGTAATAAGCAATGATGAAAATTGTCGATTTTTAAATCTGAAATCGAAGAGTGACAAAATTCATTTAATAATAATTTATTTAATTAACGTGATAATAGCCATTTTGGTCACTGTCTCAGATTTCGACGAAACCAGTTTCATCGGATCTATAACTGTGAATTATTGTAGGATTTCAAGTTTCGTAGCGATCGGACTTTTCGTTTGATCGTACGGACATGAAATGCATGGAAATCAACTTAATGAAATCAATTTGAAATAAGCTGATTTTAAAAACTAGCTTTTTCATATGATGGAATTTGGGTTTGAAACTAGTTCCATTGAGTTTAAAAATATCGAAAACTTATATTTTGATATATTGGATGACCCATTTTCGTTTTGGAAATGAAATGGGCTTTTCGGGTCGTTGTTATCGTTTCGATCCAACACTGCCCATATATAGGCTGTTATAAACCCTATTTGTTTCTTATTTCATTATTTTTATACGAAAATCTTCATCCTATTTCTCAAACGACAAAACATCAAATCTAATTCCCGAATCCCAAAACCTAATTTCAATTTCAAAAAAAAAATTCAGATCTAGGGCGACTTCGGTCGCGCTTTGGGTTCCAAGGGTGAAAACCCTACAGCGACTTCGGGTTAGAAACCAAATGACTCGAGTCTTGAGTCGTTTTGGCAAAAACTCAGAGCAAGCACCGGAGATTTGAGGCGGCGGACCGAATTAGGACTCGAAGTTGACTAAGGGCCTAAATTTTCCAATCTTCTAACGTTAATAACTTTTGCATACGAGCTCGGATTCATGCGCGTTTTCTCCATTGCGATTGTAACAAAATTCTGTATATTTTATAACTAGTTTGGCTATATTCTGAGACTGTTAAATTTTTGGGCTAATTTTGTGTTTTAAATCGACGACAAATCCAAGGAGAGTGTTTTAACCCACTCACAACTACTAAATCATCTTATGCTAGTTAAATTGAATTTATGATGTGATTAGAAGTTGAGTGATTGTTGTTTGATATATTTAAATTGTCATTCTAAATTTAATCGTTATTTAATTTAATATTGAATTTATAATAGTCAATTAAATACCTGTTGATGATAATCAGTTAATTGATGTTATTTATTGGTTGATTTGAATGATGATTGTAATTGATGTTTAATCGTTGATATTTTGTATGATTGGATGTACGTTTAAATTATATATTGTTATCACACTGCAAGTTTTTTTCAACGAAGGAATTTCTATCGAGTTAGAAAACCGTTGAAGAATTTATAATAAAATTTATACCACAAGCGCACGGCATACTATTGAAGTACGTGGCGAGTACGGGTCGATCCACAGGGAATTGTGAGATTTTAAAATTCTATTCAATCGAATTATAACCAAATCAAGTGAAATTTAAGCTAGAGAATTGAAAAATTAGCTAACTAAAAGAAAAAAGATGCAAATATAAGAGTTAAATGACAATTTAGAGAATAAATCCACTCTCTAGATCACATAGTTCAACATATATGAAATCATGATCTCTCTTTTATGGTTATTACTACTTTAATTGATGTGCTTATCATAAGTATGGCATATTTGCGCTGTTGATTAGCCAACATAAGCCATTAAACTATAACACATCCCTTAAAACACTTACTAACTTTCATGAAACTTGCCAAAAAAAATGAAAATGGAATATTTTAAGTATGGCCTGTTAACTATTGATTAGAAATATAGACCATCAAATTTGAATTTCAAATCACTTTCTTTTGCCATAATCATATTTTGATGAAGAGGCAATTAGTGTTAGTGATTGTTTAAGCATAGCCTATTTGGTGTCAACAATATAAGCTATCAAAATCAAAGCAAAAACAACTAGTAAACCATTTCTATCATTATCATTAAGCACAAAAAGAGAGCATGAATTAACAAATAGTTGAAGCTACATAATTAGAGAGCTTCATTACCCCCTAAATTGTAGGGGTTTAGCCTCTCATATTTGTCATTAAAACAAAAAATATAGCTTGCAACATGAGAGAAAAAGAAAAGGAAAAAGAAAGCAAGATAAAGAAAAACTATTCTACTTGCATAAAAAATAAATCTACGCTACAACATGAAAGTAAATAAGCATGAAAAGGAAAAGAACATGTATTAAAGTTGCATAAAAAATTACATAAAGAGAAATGGATAAGTAGCCATGGAAAAAGAAAAGGGAAGCTTTATTTTATTTTCTAAACTAAAAACTAACGAAGAGGAAGAGGGTTGCATGAACAAAATGGGTTATTTATACAAGCATGAAACCCTAATCCATAATTTGGGAAGTGGCCAAACTACCCTCGAGAAAGTGGAGGCCAAGTAATCACTAGCTTCTACTAATCATCGTTCAAGTGTACACGAAGCCATTAATTCCATAAGCATGTGCATTAGCCTCTAATTTGTACATTAAAGTGGTGGGTAGGTGGGATGCTCCATGTTCTTCACTTTGAATTATTTCCATCTTCATTTCATTGTATTCATTTTGTGCATGCATGTGTCTTCATGAAACCACTCTTATTTGAGATCAAATTCCTACACAAATATATATAAATTTCCAATTAATTTTTCTCAAAGAAATATATGCACGCAAATGACCGTTTTGCTCCTATATGAAGATGAATATGTGATAATTTGGAATTAATATGGATTTTGGTTAAAATAAGTTAAAATACCAAATATGATCATTTATTTAATTTAAATAGAATAAATATGGTGGTAAAAATATGCACATTTACGTGCACATCAAATACCCCCACACTTACCTTTTTATTCGTCCTCGAGTAAACTAAAAGTAAGATAAATCCGTTTTTCGTAGGGAGCACGATTGCATTGAGCATATGCAATAAGCCGTTAAACCTCTGGGTATACCTAAGTAGGACGAGTGTTGTCTCGTGAGGGTTTTCAGCGGATACTACCCACAAAATCCAAATGCATAATTAAAATATTTACAAAATGCAAGATTTCTTTGCAAAGAGATGAATGCGAGTTTTTGAAAATATTTACAAATGAAGTATTTATTTTTAAATTGACATGAATAAATATAAGTTTTGCTTATTATCTTGAAAATGTATGTCATTTACTCGTCAAAATTTCCAACAAAAATCAAATTATCATAAGAAATAGACTATAGTTTAACTCGTTGTTTTGGTTAATAACATAGTGTAACTATGAAATGGATCCTTAGTTGATTATCAAAGTGATATTTTTATTTCTTTTCAATAACAAATCAAATCAAATAAGTAAAATTGGTGCTAGAATTTCAATTGCTTGCTCTCTCATTATTTGCAAGAAAAATTACACACCTAGCTCAGGAAATTAAGGCCGGATATACCACTCATGCACTGCCTTCCGGGCTTATGTGAGGGGAGTACAGAGCATGGCGAGTGCACATACTTTCGTGCATACACCTTTGACCGTAGGTGCTTTTTATTAAGTCTGCATTTTTTTTACATGTGTTCCATACATGCATAACCGTGAGGACTTTTAAATGAGTATGAAAGCACATAATCAAAGATTCCAAGTAATTCATCCATGCATAACCGTGAGGACTTTTAAATGAGAGTAAATACATTGGATGTTATTTTTTTTAAGAGAGAGAGTTTTGCAAAATCATTTTTGCACCATTTAACTTAGATGACAAAAAATGTTATATCTTTACCTTAAATCAACCACTTTTTAAAACAAAGATTTTCAATTAGGATGTATTTCATAATTAACACGTATGAATCTTCTTATATACTAGTTAAACCATTGTTATTTGTAATCAAACTTCATTTTTGTTTTTGTTAAGACAAATAAGTTTTCAATAATTTCAATTTAATAAACCAAAACCATATATTTATCCTATAGTGTTTCTTTAAAAATAAATCAAAATGCTTTTAATTTTTTTTTCTTTTTATCTTTTTTTTGGGGGTTTGAAACGAAAATGTAAATAACTATGAAAAAAAAGGTGAGTCTCCCCCCCACACTTGATTTTGACTGTGTCCCCACAGTCAACCCAAGTGAAAGGAATGTTTATTATTATTTACATGTAAATGAAATGTATTTACACGGCATCAGAAAGTATATCGTCAAAACGTAAATGAAACGGTCTTCCAAGGACCGATACATTTGTCTCGTCAAGTATGCGAAACACAGCTTAAGCTTGGAAAACCAAACCGTAAAAGATTTCGAAGTTGAATGTTGATTTGGAAAAACGAATGTCGTTTTATTACAAATCGTACGAGTTGTTTTATTTTCAATAATTTTCGGGGTTGATAGAATAATTGATTGAAATTCAAGTTTATTATCACCAAATTGAAATTCAAATTTATCATTGAAAACTTTTTCAAAATTGTTGATTTCAAAATCAAAACGGTGATTTAAATTTTCCCCCTTAGAATTTAACAACTCGTTTTCCAAAATTCCAAAGAAATCGCGTTCGTTAAATTCATCTTCCTTTGTTAGATTATTAACAACTTCATTGCGTATATCGTTTTCAAAATCCAAAGTTATTGTGTTTAAATTTTCAAAATCGGAGAAAGGAAGATTGAAATTTAAATCGAGTTTCTCACCATCAAAAGAATTGAAATCCAACTCAATTACTGTATTTTCAACAACTTCATCAAGATATTCGTTTTCAATTTCAAAAATTGTTGCTTGAAAATCATCAAATTGGGTAAAAGATGGATTATCACAAAAATCTTCACACGTTAGGATTTGATTTTGTAGTTAACGTTGTTTCATATAAGTTTCAAACAACAAATCTGTATGATCATCGTAAATTTCATTCATTTGCTCAATAAAATTGAATTTATAGTTATTAACTTGAGGATCTTCAATTTAAAATTATTGAGAACAAAGATTTTCAATCGTAATGTGGTTAACATTATTCCCATTACCGAATTCGTTTGAAAATTTGTTTCCATTTTCATTTTGAATTTGAAATTCATTTCGGAGTTCGAAATTGAATTGGCATGGGTTATAATCGAAATCGTTTGAATATTGCAGTGAATTCAAATTTTGAAATCCTTGACTCAAGTTATTACACAAATATGAATTACACAGATCATTTATCTCTTGATTTTGTTGTGTAGAGATTTCAAGTAAAGATCAAATGCTATTTTCAAGATTTGAGGGTTACTCGTTATTTTGAATTTTGGTTCAAAACTCGAATCGTTTAAATAATAGTTGTTGTTGAAATATCCATGAGAATTTGAAGTGAAATTATATGGATTATATTGATTTTCACAACTATCGTAAAATTCATGTGAAAATGGAAATTCGGACATTTTAAGAAATTTTGTTTTGTTTTTTTATAAAGAAAAAATATTTACAAAGAGGAATTATTTTTCAAAATGAAAAATTGATTTTTGTTTTGTATTTTGGTTTTAAATTATTATTTTTTTGAAAATATTTTTTTTCTTGATTTTTGATTTTCTAAATTTTTTTGGATTTTTGAAATTTCAAAGGAAAATGTTTTAAAAATTTCAAAGAAAAAGAAAAGGAATATTTATAATTTTTTTAGTTTTGGACTTTGAAACTTTTTTATGTGTTTTTTTAAATATGCATGAACTAATGCAACTAAATGAATGCAAGGGTTAATTATAAATGATTTATCATAGGTTAACTCAAAATTGTATAATCATACTCTGTCTTAAATGCACAAAAATATTTCTCAGCCAGTTAACGGGTAGGGCGGTGCACCACGAATCATCGTAGCAATGCAGTCGAAGGTTTAAGTATCTTCAGAGGAACAAGCACTATAATATTTACGAATCACCGTAATATTTATAAATGGTTATTACTCAACCGTAGCCTAGACACCAAGAAATTAAATTGTTCATAGAAGAAAAATAGTCAATATACAATTAAGTGTTATCGATATCTAACCGTTATTATTAATCAAAATTCTTAGGATGAAATGTAAATCAGAAATTAAACGTGAATTAACAATGCAACTACGAATGGATTTTTATTTTGTTTTTTGATTTTCAATTTTTTTTTGTTTTGGATATATAAATGCAAATGCAAGCAACCAACTATGCAAGACAAATAAAAACAATAGACATAGCAAGCAAGCAGTTTATTTTTTGGCAAGCTATACGAAGCAAGAAAATCTTCCTATCTGCTTTTACAACCTGAAAATAAAAACAAGATATATATAGGGATTTTTTTTAATTGATAGAACAAAATAAACAAAACTAAACTAAAAGAACACACCCTTTTCCTTCTTTTTTTGAACAATTGAAACTAAAACAATTTGAAAACCAAATGGACTAAAAGAATTGAAAAAAAAAACACTACTTTTTTAAAAAAAAAGCTTAACAAAAAAACTAAAGAGAAAACAAAGTTATACTAATCCCAATTTGATTAAACTAACCCAAAAATAATTCCCGGCCCAATTATTTTATATGCCTTCTTTACAAAAACAACTGCAAGCAGGCACCTATACAATGAATATAAATCAAATTAAATTGTCAAACACCCTCCCCAAATCAAATTTCGCGAATCGAATTCCGCAACTCACACAAATCAATTTTCGCGAATCGAAGTAATTCTATAGCTTAAACTTTCGCGAGTCAAGAACTTTTTGGTTCGATTCAGGCGCTTTTTGTTGAGGATGTTGGCGATTTAGGGGGTCGAGGTGATTAGTGGAAGGCGATTGCAGTTCAGGTTGTGGGTTAGAGGAATTTCCGAAGTGATGAAGTAGCAATGGAGTTTCAATTGAGTCGAGGATGGTGATTAAGTGGGCGAAGCGGTTGTACGAGTTGAAGCGATGAAGTCGTTGTTCTGTAGTGGGGTGTATTTGTAGGGTTGTTCGAAATTGCAAATTCAGGTGATTGTGGATGTCATTGTTTGATTTTTGGGTTGAAGGAGATGCTGAATTGGATGTAGTGGAGCTCGAAGTTGTTTCTGGGGTGTTTTGAATTGCCGATGTTGTGTTGTCTGACAAGGCAGTGATCAAAGGAGTGGCTCGGCGATTGGGAAGCTGAATTGTTGGAGGTTGGTTGACAGATGGTGGTTGGAGCAGTAGTTGCTGAGTAGGTCGGTGATTTTTTTGAGAGTCTAGGTATAATGTCGAAGATGGTGGGGGATGAAGTTTTGTTGGTGGAGGAGGAATTGGCAAGTTTGAAGTTTGATATGGTTTTGGTTGAGCGGTTAGTGATGAAGCGAATGTTGACAGTGGCTAATGGCCGTGGTAAGAAGCAGATGGACGGCTATGACAGTGGAGCTGATGAATTGATGCAATGGTTGTTGTGAAGTTTTCCAGGTGGATCAGTGTGTATCAGTACGTATCAGTTGCCAAAACGTGTTTGGATTTGATGTAGCTGCTGTATATGGAGGTATGTATCAACGTGTATGAGGGAAGTAGATGGTGCTGTATGTTTTATGAAGAGGAAATGGACATGGAAGCAGGTTTGGTTTGTGATGTGTAAGGTATGTTATTGACTGTAGCTGTTGGAACAGAAGTTAGAGGGATGTAGGCAAAATCAGTGGGGTTGATGAAGTATGCTTGAGGTGAAGAGATGTGGGATGGCAGTGGAGAGGTTAGATGGTTGGAGTGTAGTGATTTTGGAGTAGATGTTGTGAAAATGAAGTTGCACTGTGGTTTTTGGGTTTGTGCAGTAGAGTGATAGAGTGTGAATCAGTGATGATGACTGCACTGTTGAAGGTGAAGGCAATGGATAGAGTAGTAGTGTTTGGTCGAGAAGAATGTGGCTGCTGCTGCTCTGGTTTGCAGGTTGATGCAATGTTTGATGAAGTCAAGATTAACTTGTATGTGATGTTAGTTCAGGTGGAAGAAAGCAAAAAAGGAAGTGAAGAGGTCAGGCAGAAATGCAACAGAGAGAGGAAAATGAGACTCAGGCAGAAAAGCAATAGAGAGAGGGAATTGTAACAGGGGAATTTGTAAATGGAAATGTAAATCGAAATGAAGAATCTTTTTTTCTTACGAAATTGTGTATATGCTATTTTTTTAAAGTATGTAAATGCAAATCAAACAAGAAAACAATAACAAGCAAACTCAAGATGCAAGCAAAATTCTCACAACAAACACACAACACTTTTTCTATTTTTTTCTTTTAAATAAGCAAACAAACACACAAGAAAATCAAACGAAAATAATCCGGAGAATAAAAAATCAAAATCAAAGTAATTCCCCAGACAACGACGCCAAAAACTTGTTCAACGATGGAATTTCTATCGAGTTAGAAAATCGTCAAAAAATTTATAATAAAATTTATACCGCAAGCGCACGACGTACTATTGAAGTACGCAGCGAGTACGGATCGATCCGCAGGGAATTGTGAGATTTTAAAATTCTATTCAATCAAATTATACCAAAGTCGAGTGAAAGTTAAGCTAGAGAATTGAAAAATAAGCTAACTAACTAAAAGAAAAGAGATGCAAATATAAGAGTTAAATGACAATTTAGAGAATAAATCCACTCTCTAAATCACATAGTTCAACATATATGAAATCATGATCTCTCTTTTATGGTCATTAGTGTTTTAATTGATATGCTTATAATAAGTATGGCATATTCGTGCTGATGATTAGCCAACATAAGCCATCAAAGTATAACACATCCCTTAAAGCACATACTAACTTTCATGAAACTTGACAAAGAAAATGAAAATGAAATATATTTTAAGTATGACCTATTAACTATTGATTAGAAATATAGACCATCAAAGTTGAATTTCAAATCACTTTCTTTTGCCATAATCATGTTTTGATGAAGAGACAATTACTGTTAGTGATTGTTTAAGCATAACCTATTTGGTATCAACAATATAAGCTATCAAAATCAAAGCAAAAACAACTAGTAAATCATTTCTATCATCATCATTAAGCACAAAAAGAGAGCATGAATTAACAAATAGTTGAAGCTACATAATTAGATAGTTTCATTACCCCCTAAATTGAAGGGGTTTAGCCTCTCATATTTGTCATTAAAACAAAAAATGTAGCTTGCAACATGAGAAAAAAAGAAAAAGAAAGCAAGATAAAGAAAAACTATTCTACTTGCATGAAAAATAAATCTACGCTACAACATGAAAGTAAATAAGCATGAAAAGGAAAAAAACATGTATTGACGTTGCATAAAAAAATTACATAAAGAGAAATAGCTAAGTAGCCATGGAAAAAGAAAAAGAGAAGTTTTCTTTTATTTTTCTAAACTAAAAACTAATAAAGAGGAAGAGGGTTGCATGAACATAATGGGTTATCTATACAAGCATGAAACCCTAATCCATAATTTGGAGAGTGTCCAAACTACCTTTGAGAAAGTGTGGAGGCCAAGTAATCATTAGCTTCTACTAATCATCATTTAAGTGTACATGAAGCCATTAATTCCATAAGCATGTGCATTAGCCTCTAATTTGCACATTAAAGTGGTGGGTGGGTGGGATCCTCCATGTTCTTCACTTTAAATTATTTCCAACTTCATTCCATTGTATTCGTGCATGCATGTGTCTTCATGAAAGCACTTTTATTTGAGATCAAATTCCTACACAAATATATATAAATCTCCAATTAATTTTTTTCAAAGAAATATATGCACACAAATGACCGTTTTGCTTCTATATGAAGATGGATATGTGATAATTTGGAATTAATATGGATTTTGGTTAAAATAAGTTAAAATACCCAATATGATCATTTATTTAATTTAAATAGAATAAATATGGTGGTAAAAGTATGCATATTTACGTGCACATCAAGTTCCCTTAGTTATTGATAGGAAAATCACTATGGGTTGAAATGACACATACCCGAATGATCTATAGATTAGGGGAAAATCGTTATGGGTTGAAATAGTAGACTCGAGCAATTTTGTGTATTTTGAATTTTAATTCAAGATTCTGGGTTGAAATAAATATACCCGTAAATTTTAATACTGCGGGCTGAAATAATATATATCCGTATCACTGGACTATAGGGTAGAAAATTATATATGGACACCTGGTCAGTTAAATTAAATGATTTTGAATTCTTAATTTTTTAATTTAGTTAAGTGATATTATGAGATAAAATTTGGTTCATATAATCTAAAGTATTTTACAAATCTAAGTTTTAAAACATTGAAATTGGAATTGGTTTAAAGGAATTGTTTAAAGAATTTAAATTGAAATTTTACAGTTGAATTTTGAAATATAAATGAATTTATCAAAAATTAAGTTATCGTAGCGTTTGAATGTTTCAAACTTTGAAATCTAAAAGGAATTTGAAGTTATTTAAAATTGTAATTCGAATATGGATTTGAAATCGGTAAATTGAAATGATATGTATGGGAGTTTGAATTGAAACAAATATAGAGTTTTGTTGATTTGAAATTTGGATATAGTCTAGACTGGTTGAAAAGGAAGAAATAGTTTAATTTGATATTATCTCTAATTTGATTATTTTAATATAAAATGTTTATAGATATATTATTTTTAAATTCTGATTTATTTAGATTTCCAAACTATAGCTATATAAACCATTTTCAATAATCAAACCATTTTATATTAAACTATTAAAACTATATTAAACCTATTTTTTAAACTATTTTATCTATTTTAAACTATTTTAATCCATTTTATACTATTTAGTCTAGTTTAATCTATTTAATATATTTTAATCTACTTAATATATTTTAATCTATTTAATCTATTTTAAACTAACCATTTTAACTATTTAAACCATTTAAACTATTTTAAACTATTTTAAGCTATTTAAAAAAAAACTAATTTAACTATTAAAACTACTTTAAATATTTTAACCTATTTTACCTATTAAAAATTATTTTAAACTATTTATGATTATCTAAACTATTTTCTAAACTTCAAATGGTGCACGGTTGAACGGTTATATTTAAATCTTTGATTTAAAAGCGAATATGTTTAAATGAATGTTATAACTTACGTTGGAATTGAAATGATATTTTCTAGTGAAATGATATGTTTTGAGCAGATATGATGATTTTGAAATGAGGGTTTAACCTATTTCGTGAATTTGATTTCGAAAGTGAATATGACTTCGAAAGTGATATGATTTGAGAATATGATATTTTAATATCAATTATGAATCGGTTTTGAAAATGTAAAAGAACCATTCGGTGTGAAATAAGCGTTTGATTGTTAAAGAGATCGAGATCAGATATTGTCACACTCTCTACCAATACAGAAAACCAATTAAACAACCGTGCACGTGGTGGAGATTCCAGAATGAAGTAGGATGTGTTGAATATGCGCTTATATGATTTTTGTTTGATGATAATAAACATATATACATTCGTTTAAATGTATTTGTTAACTATTTTATTTTTCACAGGTTAAATAAATATTTGCCGAATAAAATTAAATAACACAGAATTTGAATTCAAACAAAATTTTTATTCAAACAAATATTTATTACAATTCTGAATAGTACAAATTCAAGCTCTCACTATACATATACAATTTTGATTACAAATACATCACAATTTCATATTTACATTTAACCTCACTACACATCACTCATTCACTCAATTCGTATTTTATCTTCAACTTCATTCCAGTTAGAATCCAGCATTTGAGCAATCTGCAAAAATATTCACTAACGCAGTAAAATTGAAAAAGAAATATTTCTGCAATATAAAATAAAATGAGAATTTCGAAAATAATATTTGCCTCAATTATTTGGGTTGTTCGTCATCATTTACATTTGAATTCATCACGCACGAACAATGTGACATGCACAGTGTATCACTGTACATGCCACAAGGCCTGCACACCGATATACACTTGATAATGTTACAGGGACAGGGGAGCACAAGGTCAAACCCAAATAAAAAGACGGGTTCAACTCAGGTGCAACATAAATAAAATCTCGACTTCAGCACAAGGTCAAACCCGAGTTGTAAAACTGGATTCAACTCAAGTGTAATGCACGGTTTACACAAATTCAAGAAAGCACTAAATAACAAACAAAGTGCAAAGGTCAAGCCATCACTGCAAACTTGACTCAACTCATTGCAAATCAAATTGCAAGTCCAAAACAAATGCTCAATGCACAGCAGTTCATATATATATATATATATATATATATATATGTATATATATATACGTATACAACGCAGAAGAACCCAGACTCATACATCCAGACTTCAAGCCATGCACGGCAGCGACCGAAGACAGCAAATACAACTTTAATGCAAACAGCAAGTGACAATTTGAAGACAGCAAGATGGTGATCAATATGCAGTACAGTGAAGTACAAAACAAGTGCATCATAAACCACTGACTCAAGTACACTAGTGACACAAGTGATACAAAACACTACAAACTGCAAATATCCAAGTACTACAAGCCTAACACAATGACCATTACCACTGACTCCATTGAACAAGACACACATGAATATGAAGACCATCAAGTGTCAACCAGACATCACAATGATACAACTTACAAGTTTCGTACTCGAAAACAAATGACAGTGATTCAAACTACTCACAACAATGCTCGAAGACTCGCCAAGTAAATGACACAGCAAAAATGAAACCATACATGAACATTTGTAACATGTATATGAATGTCAGTGTACAAAGTCAAAACCAGTTTCATAATCAAGTGAAGCCAATAACAGCAGTATACAAGTACCTGCCACAAAATCAAAGCCGAGGTAAACAAGTCAATGACAACGAAGCAGCCGAAGCAAGCAAGTGTACAGTTTCGATCAATATCCAGAAGTTTAGTTTAAAAAATCAAATGGCTGAAGTAAACACAATCAGTGAAGACGGAGTTCAACATCAAGGTTGATCAAGTAAAAAATCAAGTTAGTCAAAACCGAAGTCATAGTAAAATCACCACAGAACAAGTCAAATTGGAAACCGTGATAGCAAAGGCAATTGACCGAGTTAAAAATCAAAGCCGTGGGACGCAAGTGTCAGAATATACAAAATTGAAAAAGTCAATTAAATCATCAACGTTCAACAAATATCGATCGGCCGAAAGCATAATATAGAAAAAATCAGACGAACGCAATTCTAGGGTTACAAACCCTATATAAACAAATCATCATCGGCAATCTCAGTATGGAGTTCAATCAAGCATAACAGAATAGCATAAACGAAAATCACATACCGAATCGAAGTCGAACTCCATCAACTCGAAGCAACCGAAGTAAGCAACAAGGATTCGATCGAACAAGACTTCACGCAATTAACCACCGAATCGATCAACATAAAGTCGGCTCTTCGAAAGCCCTAATTTGGATAAAGGATGCAAGCCCTAATTCAGTTGAAAAGAGGAACGAACGAGATTAACAACGGCGGCCATTTTTCACAAAGGAATGAAACAAAGAGAATGGGCCAATTAATAAAAAAAAAGAGGCCGACCTTGTTAAAGAATGAAAAAGGGTTTTGGTTTTAAATTAGGGTTATTTTAATTTAAAATTGTTTTTAATTTGTATTTTCTTTTTTAAACCGTTTAATTTTCTAGTCGTGTGACTAGGGGACAAACTACGTGGCATAGTTTGAGTATTCGCAACTCAGTGGCTGAGTTGTGGCAGAGTTTTGAGCGTAGAGTTGGGTTTAGACGATAGCGGGTGTCGTGAGTTTACGTGTGTAAGCATCTGACTACCTAATTTCTAGTAGAAACCTTGGGGGCAGCACGTAGGCAGGGTTTTGCCGAAGCTGGGTAAATTCTGTGTCGTTCTATTTCTGCATTTATTATTCTGCTATTATCTGTGCTGCTATTGTTCTGTGATCCGTGTTGAAATTATTTTATAAGCTTCCGCAGTTAATTTTTATAATTTATATCATCACCCTATTCACTCCCCCCCTCTACGGTGAAATCGATCCTACAAGTGGTATCAGAGCTAGGAATAGAAGTCAATTTTTGTTTTTAAAAAATTCGTGTTTCAAAAATCATTTTTTTTTAAATTTGAATTTTTAAATGGATTCTTTTAATACTGCTTTTGCTGAGGGTCAATCCATAGTTAGACCACCAATGTTCAATGGTGAATATGCTTATTGGAAAAATAGGATGGAAATCTTTCTGAAAACCATTGACGCTTGGAATATTGTTGAGACAGGTTATAGAACACCGACTATAACTGTAGATAATCAGGAAATAGATAAACCAAAGGAACAATGGACAGAACTAGAGAATAAATTACAAAATACTAATGCTAAAGCTATGAATTCTATTATCTGTTCGTTGGATCAATCTGAATTTAATCGTGTCTCACATTGTCTAACTGCGCAGGAAATATGGCACACACTAGAAGTGACTCACGAAGGAACATCTCAAGTCAAAGAATCTCGCCTTGCCATGCTAAGCAGCGAATACGAGAACTTCACAATGGCGAAGGAAGAAAATGTCAAAGAGATGCATGGACGACTTTCCAATATCGTTTATAAATCAAAATCTCTTGGAAAATTTGAAGCAAAAGTGACTGCCATTCAAGAATCAAAAGATTTGAAACAAATGAAAGTCGAAGAACTCATCGGAAATCTCACCACTTATGAGCTAGAAATGAAATTCAAGGAAGAGCGTGAAGGAGGAGGTACTCGAAAGAAATCAATAGCTCTCAAAGGAACAACTGAAAGTGACGGCGACGACGACGATGATGCAGCAGCAGAATTGGAGCTATTAATAAAGAAATTCAAAAAGTGGAATTATAAATATGGAAATTCAGATCGAATTCAAAAGGCGAAAAGCAGAATAGCCAAAGCACTAGACTACTCTGAAGAACAGGAGATCATCTGTCATAAGTGCAACCAACCCGGACACATCAACCCCAATTGTCCTCGAAATCGACGCGACTTTGGAAAGAAACAGAAAAAGAAAAGTTTTGCAGCCACTTGGGATGAAATGGATGAGAATGATAAAAGTACTAGCAGTGAGAGTGAGAAAGAAGATATGTGCCTTCAAGGAAATATAACTGATAGCGACGATGACGAGCCAAGCGAGGTATCAAAACTTACTCTGAATTACTTATTTATTTCCACGAAGTAAATGGTTGTTTTGAACGACTTAGGGAGAAGTATGCCAAACTTGAATCGCAAAAAGATACTTTGATAGAATTAAATGAACAACTTGACCAATTAGTTAAAACCTATCAAAGTAGGATCCTTAAGTGTGATAAGTGTCCAACATTCGAAGAAGAAATTAAAAAATCAGAAATTAATATAAAATCACTAGAAAATGAAATTCTGATTTTGAAAGAAAGTGAAATTACTAGAAGAGAAAATTCTATTAAAAAGTGCACTCAATTGTTGAACGAAAATGTATCTCTCAAAACACAAGTCCAACATTTGTCAACGACTTTAGATAAATTTTCCAAAAGTGAAAAATCGTTGAATATGCTATTAGGAAAGCAAGCTGTTAATACGATTAGACAAGGACTTGGATATAATAAATCGAAAATTGTTGAATGCAATCAAGTTAATTCTATGTGCACAATTTGTAGAAAATATGGACACAATCACAATAATTGTTGGTATAGACCCAAACATGTGAAAACTATACCGATTTAGGTTCCAAAAGGCACAAATATAAAAACTCTCAAGGTTAAACAAATTTGGGTGCCAAAGGGAACAATTATAAATAGTTTTGGGTCTTCACAAAATTTTTTTTCAAAATTTTCTGCCACTAACAATCATGGACCTATAAAAACAAATAGGTCACAAAAATCTTTCATCGTGTAGGTGTGGTGGCAGGCTAAGGAACAACAACAGTGTTCTCTGGATTTTGGCTGTTCCAGAAACACAACGGGCGACAAAACAAAGTTCCTTAGCCTAGTATAAAGGTGACAGAATCACAATGGACAACGACGAAAAATATCGTAAAGGTAAAACAGGTAATGGTATGTTTTAAATGATATATTAAATGCGATAATCTGCACCGTATTTTGAATTAAATCAGCCAATAATGAGATGATGAAAATATGATGATTCTGACTTATTCAACATAGTTGGCCAAATTATATTCTTATGCCACAACACTATAAAATTCTCTAGATTCTTTGAATTACTTTATATATATCAGTTTGGATTAAAAATAGTGTTTTGTTGGATAATACAATTGGTTATAATACGGCTAACTCTATATTCACGGTTTTTTAATTGTTTACACGGCTTCAATTCAAATTCAAGAGAATGTCATTTAAAATACTATTAAAATTGAGTTTGAAATTTTTGGTGCACACTTCATGGTTTGGTCAATCAAATTCAATTAATGATGATTTTGAGTGAAAAAGAAATTCAGATGCAGATTACACTGGTAATCTAGTTGATAGAAAAATTACTAGTTGAACGTGATTTTTGAGACATTTAGTAACTGCATCGTTTTTCAAAGAAAATATCTGCATATTTTTCATTTCAAATAATTTTCAAATAGCAGAAAATTTTCTTATAAAACCCCCTCGAGAAAATCATATGTGACCATATTTTCAGATTAGTCATTTTGAAAATTAGTTTCATAATTATTTTTGAATTTGATTTTAAATGACTATTTTGACTAATATGACCCCCTAATGATTATCGGAAAGAAAAATAGTGATTGAAAAAGTGATGAGTGTAAATATTGATCATATATTATGACTCGAGACGGTATAATTAGTAAATTTCTTTAGAAATTTAAACAAGAGTTATAAAACTTTTTGTTGGAAAAAAAATTCCATGACCATCTCTATATCTATCATATTTCTAACGACCATCACTCATCAAAATTCTATATAGTTTGTTGATATGTGGTACTTTAAACAGGAATCGTTCGTTTTTCATTTTCACATTTAAAAAAAAAGATAATAAATAAATAAAATAAATAAATAAATACCAAAGTATTCACTCTACTTGGAATTTGTTATGTGCTTCCATGCTCATTTAAAAGTCATCACGGTTATGCATGGGTGAATTACTTGGAATTTGTTATGTGCTTCCATGCTCATTTAAAAGTCCTCACGGTTATGCATGCATGGAACGCATATCAAAAGTTGATTTTTAAAATAAACAAGTTGATTCTAATCCCATTTAAAAGTCCTCACGGTTATTGTGACGCACCACCTCTATAACCACGCTAGCCAAGGACACTACGGTGTAATACTGTCAACTAGCACGGAGAATAAGGCTATTGAGGAGCGACCATCTGTATAATTGCTTTGTGTGAGTACCGATATGCCAGATAAAATATAACTTGCATTCTTTTCAAGAGGAAGTCCGACATACCGACACAAACTCAAAGCTACTACACAGTGGCTATAATGTCTTCGGAAACAAATATAGAAATAAACATAACACAAATCATTCACAGATAATTCATATCACAAAGGCAGAAATAGACATGAATAAATATAACACATAAAAGTGTTCATCAGAGTAGTGGTCTAAAAGATCCACAATGACACAAAAGAATAGCAACATGTGCTATACAAAAGAATAAGTACACAACTATGAGTCTATATCTCAAATGTATACAATAAAAACTACTGATCTAAGTAGTTAACCAAAAGTCAGGATGATAACCCCAGAAGAGAAGTCAAGCAGAAGCACATGTAACATCTCGGTCTGACCCGAGTATTATTTAATAAGAAAATAATAAACGGATCAGTCTAGCTATAAATATCAGATGAATTGATATAGAATAAGAAATATGACTAAACGTATAATAATCACAATGCCAAGCTGTGATAAATAAGTAATTGAAAAATCGACAAGAGATTAATCAATATCACAAAAATCTTCTCAAAGATCAAAAGGAATGTCATACTCCTAATTTAATTCACCAAGCCACAAATATTGACAACATATAAATGCCAATCATAAAATTGGTGAAACACAAATTCTAGAAATCATTAATTAGAAATCCAGAAATCACAAGAAAAGGATGGCCAATCCCAAACGGAACGCTATTCCATAGACCGGGCATCGACGCACCTAAATAGAGACGCCCCATGCACAGTCAAACATCGACGCACCTAGAAAGGTACGACCCATGCAAAGACAAACATCGACGCACCTAAATAGATACGCCCCATGTAATGTCTAGCATTGATGCACCTAAAAAGATACACCCCATGCATAAATAAGCATCGACGCACCTAGAAAGATACGCCCCATGCATAAATCAACATCGACGTACCTAGAAAGATACGTCCCATGCATAGACGAACATCGATGCACCTAGAAAGATACACCCCATGCAAAGTCGAACATCGACGCACCTAGAAAGATATGTCCCATGTAGACGAACATCGATGCACCTAGAAAGATACACCCTATGTCCCGACTTATTGAGCCGATTGCTCCACGAAGTAAACAAACATCGACGCACCTAAATAGATACGACCCATGTATAAATAAACATCGACGCACCTAAATAGGTACGACCCATGCGAGAAATGAGACGAAGCTCAATAAAATGAAGTACAGTCCTCCACATAAGCAAAGAGACATCGCACATTGCTAGTCTAAACCATGAAATGATCATCATCAATCATCAAGAAGTGTCAATTACAGTAAGCTAGTAAATATATAAATTTAGCTTCATGTCCCATAACCACTAGCTTAACTTAAATATTTACTAACAAATTGCAGATCTCCACTAGAAAATTATCACAAGAGATTCAATCGAACAAGTCCAAGAATTAACCAACGAAGTAAACGCAAGCGTTTCATACACTTGTTTTACTAAGTCGTTTAATTAGATTTCTTACGAGTGAGGTAAAGGTTTGTACATACTAATAGATTGGAAATCGGTTTGAGAAAATGAGTTTTGTTATAAAATAGTGTTGAAATCATTTGAAGAAAGAGTTTTGATATTTACTACTAGTATAGAAAACCTTTATATTTCAAAGTGACAAATCATAGAAGTGATTGTAAAAACAATCAATCATAAAAATTCACATACGAAGACGTGAATAAAATCCAAAGAAACCGATAAAGAATCCATCTAAATAGATATTCAAAAATCCATAAAATCGACCGAGAAGCCCAAGATAGTTTGTCTCGAAGAATGGTCAACTCAGCATCTCAACAAAGCAAGTTCTGTTGAATGTTTTTCAGATAAGATCCCCTACGGAAGGGGGGTCCAGGGGGGTGGCAACCCCCCGAGGTGGGGGTGTGGGGGCAACGCCCCCGCTACGGGGTTCGACCTGCCCGGTCAGGTCGCGGGGGTCTAGGGGGCAGCGCCCCATCCAAAACGGTACGACCTAGTGAAGGCCTAAGGAAGGATAGGATCGAGCGACCTCGATAATAAATGATAACAACAAATAGGATCATCACGAATCGATTTAAATTTGGAAATTCAAGCTAAGTAAGCAAATAGGCAAAAGACTGCAGATTCAGACGTCTGAAATCAAGGATTCAGACGTCTGAATCTGGAAAATAAAATATTTTCCAGAACACTTATTCAGACGTCTGAACCCAATATTTCAGACGTCTGAAATACGCAATTTCTAGCCTATTTTCTTTCTGGTTCAAAATGAACCAATTCAAACGTCTGGATAATATGATTCAGACGTCTGAATCCTGGGGAATAAAAATTCCCAGTATAATATTCAGACGTCTGAATACTATGTTTCAGACGTCTGAAACTGGGGTTCAGGGCATTCCCTGAACCTAGGCCAAAAATGGCCAAACGAATATCGGAAGCGATTCGGACGAGCAAATGACGACTAAGGATTTACGCCACGCGACAACCCAGCCTTAACGGGTCTTCGATACGCCTCAAATATCAATGTCCAAATATCCATAATAGGATTTTCATAAATTAGACCAAAACACCAAAATTGGAATGTACACAAAATCAATCCAAACCAAAATCAATTGCACAAGAATAAGTGTTAGGAATTCATACCTAACAATCGTAGATAATTATAGACTAAGATGTGAGATAAAAATCTCACCTTTGAACCCAAATCAATGAAGAAGAAGCTCGAAAGCAAAGGAAGATCAACCACCTTCAATCCCAACTCAAGAAGCTTGATTCTAAGCTTAAAAGAGAAATATTTCCCAAATTAGGTTTAGGAATTTTCTGAAATCAAAGAGAGAATGAGTTGCAAAAGATGAAGGAGATGCATACCAATGGGTTCTCTTGAATTTGGAGATAGAAGTTGGATTTGCAAAGAAAGCTAGGGCTTAGGAATTTCCATTTCCAATCTCTTCCACCATTTTTACTTTAGCTTGAAGTGTTAGGAATATGAAATGAAGTAATGAAGAGTTGGAGTGGAGCTAGAGTCTTAAGGTGGAACATTGGGCTGAAACCCAAACTCAAACCCAAAGTGAAAAAGTAGCAAAACTTTACTAACTCCAAACATATCGAAGTTTATACTCAAAAAGGTTGCAAACGGCATTTTGAACTCAATGGCAGTAGTCCCGAGTCCTAATTCGACTGTTTGCAACAAGTAGGTTTTCGGACTAAAATCCGACGAACGATGAAATATTTAAATAAAATATTTAAATATAAAATTGATAAATATGCGGGTTTTTACAGTTATGCATGGTTAGAAGATACTTGAATTCATTTTTTTTAAAATAAAATTGGAATACTACTAATCTCATTTAAAATTCCTAACGGTTATGCATGATTAGTAGGTATTCAAATTCCTGATATAAATATACCACAAATAAACACAACTGTATGGTTCTATATGATGACATAATTCCCATCGTTCTAAAAGTGTAATATGCGCCTAACAAAATATTTATGATTTTTGTTTGATTTTTTATTGAAATTTAATATTTATATTCAATTGAGTTTTAATGTTGAATTAATATTGATTACCTTATCTCTATTTTCTCTAACACTAGTATTCTTTTGCTGATAACAAAAGGGGAGAGAAAAGTTAAGATTTTGTCAAAAAAATCGAGCAAAGGTCAAATAATTTTCTATTTGCATCTAGGCACATTTGCATATTTTTATTTGTATGCATATATGTAGGGGGAGCTTTGTGTAGAGAGGAAGCATTTAAATAGAGGGAGCAATTAGAGCATATCAATGATCAAATACATTTAATATATTCAAAATCTTAAATATATGTCTGTTATCATCAAAAGGGGAAGATTGTTGAATATGCGCTTATATGATTTTTGTTTGATGATAATAAACATATATACATTCGTTTAAATGTATTTGTTAACTATTTTATTTTTCACGGGTTAAATAAATATTTGCCGAATAAAATTAAATAACACAGAATTTGAATTCAAACAAAAATTTTATTCAAACAAATATTTATTACAATTTTGAATAGTACAAATTCAAGCTCTCACTATACATATACAATTTTGATTACAAATACATCACAATTTCATATTTACATTTAACCTCACAACACATCAGTCATTCACTCAATTCATATTTTATCTTCAACTTCATTCCAGTTAGAATCCAGCATCTGAGCAATCTGCAAAAATATTCACTAACGCAGTAAAATTGAAAAAGAAATATTTTTGCAATATAAAATAAAATGTGAATTTCGAAAATAATATTTGCCTCAATTATTTGGGTTGTTCGTCATCATTTACATTTGAATTCATCACACACGAATAATGTGACATGCACAGTGTATCACTGTACATGCCACAAGACCGTGCACACCGATATACACTTGATAATGCTACAGGGACATGTGAGCACAAGGTTAAACCCAAATAAAAAGACGGGTTCAACTCAGGTGCAACATAAATAAAATCTCGACTTCAGCACAAGGTCAAACCCGAGTTGTAAAACTGGATTCAACTCAAGTGTAATGCACAGTCTACACAAATTCAAGAAGGCACTAAATAACAAACAAAGTGCAAAGGTCAAGCCATCACTGCAAACTCGACTCAACTCAATGCAATTCAAACTGCAAGTCCAAAACAAATGCTCAATGCACAGCAGTTCATATATATATATATATATATATATATATATATATATATATACACACACAATGCAGAAGAACCCAAACTCATACATCCAGACTTCAAGCCATGCACAGCAGCGACCGAAGACAGCAATTACAACTTTAATGCAAACAACAAGTGACAATTTGAAGACAGCAAGATGGTGATCAATATGCAGTGCAATGAAGTACAAAACAAGTGCATCATAAACCACTGACTCAAGTACACTAGTGACACAAGTGATACAAAACACTACAAACTGCAAATATCCAAGTACTACAAGCCCAACACAGTGACCATTACCACCGACTCCATTGAACAAGACACACATGAATATGAAGACCATAAAGTGTCAACCAGACATCATAATGATACAACTTACAAGTTTCGTACTCGAAAACAAATGACAGTGATTCAAACTACTCACAACAATGCTCGAAGACTCGCCAAGTAAATGACACAGCAAAAATGAAACCGTACATGAACATTTGTAACATGTATATGAATGTCAGTGTACAAAGTCAAAACCAGTTTCATAATCAAGTGAAGCCAATAATAGCAGTATACAAGTACAAGCCACAAAATCAAAGCCGAGGTAAACAAGTCAATGACAACGAAGCAGCCGAAGCAAGCAAGTGTACAGTTTCGATCAATATCCAGAAGTTTAGTTTAAGAAATCAAATGGCTGAAGTAAACACGATCAGTGAAGACGGAGTTCAACATCAAGGTTGATCAAGTAAAAAATCAAGTTAGTCAAAACCGAAGTCACAGTAAAATCACCACAGAACAAGTCAAATTGGAAACCGTGATAGCAAAGGCAATTGACCGAGTTAAAAATCAAAGCCGTGGGACGCAAGTGTCAGAATATACGAAATTGAAAAGGTCAATCAAATCATCAACGTTCAACAAATATCGATCGGCCGAAAGCATAATATAGAAAAAATCAGACGAACGCAATTCTAGGGTTACAAACCCTATATAAACAAATCATCATCGGCAATCTCAGTATGGAGTTCAATCAAGCATAACAGAATAGCATAAACGAAAATCACATACCGAATCGAAGTCGAACTCCATCAACTCGAAGCAACCGAAGTGAGCAACAAGGATTCGATCGAACAAGACTTCACGCAATTAACCACCAAATCGATCAACATAAAGTCGGCTCTTCGAAAACCCTAATTTGGATCAAGGACGCAAGCCCTAATTCGGCTGAAAAGAGGAACGAACGAGATTAACAACGGCGGCCATTTTTCACAAAGGAATGAAATAAAGAGAACGGGCCAATTAATAAAAAAAAGAGGCCGGCCTTGTTAAAGAATGAAAAAGGGTTTTGGTTTTAAATTAGGGTTATTTTAATTTAATTTTTTTAAATTTGTATTTTCTTTTTTAAACCGTTTAATTTTCTAGTCGTGTGACTAGGGGACAAACTACGTGGCGTAGTTTGAGAATTCGCAACTCAGTGGCTGAGTTGTGGCAGAATTTTGAGCGTAGAGTTAGGTTTAGTCGATAGCGGGTGTCGCGAGTTTACGTGTGTAAGCGTCTGACTATCTAATTTCTAGTAGAAACCTTGGGGGCAGCACGTAGGCAGGCTTTTGCCGAAGCTGGGTAAATTCTGTGTCGTTCTATTTCTGCATTTATTATTCTGCTATTATCTGTACTGCTATTGTTGTGTGATCTGTGTTGAAATTATTTTATAAGCTTCCGCAGTTAATTTTTATAATTCATATCATCACCCTATTCAAGCCCCCTCTAGGGTGAAATCGATCCTACATGATGGTTTGGCGAATGATTCTATATGAGATATTAACGTAGCGTTGACTCCCTCGAGTCAGCTTGATGCGACTAAAACAGGAACTATACCAGGCCGATTAAGGTCGCATCTCTAATCGGATATGCTTCTTCGATACCAATTACGACTTTGTGATTGATTTGGTGGCCAATTCTCGTTTGATTTTGGGAGTGTGTTCCGAGTTGGGCGGTAGTAGCCGCTATGCGTTAGCACTAGTCCGGGAGTGCAAAAGGTAGAATCCTACCTTAGCATTGTCTTGCATGCCTTGTCACATACCTTATCGCGTCCATTATGAGTTTTGTTTGTACCATACCTATGGAGTGCCCTCTGATAGCCCTCCAGTTTACGTAGGAATTACTATACTGTATAGACTACGGGAATGTATAAAAATGTGTTAAGGGAGATATGGGTAACATCTTAACGCTACTATAATACTTTAATTTACTGTAGACACTATTATAATAGCATATTGTACTATGTATGTAGATAGTTTAATGGATCCTTAGGAAATGGAATCCTGAACATCTCTAGAGTTATTGCACACACGTTTGACACTGGATAGGAGATGTAAAACCTTATAAACATCTCTGAAGCCATTCATCCATATTTATTTATTGTCGATTTAACTTACATAAGATCTTTTAGTTCTGACTTAAGTGTTTTGTCTTTTCATAACGCTCGGGTCAGTCTGAGCTTTTCGGTGTATTGAAGACCATTTTATTTGGAGGATGAAGACGAAGATTAGTCTACTGTTTATTATATTTATTCCACTACATCATGTTGTTCTGCTGCATTTATTTATTTATTCCTGTTGTATGTGACTCTGATCTGTATTGTAAAGGTGTAATTAAATGTTATTTGTAAAATAGCTTCATGAACTATTATTTGATTATTATAATTTATCATTCCGCTATGAGATTCTATGTTTGTTTTCTTTCTTTTCTGTTCTTTGTCTTATTTACCCCACAACAATCCTCCCTTTTGAATGGCTGAGATTAACATGTGTGGTTTATTGTCTATTTAAACCGTCCAAAAACGTGGGTCGTTACATTTGGTATCAGAGCTTTTGTTTACCAATAACCTTAGCGTTGTGGGGTCTGACTCATTAAGGATAGGGTTGTAATACCGTAGAATGAGTCGTTGAGTGTATATATATGAAGCATCGTATTTGTTAGTGTTATAAAATGTTTTATATTGTGTTAATTTGTTCTTTTTAGTATTTATAAATTCTAATTGGTAATAGGATGCTATGGCATCAATAGAGATTTCTAAACACTTAATAGGGCAGACCGACACAAATATTGTTTTAAAATATAGGTAAATGAAATAATTTTACATAGTATTATATTTTGTATATAATAGAATAATAAATTTTATAAATGAATGTAGTTGTATGTGAATTATTTGTTTATTAGGAAGTGAAATTTTATAAATATTGGTTGTAAAATAGGATTTACAAGTAAAGTAAATAAGAATTGAAAATTTGAGAACTTAAGTTCCGAGATTTGAAATTTGTTTTCAAAAGATTTTGGAATATAATATTGGTATTATTTGGAAGCACTTTAGAGTATAAATATTTTCAAAGTGATTTAACAGAAATGTTTCCAAATGAATTTTAAAAGGAAATAAGTTTTGTACTCACCTCTTCTATCGCTGGAAAATAATTTCAGTAATGAGTGAACGCATCATCAACGTTCATTTTCAAGTTTCAAAGTTGGAAGACCGCTGTGGTAGCTTTACTACACATTTTTTTTGATAAAAAAATCTGAAATTTTAATTTCTAAATGTGATTTGATAAATAAAAGCTATGATGTGTGTGTGTGTATTTAAATCATTTAAAACGAATCCGACATTTAGTTCTTAAATTTCTATAAACTAGGGATTACAGTTATTGTAATATAATGAAATCTTAATTAATAATTGGAAACTTCTAAGATGAAAAATAAGAATTAGATGCTAAGTGGTTAATGAAATATATAAGAACTAGAGATTTGTAACTTGTAAATCAAAGATATGAAAATTTAGAAGATGTAATTATTGGACATATTGTTAACTGAATGAAAAGTTAATAATGTGAGAAGAAACCAATAGAATAAACTTAAATAAAATATAAAAAATTCATTGTTGTCGGCTTTTGGAATGTTTGCGAAAGGATACTTCTAACTGTATAAGGACGTATAAATAATCTATTAAGTAATTATCTAAGGCTATTGAGCATAGGGTACACTTGATAGATTCTTTATCACCTTGAACAATTAAATGTTTCTGAACCTGAACAAATCATTAGTTTGGTTGCTATGAATATATGATTGATTCCTTTGTTACATATGATGGTTGTGTTGTTTCTTTGCAAGTGATTGTTGTTATGTGTGTTGATTTATTTTGTTAATGATTGGAAACAACTAATATGTTGCTTTTTTACACGATCCTCATTATTTCGGATTTTATAAGTGAAATACAGGTTTATGCAAGCAATAGCTACTTCTTTTGCTTAAGCGTTGTTTAGCCGACAAATATGTACGTATTCGGACTACGGTTTTATAGCGATATTATATTATTTTCCCTTGGTTTGAGATATTTTATTTTGAAATATGATATGTATATTTGTGAGTGTGTTTGTTTATTATTGATATTATTATTTCTCTAGGACCTCTCCATACGAAGGAGACTCCACCGAACTTTTCCGTGAAATTAAGACTTAATTTTTTTTGTGAAAGTGGAAATGTTCTTCAGACTTTTATTCAATTTTAAAATGAAAGGGTTTAGTTGTTTATAATTTAATATATTTTATTTAAATTATTTAATTATGTAAATTAGTTGTTTATAAATTGAATACTTTGAATAAAATATATGAATTCCTTAGTCCCTTTTTTCCTTTTTCGTGGATGAAATGTTTTGAGTTGGGGAGAGTGTAACGACACGTAATTTTTGATAATTAAATTTATTAATTAAATAATTTTAGAATTTAATGTTGTGAAAAAATTAAAATTCAAGATTTATTAAGGAGAAGAATAACAAGAATGAAATATATTAATATTAATTTAAGGCAATTGCTGACTATTTTAATGTAATTCCAAGCAATTGAAATGATCGTAAAGCTATAATTGGTTATAAATTGTAAATAAAGAAATAAATTAAATGTTATATTAAAAATGGTGAGATAGTATGTAATTAATTGAAAATGAATATAATTAGTGCTATGCAAGTAGTTATAACATTTGTTTGTAGATACTAAACTTATAAATGACACTAAAATTAAGAAAAAGGGTATAATTGTTATTTATCACTTATTATTTGATCCACTGAAATTAAATTGAAAATCATTTGCAGTTAATCTAATTAATTATCGTTTTAATATGAATTTAAAATGATAATTGTAAAACATTGATGTAGTAAAATGTAAACCAATGTTCATTCTATTCATAAGATAATAGTTGATTCAATAATAATAGTGAAAGCAAAATAAATGAATCTATTGGAATTTAAATTTTAATTAACTGAAATTTTATCGCACTTATAATTGAACGCTGAAATTTGTGCAACATATACTGGAATTAACATGGAAAGTTTATTTAAAAAGATTATAAATTTATATGTAATAAGCAATGATGAAAATTTTCAACTTTTAAATTTAAAATCGAAAAGTGACAAAATTTATTTAATAATAATAAATTAATTAACGTGAAAATAGATATTTTGGCCATTGCCTCGGATTTCGACGAAACTAGTTTCATCAGATCCGTAACGGTGAATTATTGTAGGATTTCAAGTTTCATAGCGATTAGACTAGTCGTTTGATCGTACGGACACGAAATGCATAGAAATTAATTTAATTAAATTAATTTGAAATAAGCCTATTTTAAAAGCTAACTTTTTCATACAATAGAATTTGGGTTTGAAACTAGTTACATTGAGTTTAAAAATATCAAAAACCTATATTTCGACATATTGGATGACCCATTTTCGTTTCAGGAACGAAACGGGATTTACGGATCGTTGTTATCGTTTTGATCCAACACTGCCTATATATACGCTATTATAAACCCTAGTTGTTTCTCATTTCATTATTTCTATACGAACATCTTCTTCCTCCTTCTCAAACGATAGAACATCAAACCTAATTCTCAAATTCCAAAACCTAATTTTAATTTCAAAAAAAAATTATGCGGATCTAGGGCGACTTTGGGTCACGCTTCGGGTTCCAGAGGCGAAAACCCTATAGCAACTTCAGGTTAGAAACCAAATGACTCGAGTCTCGAGTCATTTTGGAAAAAAAATCAGAGCAAGCATTGGGGATTTGAGGCGGCGGAACGAAGTAGGACTCGAAGCCGACTCAGGGCATAAATTTTCCAATTTTCTAGCGTTAACAACTTTTGCATACGAGCACGGATTCACCCACGGTTTTCTCCGTTGCGATCATACTGAAATTCTGGATATTTGGGACTAATTTGGCTGCATTCTGAGACTGTTAAATCTTTGGGCTGATTTTGGATTTTAAATCGACAAAAAAAACCAAAAGTGAGTGTTTTAACTCATTCACAACTACTAAATTGTCTTATGTTAGTTAAATTGAATTTATGATGTGATTAAAAGTTGATTGATTGCTGTTTGACATATTAAAATTGTCATTCTAGTTGAATCTGATTTTTAGTGAATTTAATCATTATTTAATTTAATATTGAATTTAAAATAGTCAATTAAATACCTGTTGATGATAATCGGTTAATTAATGTTATTTATTGGTTGATTTGAATGATGATTGTGATGGATGTTTAATTATTGATATTTTGTATGATTGTGATGGATGTTCAATTTAAAATAGTCAACTAAAATATTTTAAAACTAATTTAACTATTAAAACTATTTTAACCTATTTTGCTTATTAAAAAACTATTTATACTATTTATGACTATCTAAATTATTTTCTAAACTTCAAACGGTGCAAGGTTGAACATTTATATTTAAATCCTTGATTTAAAAGCAAATATGGTTAAATGAATGTTTTAACGTACGTTTGAATTGAAACGATATTTTTTAGTGAAATGGCATATTTTGAGTAGATATGATGATTTTGAAATGAGGGTTTAGCCTATTTCGTGAATACGATTTCAAAAGTGAATACGATTTCGAAAGTGATATGATTTTAAGAATATGATATTCTGATATCAATTATGAATCGGTTTTTGAAATGTAAAAGAGCCATCCGGTGTGAAATAAGTATTCAATTGTTAAAGCGAACGGGATCAAATATTGTCATACTCTCTGCCAACACCGAAAACCACTTTAACAACTATGTACGTGGTGGAGATTCCAGAATGAAGTAGGATGGTTTAGCGAACGATCCTGTATGAGGTATTAACGTAGCCCTGACTCCCTCGAGTCAGCTGATGTGACTAAAGCAGGAGCTATATCGGGCCAAGTGAGGTCGCACCTCTAATCGGACATGCTTCTTCGATACCATATTATGACTTTGTGATTGATTTGGTGGTTATCCCTCGATTGATTTTGGAAGTGCGTTCCGAGGTGGGAGGTAGTAGCTGCTACGCATTACCACCAGTTTGGGAGTGCAAATGGTAGAATCCTACCTTGATATTGCCTTACGTTCCTTGTCACATGCCTTATCGCGCCTATTATGAGTTTGGTTTGTACTGTACCTATGGAGTGTCCTCTGCTAGCCCTCCAGTTTACGGAGGAATTACAGTAGTGTATAGACTATGGGAATATATAAAAATGAGTTAAGGGGATATGGGTAACGCCTTAACGCTATTTTAATACTTTATTTTAATGTAGATAGTATTATATAGCATACTGTACTTTGTATGTAGATAGTTCAATGGGTCCTTCGGAGATGAAATCCCGAACATCTCATGAGCTATTGCACGCATGTTAAACACTGGATAGGAGAAGTAAAACTCCGTAAACATCTCTAAAGCCATTACACTTATATTTATTTATTTTTGATTTAATTTACATAAGATCTTTTAGTTCTGACTCGAGTGTTTTGTTGTTCATTATGCTCGGGTCAGTCTGAGCTTTTCAGTGTATTGAAGACCATTTTATATGGAGGATGAAGATGGAGATTGGTCTACTATTTATTATATTTATTCCATTGCATCATGTTGTTCCGCTGCATTTATTTATTTATTCCTATTAGTATGTAACTCTGATCTACATTGTAAAGGTGTAATTAAATGTTATTTGTAAAATAGCTTCATGAACTGTTATTTGATTATTATATTTTTTCATTCCACTGTGAGATTCTATGTTTGTTTTCTTTCTTTTCTCTTCTTTTTCTTATTTAACCCACAACAATCCTCCCTTTTGAATGGTTTGAGATTGACATGTGTGGTTTATTTTCGATTTAAACCGTCTAAAAAGGTGGGTCATTAAGTTATTGTAAGGTAAAAACCCATCCGTGTTTATGTGCGACGTGGTCTTACGAGATACCTTTGATGTCAAAAGATTTTACAAGTTATAATAAATTAATTCCTTATGATTTGAGTTTCTCATGCTGGTTTTACCAGACTGATCTGGGCGTTATTTTTGTTATAATGCTCGAGTCAGCCCGAGCATATTTTCCAGATTTAGCTGGATCTTTTGGAGCTTTCAGGCGACAAGCTGGATTCTCCAACACGTATTCACGTACCTGATATTATTCTGCTATTTTCTTTTGTTTTGTTTTTGTCTGTATCTATCAGCAATTGTAAAGACAGACTGTTATAACTGTCCAGGCTGATAATAGGTTACTGTACTCTGATGAAGTGTATAATAAAGATTATTTCTTTTTGTAAAGACTTGTTCGTATTATATATTACTCGTCACATATTGTGAGATTCCATTCTTTTTTTTCTTTCTTTCACCCTACTGACCTGCCTTTCGGACACCTAAATGATCGGCATGCAAATACGTGGATGTATTAAGTGTCGTCTTTGGGAGTAAGAAAGGCAGATCTTTACATTCATTTACCGCTTCCTTTTTTATCAAATAATTAATATCATTGCTAATTTGTGCATTAGTTCCAATTTTTATTTATATTCCCATTTTATTCTCTATCTCTACTTCTTCCCTATTTCCCATACTTTCTTTTTCCATTACTTTCCATCTTATTGGTATTTTTATTTCATTCTCATCTTAATGTTATACCATAAAGATTTACTATATTTTAATACATTGGAACCAATGCTTCTATCCAATAATTGTTAATCCAGTAAATTTCCATATTTTATCCAAAGGAGAATTTTGTGCGATGTTCGTAATCATAAGGAATTATCGTTTTATTTCTTTAAATAAATGGTACGACATACGGCAATTATCCATATTTTGTACATCTCTTTATATATATATATATATATATATTCATTTCAAATGTCATACTTTTATTCAATTTGAACTTTAAATATAGAAATCTACTTGCAACAATATAAATTCCAATGAACTAAAATATCATTAAAACCCCAAAATCAAAACAAGCTTTATTTTTAACTTAATGCATAATCCGTCGAATAAATATAAATTCCTAATCATTACACAACACATAAGATTTCATCAAATTCATCTTCGACTTATAAATATAAAGTTCTAATCATCACGCAATTCATTGTTATCTTCCATATACAATTTCCAAACTTGTGTTCATAACTAGAAAGTACTTGATTCATCAGTCATATATTATATAGTCAAGTTTAAATCTTAATATTTCATTTAACAAGAATTTACTTACAAATTAAATTCAAAATTTCATGCATATAGGAATAGATCTGCAAATGATATGATCTAGTATTATATAAAAACATATAATATTCCCACACGCTTTTTTAAGCACTTGCAAATTTCTAGATCTAATCCTTGTTATCTATATTTCAACTTCTGACTCTGTATTTGGATTTCCATGAAACATTTACATACAGATCTATTAGAATTTGATGAGAGAAGACATTTAGATTAATTTATTAACTAAAACTAGATCCATAGTTTACCTTTGATGTGGCGATTTGATTTCGACATATTTCTATTCTCTATCATCTTCTATTCTTCTCAAAATTGTATACGTGCAAATAAAATCTATTTCTATGAAATATAGAATTTTGGAGGAGAAGAAAAAGTGATAGAGCTTCCACGCTTATTAGAAAATTATGAGTTGGAAGTGAACCCCTAGATCTTTATTTATAGAGGTTCAAACCAGTGTTCATCGTCAAATCAAACCATTTCAAATTAGGGCCATACGACCAAAATTTACTGTCGTTCATGTTAAACCACCGATCGACTACTCAATGGTTTAGATCGACCGCTTCGGGCTGACCTATGCCCTCCATAGATCGACGTATGTTGTGTAATCTTGGTTGCATTCTAATGTTAGTTGATTTATTTCCTTTATCCAATTATCCTCTCCATTTATTTCCTCTGTTAATTGACCTTGTTCAATTCTGTTCTCTTTTACAAATTTTCTAAGATTTTAATTTAATTTTAACATTTAAATCTCCATTAATGTTACCAATTTACTTTAATTGATTTTGTTAACATATTTACATGTATAATTATTTTCGATGCTAAAACTTCAAACGTTAATAATTTTTTCGTTTGAACTTCGATCGGAAAATATTATATGTGAAGATTGATCAGAAAATAGCCAAGAACACAATAGTGCAAGTTTCATAACCAAATTCTGACATTTTCAAAAATTCTATTTTTAAGTGTTTACTATTTATTAATAATGTGACGACCCGACTTTTTTTCCACAGAAAGTCGTATCATCTTTAAGAAAGAAAGGGATAGAAAAGAGAAAAGAAAGAAGAGAAAGAAGAAACAACACCAGAATCACAACAGCGGAACGAATAAATTATATTAATAACATAAGTATTACACAATATACAACATCTATCAGAGATACACAACATATACATCACATACTAGACAGTTATAAACACTTGCCTAGTTATTACAACTCAGTACAACTCAACAAAGAGATACAAACACAGAAAACACACAGAGGAAACTATAAATCTACAACGCAGAAGCCTCATGCTCCATTGCTCCTCCACAATTCGTCAAAGCTAACCTGAATCCCTTGGCTACTCGTAAAAATTTGAGTACCCAAGAGTTTAAGAAAACAGAAGATGAACTCCGGGTCAGACATGGGTCTGGTGTGAGTAACAGGTTAAGGTTGCTTAACTTTAAAAATCTTTTGAAAACAAAGGTATCACGTAAGACTTCCCACACATAAATATGGAAAAGTTTTTACCTTACGCTAACCAAAACATTTGATAGGAAATCCGATGATATTATAATAGTGTCTAGGGTTTTCAAATAAATAAGAAATAGCCGAAATTGTTAAATTTATTAAATTACAGCTACTAGCCACAAAAGTGGGTAATGCAATCAAAACCGTTGGCACTTATTGGATTTTGAATTCCATACAATGGCAGGGCTACTGGGGCACCGCCCGTCACAGTACGTCGCTTAGATCACCGTACCGAGGAGCCACCCTAACTCCCCTGCAACACAAGGCCGGAACCATTCCTTACTGAACAGTCCCAAATAAGACAACACCGGCATTTGTTGCAATCAACTGCCCCACACAGCCGAACATAAAGAGACTTCTAGAGAGGGGTGAACCTCGTCCTACTTGGGCATGACCCACTTAACCTTGCTGCACCTCCCATGTTTTAGCCATTCCCGGTTGATGAGGCTTGAGGCTACGATTACCTTTAGAGAACACATCTCTTAGAATGCTCATCGCCTACCTGACGATGTTCTGAAAGCATTCAATCCATACAAGTTCGTTCCGGGTTCGAACGAAACCGAAGGCATTATCTCGTTACACTCTTTTTGGAGTCACCCTCAGAGTTAATGACGATAACCCTTGCACTATGAATCTTCATCTTCACTTGAGGTTCACGACCTATAGTTAATTTGGATCGATGTGGTTTCCGGATGTCCAAATATGGAAACCCGATCCCGGTCTCATCGAAATCCAAAACGTGTCTTTTAGGTCCAAGTTGTTTTAAAGTTTAAAACAATTCAATTCTATTATCTATATACACACAGATAGATAATTCACAATATCATAATAGAAAATCAACATTATCATCATTACTGATAATCCATATTATCATTACAAACAGATAATTCATATTATCAAACCAAAGCATCCATATCACACAACATCACTTATCTCATATCTGAGATCTCAACTATTCAGGGTAATCAGTATCAATCAACATTCATAAGAAATGACTTATTAATCACCATTCTATAATTAATTTAAATGAATTAAATTAATTACTTCTTCTCTAATTAAGTTAAAATAAATTAAATTAATTACTTCATCAATAAAAATCTTGCTTACATATCCATTAATTAATTACAAATCAATTAATTAATCACCCTCAAACAAATTACCCTAAATTAATCACCCTTGATTAATTATCCTTTAATTACATTCAACAAATTAATTATCTTAAACCAAATTCAGTAATTAACCTGTAATTACTTCATTAATTAATTAATATTAATTACATTAATTAATTTCTTTATTGATTAATTGCTCTTAATTAATCAATCCTTAATTACATCATAAATCATATAAATTAATGATCCCTAATTATTTTATTTATAATTGCCCTATTTAAATTAATTACATTAAGTAATTAATCATCAATTAAACCATATTGATTAATCACTCTTGATTAATTACATTCAGTAATTAACTACCTTTAATTACTTCATTAGATAAATTAATTACACTCTAACTAATTATCTTTAATAATTAATCTTTAATTAATTATATTTATTAATCACCCTAGATTAATCTCATTAAGTAATTAGTTACACTTAATTAATTACATTTCTTAATTATCTTCAAATAACTATATTAATCAATCTTTAATTAATTACACTAAGTAATTAATTATTAATTACTTCCTCTAAGTAATTATTCTTCATAATAATTACATATTAATTACACCAAGTAATTAATTTCCAAAACTCTTCCATTCCTAATTATCCTTCAATTTAATTACATCTAGTAATTATCTTCATAATTACTTCACTAAGTAATTATTCATTATTAATTACATTGAGTAATTACTTCTTAAATTATCCAGTGATTATTTTAAATTAATTAAACTTAATTAATTAACTTAAACTAATCAAAATAAACTTAATTAATTACAATTAGTAATTAATTCTTAATTACTTCCATTAAGTAATTACACTTAAACAATTCACAATTGATTATCTTTAAATTAATTAATCTAATTAATTAATAAAATTAATCACATTAATTAATAATTAAATAATCCTAAGTTAATGACCTTCATTAACCATTAACAAATCTATAATTACTTCTCTAAAGTAATCAACTGAGATTAATCATTATTAATTACAAATTAAATTATCTATAAAACCCATTAATTAATCTCAAATTATTTAATTAAGCAAGTGTTAATCTATAACTTAATTAATTTTTAATTACTTGATTAATAAATTTCAAATCATTAATTTAAAATCAAATCTTATCTAATTAATGATTTCTTAATTACAAATTAATTAATCTTAATTAATTTACTTAAACCTTTAAATAATTAAATTAAACCTTTAATTACTTAATTAATTAATCCAAATTATTAATTAATTAAATTAATTAATTACAAATCTTAATTACCTTAATCTTTTTAATGAATTATAAATAATTAACTTTAAGATAAATACTAATCTTATTAATGATTAAATTATCATTAACAAAGTATTTTAAAAATAATTTGAATTTCAATTTCCCTTTTAAATTCCATTTTAAATTTAAGATTTAAAATGAAAACAATTTTAACTTAAACAAAGTTTAACAATTCAAAACCTTTTAATAACATGTTAAAGAATTTATTTATCTTCTAAGGGAAATTTAAAATAGTTTTAAACCCATATCTAATTTTAATCAATTTAAAATATACTTAAAATATTCCAAGTTGTTTTAAAACATTTTAAATTCAAAAACTTTATTTTTCATTTCAAACTAGAATTCAAATCAAGCTTTGAATTCAGATTTAAACTTAAATATAAAATCTTGTTCAAATCTTATTTTCAGATTTTAAAAACATGTTATAAAATACTTTAACATTCAACTTAATTAGAACATTTGAATTTTAAGCTTTATTTTCTTTTCAAACGTTAGATTCAAATTCAATTTGAATCCAGATTTTAAATTCAGATTTAAACTTTAAATTTAAAATCTTATTTAAATCTCATTTTCAGATTTTAAAACCACATTAATAAATACTATAACAAATTTTTAAAGTAAAAAAAATTCCATTTTATAAAATTTATTTATTTTGAAATCTAAAATTCAAATTCATTTTGAATTCATATTTTAAATTTGTTGCAAACTTTTGTTTAAAACTTGCTTTGCTTCTTCTTTTTTTTAGTTTAAATTCCAAAACAGAATACTGTCAGGTTTCAAAAACCTGAAACAAAAACTACTCGAGCCCATTCAAATTTTCTTCGAGTCATCTCTCACTTGACTTCGGGTAAAACACTCAAATGACTCAAGTATTTACTCGAGTACAATACCCTCACTAATTATTCCCAGATCATCAAAAAACTAAGAGCACCGTGCACGTGCACGGTGGCTCTGACCATCACCGGTCAACTTCTACAACATCATCACATCAGAACATCGATATCAAACTCGAAATTGAATTCGAATGTTTATCCCAAAAACTGAACATGAACCAAAACCTGGAACACCAAAACTCCCCTCAAACCCAAACATGTCAACGCCACAACCTCTGTCCTCCGACCACCGTAACCGCTGCAGCTCCGACCATGCCCTCGCCATTGACCCAGCTACCATCCCTCAAATCCCCATCGCACTCGATCAAACATAGAGACTGAGATGATCAAATTCCTAACTTGATCAAAAACTAGGGTTATAAATTTATTTTGGTCAGCGCAGTCGCCACCCTAACCTGATCACCATACAAGCAATTTTCCCACACTCTGTTATCACTCCTCTACCACCATAGAAGACCCTGACCTTCCCTATCAACTAGATCACCAAAGATCACTCCAATACCAAATTCTGATCAACACTCACTTGCTCAGTCAAACCCAAATTAAAAATTATGATTTTTCTCTTAAAAATCATGTCTTAGTTTAAGGATTTAGTTTACATACCTGAATTGCAAAATTAACATGTTTGAATTTTTACAGAGACTTGAGTTTACTGTTTAAATCTTATTTCCAGAGCAATTACAGTTTTAATTTAAGTTAAATAAAATTTTAAATCTTAGTTTAAAATCAAACAAGCAATATTTGTTTGGATCCTAAGTCCTAACAATCAATGGATAAAGGGGAATGATTTTTAAATTGAAACTGGTATTGAAATTTAGAACAAAGATGTTCTATAGGCATTTCAAAATCACACATGCATGACACAATACACAGACATTTTTCACATATATACAAATACAAACTAACTTTAGACATAACCCAAGCAACCGGATTATTTTTAAGTTTTTAAAAAGTGTTACTCACCTGACATGCAGAAGAACAGAGCACCATTGAAAATGAAAAAGCTTTAGACCTTTAAAACTGAGTTGCTCCTTTGATTATCAGCTACAGCCCCTTTTTTTATTATTTATTTTGATTAAAATTTAAATGCTTTTGCTCCCTGTTTAAAACTTCATGCATGCAGGAGTTCCAGATTGAGGAAATGCAAGCATTTGAATTTTTTTCAATATTTTGATTCCAGGTTGAAAAGAAATGCAGTTTTTTGTGATTTATATTTTGGTTTGAGGAGTGTTACAGATCTTTTTGTTTGAGGGATTTTTAGATTTGCTTTTGAAGTTGATTTGCAGATATTTGATTTAGTTGCAAAATTTTGGTTCCAGGTTGTAAAAAGAAATACAGGTTTCAAATGCAGGGTTGAAGAAAAACAAGCTTTGATTTTTGCAAATGAACAAGTTATGTTTTTGAAGAATGATGTTTCATGTTTTTGTTTGATAATTTCTGTTTGAGGCAGATTTTGTTTTGAGAGATCGTTTAAGTTTCTCTTAGTTGAGTAAAAAGATAGAAAAGAAAATGAATGAAGGAGAAAATCGGTTTATAAAGGCTGAAATTAATTAACAAAATAAAAGAAAAAGATAAAAATAAAATGACACTTGTCAAATACTTTAATTTGTTAGCTAACACATGTTATATGATTACTTAATATGTTAACACATGTCTTGTTTAAATTTTATTTTTATTTTAAATGTTAATAAAAGTTTTACTTAATTTATTTATACTTATATAAATATATATGTGAATTTCCTATGTAAAGAAAATGTAATAAAAACAAATTATAAATTAAAGCTTATCCAAATATTTTCAAGATTAATCTATTATTTTGAATTTCAAAATAAATTCCAAATTCAAATTAAACTTTTGAAATCCAAATTAAAGTCAACTTATTCAATTTAAATTGATAATTTCATTTTCTTATTTTAATTCTTTTTATATTTATCGAAAAATAATACATTATTAATATGGCTTGAAAATAACAAATTTAACAATTTTAAATGATTTATAAAAGAGATTATAAATCACTATTATTAAATGAATTAAGACCATATGCTATATTGTGATTTAAACTTCTATTTTCAATTCATATTTACCAAGTAATATTTAAAAAGAAATGAAACAAACCTTTTATTTAAATTTAAAAATTAAGCTAAAATAAAAATCTTAAGCAATTAATATTTATTTTAAGTATTTACAAACCATATAGTTATTAATTAAATAACTTTGAAAAGTTTAATATTAATTTAAATCAAAATTTTCAAATTATTAAATATATTGTTAGAATTTGAAAACAAGACTTAATTCATTTATTAAATTTCAAATCAAAGATTATCTATAATATATATACAAATATATATATACACATTATAAATAGAAACATTTATTTAGCTTTTAAAAGATAAAATCACTAATTAAATATTTATTTAATTAGATTATTAAACCAATTCAAATTTTATTAATCAATATTATCAAATCAATTTAATTTTAAATAAAGATTATTAAATTGATATTGCCAAAAATTCCGGGATATCACATTCCTTCCCCCTTAAAAGAATTTCGTCCCCGAAATTTAAAACAAAGGTAATTTAATAATCTAATTAAAGATTTAAATTTTAAACCATAAGTATATATTATCAACCATATGCTAACAACCATAGCAACCAATTCACCCAAACAAACAAATTTAACTATCCAGACAAAAATTATGAATAGAACTTTCTCGAGTTTCCTAAGTATAAATAACGGGATACTCGCGAACCCAAACAATCAATACTACTAAGCTAGTCATCTCGATCTACCAAACTAAAAAGAATATCAGACTACAGACAAGTCAGACTCAACAACCAAATCTCCCAGAACAGCTGATTCCATAACCAAAGATAGATCATACACGTACTCCCTCAGAGATACGTGAAAACACAATGAATCCCAGTTATCCAAACTGGTAATTCAATTCTGAAGACCAAAACACTTATCCTCACAAGAACACAGAAGAGATCCAAAACTCCTCGGAGCTAGCTTCCCAACCTTACCCAATCTTATAGCTCCTAAAACCTGAGAAAACTTATCCAAAATCAGATCTCCAACTCCTATCCACACAACTTTTCGGACGATCCTGGGCTGCCTACATCCTACCTGATCAGCTTAACAATTGCTGATGTCTCAAGAAACAAACTGGACCAAACCCAATCCACCAGAATGATCCTCCAAGATCAACCAAGACCAAGAACAAACTCCACTCACAACCATCAGAAGAAAACAAACTTCTCCTATCCGGAAAAGAAAAGCAGATGCACTCCCAAACTGCTTCCGCTGCACAACTCTGATCTGAAGTAAAAAAGAATGCTGATGATGAACACAAGCACAACTGGACAACACAACCTAGAAAATCTCTGATAAGCAAGAGAAAACTCAGAAGTTCCTCCAATCCTGAGCTGCTTCACCAAACTCCATCTCAATGAACCAACTTTAACTAGTTGAACCACCGGTACCATTCTTGGTGTGACGACCCGACTTCCTATCTCCAGGAGGACGCATCGCTAATGAAGAAAGAAAGGGATAGAAAGAGAAAAGAAAGAAGAGAAAGAAGAAACAACAATAGAATCTTAACAGCGGAACGAATAAATTATATTAATAATATAAGTATTTACATAATATACAACATCAATCAGAGTTACACAACATACACAACACATACTAGACAGTTATAAACACCCGTCTAGTATTTACAACTCAATACAATCACACACAAAGAACACACAGTGGAAATTATATATCTATAACGCAGAAGCCTCCTGCTCCATTTCTCCTCCAATATTCGTCAAAGCCAACCTGAATCCCTTGGCTACTCGTAAAAATTTGAGTACCCAAGAGTTTAAGAAAAAAGATAAACTCCTCGTCAGACATGGGTCTGGTGTGAGTAACAGGTTTAGGTTGCTTAATTTTAAAAACCTTTTGAAAAGAAAGGTATCTCATAAGACTTTCCACACATAAACATGGAAAAGTTTTTACCTTACGCTAACCAAATCATTTGATAGGAAATCCGATGATATTATAATAGCGTCTAGGGTTTTCAAGTAAATATGAAATAGCCGAAATTGTTATATTTATTAAATTCCATCTACTAGCCACAAAAGTGGGTAATACAATCAAAACCGTTGGCACTTATTGGATTTTGGATTCCATACAATGGCAGGGCTACTGGGGTACCGTCCGTCACAGTACGTGGCCTAGATCATCGTACCGAGGAGTACGCCGGCTTCCCTGCAACACAAGGTCGGGACTATTCCTTACTAAACAGTCCCGAACAAGACAACCCTGCAGTTGTTTGCGACCAACTGCCCACACAGCCGAATATAAAGGGACTTCTAGACATGGGAAAATCTTGTCCTACTTGGGCATGGCCCTCTTAACCTTACTGCACCTTCCCTGTTTTAGCCATTCCCGGTTGATGAGGCTTGAGGCTACGATTACCTTTAGAGAACACATCTCTTAGAATGCTCATCGTCCACCTGACGATGTTCTGAAAGCATTCAATTCATACAAGTTCGTTCCGGGTTCGAACGAAACCGAATGCATTATCTCATTACACTCATTTTGGAATCACCCTCTGAGTTAACGACGATAACCCTTGCACTCTGAATCTTCATCTTCACTTGAGATTCACGACCTATCGTTAATTCGGATCGATGTGGTTTCGGGATAACCAAATATGGAAACACGGTCCCGGTCTCAACGAAATCCAAAACGTGACTTTTAGGTCCAAGTTGTTTTAAAGTTTAAAACAATTCAATTCAATATTATCTACATACACAGAGATAGATAATACACAACATCACAATAGGTAATCAACATTATCATCACAACAGATAATCCATATTATCAGCCCAAACAGATAATTCATATTATCAACTCAAATGCAACCATAGCATCCAAATCACACAACATCACTTATCTCATATCTGAGATCTCAACTATCCAGGGTAATCAGTACGAAACAACATTCACAAGCAATGACTTATAAATCACCATTCTATAATTAATTTAAAATAAATTAAATTAATTACATCTTCCCTAATTAATTTAAAATAAATTAAATTAATTATTCATCCATATAAATCTTGCTTACATAACCATTAATTAATTACAAATAAATCAATTAATAACCCTCAACAAATTACCCTAATTAATCACTCTTGATTAATTATCCTTTAATTACATTCAAGTAATTAACTTTAATTAATTTCACAAATTAATTAATCCAAACCAAATTCAGTAATTAACCTGTAATTACTTCATTAATTAATTAATATAATTAATTACATTAATCCTTAATTAATTACATTAATCCTTAATTAATTACATTAATTAATCCCTTCCTTGATTAATTGTTCTTATTAATCAATCCTTAATCACATCATTAATTATATAAATTAATGATTCCTAATTATTTATTTAGAATTACCCTATTAAATTAATTATCAATTATCCATATTGATTAATCACTCTTGATTAATCACATTAAGTAATTAATTACATTAAATTAATTACATCTCTTTATTATCTTCAAATAACTCAATTAAGTAATCCAAAATTAATTATACTAAGTAATTAATTATTAATTACTTTCTTAAGTAATTATTCTGCATATTAATTACATATTAATTACACAAAGTAATTAAATTCCAAAACTCCTCCATTATCCAAGTATGCTTCAATTAAATTACATCAAGTAATTTATCTTCTTAATTACTTCACCAAGTAATTATTCACTTTTAATTACATTGGGTAAGTACTTCTCAAATTAATCAGTGATTAATTTAAATTAATTAAACTTAATTAATTAACTTAGTTAATCAAAATAAACTTAATTAATTACAATCAGTAATTGATTTTCTTAATTACTTTCATTAAGTAATTCACTTAAACAATTCAAATGATTATTCTTAAATTAATTAATCCAATTAATCATTTAAAATTAATCACATTAATTAATTATTAAATAATACTAAGTTAATGACCTTCATTAACCAATAACAAATCTTTAATTACTTTTCTAAAGTAATTAACCGAGACTAATCAATATTAATCCTTAATTTATTTATAAAACTCATTAATTAATCTCTAATTATTAAATTAATCAAGTGATAATAAAAAACTTAATTAATTATTAATTACTTGATTAATAAATTAATTAAATAAAAATCAAATCTTATCTAATTAATTGATTTCTTAATTACTATTTAAATCAATCTTAATTAACTTACTAATCCTTCAATTAATTAAATAAAACCCTTAATTATTTAATTAATTAACCCAAATTATTAATTAATTAAATTAATTAATTACAAAACTTAATTACCTTAATCAATTAATGAATTATAAATCATTAAGTTCTAATTAACTTAATATAAACATAAATCACATTAATGATTAAATCATCATTAGCAAAGTAATTTAAAAACAACTTGCGCTTAAATTTCATCTAAATTCCATTTTAAAATTAAGATTTAAAATGAATCAAATTTTAACTTAAACAAGGTTTAAATATTCAAAACCTTTCAATTTCATTTTTAAAGAATTACTTACCTTCCAAGGTAAATTTTAAAAATAGTTTAACCCATATTCAATTAAAATAAATTTAAAATATACTTTAAATATTTCAAGTGGTTTTGAAAACATTTAAATTCAAAAACTTATTTCATTTCAAACTAGAATTCAAATCATGTTTTAAATTCAGATTTAAAAACTAAAATTTAAAATCCTATTTAAATCCTATTTTCAGATTTAAAAAAAACAGGTTATAAAATACTATAATATCCAAACTTAATTATAACATTAGAGTTTATAAAATATTTTCTTTTCAAATCCTAAGATTCAAATTCAAATTTGAATTCAGGCTTACAATTCAGATTTTTAAACTTAAATTTAAAATCATATTTTAAATCTCATTTTTCCAGATTTATAAAACCTTACTATAAAAATACTATAACAAATTTTAGTTGTTAAACATTCCACTTTTTATAAAATTTATTTATTTTGAAAACAAGAATTCAAATTCATTTTGAATTCATTTTTTTTAACTTGCTTCAAGTCCAGTTCAAATCTTGCTTTGCTTCCCTTTTATTTAAATTAGTTTAAAATTTAAAAACCAGAAACTGACAGCTTTCAAAAAACAAAAACCTAAAACTAATAATACTCGAGCCCACTCTGATTTTCTTTGAGTAAAACTTCCCTCAACTTCGAGCAAACTCTCAAATGACCCGAGTAGTTACTCGAGTACAATACCCCCACCCTTTATTCTCAGATCATCAGAAAATATGAGCTCCGTGCACATGCACGGTGGCTCTGACCATCACCGGCCAACTCCTACAGCATCAACACATCAGATCATCAATAACAATCTGCAACCCAAATTTTGGGTGTTCAACCCAAAATATGATCATGATCCAAACCTGGAACATCCTCGATTCCAAATCTCCGATCACCAGAATACCTACCTCTCTGGCTACAACTACGACGATAACCATTCTTCCATTTCCCTAAATATGGTGACACTCGATCAATCCTAGACCATGAAATGATCAAACTCCTAGTCATCTTCAAAACTTGGTTTACAATCTTCGATCCTCAACCACAGCTGCCATGATGAACCATTCGCCTATCTGATAATTTTGCCGAAGTGCTAGATCACTCTTCTTCCTCCAACATGAACCCTAACCATTCCAAGCTTCTATAATGCTAGAGGTAACCCAAAACCCCTTTTTTTTTATTAACTAGAACTGCTCCTTAGATTAATTGTTAAAAATTATGATTTTGGTTTTAAAAATCATGTTTTCTTATCAGTTCTCAGATCAAAAACTTAAAATAATGAATTATGGTATTTGAATTTTTACAAATCTCATGTCTTCCTGACCCTTTTGGGTATCCAGAAGAAGTTAAATTTTATTTTAACTTAATTAAATTTTTAAGCTTAATTTTATGATCAAACAAACAATTTTTGTTTGTAACTTAAATCATAACAATGGCTAGATCCAGAGATAGGAGTTTAAATTAAAAATAAAAACTGAGTTTAAACTAGAAGCAGAGGGGTCAAAGATATTAGCAGACATGCACACATCTCATCCCAATATCTACAGATAATTCATAGATATATATACATAAACTTACTTATCACAAGTCATACTCATCACAGAAATAAATCACGCAACCATGTTAAACTTAAATTATTTTAACAAAAATGTTACTCACCTGATTTAAAACAGAGGCAGCCTCTTTAATTTTTGAAAAGCTTTTTAATCCTTTAAACTTTTAAAACCTGAGTGCTGAGATGTTTAGAAACTAAAATGCTTTTGCTCCCCTGTCCAAATTACATGCATGCAGGCCTTTAATCTACAGATTGCTGAGCTGGTGATTTATTTCCAGAGGAACAAAAAAAAATGCAGGCCCATTGAAAAATGCAGACTGGTCTTCTTTGAGTATTTTTAAAAAAGGCAAACATTAATTTTTTGCAGGAATTGAATTTTAGGTTGAAAATGCTGACATGATTTTCCAGAGAAAAATGCAGTTGCATTTACAGGTTTTGGTTTGCAAAGAAATGCAGATTTTGGAAATCTTATTACAGGATTTGGTTTGCAAATCATAATTTTGAGGAGATGATTTCAGATATTGTTTTGAGGGAATTTTTTAGTTTCATATTTTTCTCTTTGATTCATTTTAGCTTTAGGTTATGAAAAGAGAATGAGGGGAAAATGAAAATGGTTTAAGGGCTGAAATTAGTTGAATTAAAATAAAAGAAAAAATATAAAACATAATGACACTTGTCATGTTATTAAATTTGTTAGTAAACACATGTATTTAGATTACTTAATAGGTTAGCACTTGTCCCTTTTTATTTAAATTAGTTATATATTTAAATGTTAATAAATGATTTTTCTTTAATTTATTTATACTTATGTGAATATATATGATTTTCTTATTCAAAGAAAATGTAAATAAAACAAATTATAAATTAAAACTTATTCAAATATTTTAAATAATCTATTAATTTGAATTTCAAAATCAATTCCAAATTCAAATTAATTTTTTTGAAATCAAAATTAAAATCAATCTATTCATTTTAAAACGAAAATTCTATTTTCTTATTTTAATTCTTTTTATATTTATGGAAAAATAATACATTATACATATGGCTTGAAAAAAACAATTTAACAAATTTTAAATGATTTATAAAGAGATTATAAATAAATTTAAACCATATGCTATTTTGTAATTCAAACTTATATATAGAATTTTCAAAACATATTTATTACATAATATTTAAAAAGAAATAAGACAAACTTTTTATTTTAAATTTAAAACAAAAATTAAGCTAAGATATAATTTTAAACAATTACATTTATTTAAGTATTTACAAACCATGTAGTTATTAATTAAATAACCTTGAGAAACTTAAAATTAATTTAAAAAAATAATTCCCAATTAATAAATATATTATTAGAATTTAAAAACAAAACTTCATTTATTTATTAAATTCCAAAACAAAGATCTATAATATATATACAAATATATATATACACATTATAATTAAAAACATTTACTTAGCTTTTAAAAGATAAAAATCACAAATTAAATATTTATTTAAATCAGATTATTAAACCAATTCATATTTTATTAATCAATATTATAAAATCAATTTAAATTTATATAAAGATTATTAAATTGATATTGTCAAAATTTCCGGGATATCACACTTGGAATCCTGATCGATAAAAAACTAAATCTCTAGATGCTGACAACCTCTGATTTCCCTGAAAACATTTAGAAAAATCTCTGAAAACACAAGAGAACACTCAAACTATCGCAAATCACTTTTGCGATCAATCCAGACCAAATTCCAAAGAAATACTGTTCTCCCTTTACCAATCAGAATAGCTTATGCTAGTCTTGCCAATCCATCGAAGAAATGGATCCACTCTACTGCTTCCGAACTCCATCTCCAGAAAACTGCTAAGCCAGAAAATTCTGCCGACCCACAGAGCACTCCACGTTCCAATGCTGACATAGATGCTAAAGAATTCCCAATACAAAGCTCTTCGAGAAACTCGGACTTCAAACCAGACAGAAACACACTGCTGAACTCAACCACAACACCGAAGAAGACCTACTTCCTTAAACTTGTTCCCAAGAAATATCTTCGGAAACATCCATAGTCACTGCATCTCATCACGCAGCTACTACTTCCTAAGGTATCATGATACCATCATTCGCTTCTTCCTAACCAGCAAACCCAAACTCTACTCATCCAATTTCAAAGATGGACTCCGAACCTTTACAGGTTACCTTCAGAGATCGATGAAATCCTTACATCACTGCAAAGCTCACTCGAGATGGTATTAGGTCTACAGTCTCGACAGTTACGCTTCTAAACTCAAAACATTCAAACTCCAACCAATTGTAGTCGCGTTATACACACCACTACCCCATCTACCTTTATAACTTATATTGGAAAACCTAAACAAGTAACCCAACAGATAGGTAGAAATATATATATATATATATATATATATATAAATGTATATATAAAAATACAAGTACGTTCTCTCAAGAAAGAAAACAGTCTAAAGCCTAGGTATTCACTCAACCTAGCGCTTTGGTACCAACTATGAAGACCCGACTTTTTCTCCACAGAAAGTCGTATCATCTTTAAGAAAGAAAGGGATAGAAAAGAGAAAAGAAAGAAGAGAAAGAAGAAACAACACCAGAATCCCAACAGCGGAACGAATAAATTATATTAATAACATAAGTATTACATAATATACAACATCTATCAGAGATACACAGCATATACATCACATACTAGACAGTTATAAACACCTGCCTAGTTATTACAACTCAATACAACTCAACAAAGAGATACCAACACAGAGAACACACAGGGGAAACTATAAATCTACAATGCAGAAGCCTCCTGCTCCATTGCTCCTCCATAATTCGTCAAAGCTAACCTGAATCCCTTGGCTACTCGTAAAAATTTGAGTATCTAAGAGTTTAAGAAAACAGAAGATAAACTCCGGGTCAGACATGGGTCTGGTGTGAGTAACAGGTTAAGGTTGCTTAACTTTAAAAATCTTTTGAAAACAAAGGTATCACGTAAGACTTCCCACACATAAACATGGAAAAGTTTTTACCTTACGCTAACCAAAACATTTGATAGGAAATCCGATGATATTATAATAGTGTCTAGGGTTTTCAAATAAATAAGAAATAGCCGAAATTGTTACATTTATTAAATTCCAGCTACTAGCCACAAAAGTGGGTAATACAATCAAAACCGTTGGCACTTATTGGATTTTGGATTCCATACAATGGCAGGGCTAGTGGGGTACCGTCCGCCACAGTACGTGGCCTAGATCACCGTACCGAGGAGCCACCCTAACTCCCCTGCAACACAAGGCCGGAACCATTCCTTACTAAACAGTCCCGAACAAGACAACCCCGATAGTTGTTGCAATCAACTACACCACACAGCCGAATATAAAGGGACTTCTAGACGGGTAAATCTCGTCCTACTTGGGCATGACCCACTTAACCTTGCTGCATCTCCCCTGTTTTAGCCATTCGCGGTTGATGAGCTTGAGGCTACGATTACCTTTAGAGAACACATCTCTTAGAATGCTCATCGCCCACCTGACGATGTTCTGAAAGCATTCAATCCATACAAGTTTGTTCCGGGTTCGAATGAAACCGAAGGCATTATCTCGTTACACTCATTTTGGAATCACCTTCAGAGTTAACGATGATAACCCTTGCACTCTGAATCTTAATCTTCACTTGAGATTTACAACCTATCGTTAATTTGGATCGATGTGGTTTTCGGATGTCCAAATATGGAAACCCGATCCCGGTCTCATCGAAATCCAAAAGGTGTCTTTTAGGTCCAAGTTGTTTTAAAGTTTAAAACAGTTCAATTCTATTATCTATATACACACAGATAGATAATTTACAATATCATAATAGAAAATCAACATTATCATCATAACAGATAATCCATATTATCATCACAAACAGATAATTCATATTATCAAACCAAAGCATCCATATCACACAACATCACTTATCTCATATCTGAAATCTCAACTATTCAGGGTAATAAGTATCAGTCAACATTCATAAGCAATGACTTATTAATCCCCATTCTATAATTAATTTAAAATGAATTAAATTAATTACTTCTTCTCTAATTAATTTAAAATAAATTAAATTAATTACTTCTTCTCTAATTAATTTAAAATAAATTAAATTATTTACTTCATCAATACAAATCTTGCTTACATATCCATTAATTAATTACAAATCAATTAATTAATTACCCTCAAACAAATTACCATAAATTAATCACCCTTGATTAATTATCCTTTAATACATTCAACAAATTAATTATCTTAAACCAAATTCAGTAATTAACCTGTAATTACTTCATTAATTAATTAATTATAATTAATTACATTAATCCTTAATTAATTACATTAATTGATTTCTTCATTGATTAATTGCTCTTAATTAATCAATCCTTAATTACATCATAAATCATATAAATTAATGATCCCTAATTATTTTATTTATAATTACCCTATTTAAATTAATTACATTAAGTAATTAATCATCAATTAAACCATATTGATTAATCACTCTTGATTAATTACATTCAGTAATTAACTACCTTTAATTACTTTATTATATAAATTAATTACACCCTAACTAATTATCTTTAATAATTAATATTTAATTAATTATATTTATCAATCACCCTGGATTAATCTCATTAAGTAATTAGTTACACTTAATTAATTACATTTCTTAATTATCTTCAAATAACTTTATTAATCAATCTTTAATTAATTACACTATGTAATTAACTATTAATTACTTCCTCTAAGTAATTATTCTTCGTATTAATTACATATTAATTACACCAAGTAATTAATTTCCAAAACTCTTCCAATTCTAATTATCCTTCAATTTAATTACATCCAGTAATTATCTTCATAATTACTTCACTAAGTAATTATTCCTTATTAATTACATTGAGTAATTACTTCTTAAATTATCCAGTGATTATTTTAAATTAATTAAACTTAATTAATTAACTTAAACTAATCAAAATAAACTTAATTAATTACAACTAGTAATTAATTTCTTAACTACTTCCATTAAGTAATTACACCTAAACAATTCACAATTGATTATCTTAAAATTAATTAAACTAATTAATTAATAAAATTAATCACATTAATTAATAATTAAATAATCCTAAGTTAATGACATTCATTAACTATTAACAATTCTATAATTACTTCTCTAAAGTAATTAACTGAGATTAATCATTATTAATTACAAATTAAATTATCTATAAAACCCATTAATTAATCTCAAATTATTTAATTGATCAAGTGTTAATATATAACTTAATTAATTTTTAATTACTTGATTAATAAATTTCAAAACATTAATTTAAAATCAAATCTTATCTAATTATTGATTTCTTAATTACAAATCAATTAATCTTAATTAATTTACTTAAACCTTTAAATAATTAAATTAAACCCTTAATCAATTAATCCAAATTATTAAGTAATTAAATTAATTAATTAAAAATCTTAATTACCTTAATCTTTTTAATGAATTATAAATCATTAACTTTAAGATAAACACTAATCTTATTAATGATTAAATTATCATTAACAAAGTATTTTAAAACAGTTTGCCTTTAAATTTCCCTTTTAAATTCCAATTTAAATTTAAGATTTAAAATGAAAACAATTTTAACTTAAACAAAGTTTAACAATTCAAAACCTTTTAATTACATGTTAAAGAATTTATTTATCTTCTAAGGGAAATTTAAAATAGTTTTAAACCCATATCCAATTTTAAATCAATTTAAAATATACTTCAAAAATTCCAAGTAGTTTTAAAAAAATTTAAATTCAAAAACTTTATTTTCATTTCAAACTAGAGTTCAAATCAAGCTTTGAAATCAGATTTAAACTTAAATATAAAATCATGTTTAAATCTTATTTTCAGATTTTAAAAACATGTTATAAAATACTTTAACATTCAACTTAATTACAACATTTGAATTTGTAAGCTTTATTTTCTTTTCAAACCTAAGATTCAAATTCAATTTGAATCTAGATTTTAAATTCAGATTTAAACTTTAAATTTAAAATCTTATTTAAATCTCATTTTCAGATTTTAAAACCACATTATAAAATACTGTAACAGATATTTAATGTTAAAAAAATTTCCATTTTATAAAATTTATTTATTTTGAAATCTAGAATTCAAATTCATTTTGAATTCATATTTTAAATTTGTTGCAAACTTTTGTTTAAAACTTGCTTTACTTCTTCTTCTTTTTTAGTTTAAATTCCAAAACAGAATACTGTCAGGTTTCAAAAACCTGAAACAAAAACTACTCGAGCCCATTCAAATTTTCGTCGAGTCATCTCTCACTTGACTTCAGGTAAAACACTCAAATGACTCGAGTACAATACCCTCACCAATTATTCCCAGATCATCAGAAAACTAAGAGCACCGTGCACGTGCACGGTGGCTCTGACCATCACCGGTCAACTTCTACAGCATTATCACATCAGAAAACAACCTCGTGCATCATTACGAACATCAGAACATCGATATCAAACGCGAAATTAAATTTGAGTGTTTATCCCAAAAACTGAACATGAACCAAAACCTGGAACACCAAAACTCCCCTCAAACCCAAACCTGTCAACGCCACAACCTCTGCCCTCCGACCACCATAACCGCTACAGCTCCGACCATGCCCTCGTCATCGACCCAGCTACCATCCCTCAAATCCCCATCGCACTCGATCAAACATAGAGACTGAGATGATCAAATTCCTATCTTGATCAAAACTAGGGTTATAAATTTATTTTGGTCAGCGCCGTCGCCACCCTAACCTGATCACCATATAGGTAATTTTCCCACACTCTCCTATCACTCCTCTACCACCATAGAAGACCCTGACCTTCCCTATCAACTAGACCACCAGAGATCACTCCAGTACCAAATTCTGATCAACACTAACTTGCTCAGTCAAACCCAAATTAAAAATTATGTTTTTTCTCTTAAAAATCATGTCTTAGTTTAAGGATTTAGTTTATATACCTTAATTGCAAAATTAACATGTTTGAATTTTTACAGAGATTTGAGTTTCCTGTTTAAATCTTATTTCCAGAGCAATTACAGTTTTAATTTAAGTTAAATAAATTTTTAAATCTTAGTTTAAAATCAAACAAGCAATATTTGTTTGGAGCCTAAGTCCTAACAATCAATGGATAAAGGGGAATGATTTTTAAATTGAAACTGGTATTGAAATTTAGAACAAAGACGTTCCACAGGCATTTCAAAATCACACATGCATCACACAATACACAGACATTTTTCACACATATACAAATACAAACTAACTTTAGACATAACCCAAGCAACCAGATTATTTTTAAGTTTTTAAAAAGTGTTACTCACCTGACATGCAGAAGAACAGAGCACCATTGAAAATGAAAAAGCTTTAGACCTTTAAAACTGAGTTGCTCCTTTGATTATCAGCTACAACCCCTTTTTTTATTTATTTTGATTAAAACTTAAATGCTTTTGCTCCCTGTTTAAAACTTCATGCATGAAGGAGTTCCAGATTGAAGAAATTCAGGCATTTGAAATTTTTTCAAAATTTTGATTCCAGGTTGAAAAGAAATGCAGTTTTTTTGTGATTTATATTTTGGTTTGAGGAGTGTTACAGATCTTTTTGTTTGAGGGATTTTCAGATTTTCTTTTGAAGTGGATTTGCAGATATTTGATTTAGTTGCAAAACTTTGGTTCCAGGTTGTAAAAAGCGATACAGGTTTCAACTGCAGGGTTGAAGAAAAACAAGCTTTGATTTTTGCAAATGAACAAGTTATGTTTTTGAAGAATGATGTTTCAGGTTTTTTGTTTGATAATTTCTGTTTGAGGCAGATTTTGTTTTGAGAGGTAGTTTAAGTTCCTCTTAGTTGAGTAAAAAGATAGAAAAGAAAATGAATGAAGGAGAAAATAGGTTTATAAAGGCTGAAATTAATTAACAAAATAAAAGAAAAAGATAAAAATAAAATGACACTTGTCAAATATTTTAATTTGTTAGCTAACACATGTTATATGATTACTTAATATGTTAACACATGTCTTATTTAAATTTTCTTTTTATTTTAAATGTTAATAAAAGTTTTACTTAATTTATTTATACTTATATAAATATATATGTGAATTTCCTATGTAAAGAAAATGTAATAAAAACAAATTATAAATTAAAGCTTATCCAAATATTTTTAAGAATCTATTATTTTGAATTTCAAAATAAATTATAAATTCAAATTAAACTTTTGAAATCCAAATTAAAGTCAACTTATTCAATTTCAAATGATAATTTTATTTTCTTATTTTAATTCTTTTTATATTTATATGGAAAAATAATACAATATTAATATGGCCTGAAAATAACAAATTTAACAATTTTAAATGATTTATAAAAGAGATTATAAATCACTGTTTTTAAATGAATTAAGACCATATGCTATATTATGATTTAAACTTCTATTTTCAATTCATATTTACCAAGTAATATTTAAAAAGAAATAGAACAAACCTTTTATTTAAATTTAAAAATTAAGCTAAGATAAAAATCTTAAGTAATTAATATTTATTTTAAGTATTTACAAACCATATAGTTATTAATTAAATAACTTTGAAAAGTTTAATATTAATTCAAATCAAAATTTTCAAATTATTAAATATATTGTTAGAATTTGAAAACAAGACGTTATTCATTTATTAAATTTCAAATCAAAGATTTTCTATAATATATATACAAATATATATACACATTATAAATAGAAACATTTATTTAGCTTTTAAAAGATAAAATCACTAATTAAATATTTATTTAATTAGATTATTAAACCAATTCAAATTTTATAAATCAATATTATCAAATCAATTTAATTTTAAATAAAGATTATTAAATTGATATTGCCAAAAATTTCGGGATATCACAAATAAATTCTTTTTAATCACTTAACGTAAAAACACGGGGTGTTACATTCTCTCCCGTTAAAAAAATTCATCCCCAAAAATCCCATTGGCTCAATCATGCAACAATCGAACATCCATTCTAAACTAAAAAATCATGAGTGTGCAAATAATTTTGCAACCAATTGTGTATGGTACCCAGTGTATCACAACATATATGATATGCAAACTGAGCTATTCTAAATTGGCGCCTCCTATATGGATGCTTTCATTTAAGCTAATTTTCAAAAATATGATGCAAACATCCTAAATATACTGGCAGTTCTACATGTATGTAACCTTTTGAAAACTTAAAATTTTCTTTTACATCCAAATACTCTCACACTTCTACAAATAGAAGTATAGTTCAACCAATTTTGCATCCAGCTTCTACCATCCAAAATCCTAGCACACTATTGCTAACATTAAAATTTAGAAAAATCCAGTTTCCTAAACCTATTTTCTTATGCTAGGAGAGGGTTTAGATGGAAAAATCCATATTTCCATCCTTATCTTATGTACCATATTCTCCTGTATCTTAGAATCTTCTCTTTTTTCCCATTCCATTTCCAACTTTTCGAAGTATAGTTTGCATAAGACAATTTGCTTTTTAATTTTTTTAAACAGGGTTTATTTAGAAATATAACTTTTTGATTATTAACAAGATATGGAGAAAGTGATCCCCTAACTATAATAGCTTTCTCCCTTGTCTCTGATCGTATTTTATTTTACTGCCACTTCTGCTATAGAGTAAATCATATTTAACCACTTTGAAAATTTCCAAACTTTGAAAATGTCTTCTTTTTCCCAATTCAAAAATATTTTTATATTACTTTCCAAAATATTCATAAAAATTAAAAATTCAAAAAAAATCATCTAAAACATTTTGCAGAAATATTTCATATTTCAAAAGTATACATATGTATAGGTTTTTTCAAAAAAAAATGTTCACATCTTAATAAATTAAGGTTTGCCAACAATCCAATGTCTGTAGTGGACTTATCTTAATTTACGTGGTAAATTTTAAGTTTCAAAAAGTTTTTTTTATTTATAATAGCAACCGACAACTAAGTTCAATTATAAATTTCAACCTTTGAGGTACAGGAATATTGACCAAGGCTACTCAACATTCCTCACCGTCCTCCGCTTGTTTAAATTTTATCAATCTTATTCCATTTCCGTTTTAGCAGTCCATAAATTTTCTTAATTTATTTTTAACTTTCAGTCTCTATAATTTTCTTTTCTTTTGCATTTGTTGGTTATCTTTACTGAAATTTCCTTATCTTTATTGTTTTCCCATTAACATTGCGGTCCACATAGAAAACACATAAAAGGGAGCATTTTCTATAATGTGTACGCGCCTTTACCCCCAATAAAAAAACTAATGCCTATAACCCAACCTAACTAGAACAACTACAAGAAGTTACCCCACAACATCAACTAACACTGACGATGTTGTGGCCCTCTCACTTTTGATCGAATGGACCTTCCTGAAATCCATCCTACTTAAATCCCCGTGTCTTAATTTTGAGATGGCCAATATCCTCCATGAGTGTTTTCCATCTCATAATCCTCCATTACCATCTTGTTTTAATCCAAATTCTTTGGTGGTATTCTCAAATCTTACACTCATGTCCAACAAAGTATTCATAGGTTCTTAAAATTGTCCTTTGGTTCCTTACTACTTTTCCATGACTAATCATAGCTATCTTTTTCGTAGCCTTATCCTCTCCCCCGTCTTCCCTAGGCACTAATTCCTATCTACACCATATTTAAAAACTTAGTTTGGACTTCACACATTTTTTTTTCAAAAATTAGAAACTTCAAAAGTTTGGGAATGCTCAATCCCAAAACCTTTGTCTTTAAAACTATAAATTAAAACCCTTTGTCAAATTCAAATATACTTGATGTTTTTACCATCTAAAAACTTTAATTTACTATCTTTGAAGTTAAATTATTCATCAAACCTTAGGGAGAATTTTGACAAAACTTAATTACAAGTTTCTTCCTTTTTTTTCCTTTTAAAGAATTTAACTTTACTTCTTAAAAATTCAGATTTTTAATTAAACTATTTATTATGTTTTTCCTTCAAAAAATTATTCATTACAACGTACTACCTTTTATTTTCTAAAAATGCACTTTGCAATTTTTCCAAAACATCTTTTATAAATTTTTAAATAATAAAACTATAGTAGATAAGTATAACTCTCACTCTATTATTCTTTCTATCTCCACTTCCAACCTTTAGTGGGGTCTCTAATGTCACGGAAAGAAGGTTTTTAAAAGACATTTATAATAAATGCATGCAATAATGGAAAATATCCATTTTCCTTTATTCTGTCCTTTATTTCTTATGCTTCTTCTAATTACATTACTAGTGAAATTTCTTTTCATGATCTCTTACATAATTTCTAATTACTACACTATATACTACACTTAAGGATCCTATACTTTAATGCATTGGAACTGCTTTCCCTATTCAAAAGGAATTATTAATGCTAAAATTTTCTATAATCACTTTAAAGAGAGTTCATGTTCTTTGCGAAATTACAAAGAATTATACTTCATTCCGTTTTTGAAATAGACAGTACAAAACAAGGGATTTTTCTATATTTTGTAGATCTCTTTCTTTACATTTGTATTACTTGTTATTTCAAACAATACACCTTTATTTGTAACTTGACTGATTCATATAAACTTATATCATTATCCTTTTTCATTCCAATGAATTAAAATATGTCAAATCCCAACTTAATTACAATAATTGAAATCTCATTTCTATTTATATTTCATAACTTTTCAACTATTCAACTCCTAAAATGCACTCATTCTAATTGTTTTCTCTTAATTTACTATCTTCTTACTTGAATCATTATAATGCGCTCGCCTATAGCTTTGTTTTATGGTTCTAAATATTCTTTTATGTACTATTTACCCATATTCCAAACTTATACCACTTTCTATTGTCCACCCATAAATCTTATTATATAATTTAAAATATTTCATTATAGAAAACCCATGAGCTATATTTCTCTTCCATTTTTCTTTCAAAAGAAATAGCTTTCGACAAAATTTCTTTCACTGAAATTTTTATATTTTTACAAATCTTTTTTCTATTGGAACTTCATATTTACACTTTTCTTTCTTTATAAAGAAACTAGCGAGCTATATACGCTTTATAATTTTTCTCAAACAAATTTCTTTTATAAAATCATTTTATGGAAACTTTTCAGTTCGACTTACAACGATACTTTTATCATATAAATACTTTTCCAAAGTCCAATATCATATATTTTTCTCCAAAATCCAATATTTGCTTCTTTACTTTTTCAAACATATCATTATATATTCTTCTCAACTTTTGAAACTATTTCCTCTTGGGTTGCACTCTTTGAGGATTTCTAAATGTTCCCTTAAGAATATCCTTCCTTTCATTTGCTAACTTCTTCCTTTCTTAGTATTGAAAACCTAATTACCAATTAGGATTGACCATCTCACACCCTTCTTTAGGAATTTCCCCATATCCCACTATCCATGACATATATATTCTTATTTTCCCTTTATCTAGACCTATTGTACATCATAAATCAGCAATTATACGGGGATCGACAATCTTTGGGTTATCAAGGCCCAACCAGGGAGTCATGTACCATCCATCTTCAAGGATTATCCATATGTAACTATTCTACGGTTGTAATTATTAGGATTTAATGTATATTATATTTATAGGCAAAATACAAATTGTTCTCTCAACGTTTGCTAATTTTTTAAGATCGACTAACCTAACCTCTGATATCAAATATAACAACCCACACACCAATGGGCCTGAATTTTTGCTAAATTGAAAACCCAAGTTCATCAAAGTGTGGATCATTGGTTTGGTACCCTGGAAATAAAACAAAAGAATGCATATCAATGCTTTAATAAAATAACTTACAGCGGAATAATTAAAATACAATAGCTCACATAAGTATCGGCCAAGATTTGATACTTCCCAAAATCAAGTGTCCTTGTCAGCACCGAACTCGTCAAGCACCAATATCTATTTTTAACTATTCTATGTGTTGTAATGAAGAGAGGGCCAGAACAATGTTCTGGTGATTTATAAAATATACATCTTATACATAACACTATCTTATGTCGATTTTTCACTATCTCATGTTATGTCTGTTTAAATTTTAGAAGTCATCTCGACTCCATATCCACGTATAAACCGTTCTCATCTACCTCTCATAGATTTATATCTAAGTGTATATATATATATATATATATGTATCCCATGGTTCTATAATGGACCTATATACTATCCCCAATAGTACCTCTCGTTCAGCACCCCGATAGGACCCAATGCCTCACCTTATCACAATCTCATTACAATATAACTTAAGGAAGTCTTATAGCGCTTATTGATGGTCTTTCTTACATTTCGACGTACTCTTCCTGATGGCCTTTTATACATTTCGCCATATTCTCTTTGGGGAATTTCTACTTTTTTTGCTCCCTAACATTGACTTAATTCCACAAACCATCCCATTTGTGTTTTGAAGGAATCTCGCTATGGGTTAACTATCCTTGCCCTAACAAACAGCAATAAACAACAGTGGTGGTGTATGATCTAGTGTGGTCCACCCTGGTAGGTAATAGACGAAGATCCACTTGGTGTAACCCTATCCTTCCCATTGACCACTGGGGACAAATGACGTTCTTGCCCTGTGATAGCCCTACCTCTAAATTTGGTGCCAACATTTGCTGTATAGTGCACGGCCCCTCCCATCATCCTTTTAGATTGCATAATGCAATCAAGGCAGTACCCTCCTCTACAATAAATTTGAAGAAAACTACTCCATCCTAAGGGTACCCTTTCATTTATATGTAGGTGTATACTATACATAGGTCCTGTAGTTGGAAATGATCCATATTAGTATGGAACACACAACAGCTAATAGCCCTTTATGGTAGGCAGACTTTTGTTGTGTAACCCTGTTGACCTCGCATTTCAACCTACTCTAATGACCTTTTATCATTTTCTTTATATAATTTATACGTTAAATTATAGTAATTCACGCCTATCATAAACGCATATTCGAGACTACTTATATACATATCTCTTATACATATGCATACATACATATATATATATATATATATATATATATATATATATATATATATATATATTCTCATTCTTACATTCTTTTACTTTCATCGCCTTTGCAGTTCTTATTGTTGACACTAGATCTTCATTTTATTATGCATTTTACTTTTCTTCTTCAAGTTCGTTTACCACTTCTTTTTATTATCAAATCCTTAATATCATTACTAATTTGTTCATTAGTTCCAACTTTGATTTCTTTTCCCATTTTATTTTCTATTTCTTCTTCTTGCATATTTCCCATACTTTATTTTTTCATTACATTCCATCTTATTAGTATTTTTATTTCACTCTCATCTTAATGTTAAACCCTTAGGATTTACTACATTTTAGTATATTGGAACTAATGCTTCTATCCAATAAATGTTAAGCCCAGAGGATTGTTATTACCATTAGAGATTCCAACTTAGAAATGGGAGCATATATCAATGGACTTCATAGATGGGTTGCCTAGGTGTCAAAAAGGGCAATGATGTTATTCAGGTTATAGTAGATAGGCTCACTAAAGCACCCATTTTATTCCCATTAGAAACAATAGGACTGCGGCATATTTTATACAAATTTATATCAAGGAGGTGGTTCGACTTCATGGAATTCGAATTAGCATTGTTTGTGCTAGGGACCCCTTATTTACTAGTGAATTTTGAAGGAGCTTGCAGGCAGCTTTTGGAACTTCGCTGAATCTTAGCACTGCTTACCAGCGACAGACTAACGGCCAAACCGGAAGGGTGAATAGGATCTTGTAAGACTTATTAAGAACTTGCATCATGGACTTTGGAGGACATTGGAAGCAACACTTATATTTAGTTTAATTTGAATATAATAATAGTAACCAAGCAATGATTGGCATGGCATTCTTTGAAGCGTTGTATGGGCGGACATGCGAATTGCCAAATTATCGATGGGAAACCATCAACAAAATTTTACTTGGATCGGATTTAATTTGCAAGACTTTAGAAAAGATAGAGTTATTTAGGTAGCGAATAAAGGTCGCACAAGATCGTCAGAAATTATATGTGGATAAGCAAAGGAAGGAATTGGAGTTTGAGGAAGAAGACATGGTGTTTGTTAGAGTTGTCCTCTTAGGAAGCCTATAAGTTTCGAAAAATAGGGAAAGTTGGTACCGAGATTTGTTAGGCCTTTCCTAATTTTGAAAGGGTATGAAGACTTGCTCATCGTATGGAGCTGCCAGATAAGTTGGCAGAGTCCATAACGTTTTTCATGTTTCGCACTTGAGGAAATGCCTTTATAGCACAGCTATCATGGTAGAGCCGAATTAATTAGGAGACATCGAGACGGAGTCAATAACATTCTAAGCCACCGAGCACATTTTGGAGCATAGAACTAGGAAGCTCCGCGACATAGAAATTGGGATGGTTTTAGTTCAATAGAGAGATATACAGTGGAAAGCTGGTGGGAAACAGAAGAGAAGATAAGGACTTCTCATCTTGAATTTTTCATTGGTAAACTTTCTCCCTCCAAATTAGGTTTTGATTGTTGGATTGGATGGTCGCTATGCTTTTTACTGTTAGTTTTGCAATCATATAGAATTTTTTTGTGTGCATGTTTTGGATGTTTTCATACATGCCTATATGTCATGACATTTGCATTCACGCTAGGACTAAGCTCGCCTATAGTATGTTTGAGTACATAATCACATTGCACTTTTTGGATGATTAGATAGTTGTGTATATAACTTGGTTGTATAACATGGATGCTTAGTGTGTGTTACATTATCTGTCACGACCCGTCTTCCACTAACCAGAAAGACATATCATGAATTAAGAAAGAAAGAGATAGAAAGAGAAAGAAAGAGAAGAAAGAAGAAACAACAACATAATCTCAACAGCGGAACGAATAATTTATATTAATAACAAAAGTATTACATAGTATACAACAACTATCAGAGTTACACAGCTTATCAAGCACATACTAGACAGCTATAAACACCTGTCTAGTTATTACAACACAGTACAAAACAACTCAAACAAACGACTCAGAGATACCAACACAGCGGAATACTAGATAACTACAACGCAGAAGCCTCCTTCTCCATTTGCTCCTCCATAATTCGTCAAAGCTAACCTGAATCCCTTGGCTACTCCTAAAAATTTGAGTACCCAAGAGTTTAAGAAAAACAGAAATAAACTCCGGGTCAGACATGGGTCTGGTGTGAGTAACAGGTTAAAGTTGCTTAACTTTTGAAAAATCTTTGAAAAGAAAAGTATCACGTAAGACTTCCTACACATAAACATGGAAAAGTTTTTACCTTACGCTAACCAAAACATTTGATAGGAAATCTGGTGATATTATAATAGTGTCTAGGGATTTCAAATAAAATACACAAATTGCTAGAATGCTTACATCTCACGTTCCAACATAGTTGGGCACAATCAATACGTACGTCACTTATTGGATTTTGGATTCCATACAATGGCAGGGCTACCGGGGTACTGCCCGTCACAGTACGGGGCCTAGATCGCTGTACCGAGATCACTCCCAATCCCCTGCAACACAAGGCCAGAACCATCCCATACTGGACAGTCCTGAACAAGACAACCCCGAAGTTGGCCGCGACCCAACCGCCCACACAGCCGAATAAAAAGGAACTTCTAGACAGGGGAAAATATCGTCCTACTTGGGAATGAACCACTTAGCCTTGATGCACCTCCCCTGTTTTAGCCATTCCCGGTTGATGAGGCTTGAGGCTACGATTGTCTTTAGAGAACACATCTCTTAGAATGCTCATTGTCCGCCTGACGATGTTCTGAAATCATTCAATCCATACAAGTCTGTTCCGGGTTCGAACGAAACCGAAGGCATCATCTCGTTACACTCATTTTGGAATCACCCTCAGAGTTAACGACGATAACCCTTGCACTCTGAATCTTCACTTGAGATTCACAACCTATCGTTAATTTGGATCGATGTGGTTTTCGGATATCCAAATATGGAAACCCGATCCTGGTCTCATCGAATCAAAACGCCATCTTTTAGGTCCAAGTTGTTTTAAAGTTTAAAACAATTCAATTTAATTATCTATATACACACAGATAGATAATCCACATCATCACAATAGATAATCAACATTATCATCATAAACAGATAATCCATACTATCGTCACAAATTGATAATCTACATTATCATCACCAATAGATAATTCATATTATCTTCACAATGCAACCAAAGCATCCACATCACACAATATTATTTATCTCATATCTGAGATTCAAACCATTCAAGGAAATTCGTATCATCCATATATAAGCAAGGATTAATATTCACACCATTTATAATTAATTTAAAATGAATTAAATTAATTACATCATCTCTAATTAATTTAAAGTAAATTAAATTAATTACTTCAATTGATAAATCCTGCTTATATAACCATTAATTACAAACTAATTAATTAATTAATTCCCTTGATTAATTACCCTTGATTAATCATCCTTTAATTACATTCCAATAATTATCCTTTAATTAATTTCACAAATTTATCATTCTTAACCAAAAACAGTAATTAATCTTTAATTACTTCATTAATTAATTAATTATAATTAATTACATTAATCCTTAATTAATTACATTAATTAATTACCTCATTAATCACTTATCATTGATTAATTAATCTTAATTAATCCTTAATTACATCATTAATTATATTAATTAATGATTTATAATTACATTTAAATTAATTAACTACATTTAGCAATTAACCATAATAATTAATCACTTTTGATTAATCACCTTCAGTAATTAACTACTCTTAATTACTTTATTGAGTAAATTAATTATTCCTAAATTAATTACATTATTATATTTATTGATCATCCTTGGTTAATCTCATTAGTAATTAATTACCCTTAATTAATTACATCATTAAATTATTTTCAAATGTCTTAGTTAATCAATTCTTAAATTAATTAAACTAAGTAATTAATAATTAATTACTTTCACTAAGTAATTATCCTTCATATTAATTACCAAAACCCTTCCATACTTCAACAAGTTACATTCAGTAATTACTCATCTTAATTACTTCTCTAAGTAATTATCCTTCATTGATCTTTTATCAACCCATCCAATGATTATTCTAAATTAATTAAACTTAATTAATTAATTTAAACTAATCAAATTAATTAATTAATTTCAATGAGTAATTAATACCTTTAATTACTTTCATAAAGTATCATACTTAACCAAATTCCATAAATGATTATCTAATTTAATTAATCTAATTAATTATCAAAAGTAATCACATTAATTAATTAATAAATAATCCCAAGTTAATGACCTTCATTAACTTATCAACAATTTCCTTAATTGCCTTTCTTAAGTAATTAACTTAAATTAATCATTACTAATTACAAATTTATTAATCTTTAATAATCATTTAATTAATCACTAATTGTTTAATAAATTAAGTTTTTAACTTAATTAATCTTAATCTCTTGATAAATTAATTTCTACTCATTAATTAAAATCTTAACTTATTTAATTAATGATCTTATTTCCAAATTAATTAATCTTAATTAATTAACTTCAACCTTAATTAATTAATTCAAATCCTTAATTAAATAAATAAATTAATTAATTATCCATCTAGGTACCTTATTAACTTAATAAATCAAAATCATTAAATCTTTGATTTGTTTTAAAATAAAACATTTCTTATTAATGATTACATTATCATTAACAAAGCAAATTTAAAACAACTTTTCTATAAAATTTGTTTTCAAATTACATTTAAAATTTAAAATTTAAAATGAAATCAAACTTAACTTTAACAAAGTTTTAAAAACATTTTTAAAAACCTTTTAAAACTTATGCTAAAGAATTACTTATTTTATAAAGAAGTTCAAATGAATTTAAATCCAAATCCATTTAAAATACAAATCATATTTAAAATATATTTCAACATCCAAAGTTGTTTAAACATTTTAAATTTTTAAAACTTCCTTTATTTTCAAAATTATGATTCACAGTTGGATTTTGATTCCAGTTTAAAACTTATGTTTATATCTTCTACACTTTATTTTAAAACTTTACCTTTAAATTCAATTTATTTAAACTCTTTTAAATTTGTTTAAACATTTTAATTTAAATTAAATTTTAAAACTAGGATTCAAACTTAGTTTGAAATTCATACTTTAAATTTAGATTTTAAATTCTATTTTAAAACTTATTTCAGATTTTAAACCAAATTGAATCTGGAACCAACAGTTTTCCAGAGAAAACTGTAACACTTATATATCTGAAACCCCTACCACTTTACTCTGAGAAAACCCTACACCACTTCGGGAAAAAACTCAATTACTCGAGTAAAACTCGAGTCCAAAAAAAACTGCAACCCTAACAACTTCACCTGACACTCCACTGCACTGTGCATATGCATGGTGGTTCTGGCCGCCTCTGGTCACCACTAAGACATCGAGCATGTCGACGATTGCCCACAGATCCATCAACGATCATCAGAACCGCAGAAGCATCAAGTAATCAAATTCGAGTTCCCCCAATTCAAAACCTGGAAACATACTGAAACCACTGTCACCCTCTGATCCCAAAACCTGTAAAAACCCCATCCCCTCTCCTCCGGCCATCGGTGGCTTTGGAACTGCGTCCAACACTTCTTCAACACCCAAGCAACCATCTCCCCAAATATTGAAGAACCCGATCCCCTATATCCACCATGCCGATCAAAACACTACACTGCCCAAAAACTAGGTTTAAAAACCCTTATCGATCGCCACCGCCGCCACTGCCAACTGACATCGCTGCAACCATTTTTCACAAAGACACTGACCACCGCTCTTCCTCCAGAAAGAATCACAACTCCTCAAGCTATCCAATTCCTCAAAATTTCCTCAAATTACACTTTCTAGTAAAAACAGAAATGTTCTTAAATCCCAATACTAAAGTTCGAAATTTTTGTTTCAAAAATCAAATTTAAGCTTTAGCTTTTGATTCATGCATCTGAAACTAAGAAACAATTAAATTGAATTTTACTTGTTTTGAGTTTACTTTGTTGTTTCTTTATTTTCTAGTAAAACTGCAGATTTTTTTAACTTATACAAAATTTTGAACTAAAATTAATGATAGGTTAAACTTACTTTGTTCAAGACTCATGTACTATTAAAGATTGATTCAAGAGCACTTGAGTTTTTACTAAATTATGGACCTGGAACTTAGAAAAAAAACTGTAATAACATAAAACAGTAATATATACTCAAAATCAATTCATATACAGAAGACACGTATACACAATACAATTTTTATCACAGAAAACAAGCATGCAATCATAACCATATTTAAGTTTTAAATTTATGAGGTTACTCACCTGAAACAAATGAGAACAGACCCCTTTTTTTGAAACCTGTTTTGAAAACTTGTGCTTTTGGTCTCAGGTTTACTTCACATATTTGCATGCAGGCTTCACTCCAAATGCATTTGAATCGTTAAATTTGAATGCTTTAAATTTGAAAAACTTGTAGTTGCATGCTGATGGCTCTAAAGGTTTTGATTAAAACACAGTTTGAAGAAAGTGAACTTCAGGTAGGCTTGGTCAGATTTGATTTTTGAGGATGATTTACAGATTTGCATATGAAAATTTGGAAAATGATTTGAAGAATTTGGATTTAGAAAGAAGTTTTGCAGATTTCTTTCTGATTTGAGGAGGAAGCTCTCAGATTTTGAACATGATTCTTAGTTTAATAAATTTGGTTACTGATTTATTTCAGCTGAAATCTTTTCTTCTTAACTTTGAAAAAATGAAGATTGGAAAAGGAATAGATTGAAGAAAACATGCTTATATAAGTATAAATGATTTATTAAAAATTAAGAGAAAAAATCAAAAACAAATATGACACTTATGAAAGAACTAAAATTTGTCATCTATTTCAATTAATTAATTAACACATGTCATTATACCACTTACTATATTAACATGTGTCTTATAAATAATTTTATTTGTTTTTTTATTTAATTTAAAAGTAAATGAAACCCTTTTCTTTATTTATTAAATACATACATACATATATTATTTTCATAAGTAAATGTATATGCATTTCTTTTTAAAGAAAATGAAATGAAACAAATTATATAAAAGTGGAAGATTATTACATAATTTAGATATCTTTATTCCTTTGAAATTTCAAAATTAATTCAAATTCAAATGCTATTCATACATTTAAAAATCTAATTTAAAACTAATTTATATCAACATATTTAATTTAAAAATAATAATAATATTGTCTTTTAAAATCTATCTATATTTATACATTTATTATTATTTGAAAATAACATATTTATTAATTTAAATAATTTATAAAAGAAATTATGAATTACTTATCACTAATCTAACTTATTTAAAATGCATAAATGTTTTAATATTTAAAGGGTATTTTAAATTTCCATATATAATTCCAGATTATAATTATTAAGCTATATTCATAAAGGAAACAAATAAACTTTTGTTTTTCTTATTTAAAATTTAAACTATGCTTTAAAATATATTTAAACAATTTAAAACATTTTCTCTAAGTATCTTAAAACCATATAGTTATTTATTAAATAGCTTTGAAAAGTTATATATTAAATAAAATAAAAATTTCCGAATTATCAAAATGAATATTAGAATTTAAAAACAAGATTTTATTTGTTTATTAAACTTCAAAGCAAAACTTATCTATCTACAATACATATAAATATATATATACACACACATTATAAATAGAAAGCATTTTATTAGCTTTTAAAAGATATAATTCACCAATTAAACATTTATTTAATTGGATTATTAAATCAAGTTAATTTTATTAACAGAATTTATCAACTCAATTTAATTTTAAATACAGATTATTATATTGATATTGCCAAAATTTCCGGGATATCACATTCCTCCCCCTTTAAAAGAATTTCGTCCCCGAAATTTAAAAGCAAAGGTAATTTAATAATCTCATTAAAGATTTAATTTAAACACAAGCATATATCAATCATATGCTAACAACCAAAGCAACCAATTTATCTAATCAAACAAATTTGATTATCCAGACAAAATTCAGGATAAAACTTCCTCGAGTTTCCCCAAGTATATATATACCGGGATACTCGCTCTACAGAATCCAAACAATCTAAACTACGAAGCTACAGAGCTCCTTCTCATCTAGATCTACAAAACTAGACAAGATATCGGACTACAGATGAGTCTGACTCAACAACGAAACCTTCCTGAACAGCTGGTTCCACAACCAGAGATAGCTCATTGAATCTCAGTTATCCAAACTGGCAATTCAACTCTTGAAAACCAAACACCAATCCAACCAAAACACAGAAGAGATCCAAAACACCTCGGAGCTAGCTTCCCAGACTTACCAAAAGTTATAGCTGAATGGATCGGAGAAAAACTTATCCAAATCAAATCTCTAACTCCGGAATCCAAATTCCTTCGCCTCTTAACCATAAAACTCTTCTGACAATCCTGGGCTGCCTACAAACTTCCTGATCAGCTCAATCTTAGCCGATGCCTCTAAAAACAAGCTGGACCAAAAACAATCCAACACAACGATCTCCTTAGGATCAACCAAGACCAAGATCACCAACTCTACTTTTCAAACATCAGAAGAACAAACTCACTTCTTCAAGGAAAAGACAAAACAGAAACACTCCTAAACTGCTTCCGCTGCACAACTCTGATCTAGAAAAGAAGAAAAATGCTGATGATGAACGCGAGCACAATCTGGACAACACATCCCAGATTATGGTTCAACATATCCATAAAAGAAAACTCAGAAGTTCCACCAATCCTGAGCTGCTTCACCAAACCATATCTCGAGAAACAATCCTTCTACTAGCTGATCCACCGGTAGCACTCCTGGAATCCGGTCGATAAGAAAACTCAATCTCCAGATACAGACAAACCTCTGACTTCTCATAAGACATCCGAAAAATTTCTGATAACCCAAGAGATCACTCAAACAATCGCAAGTCACTTTTGCGATCAATCCAGACCAGTTCCCAAAGAAAACTATTCTCTCTTTACCAAACAGAACAGCTTACGCTTATCTAGCCAATCCATTGAAGAAATGGATCCACTTTGCTACTTCTGAGCTCCAACTCAGAAAAACTATTCAGCTAGAAAACTCCCTGCCGACACAGAACACTTCGAGTCGCACTGCTGACACAAAAGTCAAAGACTTCCTATTCCTCTTTGAGAAACTCGGACCTCAAAGCCAACCACCACATCCTGCTGAACTCTACCACATCACCGAAGCAGACACACTTCCTAAAACTTGCTTTAAAAGAAAACATCTTTGGGGACATCCATAGTCACTGCATCTCATCACGCAGCTGCTACTTCCTGAGGAATCAAAATACCATCACACCCTTCTGCTAAACCGATAGATCCAAACTCAACTCATTCAACTTCAAAAATGAACTCTGAACCTTTACAGGTTACCTTTAGAGATCGATGAAATTCTTACACCAAGATACAAAACTCAGTCGAGACGGTATTAGGCCTACAGTCTTGATAGATACACTTCCAACCTCAACATTCAAACTCCAACCATTGGTAGTAGTCGTGTTACACACACCACTACCTTATCTACCTTTATAACCTATATTGGAAAACCTGAACGGGTAACCCAACAAATAGGTAGAAATAAATATATATATTAAAATTACAAATACACCCTCTCAAGAAAGAAAACACTCCAAAGCCTAGATATTCACTCAACCTAGCGCTCTGATACCAACTGTCACGAGCCGTCTTCCACTAACCAGAAAGACGTATCATGAATTAAGAAAGAAAGAGATAGAAAGAGAAAGAAAGAGAAGAAATAAGAAACAACAACAGAATCTCAACAGCGAAATGAATAATTTATATTAATAACAAAAGTATTACATAGTATACAACAACTATCAGAGTTACACAGCTTATCCAGCACATACTAGACAGCTATAAACACATGTCTAGTTATTACAACACAGTACAAAACAACTCAAACAAACGACTCAGAGATACCAACATAGCGGAATACTAGATAACTACAACGCAGAAGCCTCCTGCTCCATTTGCTCCTCCATAATTCGTCAAAGATAACCCGAATCCCTTGACTACTCGTAAAAATTTGAGTACCCAAGAGTTTAAGAAAAACAGAAATAAACTCCGGGTCAGACATGGGTCTGGTGTGAGTAACAGGTTAAAGTTGCTTAACTTTTGAAAAATCTTTAAAAAGAAAAGTATCACGTAAGGCTTCCCACACATAAACATGGAAAAGTTTTTACCTTACGCTAACCAAAACATTTGATAGGAAATCCGGTGATATTATAATAGTGTCTAGGTTTTTCAAATAAAATCCATAAATAGCTGGAATGCTTACATCTCATATTCCAACGTAGTTGGGCACAATCAATACGTAGGGCACTTGTAGGATTTTGGATTCCATACAATGGCAAGGCTACCGGGGTACCGCCCGTCACAGTACGAGGCCTAGATCGTCGTATCGAGGATCACTCCCAATCCCCTGCAACACAAGGCCAGAACCATTCCTTACTGGACAGTCCCGAACAAGACAACCCTGCAGTTGGCCGCGACCCAACCGCCCACACAGCCGAATAAAAAGGGACTTCTAGACAAGGGAAATCTCGTCCTACTTAGGCATGACCCACTTAGCCTTGCTGCACCTCCCCTGTTTTAGCCATTCCCGGTTGATGAGGCATGAGGCTATGATTAACTTTAGAGAACACATCTCTTAGAATGCTCACCGTCCGCTTGACGATGTTCTGAAAGCATTCAATCCATACAAGTTCGTTCCTGGTTTGAACGAAACCGAAAGCATTATCTCGTTACACTCATTTTGGAATCACACTCAGAGTTAACGACGATAACCTTTGCACTCTGAATCTCCATCTTCACTTGAGATTCACGACCTATCGTTAATTTGGATCAATGTGGTTTTCGGATATCCAAATATGGGAACCCGATCCTGGTCTCATCGAATCCAAAACACCATCTTTTAGGTCCAAGTTGTTTTAAAGTTTAAAACAATTCAATTTAATTATCTATATACACACATATAGATAATCCACATCATCACAATAGATAATCAACATTATCATCATAAACAGATAATCCATACTATCATCACAAATTGATAATCTACATTATCATCACTAATAGATAATTCATATTATCCTCACAATGCAACCAAAGCATCCATATCACACAATGTTATTTATCTCATATCTGAGATTCAAACCATTCAAGGAAATTCATATCATCCATATATAAACAAGGATTAATATTCACACCATTTATAATTAATTTAAAATGAATTAAATTAATTACATCATCTCTAATTAATTTAAAGTAAATTAAATTAATTACTTCAATCTATAAATCCTTCTTATATAACCATTAATTACAAATTAATCAATTAATTAATTCCCTTGATTAATTACCCTTGATTAATCATCCTTTAATTACATTCCAATAATTATCCATTAATTAATTTCACAAATTTATTATTCTTAACCAAAAACAGTAATTAATCTTTAATTACTTCATTAATTAATTAATTATAATTAATTACATTAATCCTTAATTAATTACCTCATTAATCACTTATCATTGATTACTTAATCTTAATTAATCCTTAATTACATCATTAGTTATATTAATTAATGATTCCTAATTACATTTAAATTAATTAACTACATTAAGTAACTAACCATGATTATTAATCACTTTTGATTAATCACCTTCAGTAATTAACTACTCTTAATTACTTTATTGAGTAAATTAATTATTCCTAAATTAATTACATTATTATATTTATTGATCATCCTTGGTTAATCTCATTAGTAATTAATTACCCTTAATTAATTACATCATTAAATTATTGTCAAATGTCTTAATTAATCAATTCTTAAATTAATTATACTAAGTAATTAATTATTAATTACTTTCACTAAGTAATTATCCTTCATATGAATTACCAAAACCCTTCCATACTTCAACAAGTTACATTCAGTAATTACTCATCTTAATTACTTCTCTAAGTAATTATCCTTCATTGATCCCTTATCAACCCATCAAATGATTATTCTAAATTAATTAAACTTAATTAATTAATTTAAACTAATCAAATTAATTAATTAATTTCAATGAGTAATTAATACCTTTAATTACTTCCATAAAATAATCATACTTAACCAAATTCCATAAATGATTGTCTAATTTAATTAATCTAATTAATTACCAAAATTAATCACATTAATTAATTAATAATTTCAAGTTAATGACCTTCATTAACTTACCAAAATTTCCTTAATTACCTTTCTTAAGTAATTGACTTAAATTAATCATTATTAATTACAAATTTATTAATCTTTAATAATCATTTAATTAATCACTAATTGTTTAATCAATTAAGTTTTTAACTTAATTAATCTTAATCTCTTGATAAATTAATTTCTAATCATTAATTAAAATCTTAACTTATTTAATTAATGATCTTATTTCCAAATTAATTAATCTTAATTAATTAACTTCAACCTTAATTAATTAATTCAAATCGTTACTTAATTAATTAAATTAATTAATTAATTATCCATCTAATTACCTTACTAATTTAATAAATCAAAATCATTAAATCTTTGATTTGTTTTAAAATAAAACATTTCTTATTAATGATTACATTATCATTAACAAAGCAAATTTAAAACAACTTTTCTTTAAAATTTGTTTTCAAATTACATTTAAAATTTAAAATGAAATCAAACTTAACTTTAACAAAGTTTTAAAAACATTTTTAAAAACCCTTTAATACTTATGCTAAAGAATTACTTATTCTAAGTTCAAATGAATTTAAATCCAAATCCATTTAAAATACAATCATATTTAAAATATATTTCAACATCCAAAGTTGTTTAAACATTTTAAATTTTTAAAACTTCCTTTATTTTTAAAAGTATGATTCACGTTTGGATTTTGATTCCAGTCTAAAACTTATGTTTAAATCTTCTACTCTTTATTTTAAAACTTTACCTTTAAATTCAATTTATTTAAACTCTTTTAAAGTTATTTAAACATTTTAATTTAAATTAAATTTTAAAACTAGGATTCAAACTTAGTTCGAAATTCATACTTTAAATTTTTATTTTAAATTCTATTTAAAACTTGTTTCAGATTTTAAACCAAATTGAATCTGGAACCAACAGTTTTCCAGAGAAAACTGTAACACTTATATACCCGAAATCCCTACCACTTTACTCCGAGAAAACCCTACACCACTTCGGGCAAAAACTCGAATTACTCGAGTAAAACTCAAGTCCAAAATAAACTGCAACCCCAACAACTTCACCTGACACTCCACTGCACCGTGCATATGCACGGTGGTTCTGGCCGCCTTCGGTCACCACCAAGACATCGAGCATGTCGACGATTGCCCACAAATCCATCAACGATTATCAGAACCTCACAAGCATCAAGAATCAAATTCGAGTTCCCCTAATTCAAAACCTGGAAACATCTGAAACCACTGTAACCCTCTAATCCCAAAACCTGTAAAACCCATATCCCATCTCCTCCGCCATCGGTGGCTTTGGAACTCCGTCCAACACTTCTTCAACACCCAAGCAACCATTTCCCCAAATATTGAAGCACTCGATCCCCTATAGCCACCATGCTGATCAAAACACTACACTGCCTAAAAACTAGGTTTAAAAACCCTTATCGATCGTCGCCGCCGCCGCCGCCAACTGACATCGTTGCAACCATTTTTCACAAAGACACTGACCACCCCTCTTCCTCCAGAATGAATCACAACTCCTCAAGCTATCGAATTCCTTAGAATTTCCTCAAATTACACTTTCCAGTAAAATAGAAATGTTCTTAAATCCCAATACTAAAAATCAAAATTTTTGTTTCAAAAATCAAATTTAAGCTTTAGCTTTTGATTCATGCACCTGAAACTAAGAAACGATTAAATTGAATTTTACTTGTTTTGAGTTTACTTTGTTGTTTCTTTATTTTCCAGTAAAACTGCATATTTTTTAACTTAAACAAAATTTTAAACTAAAATTTATGATAAATTAAACATACTTTGTTCAAGACTCATGTACTATTAAAGATTGACTCAAGAGCACATGAGTTTTTACTAAATTATGGACCTGGAACTTAGAAAAAAAACTGTAATAACATAAAACAGTAATCTATACTCAAAATTAATTCATATACAGAAGAAACATATACACAATACAATTTTTATCACAGAAAACAAGCATGCAATCATAACCGTACTTAAGTTTTAAATTTGTGAGGTTACTCACCTGAAACAAATGAGAACAGACCCTTTTTTTTAAACTGTTTTGAAAACTTGTACTTTTGGTCTCGGGTTTACTTCATATATTTGTATGCAGGCTTGACTCCAAATGCATTTGAATCCTTAAATTTGAATGCTTTAAATTTGAAAAACTTGCAGTTGCATGCTGATGGCTCTGAAGGTTTTGATTAAAACACAGTTTGAAGAAAGTGAACTTCAGGTAGGCTTGGTCATATTTGATTTTTGACGATGATTTACAGATTTGCATATGAAAATTTGGAACATGATTTGAAGAATTTGGATTTAGAAAAGAGATTTGCATATTTCTTTCTGATTTGAGGAGGAATCTTTCAGATTTTGAACATGATTCTTAGTTTAATAAATTTGGTTACTAATTTATTTCAGCTGAAAACTTTTCTTCTTAACTTCGAAAAAATAAAGATTAGAAAAGGAAAAGATTGAAGAAAACATGCTTACATAAGTATAAATGATTTATTAAAAATTAAAAGAAAAAATCAAAAACAAATATGACACTTGTAAAAGAACTAACACTTGTCATCTATTTCAATTAATTAATTAACACGTGTCATTATACCACTTACTATATTAACATGTGTCTTATAAATAATTTTATTTGTTTTTTTATTTAATTTAAAAGTAAATAAAACCCTTTTCTTTATTTATTAAATACATACATATATATATATTATTTTCATAAGTAAATGTATATGCATTTCTATTCTAAAGAAAATGAAATGAAACAAATTATATAAAAGTGGAAGCTTACTTACATAATTTAGATATGTTTATTCCTTTGAAATTTCAAAATTAATTCAAATTCAAATGCTATTCATACATTTAAAAATCCAATTTAAAACTAATTTATATCAACGTATTTAATTTTAAAAAAATTGTCTTTTAAAATCTATCTATATTTATACATTTATTATTATATGAAAATAACATATTTATTAATTTAAATAATTTATAAAAGAAATTATGAATTACTTATCACTAATCTAACTTATTTAAATGCATAAATGTTTTAATATATAAAGGGTATTTTAAATTTCCATATATAATTCCAAATTATAATTATTAAGCTATATTCAAAAAGGAAATAAAATAAACTTTTGTTTATCTTATTTAAAATTTAAACTATGCTTTAAAATATATTTAAACAATTTAAAACATTTTCTTTAAGTATCTTAAAACTATATAGTTATTTATTAAATAGCTTTGAAAAGTTATATATTAAATAAAATAAAAATTTCCAAATTATCAAAATGAATATTAGAATTTAAAAACAAGATTTTATTTGTTTATTAAACTTCAAATCAAAACTTATCTATCTACAATATATATAAATATATATATATACATTATAAATAGAAAGCATTTTATTAGCTTTTAAAAGATAAAATTCACCAATTAAACATTTATTAATTGGATTATTAAATCAAGTTAATTTTTATTAACAGAATTTATCAACTCAATTTAATTTTAAATACAGATAATTAAATTGATATTGTCAAAATTTTTGGGATATTACATTATCCGTCCCTTAGGGATTTCGAGGAAAAAATATTTTTAAGGAGGGAAAATGTAACACCTCATAAAAATTAACAAGAAAAAATTAATTATTAAATTTAGTAACAAGGCTAAAAATGGAAACTTTGAAGATGCCAGAATTCGTCCATGAAAGTTGTGTCGTTGCGTTCGTGGTGATTTTCTATTCAATTTCCATATATAAAATTTTAAAATAGAGCTCAAACAAAAATGTTGTTGACATTTGAATTTTTCAGATTTAAATTAATTTAAATGTAATTCAAATTCAAATAAATAAATAATGGTAAAGCTTGAAAATCAAAAATTAATGGTAGATAGACTTAGTGGTTAAATAAACATTAAAAGAAAAGTTAATGTTAAATACAACTAAGGTATTAAATAATAAATTTGCGGTAGCGATCAATTCTTTCCAAAATAAATGCTACGGGTTGAAAAACTTCCTTAGGCTGGTCGACTGCCAGTTGACCGCTTTGGGAAAAGTGATCGACTAGTGCTGTTGTGGCAGCAAGGGTTAATATACACAGTGAACAGTCCAGATTTTATTATTTTAAACCAACTGAAATCCAACGGTTCTGGTGCTTTCTAAGCACAATGAATAAGAGCTTATCCCCTTCGCTTTTATTTACAAATTATTTTGGAAACTAAGTGAAGAAGCTCAGTTGTGCTCTCTCTTCAAAGATTCAGAAAATCTTTTAGGGTTTCAGGTATGAAATTTAAAGTGTTTTCTATTCGATTTCTACTCCTACTCTCCTCTAATCCCTAAATTTTCGAATCTAATTCATATACAAGTCCCTTGTTGTATATTTCTAAAAGGAGAGATCTGTAATAGATTGAAGCGGCCGTAAACAAATCCAAAAAGGAAAAGCTAAGGACTATTGTGAGCCGAAATCTTAGTTTTTCTATTTTATTAATTGTATAGTATAACTTGGATTTGATATATTCCCTAAGGAATTTTTTTTTAATAAAACATTACACTAAAACCCTAAAATTCCCCTAAAGGGCAATGTTAATTTTTAAGTTAGAATCGTAATTATTCTATACTAAAATAGTGGAATTATGTAGTTATTGCAAATTTAATGTTTATATTCTATTCCACTTCTAGTATTTTTCTTTGGATCTAATTAAGGGTTTTGAAAAGAAATAAGCTAGGAAATAGTGTCTAAGGTACGGATTCTTTTATCCATAGTTTGCACTGCCTATTTTCGCAATTCAAAAAGAAACTCCCTTTTTCAATTTTATGCAAAGTTAGCGTAAAAGGATTTGAATTGAAAATTTATTTTAACGTTGATTTTACTATTTTAGAATAAAATAAGTTTATTCTAGATTCTATTTTTATATAGGTCTGTTATTGAATTAAGAATATTAGATATATGGTATATTTGTTGATTTGGAATTGAACTTGTATCAAGTTGAAGTTTTGACATTTATACAATTAGCTTAGTGTTTGCACCAAAATGTGACACAAACACCCAAATAAGTATAATAGAGAAAAGAGTGAAGAAAGTAAACAAAACAACAAATAATAAGACATAAAAAATTTATAGTGGTTCGACTAATCATTGCGTATGTCCACTTAGCTTGGTTGCTGATTTAGTTGTTGTTCACAAGTGATGTTCTGATGGATCGGTTTGGATCCTCGAGAATACAAGGGATTATAGAGTAAATTGTTAAGAGAGCCAAAAAGATCTCGAAAATGATGCCCATCCTCATCTTTTTATAGCTGAGGATCAACGGAAATCTCTCACCCATGATCTCTCCCACATTCTCCGCTTCCAGGGAGTGCAAACTGAAACATAATTGGGACTACATCGTCAAAGTTCTTGGATCGATACCGATCCATAAGGTAGCATTATAGGCCTTTTCTGTGGCTTCATGTAGATGCGACTTATTATTTTCTTCATGCTTTCTGTCTTGATTGCTCGGCTATTGTAAAGTCCCCTTTTTTCATACTCTTTGAATTGATAATAAACCGCACATGTCCAACTCAAATTGCACGAAAAGAAGGATCTTTAAGGGTAATAAAGAAAAATAGACAGAATAAAATCTCACTCGAATAGGATAACATATAATATTGAGCAAATATTTTTACAGCGGAAAACTTTTAAATAAATATATCAGAGTCTAACTTAAATTTAGCTTGGACAGATATAAAACCTGTCCTTACAAATGCTGATAAACATCAGACAAAATACACTAAGTATAGCGGATAATAGCATATGTTCGTACGTCGATGAATATCTCCAGCTCTCCTATGGAAACTCCAACCGTCTTCGACTATCCTAAAACTACTCGGATCTGACCCGAGTATTGAAAATACCCGGATCAGGCTTGCTAAACCAGCGTGAGAAAAACTCAATAATTAATGACAGGGTCATATATCAGCCTTTGAATAAAATCCTTTGAAAACAAAGAGTATCTCATAAGACCACGCCCACACATAAACACGGACGGGTTTTTACCTTATGATAACTAAAACACTTTTATATCAAAACGTTTGATATTATTTCTAAAGACATTCTTTGAAAACATTTGCAAATAAACTTATTAATCTTAGCCGAAATTTTTACACAGATTAAATTCCAGCATAATAGGTTTACAATCAAGTCCGTATGTTGTTATTGGAGAATGGATTTCCATACAAATGACCAGGCGCAGGATCTACCTTCTGAAGGGGTACACCTCTAAATGGATGTCCCGAGGACCATCACAAAGGATCCTCTACCAACACAAGACCGGCCCACCTCTATAACTAGATGGTACCGAATATGACATCCTTCGATCGTTACCGACCTTTATCGAGGGCCCTCTAGCTTACACCACATTAATTTACACCCCGACGTCATAGCGGAAAAAAATATCTAGAAGAGGATGACCATATCCTAATTGGGAATGACCCACTTAGCCTTGCTACATCTAATCCTGTTTCGGTCATTTTCGGTTTGATGAGGCTTGAGGCAAACGATTACCTTTTCTCACAGCACATATCACATATTTGAATGCCACATTGCCATTTCCATTTAACTACTAATTGCCTTCCATAAAATAAAACCTTTGAGCTCGTACGTCTCAAGGAGGGTGTTAAGCTAAGAGAAGTTGCCTTCTCCGCCACCACTGATGTACGTTTGTAAAAACCCATGTACGTAATCTTTAGAAATGCAATGTCAGACAAACGTCCATACAAGTTGTCCAGGAACAGGACAAACCGAAGGCACTTTTCTCGGCCATTACTAGGCGAGAAGCCCTTGCAATCCGCAAAATCTCCACAACGAGGAGACTACTGCTATATATAACTCGGGAGCTACCGAGAGCAAGTCAACAAGCAGTCCTCACGCTATAAAGATCCACGGTCTTCAATAATCATCATCTTCAACATGTCTTCATGTTCGAACGTGTACATTTGTTCGAAGTGGTTTTCGGATGGGATTTACCCAAATCCGACCCTGGTTCCTTCGAAATTCAATTATCGATAAAAAGTGAATATGAGTATACATGTTTGCACAAAAAATGGGCAAACACCTCCAAGTCGTGTAATTTAGTCGATTTTATATTGTTCTTAGTGATTTGGGTGATTCATGCAAATATATAAAATAGATGGACTAAACTGTAAAAGACACACAGATTTATAGTGGTTCGGCCAGAATGTGCCTACGTCCACTTTATATGTTATTCTCCTTTACTGTTCAGGTTACAAGTACAAAGCTTTGATTACAAGTATCTGAAATTTGTTTGAAAGTTCTATCCGTGCTTGAGCTCTCAAACTTGTCTACCATTGTTGTACCCCTACCCCTCTATTTATAGAGTGAGGCTGGGGGTAGGGGTCTTGGATGTATATAGCTGCTGGCGGGCCTGGGCTGATGTAATCTGGCCTAGCAGTGTTGGTTCGGCAATGCTTGGTCCGGCGATGGGTTGGTAATGGGCGGAGCGTTGTTTGGACCGGTAGTAGGTGGAGAGTGAGTTGGTTCGGCTAGGCATTGGGGAGGAGATGGTTCGGTAGGGACTTGGAGAGGGAGTTGGGATTTGGTTCGGTGGTAGGTGGAGCAAGGGCTGGTTCGGCGGTGGCCTCCCTCATCTTGGTTCGGTAGCACCGGTCTAGTGGAAACACGCCTAACACTTGCCCCCCAAAGTGGGGCATATGCCTGCATATGCCGCGCTTTGTTTTAGCTTGGACATTCTCATCTGGTCCTGTGTACCGAACCAGTTGGTCTGGTATCCTATGCTTGCCTATAAGTATGGGCTTCATGTCTCTGTTCATCCTTTATCATTCGAGATAGCCGAATCAATCGAGTTTCGAATCAAACTTGACTGTTTGAAACAGCCGAATCAACCAAGTACCAAATCAAACTTGACTGCCGGACCAGATGAGTTTTCTTCTGCCGAATCAAACTTTCATGGTTGGACTACCGAATAGGATCGGAGAGCATGAGTGCCGAATGAATTCTTGGCCTTGAACTCCCGAATGACAATGGGGAGTACGATTGCCGAATGAATTCTTAGCCCTGAACCTCCGAATGAACTTTTTATGTTGGGAATACCGAATGAGATCGGGAGTTTGAATGTCGAATGAACCTTGAGCCTTTTATGTTTTGAATTACGAATGAAATTCCAGACCGTACGTACTCGCTTGTTTATATCTCTTGTTCTAACGAGGCATTTTTTCGTGTTGCAGAAAATGTCTTATAAAGTAGAAACCCGTTCTGATAAGAAGAAATCCAGGGACAAAGAAGAGTCCTCTGTAGTGCCCCCAGTTCGGGCATGACCAAAACATCATGGACCAACCCTGAGATCATTAGTAGACGGTATGGCCCTCAGGAGCTCTTGAATTCCCCGCCTGACTGCTTTCCTAGCTCCCTCAAAGATGAGCAGCTTGATGTTATATCTCGCTCTTTTGGGATTGACAGAGCGCATATGTTGTTGCCGGGGGAAGGAGTGATGCCGTATAATCCCCCTGAAGGATATTTTGCTTACAGTAGGTATCACTGTATGTGCAGAGCCATCCCTCCGATCAATACCTGGATAGTTAGCTTTATCACATATTTGAAGGTGGCCCCTTTCCAGCTTCAGCCCAACTCCTATGCCATCTGGGTGAACCTGTTTATTATCTTTCAGAGAAACTTCCAACCGGGAGATCAGGTATTTGTAAAACTTGAGAGGCTACAAGAAGGGATCTCCATATATTAGATTAGAGTCGGCCGTGTCTTTCAAGCCAGTCCTGGACTTGTATTCGAAATTTAGCATGTTCAAGAAGGAATGGTTCTTCGTTAAGGATGACTCTGTTTCTTTCCACCGCTTCACCTCTGGCTGTAAGTTGAATCTTATTTATAATTTCCGTCCTGACTGCAATGCTCCTCCTTATGTGCTTTTGTTTCATGCTAGCGACAGGTGGCTTTGCGGTCGTAGAGAGCGATCACCTGGTTCAGATGGCTGCGGAAATAGAAGCCATCCCAGAAAGGGAGAGGGCAGCTTCTTATTTAATCAGGAATGCTACTCTTTTGGAGCACAACTTGATTCTGCCACCAATCTTTGGTCAAGCAGAGAGACACGGCTGAGGAGAGGGCCGCCAAAGCTAAAGGAGGGGCTACGGCGAAGAGTGGAAAAAGGAAACCCTTCTCAAAACCTCCAATTGCCAGGGGGAAGAAGCTTAAGAAGTCCGATGGACCCTCCCCCAGCACATGTCCAGACATCCCGGAGGAGGAAGATGTGGAGGAGGAAAGAGGTGAGGATGAAGGAGGTGAGGAGGAGAGCGGAAGTGATGGGGAAGGTGATGGTGATGGCCATGGTGATGATGGAAAGAGTGGTAGTGGCGTTGGGGCTATGTCTTCTGAGCAGGCAGACGAGATCCAAAAGTGGACAGATGATGCTTTCCGCCTAGCTTTTGAGGGGTTGAAGGAAGGATCGGCCTTGGTGGAGAAGCCAAAGAAAGCTGACAAGGCCGGGACTGGTGCCGATTCATCTTCTAAGAGCATTTCAGCTAAGGCAACTCCTGCGATTCAAGGCGAATTTTGGACTCCAGACAACTCCATTTATGATAAGGATTTAGGAATATTTTATGGCCAGCTTCTGTCCTGGAATGAGATGCAGGACTTATTGCAGTATCCTACTCCTCCCCAGGGTTTGTATAATAAAAGCGTCTTTTTACTCTTCTTAACTTGATACGTTTCTTGAATTATAGCTCAATGTATGCTTGTAACACTTGGTTTTTATTCCAGGAGTGCGCGAAGCGGTCAAGACATCAGATGTTCGGCACCGTCTTGAACAATACAAACTCCTCAAAGCTTCTGCTGAACCGAAGCCTCCGACTAACCGCCCCGGAGATGTAGTCGGCTACCGTCCTCTTCTTAGGGTCATCGAAGAGGATATCCGAAAGAAGAAGAGGAGTCATTCCTTGTTCGAATCCTCACCTGGTCCTCAGCCCCCAACTCAACCTCTTTAGGATACCACGGAGGAGAATATTGAGTTTATACCATCCCCGCACCTGTCTGAAAACCCTATAGTTACCCCAATAGATCATCCTGGCTTGGCTCGTAATCCGTTTGCCGGTCATCCGGATCTAGATCCAGGCTCTCATGATATTTCCTTCGATGAGGCTACTGGTGAGCACCTTCTCCCTCGCAATCCTATGGTAAGGGTGCTTGATGAGGCTAAGTCCCTGGACCTTGATTTTCTTACCACTCGGATTGTAACTTTGGGGGACGAAGCTAAGGCAAACATTGACCGGGTTGCTGAGGAGACCAGGAAGCTGATGGGGGATCATGCCTGACTAGTCGAGGCCGAAGAGGAAATCGGGAGTGCTAACATTCGATTGCGGTTAATGGTTTCCGACCAGGCCAAACAACTCGTCGATCAGGCCATCCAGATCTCTCAGCGTGAGGCCGCCTCCAGGCGACTAAAGAAAACCATGGAAGAGGCTAGCATGGAAGATTATGAAAAATGGAGGCTGCCTGCAGGGAACGGATCGATATGGCTATTGCAACAGTGGATGAGGTTCGGAAAGAGGATCTCGAGCGGGTAGAGGAGTTATTAGAGAAGCTTGAAGCCGTAGAGCTTGCTCAAACCAAGCTGAAGGAGGAGATGGAGGCGATGAGGAAATCCTTTCAGGCTGACCGCTCGCGATACCGATCGGAGAGGGATACTGCCATTGCAAAGCTGTTGGCTTCTGAGGTCCGAATAGGGGAGTACGAAGAGAACGAGGGGATAATGGATGAGATGCCTCAGGATATGTACTTTCGCACTTAGAAACAGGGCAACTTATCCTGGATGGATGATTATCCCTGAGTCATGGCCATGATTTATCTCAGGGCCCTGGAGGAGGCTAAGGCCGAAGCAGATAAGGAGGGTGGCATGGCCTTCAAAATGGACGTGGTCACGGCTCAGTTCACCAAGGAGGAGAAAGTGGCGGTAAAGGAGGGTATGCGGCTGCTTACTGCTGAGGAGGTAGGTGTGCAGTTGGAGGATGATGATCAAGGAGCAGATGCTGGTAAGTCTTCCCTTTTAGTCTTTTTGTAACTTGATTGCCTATTATTCATGACTATTAATGGGTTCTTTCCTGAATTGGACAGGCGGGACCTTTGAAGCACCAACTTCCTCTGGTCAACACGTTGAGAGTTCTGATCCGGCAGTTAAGTAGATCTCGGAGGGCCAATAGAATGGAGGTAAAGCTCTGATGCAGCCGACTCCTTGACTTGACCGGGACATCTTTTGGTTTACTTGACATTGCTGTCTATGTTAGTCCTAAAACATTAATGTAACTGTAATTATATTATTTCTAATGAACAACTTTATTCTTGGCATGTAATTTTTTAACTTAAACTGGTTCTGTTATATTTAAATGCTTTCGTTATTTTGGTGTGTTGCATAAGAAATGCAGCTACGCATATGCATGTGATTCAATTGTGTTTGATGTCAAGTTCTTGCTTAAAATATAATTTCATATCTTGCAATGTTATTGTGATGTGTCAATAAATTATAGCTGCGCATTCATAGACAAAGGAAGAGAGTACCGTCCTTCGTGTTTTAATTGTAGATGGTAGCTTCGAATGTCATGTGTGACTGAGTACAGAATGCAGCTGAGTGTCCTGTCATCCAATTGTGAGTTCCTATCCCCATTTGCGGGTGTCTCCTATTTTATGCCCTGTACTTCAGGGATCGTTATATAGGATAGGAATAAAGTTTTTATAAAATAGGAATATAAGAAATAGTAAAACTTTCAATCACAGAAGGCCTTCGATGTGCTTAAGTTCGTGGCGAACGGGATTTGTAGTCACTTTCCCTAGCTGTGGGTCTTGGAGACATTTGTCACCCATCTTACGCCTCCGCGGGGAGTTTTCTTTTTTACCACAGCCGTACATAAGACACATCGGAGCCGAGATCACGCACAGTAACTACTCGGGCCATTATGGCCCGTAATCGTGGGTATTATTCGATTTACCGTGGCCGGCTAGCGTGGGTGCCGATCGTCAACCGCGAACTACCCCTGGCTGGCCACACCTTATGTTGGGGCTTAAAGTAGGTTCACAGTTTCCGGCGAGCCGAACGCCGTAATGAGCTGCCTCGGCTATAGTCGGCCTTCTCGGTGGCTAATAATCGGCTCATTACAGTTGGCTTTAAGGGCCGATCGCAAGCAATGAGTTAACCCGCAGCAGAGGGATGCTGAAGCAAAAGTGTCTCATTGGTGAGGGCATAGATTCGTATAGTACCTGTTAGGTCTTGTCGAGAGGAGGTTGCGCCGTGATGCGTCTTGAATGGAAATGCCATTACACAGGATTTTGTTCAACAAAAAAAGATAAAGTTAACAAGCAGCCAAGATATAAAGGAACAAGTTAAAAAAGAGACAAGTTTTTAAAGTGGTTCGGCAAGAAAATGCCTACGTCCACTGATTCTCTTTGTTAATTCACTTCATATGGGCAGTACAAGTTAAGAAAAGTATCGACGAAGGCGTTGGATGTTCCATGCCCTCTGGAACACCTCTCCGTCCATTGTTGACAAAATATAAGCTCCGTTGTGGAGATCTTTATGAATTACATATGGTCCGTCCCAAATTGGATCTAGTGCACCGGGGCGCGGGAAGATTCGTTTGAGGACAAGTTCTCCTTCTTGTAAGCTACGATGCTTGACTTTGGAGTTGTATCGCACCGCCACTTTTTGCATGTGAGCTGCTGCTTTGAGCGCTGCATCGTTTCTCCTCTCTTCAATTAGATCCAAGGATATGTGAAGGAGTTCTTCGTTCTCTTCTGAGTCATAGTGGTTCCTGCGGTGGGAAGGTACTACAGTTTCGACTGGGAGCATGGCCTCCGATCCGTATGCCAAACAGAAAGGAGTATTCCCCGTGGATGTTCTGAATGATGTGCGGTAGGCCCAAAGTGCCGTAGGAAGTTCATCCACCCAAGCGCCTTTCGATTTTTCAAGCTTCTTTTTGATTAAAGTTTTGAGAATTTTGTTGACAGCTTCGACTTGTCCGTTCGCCTGGGGGTAAGCCACAGATGAGAAGCTTTTGTGAATTTCGTGCTCTCGGCACCAGTCGGCAAACTCCTCGCTATCAAATTGAAGTCCATTGTCCGATATGATTTTGAGTGGAACTCCGTACCTACATAGAACATTTTTGATTAAAAAATTAATAACTTTTGCCGAAGATATTTTATTTAGAGGTTCTGCTTCCACCCATTTGGTGAAATAGTCAACTGCCACTATCGCATATTTGGCTCCGCCTCGGCCCACTGGCAGTTCGCCAATCAAGTCAATTCCCCATACTGCAAAGGGCCAAGGGCTGGTCATTTGAGTAATCTCATTTGTTGGTAGACGAGGAATCTTGGCAAATTTCTGACATCTGTCACATTTTTTAACGAAGTCTAAGGCGTCTTTGTTTAAGGCGGGTCGGAAATATCCATATCGGAGTATTTTCTTTGCCAGAGTCTGCCCTCCAGTGTGATCACCGCAGCTTCCTTGATGGATGTTGGATAAGATTTCCTTAGCTTCCCTTCCAGCGACACATCTTAATAAGGGGTTAGAGAAGCCGCGCCGATAGAGGATGCCTTCTTGTATTGTGTAGCGGGAAGCTTTCCTCAAGATTTTCCTGACTTCGTTACGTTCGCTAGGCAGTGTGTCATCTTGTAAGAATTTTCGGATGGGAGTCATCCAAGTTTCTTCTTCGATTGCAGCTACCAGATTCACTTGCTCGAAACTCGGGGTTAGTTTCTTTGAGATGGCTACTGTTCCGAAAATGGTACCGTCTTTCATGCTAGCTTGCTTCGCCAGCTCGTCGGCCTCTTGGTTCTCTTCTCGAGGGATGTATTTGATTAAATAGTGATCCAATTGATCGAGTAGCAGCTTGGTCTTCTTTAGATATGCTGTGAGTCGTTCTCCTCGAGTCTGAAATTCTCCTAGTATTTGGTTTACAATAAGTTGGGAATCACTATGAAGACATAAAGAACTGACTCCAATCTCTAGGACAAGTTCTAATCCAACTATTACTGCTTCGTATTATGCATCGTTGTTGGTGGCAGCAAATTCCAGCCTTAGAGCATAGTGTAGCTTCCTTCCCCTGGGAGTGATTATTACAACACCTGCCCCCAAGCCTTGTTTGTTTGAAGCTCCATCCACAAAGAGATTCCACTTAATGTCTTTTGCTATTTCAGATTGCTCCTTACCTTCGTTGGTAGTGAAATCGGCAATGAAATCGGCCATGGCTTGTCCCTTGATGGCGATGCGAGGATGGTAGGTGATATCATATTGACTCAGTTTAATGCACCATTTAAGTAGTTGTCCAGAAGTGTCGGGACGATGGAGTACCTGCCTTAGCGGCTGATCGGTTAGAATTCTGATGGAATGAGATTGGAAATAGTGTCGCAGTTTCCGTGACGTGATTAGTAAATAGTATGCTAGCTTCTCAAGTTTAGGATATCTGGCTTCTTCTCCTGTTAACCTCTTGCTTACAAAGTATACCGGTCGTTGCGCGCGGTTGTCTTCTCTTACCAAAGCGGCGCTTAGAGCATGAGATGACACAGCAAGGTATAGGTATAGCTCTTCGCCTTCGTTTGGAGTTGAGAGTACTGGTGGTCTCTGAAGGTGTTCGATTAGGTTAAGAAAGGCCATCAAGCATTGGTCAGTCCACTCGAACTTTCCTTTGTCTTTCCTTAGAGCCTCGAAGAAGGGGACGCACTTGTCAGTCGCTTTAGAGATGAATCTGCTTAGGGAGGCCACCTTCCCATTTAGGCTTTACATTTCTCTTCGAGTGGAAGGTATCCTGATATCCTTCAGGGCTCGGACTTGTTCGGGGCTTGCTTCAATCCCCTGGCATGGACGATGAATCCCAAGAACTTTCCTAATGATACTCCGAACGAGCACTTTAGAGGATTCGGCTTCATTCCATATTGGCGAAGTACGTGAAACATCTCGCTCAGGTGGCTTACGTGATCATTGGCTTTCCTCGATTTTACTAGCATGTCATCCACATAAACCTCCATAGTTCGTCCTATTAGCTCCGCAAACATCTTGTTGATGAGGCGCTGATAGGTAGCTCCGGCGTTTTTAAGTCCGAAAGGTATTACTGTATAGCAGTACAATCCCCGGTCAGTGATGAAACTAGTGTGGTCTTGATCGGGGGCGTGCATGGGAATTTGGTTATATCCTGAGTATGTGTCCATAAAAGATAAGAGTTCGCTCCCGGCTGTGCTGTCCACAAGCTGATCGATTCGGGGGAGTGGGAAGCAATCCTTCGGGCAAGCGTCATTTAAGTTGGAGAAGTCAATGCATGTTCGCCACTTCCCATTAGCCTTCTTTACTAGTACCGGGTTAGCGATCCACTCTGGGTAGATGGCTTCTCATATGAAGTTATTGGCAAGTAGGTTCTTTACTTCTTCATCGAGGGCCGCTGATCACTCTGCCCCCATACTTCTCTTTTTCTGCTTTACTGGCGCCTTGGTAGGATCGATGTTTAGTATGTGGCATGCCACGTCTGGGGAGATTCCAGTCATGTCAGCGTGCGTCCATGCAAATACATGCAAGTTGTGGCGGAGAAAATCAATGAGTTGATCCCTCAATTCTTCTCTTAGTTGAGATCCGATTTTCAACAGTCTACTTGAGTCGTGTTTGTCTACAGATACAAACTCCATAGCCTCTACAGGCTCGGCGGTGGCCTCCTCCTCTTTGTCCCTGGGGTCTAATTCATTGAAAGGATCACTGGTATATCGAAGAGGAGGGGCTTTCTTTAGTTGCTATGCTTCCAAGTTTTTCATGCAGAGAGGAGTCTCTGCATTCTTCCCTCTATCCTTCCTGCGATTATTGCGAAGTTCAGTTACATAGTAATCTCGAGCGGCGTCTTGATCTCCATCTACTTCTCCTATTCCATTGTCTGTTGGAAATTTCATCTTCAGGCACCACGGGGCCAAGACAATTTGGAAGTCAGACAAGGATTGTCTTCCTAAAAAGGCGTTGTATGTTGAGTGGTTATCTATCAGCACAAATGTTTGTTTCCGCACAACGGAGCGGGGGTGGCTTCCTATTTCAACAAAAAGGTCCAATTACCCGAGGGGCATCTTCGCATCTCCAGTGAAACCGTGTAATAGTTTGTTGCAAGGCGACACATCCTTCATTGACAGCTTCATTCTGTCGAAAGCATGCTTCAATAGGATATTTACTGAGCTTCCAGTGTCTACTAGAATTCGAAAAACTTTGGCTGGGCCGAACCGGGCAGAGATGACCATAGGATCCATGTGAGGGTACTGCCTTCCTTCCAGGTCATGCCTATTGAATGTAATGTCATCATTCTCTTTTCGCTTCGGGTGGCGTTCTTACATAACAGAATTAACGTAGTCTTCATCGTTTCTAAGTGACTTTTCGTATCTTTCCATCTCTGTCCAGCTTCTACCGGCGATGTGTGGTCCTCCCGATATGGTATGGACCACTATCTTCTCATGACTGGGCCGCCGGTGTTACGATTTCCCCCTCCTGTTTCTGGGAGAGGTAGCCTTGGGTTCTCTTCGGCAGGAGCTGGGGTCCTGTTCTGACCTTTTACATAGCATTCCAGTCTCTTCCTTCTGACGTGTTCTTCAATTAAGTCCTGGAGATGATGGCATTCATTGGTATCATGCCCATAGGATTGGTGGAAGAGGCAGAACTTTTCAAACTTAATTGCATTATCTGATTCCTTCTTTTATGGAGAGCGTCTGTATTTAACTTCATCTTGGGTGGCCAGGATGATGTTTTCGATTGTTTCATTCAAAGGAGTGTAAGTGTCAAACCTTGGTCCTGGCCGATATAGACGTTTTTCTCCCTTCTTGCCCCCAGCATTATCTCTAGAGTCATTTCTTCGAACGTGCTTTGCTACAGCGGGTGTGTCGCCATGAGCTGCCTTGGTTTGTTGTCCTGTCTGTCTTTCAGTTGCAGCGTCTTCAAGTCTCATATATCTTCCGGCTTCATGGAAGAAATTGAGTAAGGTAGCTGGTTTTTCTTTCGTTAATCTTCTAGCAAACTTAGTATCCGGATGCACACCACTACAGAGGGCCATTAAGATAAGTTTCTCATCGACATCTTGGACTGCGGCCGTTGTAGCATTGAATCGGGTTAGATATTGCTGCACTATCTCTCCAGGCTTCTGTTTGATATTAGATAGGGAATAAGCGTCCTTGGATTGTTCCACATGAATGCCGGAACTGGCTGATGAACTTTTCTTTCAACATTTCCCATGAGCTGATGGATCCTTGGGGTAGGTGGAAGAACCAGGAGGTAGCTAGATCTGCCAAGAATAGTGGAAAGCATTTGCACAATACTCCTTCTGTGGCTCCACTCATGAGCATATGTTGTGTGTATCTCTGCAAGTGTACAACGGGGTCAGAGATTCCCTTGTAAGGTTCCATTGTTGGCATTTTCCATTCTCGGGGGTGATGGCGATTTCGATATTGCGGGTGAAAGGGCTGGTTACCCTAGCGCCTATCCCTCGATCTCTTTGATCCCATTGCACGCACTCTCTGAACAATTGCGCCGTCCTTTCATCAGAATTTGGAGCAGATAGAAATGAGTTTGGTTCTTCTCTACGGGATTGATTCCGTCCAGATGATCTGTAGGGGTGGTATCGTCTATCACTTCTAATATTTTCCAGTGGCTGCCTCTGGTCTTCTGGGAGCACGCTAGGGTCAGCTACAGTTGGCCCTTGCCTTGATCTTCCCCTGCTGGGTTCTGTTCTGAGCACTTCCTCGGCTCCAACTTCGGGCTGGACTCTAGCTTGGCCCCGTTCATTGGTGTTTCCATGGCTAGGTAGCATGACCGGCTCAGCCACCGTCGACCCTCGCCTGGTACCTCCCCCGTTGGGTTTGGTTCTAAGTGTTTCCTCGGGTCGGAGTTCGGGCTGAGTTCGGGCTCGGCTCCTATCATTGATGTTTCTGTTGCTAGCTTCTTCGAAGAAGAAAGATCTTTGTCGCCTCTCAGATCCTCCAGACTGGGATTCATCTCATGATTCAGTGTTGCGGTTGGATTCTTCAGCATCCTTTAAGAGTGACATGAGTCGGTCCACCAAGGCTTCTTGATGGGATGTGAAGCGGTTAGTCACTTCGGCCACAACCCTGTCTAGATCTGCCCTAGTAATTGCTGTTGGTTGTTCCGTGGCAGGGGCTGTCGGATTTGCCTGATTTCCATTTTGTACAGTTGTTGAAATGGGACGGTTCTCTTGATCTGTGATCACTGGATCTGGAACGCTGCTAGTTGTGATGTTCTTTCCTTTACTAACATCTTTCTTCTGCCTAGGAGGCATGTCTTCCAAGCAATAAGCGAGGCTGTCGGGAAGAAGATTAAGTGGGAGAAGCTGAAGCTTCTAGCTTGATTTCTCAGTGAAAGCACCAAAAATGTTTGCACAAAAAATAGGCAAACACCTCCAAGTCGTGTAATTTAGTCGATTTTATATTGTTCTTAGTGATTTGGGTGATTCATGCAAATATATAAAATAGATGGACTAAACTGTAAAAGACACACAGATTTATAGTGGTTCGGCCAGAATGTGCCTACGTCCACTTTATATGCTATTCTCCTTTACTGTTCAGGTTACAAGTAAAAAGCTTTGATTACAAGTATTTGAAATTTGTTTGAAAGTTCTATCCGTGCTTGAGCTCTCAAACTTGTCTGCCATTGTTGTACCCCTACCCCTCTATTTATAGAGTGAGGCTGGGGGTAGGGGTCTTGGATGTATATAGTTGCTGGTGGGCCTGGGCTGATGTAATCTGGCCTGGCAGTGTTGGTTCGGCAGTGCTTGGTCCGGCGATGGGTTGGTAGTGGGTGGAGCGTTGTTTGGACCGGTAGTAGGTGGAGAGTGAGTTGGTTCGGTAGGGACTTGGAGAGGGAGTTGGGATTTGGTTCGGTGGTAGGTGGAGCAAGGGCTGGTTCGGCGGTGGCCTCCCTCATCTTGGTTCGGTAGCACCGGTCTCGTGGAAACACGCCCAACAATACAGGAGTTATTATGTCTCTTTTAACTTTAATTCTTTTCAGATGATTTCAAATTCTCTTTCTTTTGTCTTAGAGTAATTTCTAAGAAATTCATTCTTTTGCTTTGGAAAATATCTCAGATTTCCTTACTCAATTCTTGATCAAATTCTTTAACTTTTAGGCGGGTCAAAAATAACGTTATTTAAGACATCGTTTACGATAAACTCTAAATCAATCTTAACAAAAATTTGAAGTAAATAGGATCATAGAAATAATTCATTTTTGGGGATTGCTTCACTTTTGGATAATACCAATCTTCTTTTATTCTAAAACTTAATACAATCTTTTTATTTAAGAGCATCCAGGCATTCCCTTCGATCTGTTCCACCCCTCGCCTAAGAAAAGAAAACATAGGCCAGATAAGTTTAGGGCACTGGTTTCTCCATCCCTAACCTTAGTTAAACACCTTATTTTATCTTCTCAGATCTTACAGGCGGGACAGATGTACTAGTCGTTTCCGCATACTCAGATTTTCGACTCTATTTTGGAATCGCTTATAAATATTCTAAATGATCTTTTCGAAATGCTTAATTATCCTTTTTAAAACTTTCACAATTTGTTCTGGCAAACGTCGTTACATTTAAACTCATATTCCAAAAAGTTATAGAATTCGCAGCAGAAAAGTGCTGCGGAAAGTGCTAAATAAGCTTATTTTCATTAGACAACTTTTAAACATTCGATAATTCGTATCTTCCAATCCAAATCTCTTTTAAATCATTAAAATAGATTTATCAAATTTATTCCATATTTTTTCATAATTAAAAACATCCATTTAAACAAAATTTCTGTTACGGTCACTTAACTTCGCTAGCGCGATTTTTCTAGAAAATTGATTTGGATTTATTTCAAAATCTACTTATCGAAACTTTGATTATCTTTCTTCGTTTAAAAGATATGGATATAGTAGTCCGGAATTTTTTTACCTCCAAGAATTCCTAGCCATATTCCACTCTATACACTCATTTGAACTTTTCGGCGCGAAATCGCGAACTACCGTGGCGTGACGCGTCTAGTTTTAACTTTTTTTCAATATTTGAATAATCTATTTAAATTGAATTTCAACACTTATAAAATCATTACAAATCATTTTAAATCAATATTTTCACTTTTTAAAGTGTTTAATATATATTTTCGCTATTACCATATTATAATATTATTATATTCTCATTATTTTAATATTAAATTTTAAATTCCAATTTTAGTTCAATTTCAATTCTAATCTCAAATTAAACAAATTTAAAAATTAGATTTCAAATTAAACTTCCATTCAATCTCAAACTAAACTTCACTTTTTCAAAATTGATTTCAATTTCAATTTCACTATTCATCTTAATTTCAATTTCCATTTAACTATCATTTTCAAATCCGTTTCACTTTAAATTTCAAATTCTCTTTCATTTTAACTTTAATTTCACTTTTAAATGAAAAGAGACTTATTTTTCCACAATATCTCAAAGTACTAAAATATGGTCTTTTTAAACAAATGGATTACTAAATTAATAGAAATTTGATGTCCAAATTATCATCACAACCATACAACAATCATATAACATTAACATATTCAATACGGTAAATGTCATAACATTACTACGGATTATCCAACATATCCAAATAATCAACCAAACATCCATATCACCAAATAGTGATTATCTAACATAACAATTAAGCATGATAATCAATATAATTCAAAAAGCGGTGAGAATTTATCACATTCATATCCACTCCGTCAAACTTTAACGTAAGATTTCCTTCTCTCGCTAACGTTCTATTTCCTACGTCTCGCCTTTTGCCGTTTCCTTTCCGAACGCTTTTCTTTTTCTTTTTCGTTTTCTTTTCTTCTCTTTTTTTTAATTTTTTTTTATTTTGGCCGAAAGCTTTTGGAGGGGAATGGGTGTACGGCCTTGGGTATGTGAGTGTGGAGGGTTTGGGGTGTGTAGGCTTGGGTTTTGGTGAGGTGGTGCTTGGCCTAGGGGGTGTAGGGGTGTAGGCATGGGTTTTGTAGGGGGTAGGCCTGGGTTTTGGGTGAGGAGGAGGTGGAGGTGGGTGGGTGGTAGTTTGGCTTGGTTTTGGTGGTGTAAGGTGATTGTTGGAGTATGGAGGTGATAGCTTGAAGATAGAAGAAAAAATGGAGGTGGAAGAGGAAGAGAAGAGAGTTTAGAAATTTTGTAGAATGAGAATATAGTGAAGAAAGAAGGGTTTAGGCTTGTATTTATAAGTGGAGTTTGAGTGGCTAATGTCTAAATACACTTGTCTTGCTTTTTAACTTTTGCTTAACATGATAAGTGTATTAATGGTGAAATGATGGTAGGATGTAAGTTTGTACCTAATGAAATGATGTTTGCCTCTTTTTCTTAAAATTTAAAAAGAAGACTTTTGCTTGATTTGACTTGCATTAAATGGATTAGTAAGTATGCATTAATGGTGAGCATATGTGTCACTAATTCCTTTAGTTACTTATCTTTTCACTTTCCATTTGCTTGAATTCTAGGTGTATAAGTTATGTCATGTGTAATAGAAAAGAAAGTTATGTAATGATGTTGTTTTATTTGTTTACTTTTACACTCTTTTGTCAAATCATGTATTAACATTATTTTTATCATTTATGTAAATATTTTCAAAAGTAGACTCCTTTTGTCTTTTAGTGCTAAATGTAAAGTGTTTAAATAGTTTGTAAACTTATATTTATGTGTTAGAAAATGTATCAAGTTGCAACAACTTGTCGACAACTTGTATTGGTTAAAAACGGTGTTTTTGACAATAAATTATACAGTCAAAATTTGACGTTTTTATTAAGCTATTTATTAAAGTAAACCAAACTTTAGAATGAACTTTTTTCTTTTTTAAATAAATAAAAACATGTCTCTTTATATTTTAAAATCATATTTAATTAATATCAAAATCTCTATTTTTACAGCGTATGTAAAACTGACAATATGCGACAAATTTTGGTTATTTTTGTAAAACGATTATTAACATACTTTTAAATATATAAATTTACTTTTATTATCTTTATTAAATGTTTTAAATAAGATTTATCTTTTTAAATAAATATTTAAATCCATTTATTTAAGCCTTAACTTATTATTAACAAAACTTAACTTTTGTCGATTTGTTCTAAAATCCAAATTTATACTTTTTAGTTTATTAACTATAAGAATAAATAATTATTTATTATATATAACATATTTATTTTAAGATTTAAACTCCTTTTTAAATTTAAAACGAACGAAATCTTTATTTTCGAAGTAGCGAAATTACGGGTCGTTACATTCTCCCCTACTTAAAAGCATTTCGTCGTCGAAATGAAAGTTAGACAAAAGAATCTATCTCATACTCATATCCTTAAATAATTTGACTTATTCCTACTGATGATAGAAAAGAAGAAGGTCGATATCATAACAATACTAAAAGTAAATGATGTCAAACATACATACAGAGATTCCCCACACTAACCTGAGCACATATCACGTACTTACGACTATATACACATACATCAAGTCAAACTTCTATCGTACCCATCCTAGTTTATAATGCACACTTAAGATAGAATATACAATGACCAAACAAGATTATAAAGAAAACAACCACATTGATACTATATCAAGATAAACGAATACTACCACATAACTCATTATCTGACCTGAGCATGTACTATGCTTGAGGTCTATATATACATACCACAACATCAGTCCAACCACTATATCTTAGTGCCTACTATTTGAGATAACTATCCAACTAATAAGTAGACAGACCCAACACATCATACTATATGTGATATTTGATTCGATCTATTATTCGAATCCACAACTTTTCTTTTGAACTAGTATTGATCCCTCGATTTTCTAGTGTGGACTTTGATCAGACTTCTTGATCACAAACCCTTGCTTTCCTTGCATAGCTCTCAACTATAATAGAAAACTCATGTACATAATCATAAACTCCCATCAATGCTTGCTGTCAAGAATCGAGTGATAAATGCTTTTTTGGATTGGTGTAAACACCTCAAAGTTATGTGCTCAAATCTTAGATCAAAATTTATGTGCTGAAATGATCTATGTTTAACTTATGTACTTATTCACATTCATCTTTACCTAATACATTTCTTCAAAACTTCTGTTAATCCAAGTTTATTTCACAACCATTGCTTTCTTCTAAATATATTATTACTTAAGCATACAAGTATGACTTAAACTTGTATAATATATCTTTACTTCCTAAGAGTATATATACATATCCCCAAACTTTAAATTGTTATTACTTTAACTAAGGTGTTTAACTAATATGAAACTCTAATATTATCTCAAATTAATAAGTTATAAAACTCAACCCTAAGTTTTCTTTACCTAAGGTTTTCATTTAGCTAATATTATTTATCCAATCTATATATTAATAAGGCAACTTTACTAAGTGTACACATTTTTCTCACCGATTCTATGATTAACTATTTAACTTATTTACCTATCCATTTTCTAAATCAAATTTCTTAATCTTCAATCCATTAAATACCTTATAGTCAAATTTGTGAAACTTAATTCTCATGGTATTTGTTATTAACCTTTTTCGTCCAACAATCACCCTACTAACCATATTATTCAAAAATATCCACTTCTATTCTTACTTCATTTTGAATTACAAATGTTACCCTAAATATATCACTAATTCAAATTTTTATATTAGGATGATATTTCTTATACCTCTTATTTCTAAATTTCACCTTGATTTTATCCTAGTCAAAGTGTCTAAATTTCAAATTAATGTAACTCCTTTATAAGTTATAGAACTTACCCTTTCATATTATATTTACCCAAAATTTCAATTTTGACTTATCTTTTCTGTTTTATTGATAACAATTTTTTTTTCTATGTGTACATTTTCTCTTTACTTTCTCTAGTTACAACTTGTAGCTTCAATATTATCATCAAATATCTTACAGTCAAATTGTGAATTTTACTTCACAAGTTATTTGTACTTAGCTTTTAAATCCATCCATTATGATAATCACTTAATCATTATTATTACTTAATAACCAAAGGTCTAGCGGTATATGATCAAAATTCTAAATTCTAGCTTTCAATTAATTGATTCTATATGCAATATCTTATAGTCAAATTATGCAATTCTAATCACAAGATATTCATATTTTAGTTTGCTAAGCAAAACTACAATTAATTCTTAATTTCTAACCCAAAAATAATGATATCTCCTTTAATATTTATAATGTAAACCCAAGGTAAAATTATTTCATTTACTAATTTCTTTTTAAAAACAAAACCATTTTTATAAAATTAACAAATACTCTCTCATATATATAGTACTCTCATAACTCATTCTAGGGTGTTACTAGCCCTATCTCTAATGAGTTACTCATCCTAGGATATTACTAATCCTATCTCTGATTAGACTTTACCCATAACAGAGCCAAGGTTCTCGCTTAACCTTCAACTCTGATACCAAATGTAAAGTCTCGTTTTTTCGTACTCTTTGAATTGACAATAAACCGCACATGTCCAACTCAAATTGCACGAAAAGACGGATCTTTAAGGGTAATAAAGAAAAATAGACAGAACGGAATCTCACTCGAATGGGATAACATATAATATTAAACAAATATTTTTACAGCGGAAAACTTTTAAATACATATATCAGAGTCTAACCTAAATTTAGCTTGGACAGTTATAAAACCTTCCCTTACAAATACTGACAAACATCAAACAAAATACACTAAGTACAGCGGATAATAGAATATGTTCATACATCGATGAATATCTCCAGCTCTCCTCTGGAAACTCCAACCATCTTCGACTATCCTGAAACTACTCGGATCTGACCCGAGTATTGAAAATACCCGGACCAGGCTTGATAAACCAGCGTGAGAAAAAATCAATAATTAATGACAGTGTCATATATCAGCCTTTGAATAAAATCCTTTGAAAACAAAGAGTATCTCATAAGACCACGCCCACACATAAACACGGACGGGTTTTACCTTATGATAACTAAAACACTTTTATATCAAAATGTTTGATATTATTTCTAATGACATTCTTTGAAAACATTTGCAAATAAACTTATTAATCTTAGCCGAAATTGTTACATTGATTAATTTCCAGCATAATAGGTTTACAATCAAGTCCGTATGTTCTTATTAGAGAATGGATTTCCATACAAATGACCAGGCGCAGGATCTACCTTCCGAAGGGGTATACCTCTACATGGATGTCCTGAGGACCATCATAAAGGATCCTCTACCAACACAAGACCGACCCACCTCTATAACTAGATGGTACCGAATATGACATCCTTCGGTCGTTGCCGACCTTTATTGAGGGCGCTCTAGCATACACCACATTAATTTACACCCCGACGTCATAGAGGGAAGAAATATATCTAGAAGAGGATGACCATATCCTAATTGGGAATGACTCACTTAGCCTTGCTGCATCTAATCCTGTTTCGGTCATTTCCGGTTTGATGAGGCTTGAGGCAAACGATTACCTTTTCTCACAGCACATATCACATCTTTGAATGCCACATTGCCATTTCAGTTTACCTACTAATTGTCTTCCACAAAAATACAACCCTTGAGCTCGTACGCCTCAAGGAGGGTGTTAAGCTAAGAGAAGTTGCATTCTCCGCCACCACTGATGTACGTTTGTAAAAACCAAAGTACGTAATCATTAGAAATGCAATGTCAGAAAAACGTCCATATAAGTTGTCCAGGAACAGGACAATCCGAAGGCGCTTTCCTCGGCCATTACTAGGCGAGAAGCCCTTGCAATCCGCAAAATATCCACAATGAGGAGACCACTGTTATATATAACTTGGGAGCTACCCAGAGCAAGTCAACAAGCAGTCCTCATGCTATAAAGATCCACGGTCTTCAATAATCATCATCTTCAATATGTCTTCATGTTCGAACGTATACATTGGTTCGAAGTGGTTTTCAGATGGGATTTACCCAAATCCGACCCCGGTTCCTTCGGAATTCAATTATCGATAAAAAGCGAATATGAGTATACAGGATTTATTATGTCTCTTTTCACTTTAATTCTTTTCGGATGATTTCAAATTCTCTTTCTTTTGACTTAGAGTAATTTCTAAGAAATTCATTCTTTTGCTTCGGAAAATATCTCAAATTTCCTTACTCAATTCTTGATCAAATTCTTTAACTTTTAGGCGGGTCAAAAACAATGTTATTTAAGACATCGTTTATAATAAACCCTAAATCAATCTTAACAAACATTTTGAAGTAAATAGGATCATAGAAATCGTTCATTTTTGGAGATTGCTTAACTTTTGGACAACACCAATCTTCTTTTAATTCAAAAACTTAATACAGTCTTTTTATTTAAGAGCATCTGGACTTTCCCTTCGATCTGTTCCACCCCTCGCCTAAGAAAAGAAAACATGGGCCAGGTAAGTTCAAGGCACTGGTTGTTCTATCCCTAACTTTAGTTAAACACCTTGTTTTATCTTTTCAGATCTCACAGGCGGGATTGATGCTGTGGAAATGCTTAATTATCCTTTTTAAAACATTCACAATTTGTTCTGGGAAATGCTTAATTATCCTTTTTAAAACATTCACAATAGTACTAAAATATGGTCTTTTTGAACAAAGGGACTACTGAATTAATAGAAATTTGATGTCTAAATTATCATCACAACCATACAACAATCATATAACATTAACATATTCAATACGGTAAATGTCATAACATTACTGCGGATTATCCAACATATCCAAACGATCAACCAAACATCCATATCACCAAATAGTGATTATCTAACCTAACAATTAAGCAAGATAATCAATATAATTCAAAAAGCGGTGAGAATTTCTCACCTTCATATCCACTCCGTCAAACTTTAACGTAAGATTTCCGTCTCTTGCTAACGTGTTATTTCCAACGTCTCGCCTTTTGTCGTTTCCTTTCCGAACGCTTTTGTTTTCTTTTCTTTTCATTTTCTTCTCTTCTCTCTTTTTTTTTTCTTTTTTTTATTCTGGCCGAAAGCTTTTGGAAGGGAATGGGTGTACGGCCTTGGATATGTGAGTGTGGAGGGTTTGGGGTGTGTAGGCTTGGGTTTTGGTGAGGTGGTTCTCGGCCTAGAGGGTGTAGGGGTGTAGGCGTGTATTTTGTAGGGGGTAGGTTTGGGTTTTGGGTGAGGAGGAGGTGGAGGTGGGTAGGTGGTAGTTTGGCTTGGTTTTGGTGGTGTAAGGTGATGGTTTGGAGTATGGAGGTGATAGCTTGAAGATAGAAGGAAGAATGGAGGTGGAAGAGGAAGAGAAGGGAGTTTAGAAATTTTGTAGAATGAGAATATAGTGGTGAAAGAAGGGTTTAGGCTTGTATTTATAAGTGGAGTTTGAGTGGCTAATGTCCTAAATACACTTGTCTTACTTTTTAACTTTTGCTTAACATGATAAGAAGTGTATTAATGGTGAAATGATGGTAGGATGTAAGTTTGTACCTAATGAAATGATGTTTGCCTCTTTTTCTTAAAATTTAAAAAGAAGACTTTTTGCTTGATTTGACTTGCATTAAATGGATTAGTAAGTATGCATTAATGGTGAGCATATGTGTCATTATTTCCTTCAGTTAGTTATCTTTTCACTTTCCATTTGCTTGAATTCTAGTTGTAAAAGTTATATCATGTGTAAGAGAAAAGAAAGTTATGTAATGATGTTGTTTTATTTGTTTACTTTTATACTCTTTTGTCAAATCATGTATTAACATTATTTTTATCATTTATGTAAATATTTTCAAAAGTAAACTCCTTTTGTCTTTTAGTGCTAAATGTAAAGTGTTTAAATAGTTTTTAAACTTGTATTTATGTTTTAGAAAATGTATCAAGTTGCAACAACTTGTCGACAACTTGTTTTGGTTAAAAATGGTGTTTTTGACGACAAATTATACAGTCAAAATTTGACGTTTTTATTAAGCTATATATTGAAGTAAACCAAACTTTAGAATGAACTTTTTACTTCTCTAAATAAATAAAAACATGTCTCTTTATATTTTAAAATCATATTTAATTAATATCAAAATCTCTATTTTTACAGCGTATGTAAAACTGACAAGATGCGACAAATTTTGGTTATTTTTGTAAAACGATTATTAAAATACTTTTAAATATATAAATTTACTTTTATTTTCTTTATTAAATTTTTTAAATAATATTTATCTTTTTAAATAAATATTTAAATCCATTTATTTAAGCCTTAACTTATTATTAACAAAACTTAACTTTTGTCGATTTGTTCTAAAGTCCAAATTTATACTTTTTAATTTATTAACTATAAGAATAGATAATTATTTATTATATATAACATATTTATTTTAAGATTTAAACTCCTTTTTAAATTTAAAACGAACGAAATCTCTTATTTTCGAAATAGCGAAATTACGGGTCGTTACAGTTATAAGCTTGCTTCTAATTCAATAAGTTGGACCGATGATGGAATGGAGGCCCTATCTTTAAGCGCTCAAGAAGTTTAAATGCAAATGACATGAAATCGATCCAAAGAAGCTTGGAATGGGCTATAATCACCAATGTTTAGAAGTAGAGGGAACTTGGGGTGTTTTAGATGGAGTTGTATGGATCGGTATTGATCGGTCACTGAGTGGGATAAGTGATATTGGCCTTCATTCTAAAGCTAGTAGCCATGCACTCATCTTGTGGTCTTGGTCCTTGGTATCTAGTTGTATTGATATGAGCTTGAATCTGGTGGAACTACTTGCTTGATTGATGGTTGGTAGCTTTTGGTCTGTCCATCGATTGTTTGAATTGTACCTTGCTGGTGAACCACCATCTAATCGCATGTTTGAGCTGATGAGGGCCTTAGCCTTGCATTTCTTGAAGATTGAAGGACTTGGGGTAAATTCCATAGATCGGTACCGATCCATGGGCATGGACCGGTACCAATCCAAACCTTTGTTCGAAGAACTTCGATCCTGGTACTTGAAGCAGTGTAACGTGTAGACCACTTTAGGAGGTTGTTTGCATGTTGGTATGCCTCTTAACTCTATTTGGCATTTGTATTTATCGTTTTGGATTCCTACTTGATCGATTCAACTCGTTCCAATATGGCATGATCAAAAGGCTTGATAACACTTGACCCTCAAATCATATCTTGTGAATCGAAATATGATTTGCTCATGAACGGATATCAAAGTCGATGCAACATTAGTAGTTGAATTTAATGGCAACCAAGCGATCAAGCTATAACAAATCATCATGTTCCTTTGGATTCACCTGTAAATCAAAGATCATTCTAGACCATGATAGCTAAGGACTCGAGTCCTCGCTTGAGTTTCAGTCATAGACAATCATTTTGTATTCTCTCGGAATCGGTTAGTCATGGGCTGCGTCATGAATTGGGATCATCACATGTTTATTCGGGAGTTGGCAGTCATGTGTTGAAATCAGTAGCTTGATTCGATAATTGATAACGAATTGTTTCAGGGGCAAATAGCATTCAGAACCAAAGCTTGACTTTGATTCCTCCGGGTCATGCATTCGATGACCAATTCAATTTATGATCACTCCGAATAATTAGTTGTAATCTCGATCTCTTTGGATTATTAGCAGAATCCACAGCCTTTCTGGGCTATTGGTTAAATCCACAATCTCTCCGAATTGTCAATTGAATCTATGGCCTTTCCGAGATCGTAGTAAAATCTTGATCTCTCCAGATCATCAGTTCAGTCATTGATTCTTTTGGATCGTTTATTTCATCATTGATCTCTTCGGATCACATCTCGATCTTGCCGAATTGTATAACATCCAATCTAGGGTTTTAACTGTCTAAGTTGTTCCTTGAACTCGCCGGACCATTTGGCATCCAATCTCTTCGAATCCTTACTGAGTCCAATCCACTTATTATTCGATAAGGGAACGCAACATCTAAGCAAGTCCAATCCACTCACTCTCCAATGAGGGGACTCACCATTGGTCTCTTCGGACTCTTGCCGAGCCCAATCCACTTGCTCTTCGGTAAGGGGACTAAACGGACAAGCAAGTCCAATACACTGACTCTTCGCTGAGGAGACTTACTTTTCGTACAAGCCCAATCCACTCACTCTCCAGCAAAAGGACTTGCACCTTATGGTTAACGCCCTGTCTCTCTAGACAAGACTAGTACGATCCATATCAGTCATCACACCTATGTGGATTTCAATAATCAAGGATCCATTTATTGGATTCGAATTCAAATATTAACAAACATTACCTCAAACATCGTGATAATTGCCTCAATGAACGTTATAACCTAACTTTAAGCTTAGAGTATGCCTAGAGACCGATCGAGATCCCATACATGCATAAGTTGTAACGACGCAGTATTTTCAACCCTTCGCATCCGCACATGTCGGACTTGAATTGTTCAAAATACTGCGTTGTAAAATAAATTTGGCAAAACTCAGAATATGTAGTAAATAAATCACAGAATCACATACATATATCAGAACTCACAGCGGAAATAAAATATACAGTGGTTCATGAAGCCACTATAAAACTTTAACCAAATAGAATTTACATAGTTTAGAATCTGCAATACAGCTGTAGACATAAATAGAAACAGAGTCTTCCAATTTGATTGATTGCAAATAAGATAAAGACTGAAAGGCTTCCGGCAGTATGAATGATCTACGGGATGACATAACTCCGGAGAGAAACTGAAACTGCAACTCAGGCTGACCCGAGCGTAAAAATAAAACATAACACTCGAGTCAGGACATACATACTTATATAATGTAAGCTAATTCAAGTGTACTGTAATATAGAGCAAGTAACTTAAAGGATGCTTGGGACCGCCCATCCTCTAAGGATCCGTCAAACTATTTACTATGTAGTATATTGCGCTATTATACTAGTGTCTATTTATAAAATAAACTTACTTTTAAGTAGCGTTAAGGCTTTACATTTTCCACCTTAACACGTAATAGTCCCAGTAGTCCATCCAATATCATAGCTCCTCCTGATCGGGAAGCAACTAGAGGATACCACACGGGCTACGGGAGAAATCTAAACTCGTACAAGGCGCGGTATGGTAGGTGACACGGCACAACTAGGCAATGCCAGGGTAGATATACCAATTACGCATCCGGGCCGATGGTAACGCGAAGCCGCAGCAACCGCCCACCTCGAAACAACTCCCCAAATCAAAATAGAAGTGGCCACTGAATCAATCCAAAGTCATAGTATAATATCGAAGAGGAGTGTCCGATCAGAGGAATGACCTCATTAACCCGTCGATCGCTCCTGTTTTAGCCACCTTATGCCAACTCACGGGAGTCGGGTCCACGTATTTACCTTACAGGAAACGTCGCCACCAACCTACTTCATTCTGGAATCTCCACCGCGTACACGGTTAGTCAAAGTGGTTTTCGGTATCGACAGAGAGTATGTCCATATCCGATCCCGGTCTCTTTGCCAACCCATCGTTATTATAACACCGTGGTCTTTTAAAACAGTTTATACTTTAAAACCAAATTAAACATTTCTATTTCAAACTATAAACACGATATCATTCAAAACCCAAAACAATATGATACCGTTATATTCAAGTATAATTCTTTTCCAAAAACCATACTGCTTAAAATTTATAATATCTGGAAACCAAATATTTAAATTATATCTTCAAAACATAATATTTTGGAAATTTTACTTTAAAACCATAACTCCCAAACACAATGGTTTGGACATTCAACGGTATATAGAATAAATGGTTTAACTTTATGGTTACTTTGTAAAGAAGATAATTTACATAGCTTTACAAATATATTTCTTTATTTTAAACCATAATTTAAATATCACTTCATGTTCCCAAGACCATTTCAATTCCTATATATATCCAATTGGAGTATTAATATTCAAAACTAAGGTTGGATATTTTTTCTTTCAACAAATTAGTGTTTATTATTTCGTCTTGAATATTCCCATAAATTCCATAGATAAAACTCCAAAATTATGCCATTAAATAATTTCAAAATTTACTTAACACTAGAATGTTCATCTTAAATTTATTAAGAAAAATCCAGTTATAAATCTCACATCTTAAAGGTCTCCAAAACTTAAACATAAATATAATTTATCAAATTCCTTAAATTTCAAAACAATCAAATTCCAGATTCTATAGCACTTAGGAAATGCTACCTAAAGTTACGGGTAAAACTAGTCCAATTTCAAAAGACAGCATTTAAATGCTTTAGTAGATTGTTTAACTTAATAAATATTTCCAAATATAACTTATATATATATTTCTTAACTGAAATCTTATCCTTTCAAAAATCCAGAATTTCCAAAATAAGTTATATTCCAAAATTTTATTCAAATATTTATTTATTTATTTATTAACATTTATAACTCATTCAAAATCAATATAAAATCCTTTAAAGATATTAAATCAAATATTTAACTTCCAAAATAATTTTAAATATTTCAGAAAATATTATAAGGACCACGGGCCTGTATATAGTTTTCTAGCCTAGGTCAAGTGATACGGATTTATATCATTTCAATCCGTAATTTACAAACCCCGGGTTCTATCATTTCAAACCCGCAATCCCAAATTAACAGTTAAACAGTTAACATAATAATAGCACAGTAATCATCATTTAGGCCTATCATTTCAGCCCACAACAATCTAAATTTAACAGGGAACTTGCAGTGGTGATTTAAGCAGTAAATAAACAATAATATAATATAACTGCAGAAATAATACAACAGATAATAACTGATGAGGTGTCAATTTAAATGGGATTCATCATTCTACGTTATACTACAGACAGATAATATTTAAATAAAATTTTTACACATACACTTGCGATAATTCACAAAATATATGTACATATGTCTGGTGAGAAATACTCACCTTAAACGCTGCAGTGGATCTAAATCAAACACGGTATCTACTTCGGAAAAAAAAACGGAAAGCACGATCAAACTTCGGCGGATGCAAAGCCTTGACTTAAATCTATAAGATCCAAATACCAAGTATGCGAATTTAAAAATTACGGTCAAAGCAAAATTTCAGAACAACTGGAACGAATAGAATAAAAGAAATTTAGTTCAACTTGCTCGACTACTACAACCCGCTAACCGTCTCAACATATCCTAGGCCCATACTTCAACCGTACGCATGCATAAAATAAATTGAATAAATTGCAAAATAAATTGCAAATTTAATACAATTGATTGAATAAAAAGATGTTATGCACCCAAACAAAACAAATACATGTTTAGACATTATTAAATTATTTCTCACATTTTTAATCATATTTATCATGATCAATTATTTTCATTCTCATATATATTTATTTAAATAAAATGACAATATTGGCAACAAACACAATACTGTTCAAATTATTCGATTTAATCAAATGTAGCCACTAACTACATTCGAATTCATTAAATAATACTTTATTTCACATACATGTTCATCATGTTTAGGCAAATTATTTCTTCTTTTACTTTTATTATTAAACATTAAAAGGTGATTATTGGTATACATCACCAATATCCTTTTATTAACCATAATAAATAAAATCCATTGATATTTATCCACCCAAATTCTCAAATAAGTAGTTAAATTTATTTTTAACCATCTTAAATTTATTTCAACCATTAAAAATTGAAATAAATGTCATTTTATTATATTCACCCAAGATTTATTCATACAATATTGTTTATTTGAATTAAACAACATTTCATATCATTTTCTCCTTATCAATTTATCTTCTCCATTATTAAATTGTAATTCTTTTTTTTTTTTTCTATGCCTTCCTCTTCAAACTGCACTTATCCAAATCCCACTAACTACATCATAACTACACTAATTCCATAGTCTAGCTTCCTACAATCAATTTATATCATTTCTTCTAGCCTACTACTAACAAAGTTCTATATGTATTTATAAATGGCACGGCATGATGGGGAAGTAGCCGAGCAAGGAAATCAGAGAACACAAGAAGGAGGAAGGAAAATTGGAAGAAGCAAAGAAATAAACAATGCAAATTATTTACCTGATAGAAGCTTGTACCAGAGAGGGACAAACAAGGAGATATGAAAACTTATGTGAATGAGGCAAAGTATTTATAGATAAACTTGCGAAATAAAAAGGGGAGATAAATAGGCAGGTTTGAAAACGTAAGAAATAAATGCAAGCGTTGATTTTTGAGTGCATGCGTTTAGGCAAGAGATTTATTTCCAGTTCTTCTTGTTTGAACGCTACACGAAAATTGTGATAAATGCGTGCGTTGATTTCTCTTTCCAGTTTTATGTTTGAACGATATCACTCTTTTGGATTTTTTTTTTTTTTTTTTTTTAGATAGCTTGCGTGATTTATACCAGTTATAATCTAAATTTAAAGCATGCGTTACTGCAAATTTGAACAGATTTGATTGAGGAAGCAAAACTTGAGCTCTTGCGTGATTTATGGTAAGCAATGAAAAAGCTTTTAACTGAAAAGGCAAAAGTAATAAATGCTTACATAAATATTTACTTGATCAATGGTTCGAAAAATTTATTTATTGCAAAACAAACGCAGTGGAAACAGAGAGATATAATGGGTATGCGAAAATTTGCAAAGATAGGCAAGATTAAATTTTGAATGCATTTAATTTAGGTGAGAGGAAAAATGGCAATTGGAAGAGTTGATATTTTTGTGGATAAGGCTGCGTGAATAAATGAATACAGTGACATGCTCAAGAAACAAATGGTAAGAGGCAAATGTCAAAATGTTAAAAGAATAAAATTTTGTGTCACGCGCAAAGGAAGGCAAATTTGATTTCCATATTCTTCTAATCAATTAATTCCCCTTTAATTGCCTTTAATTGATTTCAATTGATTACCTTATCCCTTTTAATTACCCTCCTTAATTGATTTCAATTAATTACCATATTACCAATTAATTATCCTCCTTTAATTACATACTCAAATTTGGTTACTAACTTAATTAGTTAATTAACCCTTTTTGTTAATTATCAATCCTGCGACGTCTCACATTAATCCGTCCGCTTTGTAGGCACTGGTAGCCGGACTGGTTACACGGGCAGATTTCTCCTACAAAATGGGGATTAACCTCGTGTCCTCATGCCATTAACCAAAAGAATTAACTTATTTATCTTTCATCAATTTTATTAATTTGCATTAATTATTCAATAAATTAATTCTGGTCAACTACTGAAATTTTACAATTAATTTCTCTATTAATTGTCATAAATTTCTTTTTGAAATATCTATTAATTGTCATTAACTCCATTTTAAAATATCCGTATGTGCCTTTATTCAAGTTTTGAATTGCTAACTAGGAATAAGGTAGATTTATCAAATAAATTGATTGTAAGTTTCATTGTTTTAAATTGCTTAACAATGTTCACTGCTAACATAATTAATATGTCAAAATTGAGAATATTCCACCAACATGATTTGCATGTCATAACCTACCAAATTAACATAATTAATTAACTACTTTAATATGTTACAAATTTTCTCCTTTTCATTATTTTTAGGGAATGGGTATAACAACAGATATTATGATAATATCCAAAACATTTAGTTACCACTCACTTCATTATACATTATAAAAATTTCCTTTTTTTTTTTCTTCTTAAATTTAGTTACAAAAATCATATTAAATTAACGAGTTTAATTCTCTAAATTAAATATTTAAACAATATTGGTAAACACAATTTATATAAATTATATTTCTAAAAACAAAAAAATTAAAAGAAATAAATAGCTAAAAACTAGGGCTGTTACACTCTCCCCCACTTAAGAACTTTTCGTCCTCGAAAAGGAACAAAAGAAAAGAAACAAAGGAAGATAAGCTAGATAAACAAGAACTTTAAACGAATAGTTCCGGATTTGAAGCACGAAGAAGATCTTCTAGAATCGGTTTTACTCTTTTCAGTTCGACCGTCGGTCTATGGGTGGTAAGCGGTGCTCAGGCCCCGATGAGTAACAAAGATTTTTAAAGATTATAGAAAAGATTTCTAAATAGACTGGTATAAGCAATAGCCTCCTCATTCTGTAGCAGATAGGGAAACCAAGGACACTTAAAGATAGTTTGAAAACAAATAAGATAATAAATTTGCAATCATAATGCTTTGAAATCATTAAATTTATAAATTTGGAAATCATGTTACTAAAATCATAATACATTTAAAATAATCTTCATTTATACCTTTTAAATTCA